>CM038219.1:117641344-118841344 GCA_021442155.1 Cymbidium sinense
TAAGGAAAGTGAGTATATTAGTGACAACCCGGGGTTTGAGGAGCTTTAAAGTAGGTCTTGTACCTTACAGTTAAAATGGCATCGTACTCACTTATGTCTTCCATACATTCATGTGAGCATGTGAAAATTAAATAAGAAATCCTTTTTCTACTTAATGAAAATCATGCATCATAAGCATTCAAATTTTCTTAAGAAAACTACTTAGCATTCATTATAAAGTGTGCTAAACATTCTCGTTTATATGTATAGATATGCTTAGGATTCATCCATATGCATGTTATACATGTTGGGAAGGAAATGAAGTGATGTGTGTTTTGTGAATTTAGTTCACTCTACTTAATCTTAAAATGCCTCTCTTTTTGAATAGGTTTGTTTAGAGTTCATCTAAACTTAGGATTAATTAAAACACATAATAAAACAATCACTAAATAAAACTAAACATAAATCCACTTTAGAAATTACTTAAGGTAGGGAAGGAAAGAGAAGTTCTCTTCTCTTTTCCTCTCTTTAAAACTTAGTAATTAATTGTAGGATTCATTCAAATCAAATAAAAAAACAAAATAAAATCAACCCAAATTAGTAAAATAACCTAAATGAAACCATCCTCTAAGTTGAACACTTCCACATTTAGAAAATACAAACCATAAAGCCTTAGTTAAGCATACCACACAAACCTTCTAAAGCACACACATTTAGATTAAGTCACCACTTCTAGCTTTAGATTAGAGGCTTTTTGGTTTGATGTTTATATTTTAGTTTGGATGTTATGGTGAATGTGTTTAGAATGAATGATAGGATGATTTAGTCTAATCATTATTTTCTACAGGGGATTGTGCTTAAGGGGTGCTGTAATAAATAAAAATATAAATGCTTTTGTTGTGCAGGTCTTTATACCCCTAAGCATAATCCAATAGGCTAGGTGGATTTAGTCACACATTTGTGGGGTGATAAGTCCAACATATATGAGTGGGATTTATGTGATTTGTTTAGTTAATCTCTATTTTGCAGATGTTAGCTAGATTAACTTTCCTTTTCATGTAATCTTTGTAATTAGGATTTTGGAATGATTATTATGGGGATTAGGATGAGCATTGGTCATAAGATCTCATATTACGTTCCATGTGAAGCCTTTGGAGCAACCACCTTCCAACCATCCAAAAGAAAGAACCAAGAAGAAAGAAGAAAAGAAGAATGAAGAAATGAAGCTTGAAGACCCCCATAATAATGAATTCCTTGCTTAATTGTACTCAATTCATTTGTAATCTGGGTTGTATAAGGGTAGAGCTCGACTACCCAATTTGTTTTTTTGAGTTTGTGCAGTGGTGCCCAATCACAAATGGCCTCTTATTCTTTTGCGTTAGCTTTATAAATTAATTGATGATTTGTTTAGCTTGTGCACTAAGATAGCATATTTTTTATAGTTTCTTCCTTGCTTGATGTATGGCCTGGATGTGGATTAGGCTCTTAGAGAAAAGTAAATTTTTTACCAAATTTAACAATTGGAAATTAAAATAAAGAACTCATACCTTACCTAAAGCTTAGGTTAAAATCAAGATAAAAGAATTAACAATCCCTTAGCTGGATGAGTATTTATTTTACAACATCATGCACAAATGTATATTATTTTCACTCTTGATTGGAGGGCTTCCAGTTTTGCCAGAGAAACTTGGCTCGACTTTTGAGAGTCATGGTGGAAACACGCCTCATCCCTTCTTACTAATTTTGGCCAATAATCTTACTTCTCATACATTAGGCATATGAATCCTATAAGCCTGAGTCAAATGATAGTCCAAAAAATGAAAATAATATGTAATATGATTTGCATTAGATTTAGGTCATTTGAAGCATGCCCTTTACATGATCTAGTCTCTTTAGGGAGTGAGTTAAGGACTTAGTCTCTTTTTAAGTAAATAATAGCCTATCTATCTTGCATAAAGCATATGACTTTCCTACATGAATTTAAAACCGTAGGAGGAGTTAGTTGGCAGCCACCCCTAAGGCGGATGTAAGTCCAAGCAGTCGGGTGGTTTTCCCTCTCTTGTGGAGGCAAATCAAATACCCATTTTTCGTCTTAGATTTAGATCATTCTTTTGGTCCTTGCCAAAGCTCCCTAGATTTAAGTTCTAAGGTTGCTTCTCCTTCCTATGGGCCATAAGCATATATCCTCACCTCTTAGGCATTTCTATAATCTTGTGTTGTGGAATCATAAGTCCTAAACTTCTAATAAAAAGTCAATTCAAATGAATAATTCAATTTCTAAAATATAAAGCCCAACCATAGGATAGTTTGAGATGCTCGCTAGGTTTTCTATCATCTTGAGCATTTCCTACTTATCTTCCTTTGGCTTTTAATAACTCCTCTCTTTGGTCAATCCCATTTGATCTTCCAAAATAAACTAATCGATTGATAGTCCTAACTATCAAAATCTTTGGAGACAATAATCATTTATCTTAATCGAGAGTATTCCTAAGGGATCTCATTCCTTAGGATGTAATCAACTATGGGGGCTTGCCCCTGTAGGGAACTTAACGAACCCGGTTAAAAGTAAAACCTACTTTATTTTTCCATGTAAAGTAGGGGAAGAATCTTCGGTACACATGCAGACCCATTGTCCATATGATTCTTTATTGAGGTGGTTAGGTCCATTATAAGGTGGTGACTTTTACTTTTAGAGATAGTACACCTCTCCTCAATGTCATACTAGATCACCCTCAATAAGAACATCTATGGATCTATGTGGTGTCAAAAATGCATAAAAAGATAAGAAGTATATTTAAATCTTCATTTTACCCCTCATAGAGTGAAGGTGGAAGTATATTTCGATTCTTTAGAAATTCTCTACACAAAAATTTCACCACAGTTGGATAGTTCTCCCCTGGGAAGCTACTCCCTTTGGTTTAGTAAATCTGAGATAGGTCTAGGCTGATATAAGCTCCTTCTCACTGTGATCCCTTGCAAACCAATGAAATCCATAAAAAATAATTAAAAGAAAATGAAGTGAATTTTGATTATCTTTAAGTTGATTTAAAGTCCTCTAGCGGCATTTACTCAATAGTCAGGCCTGGGTCGGGTTAACATGTTACTTTATTAATATGTCACCCCAGTGGTTCCTTATTTTGGAAGATGTGAGTCCCCACACTTTCTCTTAAACTTGACCATTGCAAACCCAAAAGCAATCCCTTTGGTTGGATAGTCCTACTGTGTGGTTGGTAGACTACTCCCTTTGGATTGGTAAATTTGTCTTAGACCAAGGCCCATGTCCCCTACTCAGTGTAGTCCATCACAAACTGATGGGATCCATAAAAAAAACTAAAAATAAAATTGATCTTGACTATCTTTGAGTGATTTAAGTCCCCTGACATTCACTCAATAATGCCTTAGGTTGGGTTCAATCCGTTGCCTCGCTAATGGATCACCCCAACAACTGATCCCTACTTTGGAGGATGTAAGTCTACTACGCTTTCTTCCTAGTACAACTGCTGCACCGAAGGTAATCCCTTTGGTTGGATAGTCCTACTATGTGATTGGTAGACTACTCCCTTTGGATTGGTAAATCTGTGTTAGACCAAGGCCCATGACCCCTACTCAGTACAGTCCATCGCAAAGCGATGGGATCCATCAAAAATAAACTAAAACTGAAATTAATCTTTGACTATTTATGAGTTGATTTAAGTCTCCCAGCGTCATTCACTCAATAGCTAGCCCTAGGTTGGGTTCAATTCTGCCTCAATGGATTGAGCAAGATCACTACTTTAGAGGATGTAAGTTTACTATGAAAGGCAATCCCTTTGGTTGGCTAGTCCTACTATGTGTTTGGTAGACTACCCCTTTGGATAAGTAAATCTGAGCTAGGCCTAGGCCACCATGGTCCCTACTTTGGTGCATTCCATTGCAAACCAATAGGATGATCTCAAAATCCAAAATTAAAATGAAAAAATTCAACCCTCCTCCCTTAGTGGAGTCAAAATAAACAAACAAAATAAATTAAACCAATCTCCCTCGGTGGAGTCAAAATAATCAAACAATCAAAATAATCAAACAAAATCAAAACAATCAATCAATCAAACCATCTGCTCCTCCTCAGTGAGATGCAAATCTTTCTAGTTCCCTCAGCGAATCTTGAATTCTAATCCCTCAGTGGATTTCACAACCTCTTCTCCCTAGTGGATGACGTGGACTTGCTCCCCAGGTGGAGAGTTCACCTTTTTATCCCTAGTATAGCACCAAATCCTAAATCAACAAGTCAAGTCAAATTTCTCTCCCCAGTGAGACTCAAATCAAATCAAACCTCTCATCCCCTTGTGGATGACTTGAACCTGTTTCCCTGGTGGAAGGTTCACATACTCTATCCCTTATGGATTCCTCCTACAGTCTCTTATGTCTTTGACATGAGTAGAGTCACATTGCACTAAGCTCTTGATTCCTTCTACACCTTGTTTTAGGAGTAGATCATGTCTGTTAGTGCTTGTAATCATTTGGTGTTGTTGAGCATCTAAGTCAACACTAATACGTGCAATGTACCTCATCAGTCACACCACACCTATATGTGCCCTTTGTTGACCTCATTTTTAGGATGAGGTCTCAACCTCTCCATCTTAGACATAGGACTCATCTTAGACACTAAGAGTTTCCTTACTCTTAAGACACTTCTAGTGATTAGGTGAACACTTAACCTAACCCTAGAGACTTAAAAGAGTTAGTCATAGGAATAGGTCATGCCTTAGGGGTGTTGGGGAAAACTTGCCTACCCCATAGCTTGAACCAAATCCTCACTTCCTTCCCTCAAGTCAAATTTCAAAAATCAAATCAACTCCAAGATCAAACCAAATTCAAACTCAAATCAATTCCAACTTAATTGATTTTCTCAAATCCAAATCAACTTCAAATTCAAATTGATTCCAAATCAAATCTCAAATCAATTCCAACTTAATTAATTTTCTCAAAACTTAAATCAATTCCAATGGATTTTCTCAAATCATGAATCAATTCCAAATGATTGAAACCCATGATTGAATTCCAAATTCAAAAATCCTTCCTAAGCCACTTTGATTCTATCTTATGGAGTTAGCCTAAATCAAATTCAAATTTCTTCAAATTCAAAATATTTTCTCATAATCCATTTATATTTTTATTTATATTCACAACTATAAATGAAATATAAATTCAAATATCCAAAAATCAATTCACAACTTAAACCCAATCTAATCAAAATTCAACCTAACCATTTCAAGTCAAATTCTTGAACTTGCCTAAATCAAACTCAAATCAAGCCAAACCCTTGATTTTTCTTCATGATTCAATTGATCCTTAAATCATGAAACCAAATATAAACATAAACTTCAATCATAAAACCAAAAAAAATTCAAAAATCAAACCCAAATCAAACTCATGTTCACCCTTTGAACTTGAAATTGTCAAATGAATCAAAATCCATTTGACTTCAAATCACCTGCAAATGGATTTCTATTTTAATCATAAGTCCATATGTGAGTTTAACCAAACTTGAATCAAGCCTTGATTAAGTCAATTCACTCACTTAGGCTCACTTTACCAGTGACCTAAAATTCTTGAGCCAAATTCTAATCCTACCCAAATTGATTGAACTAACTTGCCCATCTAAGCTCACATTGTGAGCAACAATCATCATAAGATAATCAATTACTCAAATTGGGTCAAACCAAATCAAACCTAAGGGCTGACCAAATCAACACTTAGCCCAAATGAAACCTAAACTAGCCAAAATCCACCATAAGTCAAATTGATTGAAACCATTGATCAAAACCAATTCATGATCAATGTTTGAACTTGACCAAGTCATCATTTGAGCCTAACCTAGCACAATTGGCCACTTGACCCAAGTTGATCCAACTTGACCTAAATAGTCAAAATGTGTCAAATCTTGATCTAAGCCAAATTGGTTGCAACTAATTGGTCAAATTCATTCTAAACCACTTATTGAACTTGACCAAAGCCTGAATTTGCTAACTAGACATCCCAATTGACCATGAGCCCAACTTGACCTAAAAGGTCAAATTGAACCAAAATCAAACCAAACCAAAATTGATTGAAACCAAAGCTTGCAAAACATTTCAAATGACCAATGAAACCTAAACCAACCCATGAGCAATTAGGTCAAATGGGTCAAATTGGTCAACTTGACCCATTTGACCTAAATGAATTCAAATGAACCCAAACCAAATATAAACCTAATTGAACAAAGCCAATGAGACCAAAATATTTCAAATGGTCATATGAACTTGACCCAACCCTTGGTTTTACCAATTTGACCAATTGGTCAATTTGACCCAACTTGACCCATTTTAACCTAAATGTGTCAACATGAGCAAAATGATATCAAATCAACTCCAAATTTCTTAAAATTTGGACCAACCAAATTTCAAACTATTCCAAATCTTCCTAAATTGAAATCAAAGCCAAATGACCATTTTACCCCTAGGTCAAGGGGTAACCTATGGAAAATTCAACTTGGAATTTGGTCATATCCTTTTCATGGCCACTTGACACCCTCTTAGTAGACTAAATGGACACCAATGGAGGTAGTGCACATGACCCAATCAATTTGGGTTAGCTAAACCCAACCCAAGACCAAAATTGACTCTCCACTTGGAAATTCTCCACATGGAATCACTCCTCCACTCAAATGAGCACATGGAAACTTCACCACACCCCTCTTCTACCAAATTCGAATCACATGGCATCCAAAATGGCCTAACCAACCTACTCATTGTGATCAATTTGATCAAAATGGTAAGGAGAAGCTCGACCATTCGATCCTTGTATGGGGAGATATACCCCTAATTTCACTTGAATTCACATCTCTTACTATCGATTAAGCCATAAGAACCTAGAGCATGCATTCCCAAGCTTCTCCAAGCATCGTAAAGCTCCATTTCTCAATTTCTCGATTTACCAAAATCAAAAAATAGGTAGCAAGATTCCAACTTACTCAATACCCAATCATAGCTCAAATCCTCTTGCAAGCACCTTCAAGGCACCGAGTCGTGTTCATCCAAAGCTTCTTCCAAGCTTCCAAGGCACGGGAAAGAGGAGCTAGACCAAAGCCGCAAGCCTTGGAGGAGGAGTTTGGTCAATTGGAAGATTTACTCAACCTCAAACCTTCAACAAAGCTTTGTCTCCACTAGACGAAGCTACCCATGGTTGAGAACCTGATAGCCTCGTGGTATGCCTCAAAACTGAGCTTAGGTGTAGGATTCCTTGGTCCTTTATAAAAGAAAGTTTCATCCCATTGGAAATTGACCATTGGATGTCTTCCTTATTGCCTATAAATGGTGTGTGATCAATCCCCACTTAATCCAAGCTCAATTGAGCTCGGATCAAGGCTTGAGGGACGGACAGTCACCGTCTCCTATAAGCGAGGGTAGCGACGAATCATAGATTGTCCATCCCACATGTTTTGGATGGAAGGCCCTGATTAATACATGTGAGATCCCATGACTAATCCCTTTAATAACCCCAAGCTAGATCTTGACCATTCGATCTTTTATCGGACAGTCCAAAGGAAAGGGCGTAGCACCATCGGCTGATTGTGAATCCGATTTAACAACTTAAATAACCAATCCCATCGTGCCATGTAGAAAATGCGTGCTGTGTTAGTGGTCTACATGGCGCCAACGGGATCAGTTATATAATTAGAGATATAATGACATAATAATCACATAAACTTTAAAATTACATAACTAAATGTAAAAAAAATCAGAAAAATACAAACTCAAATGCATTTTGAAGATATTTCAAAGGGGAATAATATAAAATTTAGTTTAATTGATTTTGAATAGTAAATTTCATGCAATTTGGGTTTTTTTGGAAATGTGATTATGTTAATTGCTCTCTAATTATTCCATTGAATAATTCCAAACTTCTCAGGTATGTTTAGTGGGATGACTTCTACCTCCCTTAATTTTCTTAGAATTTATTAATATTTTAATTAGGTGAATTGCTTGATTCATCTCTAATCACACCCTTAATCAATTAAATGATTAATTAACCTATTAAATGATGAAAATTCATTAATTAAATTTGTTAACCACCTTGGAATAATGGATAGACTTAGGGAATGAGAATAAGATGCCTTTTCTAAATCTTTTCCCCTAAGTCTATTTCATTTGAAAGAAAACTTAATTAATTTACAAATTAATTAATAATTTAATCATTTCATTAAATAGCTCTAGAGAAAAATTCCTGTTAGGGAGTCATCTTGCAAATCTATGGTGAGAAATGAAATTGGAGAGACCTATAGAAATTCATCTTTTTAGAATGTTACGTAGATCCGCAGATATACCTATTCGGGTGATCATGTACATCATCAAGGAATAGTATACCATCTCGAAAGACAGAAGTCTCTACCCTTTAATAGATCTAATCACCTCAATGAGGACTCCTAAGGATGATGGGTCTACATATGTAGTAGAGATTCTTCCCCTACTTTACATGAAAAAGTAAAGCAGAGTTTATTTTAAACCAGGTTCATTAAGTTCCCTACAAGGGCAAGCCCCCATAGTTAATTACATCCTAACAAATAGGGGTTTCTTAGAAAAACTCTCGATTAAGGTAAATGATCGTTGTCTCTGAAGATTTTAATAAGAAAGGACTATCAATCAATTGGTTTTATTTTGAAGATCAAAAGGGATTTGATCAAAAGAGGGAGTTATTATCGAAGTCAAAATGAAAGATAAGTAGGAGATACCCATGACGCTAGGAAACCTAGCACGCATCTCAAACTATCCTGTAGTTGGGCTTTAAATTTTAGAAATTGATTTAGTTTATTTGAGTTACTTTTTTCATTAGAAATTTATGACTTATGATTCCTTAACACAAGATTAAGAAAATGCCTAAGAGGTGAGGAATTATTCTTATGGCCTGCAAAGAGGAAAAGAAATCTCAGAATGTAAATCTAAGGAGCTTTGAGAGGGCTGAAAACACAACCTAAATTTAAGGAAAAAAATGGGTAATTGGTTTGCCTCCATAAGAGAGGACAAACCACCTAACTATTTGGACTTACAACTGCCTGGGTGGCCTCCAACTAACTCCTCATATGATTTAAAATACATGTAGGCAAGTCTTTATGCTTATGATAGATAGCTAGGTTGTTATTTATTTAGAAAGAGACTAAGTCCTTAAACTCACTCCCTAAAGAGACTAGATCTTGTAAAGGGACATGCTTTAAATGACCTAAATCTAATGCAATTCAGATTTCATTTATTTTTATTTTGGACAATTATTTTGACTCAGGCTAATAGGATTCATATGACTAATGCATGAGAAAGAAGGTTATTGGCCAAATTCAGCGATGAGGGAGGAGGTGAGTTTCCACCATTGCTCTCAAAGGTCAAGCCAAGTTTCTTTGGCAAAGGTGGAAGCCCTTCAATCAAGAGTGAAATAAGATGCATTTGTGCATGATATTACAAAAGAAATGCTCATCCAGCTAAAGGGTTGCTAATTTTTTTATCTTGATTTTAAACCTAAGCTGTAGGTGAGATTATGAGTTATTTAATTTTACTTTAAATTATAAAGTTGGGTAAAAGATTTATTTTTCCCTAAAGAGCCTAATCCACATCCAGGCCATACATAAAGCAAGGAAGAAATAAGGAAAACAATGCCATTTAATTCCAAAAGATAAATAAATCATCAACCAATTTATAAAGCTAATCGCAAAAAGAATAAAAGGCCGTTATGGTGGGGAACCACCGCACAAACCCGAAAATATCATTTATGGGCAGCCGAGCTTTACCCTTATACAACTTGGATTACAAATGAATATTATAATTAGGCAAGGAATTCATTGTTATGTGGATTTTCAAGCTTTATTTCTTCTTTCTTCTTTTCTTCTTTCTTCCTTAAGTTCCTTCTTTTAGATGGTTGGAAGGTAGATGCTCCAAGTCTTCACATGGTACATAAGATAGGATCTTATGACCAATTCTCATCCTAACCCCCAAAAAAATCATTCCAAAATCTAAATTACACAAATTTACATGAAAAAGGAAAAGTGGAAATCTAACTAACACCTACAAAACAAAGGTTCGTTAAAATAAATCACACAAATCCCAGACATCTATATTGGACTTATCACCCCACACGTGGGTGACAAAGTCCACCTGGCCTATTGGATTATGCTTAGAGGTATAAAGCACCTGCAAGTAAAAGTATTTATATTTTTATTTATGATAGTGCCCCTTAAGCACAATCCCCTGCAGAAAAGAATAGTTAGACTAAGAATGTCCTACCATTCATTCTACGAGCATACACCCTAACATCCAGCCAAAAACATATATCAAAAAATAAAGCAAACATCAAACCAAGCACCGACCTAACCAAAAGCTAGAAGTGGTGACTTAGGCTAATGTGTGTGCTATGAAGGCTTGTGTGGTATGCTTAGCATGGCTTTAGGTTCAGATTTTCTAAGTGTGAAGAACATGTTCAACTTAGAGGAGGGTTTCATTTAAGTTGTTTAATTTTTTTAGGTTGATTTTATTTCATGTTTTGATTTGGTTTAAGTGGATCCTACAATTAATTAGTAAATTATGAAGAGAGAGAAAAGAAGAGAACTTATCTTTCCTTCCCTAACCTAAGTAATTTCTAAAGTAGGTTCATATTTTAGTTTCATTTAGGTGAATGTTTTGATTATATTTTTTAATTAATCCTAAATCTAGATAAACTTTAAATAAACCTATTCAAAAAGAAATGCATTTTAAGATTAAATGAAATGAACCAAAATTCACATAACAAACATTACTTCATTTCTTTCCCAACATATATAACATGCATATGGATGGACCCTAAGCATACCTATACATACAAATGAGCATATTTAACACACTTTATGATGCATGCTAAGTAATCTATTTAAGGAAATTTAGAAGTTGAATATGCATGATTTTTCTTAAGTAGAAAGGGGTTTCCTATTACATACACATAATGAAAGTAAGAAAGGCATAAGTGAGTACATGCTATTGTTAACTAGAGGTGTAAGGTACAAGACCTACTTAGGTACTTAAAGTCTCACAACCTGGGTTGTCCAATATACCACTTTCCTTAGATACAAACATATGTATAAAAGAAATGAAATAGAAAAGGAGAATGCAAAAGTTGAATTAATGGATACATTTTATTTATGCAATTTATGTATGTTAGTATAGGTAAGCCTTCTTAAGTGGTAGCATAGAGATGAATAGGATATGGAATTAAGTGAGTGTTAGGTTCTTTTCAAATGAACCATACACTTCACTAAATTTCTATTCAAAACTATACCAACATAAGAAAGAAAGGAAATCTATGCTAAGCATACTTTTATATTCTTTCACATGCAAGCATATAATTAAAGTATAAGTAGCACACTTTCAGATTTGACATTTGGTTTATATGTTTTTGAAAATAATTTGGATTTAATAGTGATAATAGACACTCATATTTCTACTTTAGCCAACACATGCAAATTTAACATAAGTTAATAATTTCATTTTAAAAATTTGAATTTGAAAAATGAATGCATGGAACCACATGGCATACAACTTAACATGTTGGGGAAAGATTCAAAGTAATGAAAGCATGTAAACAAGTTCACTTCACTTAAATCCTAAAGACATTCTTATGGAATAAGAAAGTTTAAAATAAATCAAAGTGAATTCAAAGTGATTTTTGTTTAGTTTGAAGTTTGATTTAATTTTGAAAAGGTGAGATGAGTTTTCTGTTCCTAACCCATACCCACATGTGTTTGATATTTTTGTTTAATTTTTAGATAATTAGATCCATTTTTATGCATTGATTAGGTTAAGGTATGAATTAAGTAACTTAATTAACCCTTACCTACACCACCTTAGAATAATTAACCAAATAATTATGAGCCAATGAGATGACATAAAACCCATAAGAAATTTAAATTTGCAATGCACCTAATAAGAAAGAGGCCGAATGCAATTTGCCTCACAATTAAAAGTTAATTAAGCTAAGGGGTTTAGCTTAAGTAATTTCAAAACACCCTTTCACACATGTGAATTGGGTTTTGATTCTATTAAACACCTAAGCATCTACCCAAAGTAGGTTAATTAAGTTCTAAAACTTTTTAGAATTTTTAGAAATTAATTAAGGGGATAATTAATGAATTAACCCTTAATTAAGAGGAGATTAAAGAGAGAAGAAGGGGGTTTCGAGAATAGTTTAGGAGAAATGCCCCAAAATTATTCCATAAACCTCCTCTTTACTGGATTTGACCTTAATCAACCTTAATTATGGATTAAAACAACTAATCATACCCTAATTATGCTTAATTATATAAGGAGGGTAATTAAGAAATTCATATGCAATTCTTCTAATCAAGCTTTCAATAAATCTCAAGAAAATTAGGGGAGGTAGAAGTCATCCCCTAAAACATATCCAAGAAATTTGGGATTAATCAAAGGCTTAATTAAAAAGTAATTAGCAAAATAAACTTTCTAATTAAACCCAAATTCAGAGAAAAGCATAATTCAAAACCCATTAAAATTAATTTTAAAATGTTCTAGGTTTAATTATCTTTCCATAAAATTTTATTTCATAATTTTTGATTTTTCTAGAAAGAGTTATGTATTTTAGAAAATTCTTGAATTAATAGAAATTAATTAAGCATTTTAACTAATCCCCTGGCTCACGGTGCGGCAGCGTGGCGGTCAGCTTTACGCATGACGTGAGGGGTTACTTAAGTTGTCTAATCCCAAATGGCTACTGGCGGCGCACGCGGTTTGATCCCTGCCGTCCGAACAAAGATCGGATGGCTAGGGATCTCCCCGTGGTTTTAAAATGGCTAAGGAATTTCTAAACGCGGGGAATTATCTCAACCGTCCATCTAAAATGTGCGGATGGACAGCTAAGATCTCCCAAGTTCTTCACCTTCATTAATAGAGACTGTCCATGATCAAGGGGATGATCCAAGCTCGATCTAGCATGGATTCAAACCAAACTCAACCCACACCATCTAAAGCTAAAGAGCAAATCCAACAGTCAAAAATCCATGGGGTTAAAATTTCTTTCACAAAGCTCCACACCACATTGAATTTAATGATTGAAAAATCACATACCTCACCGGAGGTGATCACTGATACTCGATTCCCTTAGAGAAGCTTTGTCCAGTTGAGACGAATATGTGTTGAGAGTATGAGCACTTGAGGTTGAGTGGATTGATGTATGGACTAACTCCTCCTTAGCTAGCTTGCGGCTTTGATTGAATTAGGTCCCCCCTTGCCTTTAGAGCTTGGGAAAGAACTTAGGTGAGCTCAACTTGGTCACCTAAGAGTGCTTGCAAAAGGAATTGTAGTGGATTGTAGTGTGAAAGAAGTTGACAATTCAGTGAACCTCCCCTATTTTCAAGCTCTGAAAATCGAGAAATGGAGTTTTCAAATCCTCTTTAAGAAGCTTGGGAATACTTTCTGATGCTTACTTTGAGTTCCTTAGCTTTAATCGATAGAGGGGAGTGAAAATTTAATTGAATTAGGGGGAGTATATCTCCCCCTTGAAGGATCGGATGACCAACAATGCACTTGCCATTTTGATCCAATTGATCATAGGTAGTCGGTTGTTTGATCAGTTAAGAGTGTGCAAATGGTCAATTTTAGCCAAGGAGTGGATTGCCAACCTCCCATGTGGTTGAATTTGAGTTTGAGAGGTAGTTTGAATTTTGTATTTTGACCCAAAGGGTCGGGTTTGGTCTAGGGACCAATTAGGCTGACCCAAACCCATTGGATTAGGTGCACCACTCTCCCCTAGGTCCCCTTGAGTTTTTAGGAAAGCCTCAAGTGAATGTGAAGAGGATATGACCAAATTACCCATGGATTAAGCCAAAATTTGTTCTATGGCCTAGGGGTAGAATGGTCATTTTACTATTTTTCCACTTTGGATATGTTGGGTATGTATAGAAACTAGGTTTGGCCAAGTTTCATTGGATTTGGAATTCATTTGTGAGGGTTTGGCTCATGTTGACCCATTTAGGTCAAAATGGGTCAACTTGTGTCAAGTTGACCAATTGGTCAAATTGGGTCAAACTAAGGGTTGGGTCAAGTTCATATGACCATTTGAAATGTTTTGGTGGCTTTGGTTTGATTTAATTTGGTGTAGTCTTGGATTTGGCTCATATGACTTCATTTAGGTTAAATGGGTCAAGTTGACCTATTTGACCCATTTGACCTATTTGAGGTTGGTCAAGGGTAGGTTTGGATTTGGTTAGTCATATGGAATGGATTGGTATCTTTGTTTCCAATCAATTTTTATTAAGTTCAAATTTGGCTCAACATGACCCCTTTAGGTCATGTTGGGTCTAAGATCAATTGGGCTAGGTTAGGTCTAGTCGTCCAATTAAGGCTTTGTTCAAGTTCCACAAGTAATTTGGAATGAACTTGACCATTGGTTCCAATCAATTTGGCTTAGATCAAGTTTTGACACATTTTGACCCTTTAGGTCAAAATCAACTTGGGTCAAGTTGACCAATTGGGCTAGGTTAGGCTCAATTATTGGCTTGGTCAAGTTCAAACATAGATCAATGGTTTCAATCAATTTGGCCTATGCTGGAATTTGGCTATTTTAGGTTTCATTTTGGGTTAGTGTTGACTTGGTTAATAGGTTTGACTTGATTTGACCCAATTTGATTGATTTATCATCCCATGATGATTGTTGATCATGATGAGAGGGAAATATGAGTTAGTTTCAATCCAATTTGGTTAGGATTAGAATTTGGCTTATAAGGGTACTTTAGGTCACTTTGGGTCAAGTATGCCTAAGTGGATCAAATGGCTTGGTCAAAGCTTGATTTGAAGTTGGTTGATCTTATATATGGACTTATGATTGAAATATAATCTATTTACAAGTGGTTTGAAGTCAAACGGGTTTTGATCCATTTGACAATTTCATATTCAAAGGGAGAATATGAAGGGATTTTGGGTTTGATTTTTGAACTAGGTTTTGATTGTTTGATTGAAGTTTGGATTTATGTATGGGCTCATGATTGTATGGTTGATTGAATCATGAGAGAAAATCAAGAGTTTGGCTTGATTTGAAATTGTTTTGTCTAAGTTCAAGATTTTGACTTGAAAGGCTTAGATTGGATTTTGAGTTGATTTGAGTTTGATTTTTGGAATTGGTTTTGATTGTTTGAATTTATATTTCATTTATATATGTGAATATAAATGAGAATATAGATTGATCATGAGAAAATTTCAAGGATTTGAAGTGGTTTAATCATGATTTGGGCTAAGTCCATTAATAAGGATTTAAGGGACTTAGGAAAATTTTGGAGTTTAGAGCTTGAATTTTTTAATTTAGTTTGATTGATTTATATTTATATTTCATTTATATATGTGAATATAAATGAGAATATAAATGAATTATGAAAAAATCCCATGACTTTGAAATGGTTTGATCAATATTTAGGCTAAGTTCATTAATGGAAAATTAAGGGACATAGGAAATTTAAAATTGAGAATTTAATTGAGGGTTTGATTTGATTGATTTATATTTATATTTTATTTATATATGTGAATATAAATGAGAATATAAATATGTTTTGAGAAAATGTCATGAGTTTGAATTGATTTGATCAAGGTTTAGGCTAGGTCCATTGATGAAAAATTAAGGGACTTAGGAAAATTTCATGAATTGATTTGGAATTTTGAGTTTAGTTTGATTGATTTGAATTTATATTTCATTTATATATGTGAATTTAAATGAATTATGAGAAAATCTCAAATATTTGATTTGGTTTAGATCATGATTTTGGTTAAGTCCTTAGATTAAGGACTTAGGCAAAAGGACAATTTTGATGGATTTTGATCATGGATTTCAATCATATGGAATTCAATCATGGAGTTGATTTGAGTTTGGAGAATCAAATGAGATTTATTTGGAATCTGACTTGAATGAAGGAAAGTGAGGAATGGTTTAAGCTAAGGGTAGGAAATTTTTCTAACACCCCTAAGGCATGACCTATTCCTATGGCTAACCCTTCTAAGTCTTTTAGGGATAGGTTGAGTGTCCACTTAATCACTAGATGTGTCTTAAGATTAAGGAAATCTTAAAGTCTAAGAGAAATCCTAAGCCTAAGATGGAGGGGTTGAGAGCTCATTCTAAAATGAGGTCAATAATGGCTTAATTAACCAAACTCAAATTTAAAATTAATTGGACACTTAATCACTTAATCAATCCTTTCTTGAGTAGATACTTAGGTGTTCAATAACCTAAGTAAGCTATGGAAATCAAATCCAACCTACATGTTTGAGAAGGGTTATGAAAGTACTTAATTAAACCTCTTAGCTTAATTAATCAAAGATTATGAGCATTATGCCCTTTCTTTCTTAAGGTGCATTCGATTTAAATTCAATATGGTTGCATATCATATGTTGGCTCACAATTGTTTGAATAATTATGTTAAGGAGGTGTAGGTAAGGGGTAATTAATGAACTTAATTTACACCTAAACTTAAGCAAAATATAAAATTAATCTAATGATTGTAAAATTAAACTAAAATAACACATAGATGTGGGAGATGGGTTAGGAGCAGCAAACCTTTTCACATTTTCTAAATTCAAATCAAACATTATAAGAATTTTGATTCACTTTAAATGATCTTATTCCATGAAATTGTCTTTAGGAATTAATTAGGGTGAATGAATTTACATGCTTTCATCACCTTATTTCTTTCCTAACATGCTAAATGTGTATGTCATATGAAAATCATGCATTCATGTCTTTTGAAAAATAAATTAAAAATGAAATGTTTCCTTTATGCCAAATTGCATGTTTTGACTAAAATAAGAATATGAATGGCTATTATCACTATTAACTCCAAAAATTACTTTCAAAACTTATAAATCAAACATTATAAATGAACGGTATGCTACTTATAATTACTTAAAGGCTTGCATGTGGGTATAATATAAAGTGTGCATCATGTGACTTTTCCTTCTCTTCTCTTTTAACATAGTTTTGAATAGGATTTGCAAAGTGTATAGTTCATTTGAAAAGAACACAACACTTTCTTAAATCCATTCCTATTCATTCCTATGTTATCCTTTAAGAGGGACCTTCACATTTACACATGTAAATTGCATAACCAAATCAAACAAACAAACATAAACTTTTTGCATGATTCTTTTTCCATTCATTTCTTTTTGTATATGCACATGTATTTAAGAAAAGTGGTATATTAGTCTGGATATCCTGGGGTTGCGAGGCTTTAATTAGCCCTAAGTATGCCTTATACCTTACACCCCTCGTGTAGAAAATAATGGTGTCATACTCACTTATGTCTTTCATACATGTAAATGTGCATTTGAATAATGGATAAAAGAGTCTCTCTTTTCTACTTAAAAAAAATATGCATACGTGAACATTCCAAATTTCCTTAAGCAATATCTCTTAACATTCATCATTAAGGAGTGCTAACACTTCCATTTGCATGTATAGCTATGCTTAGGATTCATCCATATGCATGTTACACATGTTGGAAAGAAATAAAGTGTTGTGTGTTTTGTGATAGTAATTCACTTTACTTAATCTTAAAATATCTTTCTCTTTGAATAGGTTTGTTTAGGGAAAATATATACTTAGGATTAATTAAAACACATAATAAAATATTCACTAAAATAAAAATCATTAATGAATCTACTTTAGAAATTACTTAAGGTAAGGAGGAATGAGGAGTCCTCTTCTCTTTTCCTCTCTTTACAACACTTAGTAATTAATTGTAGGTTCATTCAAACCAAATCAAATCATGAAATAAAACTTAATCAAATCAACAAAACCAATTAAATGAAACCACCCTCTAAGTTGAACCCTTCATACTTAAACTCTAACCTTAAAGCCTAGCTAAGACATGCCACACAAACCTTAAAAGACACATATTTAGGCTAAGTCACCATTTCTAGTCCTATATTAGGGTGGTGTATGGCTTACTTTTTTGTTTATGATGTGATATTTTAGTCTGGATGTTAGGGTATATGTGTAGACTGATGGTATGGTGATCTTAGTTTAATCATTATCTTCTGCAAGAGATTGTGCTTAAGGGGCGTTGTAATAAAAATATAAATGCTTTTGTTGTGCAGATTGCTTATACCCCTAAGCATAATCCAAAATAGGTCAGGTAGACTGGGTTACCCATGTGTGGGGTGCTAAGTTTGATTTATTCATATATATTCTTGGGATTGTATGGTTTGTTTAGCTAATCTCTATTTTGTAGGTTTTAGCTAGATTTACTTTTTCCCATTTCCATGTAATTTTATAATTAAGATTTGGAATGATTATTATGGGGATCAGGATGAACATTGGTCATAAGATTATGTCTTATGTATCATATGAAGCCTTTGGAGCAACCACATTCCAACCATCCAAAAGAAGAAAGAAGAAAGAAAAGAAAAAAGAAGAAAGAAGAACGAAAAGAAGAAAGAAGAAAGAAGAAAAAAAAGAAAGAAGAAAGAAAAATGAAGAAATGAAGAATGAAGACCCCCATAACATGAATTCCTTCTTGATTATAATTAATTCATTTGTAATTTGGGTTGTATAAGGGTAGAGCTCGGCTACTCAATTTGTTTTCGAGTTTGTGAGGTGGAGCCCGACCACAAAAGGCCTCTTATTCTTTTGCACAAGCTTTATAAATTGTTTGATGTTTGTTTAGCTTGTGCACTAAGATAGCATATTTTCCTAATTTCATCCTTGCTTTGATGTATGGCCTAGATGATGATTAGGCTCTTAGGAAAATAAATTTGCTATCCAACTAATCAATTCAAATTTAAAATAAATAACTCATAACCTCACCTAAAGCCTAGGTCATAACATAAGATAAAAGATTAACAACCCTTTGCTGGATGTTGTATGTTTTCATATCATGCATAAATAATATCTTGTTTCACTCTTATTATGGAGGGCTTCCACCTTTGCCAGAGAATTTGGCTTGAGCTTTGAGAGCCATGGTGAAAATACACCTCCTTTCTTACTGATTTTGGCCCATAATCTAATTTCATGCATTAGGCATATGAATCCTAAATCTTATGTCAAATTGACTGTCCAAAATAAAAATAAAATATAACAAAATCTGCATTAGATTTAAGTCATTAATCATACTACATGATCTAGTCTCTTAGGGAGTGTGTTTAAGGACTTAGTCTCTTTCTAAATAAATAACAACCTAGCTATCTTGCAAAAGCATATGACTTGCCTGCATGCATTTAAAATCATAGGAGGAGTTAGTTGGAAGCCACCCCCAAGTAGTTTTAAGTCCAACAGTCGGGTGGTTTATCCTCTCTTGTGGAGATAAACCAAATACCCATTTTTTGCCTTAGACTTAGGCCGTGCCTTGGCCCTTGCCAAAGCTCCATAGATTTAGGTTCAGAGGTTGCTACTTCCTTGTGCGGGCTATAAGCATAAATCCTCACTTCTTAGGCGTGTCCATAATCTTGTGTTGTGGAATTGTAAGCCTTAGATTTCTAATAAAAATCCAACGCAAACAAATAATTTCCCTTAATTTCAAAAATATAAAGCCCAAACATAGGATAATTTGGGATTCTTACTAGGCTTCCTAGTATCATAAGCATCCCTTCCTTATCTTCTTTTGGCTTCAATAATAACTCCCTCCTCTTAATCAATCCCACTTGATCTTCTAAAAATAAACCAATTGATTGATAGTCCTATCTTTGAAATCTTTAGAGACAACGATCATTTACCTTAATCGAGAGAATTCCTAAGGAATCCTATTCCTTAAGATGTAATTAACTATGGGGCCTTAGGAACTAACAAACCATTTAAAATAAACTCTGTTTTACTTTTTCATGTAAAGTAGAGGAAGAATCTCTGGTATATCTGAAGACCCATAGTCCTTAGGAGTCCTTATTAAGGTGATTAGGTCCATTTGTAGGATGGTGACTTCTATCTCTCGAGATAGTACATCATTCCTCAATACCATACCCGATCACCCTAATAAGAACATCTGTGGATCTGTATTTTGTCCAACACAAGAAGTGTTTTGAAAATATTTTTTGGTCTTCATTTATCTCTTTTAGAAAGATTAGATGAAGAAATCAAAAATATAATTTCACCACAAGTATATACCATAAACTTGTGTCCTTCTAATCATCATCAAGTTGAACTTCAAAAGTGTGACATGAAATAAAGCAGACCTCATACTCTTGCTTGTTTATGCATGCAGGTATTGATTGTCTTGTAAATGCTCGCTTATATCTTTGCATGCAACTTGCTATCATTGAAGTGAAGATTGATTCATTTTTTCCTCCAAGCTCAGCGGTAGTTGTAAATATCTTTAAGAATAAATTAACAATATTATAGTAAATGGGACAAAATCTTAAACTTGTTTCAAGACTCTTTTAAAATACTTAGACACAGTTATTATAATCATTCCATATATAAATCTACCATCATATAGTAGGTTACACTTGGTTGGTTCTCTTTGAAAGCCATTTCAATGCTTCAACTTTCATATTTTTGATTTTATCACACTTTCACTAAATACCCAAACTTCATTAATATTACCAACCCAATCAACATCTGAAATGCTTATATTGTAGTGGTTTTTATTAAAGTTCTCACACAAATGTATAAGGAAGTATCTATATGTTGCTCATTGAAATATGTCATGACAACCTCTAAAAAGCCCAACACAACAGTCCAAAATTATACATATCTCTTATTTCGCAGAGACATCTAGAATTATTATGTAAAGCTTTCAAAAACCATCACCAGGACTCATTCTATTTGAACTTGACAACAATAAGTGCTAATGAGAATAAACTATTATTAGTATTAATGACAAATGTAGTTAATAAAGTATCTCTATATTTACCTAATAAGAAAGTTTCATCTTTATTAAGCATTGGTAAACAATAACTCCATCCTCTTATTGACATGACAAATGCTTAAACTAGATGTTGAAATTGGTTGGTTTGATTGGCTTGAATTTTTGAAATAGATTCTTTTATAGCATAATAGATAGCCTCCATGAATCTAAATAGAGATTGGTATGATTTCTCCAAACTTTCAAATATTTCCTTAATAACCTTCTTCTTAGATTCCCGTGCTTTGTTGTAAGATACTTTTAGGTTAACTTAGCCTCTACTTGACTAATTATATCCTCTAATTTTAAATCCACTGAAATAGATTTATGGGATGAACATGTTGCACACAAATAATTGTTAATAAAGTCTTACTAGAGTATATAATCATATACTCAATGTTATTAATAATTGACCAACACTAATGGCACATTGTAGTTTACTCAAAAAAATATGTCCCCAAATAACTTATTTGAAATAAAGCCTTCTTGAGTATAAATGTTATGTGCTCAGTTAGACAAATAAAGCATACTTTCTCATACCACTCTTGAAAGATTTGACAACACTAAACATAGTCATTATTAGACATCACTTGATATGTTATTTTTATTCTAAGAAATATATGCTCTTGTATAAACTTATATGACCTAGCATAGATAAATTTGTTTGCTCCATGGTACCATCATGTATTATTTGGTAAACTATTAGCATCACTATTGCTATTACTTAAACTATCACCCATTATCTCATATGCTTCTACAATCAAAGGGAGTTGATTTTGGGTGGAGTACTTTTTATAAAATCATATGTGAATGTAGTTTTGCAAATAAAATAACACAACAAAAGATTCTGATTGAGGTTAAGTTATCTATATTAATATCAATTATAATAAAAATTATATCTTACTAATTAATAGCAATGTCCTCCACAACATTTCTTAACAACCCTTCATTTATGCTAGAAACAAAATTTAATGATGATGATTGTAATATTATGCATTATATATTATGTAGATCAAATTGAGTCATAACAATCTCTATATAAAGAAATGTAACATTACTAGAAGCCGTTGTCATTATAACTTCCATCACCTCATCATTGTTAATATGGGTCATAATGAGTCCATTATTTACTAGGTAACGATATTGTTGCTCTTAATGTACCCTAATAAGTTATCATTTAAACTTCATATTACTATGTTTTTTTAAAATTTTTTTTTGCATATGATGCTTATTGAGATATGTAAATTGGTTTAATTTTTAGCACCTACATACTTTAGCACTAGCCTCTCATATATAATTAGCTCTCCATATAAAGTATATTTGTACTCTTGTAATTTATTACAAAAATTTATTAATATACTCTAAAATTATTGACACATATTTTAAACTTATAATGTTTAATAGTATTTATTATAAAAATCACACATATATTTTATCATTTAGTTGAGCCATTAGTAAACAAAGTTGATGCAAGTAACAATCCTTGATTTAATACATGAAGAATGTTGGTGCAAGTTGGTTGCATATAAGTTAACAAAATTTGAAATGGGCAGAGGACATCACTTGAGAAAGGTAAAAAGCTGCTAGAGCATTCTTGACAATCATTAGGTATAGTATTTCTGAGACATACTTCTTAACTATTACTGTAGAGGTATTTGTAGGTGGTAAGAAAATATTTTGTTGTTACATAGAATCAATTCTATTATAAAAGAGTGGTAAGGATTCCCAGAGTGGTGAAGATGTAGAGAGAATTGGTATTCTAATAATATTTTGGTTAACACCTCCATGAAGTTAATGATTGTCATTAGTCATTAGCTTGTCATGAAGTAAAATAACTTTGTTGTGGAGAGGATTGATAAGGATGTTGGCAAGTTGATCGAGAGGCTACATGATGAATTTGGATATAATGTGACTTGATGCAATCGAGTAAAAGGATAGTCAATGTCAATGTGTTTATAGTGTGGAACACAGTTGTTGGCAATAGCTATTGCAAAGACATTGCCACAATAGAGTGAGTCAGTTCATGAAGATAAATATCAAATACCATAAGCAATCAATAAAAAAAAAATAAATTAGTTACATTGTCAATGATCTTTATTCAACTTCAGTTAATGATTTGGCATTGTAGTTTGTTTATTGACACACCATGAGACAAATATATTCTCTAAAAAGGCATAATACACAGGTATTGATTTCCGATCAATGGAGTTTCTAGTCTAATCGGAGTTAGAATAGATTTGTAATATAAGATTGTCTTTTTGAATTAGAAGGCCATATGTTATATGTTATGCTTCTTTTTATATACCAAAGTTAACTTCTTTAGATGTTGAAAATAAAGGATTATATGTTGATTCTTGTGTTGATAGAGGCAATTTACATCAAAAGAGATGCTAAGCTAGGTAATAGTAAGATATTGATGAGACCTCACAAGTTGTTTTAAGAAGAAAAGGTCAAAGTGTTGATAAGTGGAAGAAGAAGGATCTGAAGGCTTTGTAGGATTAGGGTTAGATAGTGGTTTGCAAGATTCCATACCAGCTTTTGTAGGATAGAATAGGCATAAAAAAGTTCTGATAAGTGTAGATCAGTTTTGATAGGAGAAACTAAAAAGCCCATGAAGATAAAATTGTTACCCAAATTATAGACCTTTAATTTTTATTGGAGCTGAAGTAGATGAGTAGAGAGTGCTTGAGGATTATTACTTGTTAAGAGGATGTCATCAACATAGATAAGCATGTACATAATGATATTATTGCATTCGAGAAGGATCGACAATATTGAAGGTGAATCCTAAGTCCTGTAGAAATTGTGATAACATGGAAAATCACTATTGTGGAGCTAGTTTGAGGTCGTAGATGGTCTTTTTAATAGACATGTGATGAGGATAGTAAGATTATATAATCATTATGAGTGGATTGTATAGACATGCTCATGAAGGGTGCCATAATGGTGGAATAGTGTTTAGTTCTCTCTCTCTCTCTCTCTCTCTCTCTCTCTCTTTATATGAATGCGTACACATGCACACATGCACGCACGCATGCGTGTGTGAGAAAAATGAATTGATTTGTAAAATAAAAAATATGTTTGATATTTTCTTATTTTAACATAAAGTAAAAATGTTTGACACAAATGACGATGATAAGTTTTTACATAGTATATTACTGAATTGAATCAAAAGTAATAAATCATAATAAAGTGATGTATAAATTATATTTGATCATAACAAATTATTTTTACAAGAATTTAAGATTTATAAAAAAATCTATCAAATATTTCATAATTGATTATACACTAATAAAATCAATAAACTACAAATGTGATGCATTTGAAATGTTGAAAATGTAAAAGAAAGACACCAATTTGTATGAGTTGATGCATAAATATGAAATATAAAATACCTATGCACATATTTAAATTTTATGAGAAAGATTAAATTTTTGGAAAGATATAAATATATTTTAAATAATTATTATTGATTAAGTAAGTTAAGTTATTATTATTATTACATAAGCAAGTTAAATTTAATTAGAATCAATAAAAAAATTAATATATAAATTCAAGTTTATATTATATATATAAACACATATGATATATTAAAATTAATCTACTATTATCCTACATTCAAGATAAATCTTGTTAGATTAAATTAATTAAAATTAACAATATTATATAATATAATTTAAAAAATAAAAAAAATCAAATCTAAATTTTTAAACATCTTAAAAGTATGATCGGGTGTTTTAAAAATAAAGAAAAATAGATTTTACATATTTTTAGTACTTTTAAAAATAAAAAATAAATTTGTGTAAAAATAGAAAAACAAAATTGATTAAACAGATAAACAAATATATATATTTTATTTTATTTTTCTATTTCTTAAAAATAAAAATAGAAAACAGAAAATAAAAATTGATTCCAAACAGGACCTTAAGTGAGAATAACTTAGTGGGTGTTTGGAATTACTTTTATTTTTTTGTTAATATTTTGTTTATATTTTATTTTTTTTGTTTTGATTCAAAATAAAAAAATAGCAATAATTGTTGTTTTTAAAAACAAAACACTCAGATATTATTTTAAGTATTTTTAAAAGTAATGTAATTTATTTTTAAAAATAAAAAATAAAATACTTTACAGATTATACTAAATAAATATATTTTTAAAAATAATGTAAAAAAGTAAAAAAAAAATATACAAAATTAAATTGATCTCAAAAAAACCCTTAGTTTACAACTCAAAAAAGTATGAACACATGATCTTTAGGCATTATAATTAAAAACTACTATATCTCCTTAACCTTTGAAAATAAATTTGTCAAAAGTAGAGGCTATCTCTTGCCAGTTCATTCTTTGTTTCATCATATTTGAAATTTACACCTAATAAGAAAATAATATAATGAATTCTAAAGCATAGTTATCTCACTGCCATTAAATGTTTGATGTTTCAGTGTCAAAGAAGAATATAAATAATCAATAATCACAATATTTTTTAACCTATGATAGGTTTTTTTTCCCTCCTAAGTTGGTAAGATGAGATTTGATTATGATATAAAACTCAAAATCTCAACAACTTGTAAGACTCTTATCAAATAGTGTTTAGTTAAAAAAAATATCAATTTTGAAATAGTTTTAAAAATTTGTACAAAAGCCAAATCTTACATGCATGTTTTCCATTCCCAACTTTGACAAACTTTTTGAATTTGGTTGTATTTAAATAGAATATTTTGATTCTTAGGCTATGATAGGTTTTTTTTTTCCCTCCTAAGCCGGTAAGATGAGATTTTATTATGATAGAAAACTCAAAATCTCGACAACAACTTGTAAGACTCTTATCAACTAGACTAATTGATGCACACTTTTAACTAATTTATGTGCACTTCAATACATTATTTTGATTTTAGATGATTTAATTTGAATTACACTTTTTTGCCATAATTTTAGCTTTAAAATGATTTCTTTAATTCTACAAATTAAAATTGGAAAATTAAGTACATAGCATACAATTCTTAGGCATTTACATTTCTAACACATAAACTTTGATATTTACAAAAATAGTATATTTCCTAAGCATGAATAGTTGCATTTCACTTTTAAAAATTAATAATAATATTATTTTTTATATAATAATAAATATTACAGTATTATTTTTGTAAATATTAAAGTTTAGGTATTAGTTATGTAAATATATAAGAATTATGTGATAGGTAAATATCCCATAAAAATTATATCTATTATTAACAAAAAAAAAAATTTATTGGAAAAGAGAAAAAGAGGATTTTGTTCTTATTTTTTTACCTTTAATTGCTATTTTTTTCTAAATAATATTTATTGCTTGTACATCTAAAATAATTTATTAGTAGAGATAGTTACTTAACCATAAGCCCAATTACAAACTGCATTTCACAAAGGAGTTCCTTAGAATTAATCGTAGAACACATATCTTCACCAAATTTAATTGCTCACTGATATAATTAAATAGTTAAATAAACGTAATATTTTAGACAATAAATCATTAATTTTCTTAATCCTTATTTACAATATTTGCCAGCAAAACTAATCTTAATTTAAACAGCACTGGTCAGAAACCAAGGATTAAAAACAAAAAACTACGTTTGTCCGAATGTATCAACATCTCCAAAGAAAACATTAAGTTAATGCACAAAAAATACTGCCCCTTAGAAGTTTGTCTCAATGTATATTTTAATGCAATGTAAAATATATTTAATCAATCTCAAATATCTTAACAAATATATTATTTAATAAGAAAGTATCAAATAAGTACTTCACCTAGCTTGACTTCCACCCTGTGGTAAGTCTAACCTATACTTATATTCCTCATATGTTTCTTTCACCAAGAAAAAATATTACGTGCAATATTCAGATGTATCCAGACACCAATCACATGCTCATACATGACAAAATAGAAATTATATATTATATTTAATTTTATTTTATATGTAAAATTGAATATCTAGATCTTTTAACTACTAATATTATTCTCTCAATCAAGCCTCTTTGACATACATGAAGATCTCAAATTTTTTTAATATATATATATATATAGAGAGAGAGAGAGAGAGAGAGAGCACAAAATAAATAATTAAAAGTGACACTTAATAAGAAAATATGAAAAAACGGTGTAATTTTGTCACAGGAAAAAAAAATTCAAGTCCCATTTTCTGGCACACGTATCTTATATTTTATTTAAATGTTATCTTCTATTCATTTATTTTGCATTTCTAAGACAATTTTTATTTTCAACTAAATAATATTTAAACGTTTTCTACGACAATGAAAGTTACATCGATCAGGCATAGAGTTAATACTGATAATTAATCATTTGATCAGTATTATTTAAATATTTTTAATGCATATCTTTCAAACATACGAACATGCTTGCACTTAATATTACTGATATTAACTAAAATTTTTTCAGCTAATCTTGATGTCAGAACCGATTATAGTCAATTCAAATCAAACGCTTAAAATATAATTGAAGACTTTTGATATCAATCGGCTCCCAAATAAGTGTTTATAGTCAAAATCGAGTTTGTGGCGGATCTAACAAATAAGATCTTCTAATTACTTTTGAGCATTCAAATACTTAAAATACATCAAATGATCAAAGAAATCATTTTGAGCCGTCAATTAATGGTTGATTTGCATGTATTCGAAATGTCATCCTCAATATAAATAGTTCATTTTCACATAAATAGGACGAAGCAAAAAGAAGAGCTCTAAGGCTTGAAGATCCTCATAATCGCTATCGTACGCTAACATTAATCGGCCACCAACCAGTCTCGCCAGTTCACCTTAGCCACCGTCACCAATCATCACCGCCCTGATATCCATATACCGGTCTTCGCCGACCATCCGCCGTTGCCGCCGTCAACCATCGTTGGCCGCCACCATCAACCACCACCATCGATCGTCATCATCGCCACATTACGGTCACCACGCCACCTATTTCTCATTCGCCATCTCAGATCATCACCGTAACTGCTCTTCACCATCATTTGTCACCAACAACATTCATACTCCCTCGACATAGCGGTTATTTACTGATTTTGGGATTCCCATTAGCTTTCTATATAATTGTAATCTCAGACGGAAACTATGTACTCAAATAGATATATAGTGAAGATTTTTTTTGCTAAATTTAGCCCGTATTTTTTTACCCTCTTCCTTTTCCACGTAAAATCCGTTTTTGTTCTCTCTTCAAATATTTTGTGTGCTTTGATTTCACAAAGAATTTAAGGCGTAAATTTTATTCTATTGTGTTTCTAGCATATTTTGTCTTGCTCATTTTATTTTTTTATATTGTCACAATGGTTGGCAATCTGACATTATGTTCAGAATAAGACCACCTATATGGTGAAGAAAATTTTACTCTCAAGGAACTCATAAGAAGAATGAAGAGTCATCAAACTTGATCCTTCCTTTATTAGACTCAACTTTAATCTCAAATATTATCCAAATAAATATTTTGGATATCGATTGATTATCGTTAGAAGCAAGTCATACTAATGAAAAATGCAAAGGTCAAGGAGCAACTTTGGCTACAAGCTTAAACAAATGTTTTTATTTGACCCATTCCACACAGGTTAACGTCACCGAGCGAAGACTCTAACAAACAATCTCGGGTTGGTCAAAACTTTGTGGTTTCGATTAGACCTACTCCACAGTTAACTCGTGAAGACTGCAAACAACCTCGTAGATCGAACTTGGACCTACCCACACGTTAACGTCATCAAGCAAAGACTCTGACAAACAACCTCGGATAGGCCAAAAATCCTCGGCGGATTTGATTTGACCGTTTCCATATAAGTTAGCGTCATCAAGTAACACTTTGACAAACAACCTCAGATGAGTCAAAATCCTCGGATTCAATTTCCTCTCCATACAGTTAACGTCATGTAACACTTTGACAAACAACCTCGGATGGGTCAAAATCCTCGGATTCAATTCGATCTTCCATACGATTAACGTCGCCGGTAACACTCGAAACAACCTTGAATAAGTCATAAATCCCGATTCAATTCTTCCACCATACGTTAACGTCGCCAGTAACACTTTGACAAACAACCGGATGGGTCAAAAATCTTTTGATTGATTGACCTCTTCTATGCGGGTTAATGTCATCAAGTAACGCTTTGACAAACAATGGATGTCAAAATCCTTGGATTTGACCTTGTACAAGTTATGAAATCAGTGACATTATGAGAATGATACTCTGTGACTTTCTAAGTTGTTCGAAGGATGGTTCCTAATTGAATTTCCATATCTTGCGGTTGTCATGTTAGACCATCCATTGAAATTTCAAGAAATTCAATTTCCTAAAAGAAGAAGTAGAAACTATGGGTTGATGCCTCAACCTGGTCCGACGAGACTTTCTTTGATTGAGCCTCAGTATGAACTCTGATGATCGAAAACCGGTCAGAGATGAGGGCATTGATCCGGAGGAGCATCATTTATGAACTAGGCCTTGATGCCATGAGCCGCAGTTCCGGACATTGAGGCTTCTTTGAGAGCTGAGCGTATGAATGGCCTTGATCCAAAACTCGGTTGGTCCAAATTGACATTTCTTTCGGAAAACGGAGCCTCTATGAAACTACGCGCGCCTCAAACGTTAACGAGATAGTTGAAACTCTTTGAGGCAAAACTTGAGCTCGCATGAACTATGGGCTTTGATCAACCCGATCGGTGAGACGTTGATCCTCAAGGAAAACCGAACCTCGGATGAACTGGTGATCGCCTCCAAACCCGATCGGTCGATGACATTTGATGCCACTTTAGAAAATCGAGCCTCGTATGAACTACGTCTTGATCGCAAACCCGGTGTCCGAGACTTGATTTTCGAAAAATCAAGCCTCAGATGGTATGGTCCTTGATGCCTCCAAACTGGTTGATCCGGAGAAGCTTGATCTCTTTGAAAACGAACTCTCCGATGAGCTGGGCTTGATCAGCGAATGACCTTCTCTTAAAGAAGGTTAACTTGATAAAGGAAAAAAAAAATTTTTTTATACCCTTGAATTTCGCTGATAATTTCTCATCTCGAAGAACACTAAAGTATATGGGAGTTGTGTCTCCTTACTTGACCATTAGGTTTTATAGATCTATGACATAAATTAAAAAAACCTCTCCTATGACATTTAATTAGAAAAAAAACCCTCTCCTCATAATGACATTTAATTAAAAAAAATTCCCTCTCCTCCTTATGATATTTATTTAGAAAAAAAAAGGTTCTCTCCTCATAATGGCATTTAATTTAAAAAAAAACCCTCTCCTCATTATGACATTTAATTTTAAAAAAAAATTATATATTTTTGGATGAAATAAGTAATATCATCCAAAAATAGGGGGCAATTGATATGACATTGAAAATTCCACTAATCAAAACACGAATCTTGATGTCGAGACGATTATGAGTCAAGCTTCATCAAAATTAAAATATAATTGAAGACTTTGTAATATCAATCGGCTCCCAAATATAGTGTTTATAGTCAATCAGGTATCGACGAGCGAGATCTAACCAGATTTCGACCATTTTAGCATTCAAATACATGATGATCAAAGAATCATTTTGAGCGTCAGATGGTGGTTGATTTTTGTATGATGAAATGTCCTCATCTATAAATAGTCTCATTTTTTCACATGAGGGAGGCAAGCAAAGAGAGAGCTCATATGAAGATCCTCCAAGCATAATGCACCACTTTCGGCCTGCCATCGCGTGCCAACCACCGCCGGTCGATCACCATCGCCGGTCCGTGTCCACCACCATCCGGTCACCATCGGCCGCCACCATTGGTCACCGCCACGATCTCTGCCGATATCACCGGTCGCCGCGCCGCCATCATCATCACACCACCATCGATCGTCGTCATCGACCAGCCATCGGTCCTGCCGTCACTACCGCGGCCATCATTGCAGCATCTCCACGGTCATCACCATGACCACTGCGTCTTACTATCACAAGTACTATACAATTGTTTGTACAACAAGTGTGGTTCTTACTCGATTCCCATTGTCGCTTTCTCATACTAATTGAATCTTAAAACTTGTACTGAAGATATATAGTGAAGATTTTTTCTTTGGGCTGATTTTTACCCTGTGAGATTTTTTGAAAATCAGAGTTTCTTCCTTAAATATCATTATGTGTGATTTACAATAAGAAAGAACAAACTTTATTCTACCGTAATTGGTTTTGCACATCAATTAGCATGTGCCTTACGGTACTATCTCACAATCTTTGAAGCTTCGTACTAAATTCCTTTGGTTCTCTTACGAAGAAAATAATGCTTTTTATTATTGACTTCAATTATTACTGCATTCAAATTGAGAAAAAAAAAGCTTTTTATATTTAAAGAAATTAAGGAAAAGGAAGGTGATGTGAGAGAAAGTGAAATTAATGTTTGACTTCTTGTTTGTTTAGTTGAAGATTATTTTATTGATTTCTTTTTTTTTAATTGTAATTGCTTGTTTTTTTGAAAAAAATCAGATTAAATTAAAAAAATAATTTGGTTAAGTTGTTTTTAATGTTAATTGGTAGTAGATCTATGATCTGCTTGGGACAGTTGCAATTGTTTATATAATATATATTTTTTATTTTATAAAAAATCAAATTAACTTTTGATTCACATAGAGATCATTAAAAAATATAAATTTTTTTTCGTAGATTCTTCAAATGTAGTATAAAGAGAATATGACCCCAAATAATATTATGATCATTTATAGCATCTTAATCCAAAGAGGGCCTTATTTTTTTTGAACATTGAATGCAAATTGTAGATGTTTCAAAACAATATATTTTCTTTTATTTTTATATACATATTAGTGGTAGTATTCAAATTTAATTCCTTAGAAAATTACACAAAGAAAATCAAAAAATAAATAAATAAATAAACAAAAGATCTGGACATTAAAGATTTATCTATTCAAATATTGTTATCATAAAATATATGAACGTTGAATATACATATTTCTTAATTTCTTATCAGATAGTGTTTAGTTAAAAAAAAATCAACTTTGAAATAGTTGTTCTTTTCTGATTATTTATCATTTTTAATATACATTATTTGAAACCTTATTTAAAAAAAAATTACATTTGAATATTGATCTATTTTAAACATTTAATAATAATAATTGTTTAAAACTGAAATTGAACTTATAAAAGTAGTCTATCAAATTAGCGATTTAGTTGTTGAATGTAAGTTTTTATTTTTTTATGTGAATGCAACTTAGTTATTGTGATAAATAAATAATTTTTTTCATTCAAAATTTTAATAAAATAATATCAAAATTGTTAGTGAAAAAAAAAGCATTTGCTGATATTTATTTTAACAGAATTGAATTTCTTATATAAAATATATTGGAATCCAGCACAACATAAACTTGTAATGTAGACACGTGGAAATTAAGAAATTTGACTTTTTATGAATAATAATAATAATAAGAGAAATATATCTATTATTTATTTTTTTCAAAAGATAAACATGAGAGTTCATTTTCGATCAAAATAAACTTTTATGACATTCATTTAAAGTTTCAAATGATATAGTCAATAATATTCTAACAAGATTCATATTATATTCAAACATTACTCGAACCTTGTTTAAATAAGGTTGAAATCATATTCAAACAATGCTAAAACCTTATGCAAACATAGGGATGTTGATTCAAGCAGACGGGATAATTTTATGTTTGATCTGAAGTTGACCTAATCTGACACGCTCGAACAAAATTTGATCAATTTATTATAAGAGTCAAAATATTTGTTCTAAACTCGATTTAACTTAAATCAATCTAACTCATTTATGATCATATAACTTTTATGGATTAATAGGACCCTATTATCACAAATATTATCAGTTAATTTCAAATTTATTTTTCTTCTTCCTATATTTGAAAGTACACCATTTCATCTGACTCTTATATATATATAGATCTAACCTATGAAAATAATATATATGTATACAGATCATTCTAAAAAAAATAATAAAAATGATCAAAATCATAAATTTATTTCATAAAAATTATAAAAATATAAAAATGATATTTTAAAAAAATGTGCATGTGCGTGTGTATATTAGAGATCTACAATATTAATTAAAATTTATATAGTTTTTAATATATTTAATTATATGATTTTGGGATCAAATGAATAATTTAGATATAGTAATTCTTGAAAGTAATTTTGATTTTGATTTTTTTGGAATTTTTAAATTAACTTAGAATATTCAAATGCTTTTTTGTATATGTGTGTGTGTGTGCGCTATAAATGTATACATACATACATGCATGCATATATAAATTAGAATGATTTCAATATCATAACATAACTATTAAACTACTTGTTATATAATTATAATGCGATATAAAACACAAATAATCTTTGGAGCTAAATTATTTGTATCAATAGTTTCTTAATACCTTATTTTTACTTTCCATGGAAAATTTAGATGTCCATATTATAAATATAAGAACCAAGCATATTTTAGAAAAGGAAGAAAAAAAGTTGTAGCATTGAGAAGCTATTGACCAGTCTTATGGCGCTCCATTATATTTCATTGAATGGCAGGCATAAAATTTAGTGCAGTGATGTTGGCTTTCAGTTCATATTTTGTGCAAATTAAATGCATTTTTAACTGTTGATTAGTGCTGCATGCTATTCCATAAAAACAAAGACAGAAAGGTTAGTGCTAGGTGTTGGGTGACCAATGCCATGGTGCTCCAAAAAATTATAAATAAGACCGCTTAGCAATTTTCAAAGTTCATTCATGTCATTTGCCTTAAGCTTTAGAGTTTATTTATTTATTTTTACTCCCTAAGTTCACTTTCTCTAACATCCTAAATCTTTGAGAACCATGTCGATTGAGCACATTGCAAGGAGATAGAAGGGTGGAGTTTATGACCCTAGGAAGTTTGTTGGTGCGAATGCGGATGAAAGGTACCACACTACACTACTACATAATAGTCTTATTCTAGAGAGGGAGTTTCATAATCCTAGTGGTAGGATAAAAACATCATTTTCAGGGTTAGAAGCCTTTAGCCTATGATAACGAAGCTAGTATAATGCCTGTTGTTAGCAAATTTTTGGTAAATGCTAAGGAGCAAAGGGATGGCAGAGTCTTTGTTAAAAGAAAACAAGTTAAGTTTGTGATAGTATTACCATTTTTAACTCTACTACAATAATCCTCCTAACTTTGATGAAATCCTTAATAACACACAATGAAAAAGGAGGAAGGATAAAAATTATTAATTTCTCTATCTCAAGGATGACCAATGATGCAAAAGTTTGTCGTTATTCCATTTTTTTCAAGTTGATACTAAGTGTGAATCTTAGTAAGGTAACTAAAAATAAGATTGTTTTAAATTTTGCTTTTCAAAAAAGGATTTTTTTTTTTTAATTGATGTAGGTAAGGTTATTCATAATTCTCTTCACAATATGATTAAGGATAGTACTATAGTAGGTTACGATCATCCTTCTTTAGCTTATTGTCTTTGTGTCTTAGCTGAGGTGTTAGGGGATCATAATGAGTAGTTAGTTCATTGGGCTCTCTTGACCAAAGAGAAGATTAGGGTACTAGGTTTAAAGTTTGTACATAAGGAGACTTCACATACACCACTTTCTCGACCCTAATCTTCCAAAACTATGAGTGATCAGGTCGATTTTAGTGAGCAAGTAATGGCAGTAGCATGGGAGGAAAGTGGTAGCGAAAAATAGGGAGAAAATTTGATCATTAAATGGACTAACAGTAGTAACAGTTTGCATATATGGCTGACTACAACTCAATAGCTATATTTCAGAATTGCTAGCTTAATGTGAGTCCAAATATTGTGTATTTTTTTGTAGCACCATAGTTCTAGACCTATGTTAGCTAGACAGATGCACTAGAAGAAGAGGAGGAGGAGGAGGAAGTAGAGGAATATGATTAAATTTTTTTCTTTTATTTTTGTTTTTGTTTGTTTATGGTATTTATTTCATGTAGTTTTTTTTTTCTATTTGTTTTTATTTTGTTTAAAATATATATTAAAAATGAGTTTAGGGGGGTGTTAGCTTAAATCTTGTAGAAATCCATTTAATTTTTATTTTTGAGTATAACGCCATTGTGCCACATTTGGTAGCGCTACGATGCTAAGTTATGTTAGTTGAATTTCATAGTTTATGTTATATTTAATAAAAGTTTAACTTCTACTTATTATTTGTTGGATGTAATTGAAAGTTATTTACTAGAAGTTGAAGTTTATTTGAAAATAAAATTTTGGAATTAAAGTTAATTAAATATCATTTTATTTGAAAACTAGAACATGCATTAAATTTAGTAATTATGAATTATAATTTCAACTATTAATAACTAAAATATCTTATAAAAACTAATAATTTTTTTATAAGTTAAAACTTTTCTTTCACACACATCAAACATAAAATATTCTTAGTGAACTTATCAAATTGATTTATAATAAATAAAAATCTTTATTATTTCAATAATATAAACATGATTAGGATTAATTAGAGAATATTATATTTAGTGAAAATTAATAATTCATTTGAATTGACATTAGATATTTAAATAGAATGGAAGAGTATTCAAATCAACAACAATAAAAGATACTTAGATGATAAAATGATCTATTAAAAATAAAAAAATAAAAAAAAAAAGAAGAGAAGAAAAGAAAAGAAAAATAAAGATGAGAGAATAAAGCTTAAGATTGAGTATTATACAATAATAATACTTGAAATTTTGTTATAATCTAAGCAAATCATTGAACTTATTAAAATAATTGAATGTGTTAAATTCAAAAGTGAAGGACATAATGTAATTATTCAAATAAAAAGTGATGACTATCTATAACAATCAATTCATTAAGATTCATAGAATCAAGTATGTTATTATTAAGCATAAAAAAGACTTAAACAAAATATTAGCTTGAATTTGGACTATTATAGTTTAATTATCTTTCAGTTTTAATAACTTTATATATAAGTCTATGCTTCAATTAAAATTATTATTCAATTATTTTAACTTCCAAAAGTCTTATTATCAAATACCTTCAATGATTAATAAAAGACATGAAATTACTTGAGGGCAAGTAATATGTTGAATTTCGAGGTGTTTGATGAGCATAAAATGTGTAAATTTGCTATGTTTATATATATATATATATATATATATATATATATATATATATATATATATATATATATATATATATATATATATATATATATATATATATATATATATATATATATATATATATATATATTTTAGTTTGTTTGTTTTTAGTTTGATTTTGATGTTTTAGAAAATTCTAACTGAAATCAAAAGAAAAAACAATGTTAAGTTTTAGGATTAAAACCTCAGTGTTGTACAAGGCAATGCAACAACACTACTAATAGGCATATGGAGTTGCAGAGACAGAGAAGATAGTGTCTAGGTGCTAGGAAACCAGCACTATGGTGATGCTATTGGAGGATATTGGATCTTTAGATAGAAAGCATAGTGCCTAGGTGCATGGAAACTAGCATCGTTGTGCCACCGTTCTTTAGAAATTCATTCTAAAGACAAAGAGCCCAGTACCTTGGCCCTGAAAAGTAAGCATCATGATGCTAAGAATTTAGAAAAATATCAAAGTAGAAGAGCTCAAGGTAGAGGAAAGATCACCATGGCTTTGAAGAGTGTCGTAGTGCCAAAATGGCTCTAATAAAATTCCCAAGACAGAGAGAAAAGCACCTTGGATTTAAAGAATTAGTGTCACAGTGCTATTATACCTAGCGTTGCGGCGTGAGAGCCCAACAAATTGAATTCCTATAGTTTCAACAGGCAGTTCAAGAGATTTTTGGGGCAATTCAGAGGAGTTATTTAGCAGGATGTGGGAAAACTTCTAGGGAGACTTAATGGTGAAATCACTGAAAGAGGAAGTGGGAACGGATTCCACTCACTAAAGTGGAATGGTAGAGATAGATCACCAAATCTTCTTGGAAGGTCACAAGCTCCAACCAAGCATTTTCACTCCAATTTCACAAAACAAACATCAATCACCTTCATTCAACAAGTACAAATGTTTTATACAACTACTAGGCTCACAATGGATGTGTCCATTTGTAATACCTCTCAATTAATTCTAAAAACGGTTCTTAAAACTGAACTAGGTGACTCAAGATGCTTATGCGCTAGAAAGTCGTGCCTCAATGTTGTTCTCTTTATCTTTAAACATAAAATATAGCGGTTTGCATGTTGACGCCAGATGATCAAGATCAATGCCTAGGTGTCAAGATGACTATGGCATATTAATACTTGATTTTGGACACAACACACATATAACACTTACACACATCTTCTAACATAAAATACTACACATAAAACACATATGATGACTCATAGGTCATGTCTTCTAGTTTGGGACATTGTGTTAGGCTTTCTTCCTTTTTTTTTTCCTTCCTTGATGTGATGTATCACTAAAGGTTATAAAAATAGGAAAATTGCTTGAAGAAAGAGTTTTGGTATTGTGTGAAGTCTAAGTGTAGTGAGATTGAGTGTGGCACTTTGAAAGTGAGACTCTAAGTGATGTGTGCAATCTAGTATTTGTGTTTGTGTATGGGATGTTCGTGTGATGTTCATGTTGAAGAGTAAATTAGGAGAATATCCACTAGAAGGTGAATCCATAATGGGATGTGGAAGATTTGGATTAAGAGGAACTTAGAAGAATTTACATGGTCCTTTCTTTCCTTTCTTTTGGTATGTCTTAGATGTTCTCATATGTTTTGGCCATGCCAATGTTCTTTTCCATACGTATACGTAAGTAAAGTATTAGTGTTCGAATTTATGTTGATCTTATGTTAATTTGCGTACTATGTTGATGTGAGTAATATATATATAAATTATTTGTACTTCAATTTCATTTTATTTAGCTTTTCTCAATGTTTCATTTAATTGTGATATGGCCAGTGATAATGTTAGAATTAAGTGTGATCTAGAGATATCGAAAAGTTTTAATGGCATAATAAGAAAAGCATAAAGGTAATAATATAGCCATATGATATTTGGGAAATTTTAATCATATAAAGGATAATAATTTAATACAATCACTTATTTAATTATATTATATACATATAACTAATTAATTATAATGATTAGATTATTTTGATCTCAACATGAATAATATAACATTGATGTTCCTGATTGACAAATACAAATTATAAAATCACATTAACTTAGCATGCAAAATTAACCAAAATTTTTATAAACTCATAGTGCATTTTCTAAGAAAATTAAGAAAAATTCTCTTTTTCAAAAATTAATTTTATAATTTTGAAGTCTTTTAAATTTTGCAAATTTGACTAGGTTGGATAAAAATTAGGTTAGTAAAAGTATAATAATTAGCTTAATTGAAAATTTTGTATGAGATCCTCGTGAGAATGATACTCTATTCATTATTATATTACTTGAAAGACACATGCACTTACATACATTATTTTAAGTTGGTCACATTCTAAATTATTCATTATATCAAAATAAATTATAATGTATTACATGAATATTTTAACAATGTTATCAAATTTCTAAAAATGACAAATATAAAATAGTTTAGAGCCCAATGATTGATATATGACAAAAAAAAATTAATATTTAGATGGGGTTTGAATTTAAAAAATAACTATTACAATAATGATCATGTGTAAAATTTTAAAAATCTAGTGACATTACTATAATTAAATATAGATAACATAGGGAGAGAGTTTGATCTAACTTATGAGTAGCTTGAAATAGCTTTGATTATACTTGAATGGCGAAATAAAATAGTCAAAATTGGGCAATTGAATGTGGGGGCTTGGGAGCTCTCTTCATACTAGGGGTTTGCCACCACATAGTGAGAATAGAAATATGATGATCAATATAAGTTTATATTTTTTTATTGTAATTCTTATATATGTACTCCTAACATTAAGAGTTAAATTTTTTTGAAGATGTTAGGAAGAGAGCCAATTATAGTGGAGCTACACATTCGTATACACTATAGATAAAAAAAATTCAAGAGTAGGTTGACAATTGCTCACAATGTATTTATGTAAATATAAAGTATCAAATTTTAAATATTAATTATTCATTTATAATATTCTATTTTTTGTTAATATAAATTTTGGTAGGATGAATGCATGTAAGTTAGAGAAATGTAAAATCACACATTAATCGAAGAGGGATTGTCGCAACAATTTGATTATAGATTTTGAAGATAGGCTGATAGATGAAAGAAGAAATGATATATCAATTAGACGCTTAAGGCAAAGCCTTCGAGGCACAATCCTCTAACATATTTTAAGATAGAGAACTTCTGTGCTTCGCAATATATAAAGCTCTTCACTTTTCTTCCTTTTATCTCCAAAAAAGAACAGTTCTGAATTTAAGCTCAATTATAATCCACCATTATTTTAATCGAAAATATTCATCACAATCTCTTAAGATGTAATTAATTATAAAAACTTTGCTCTATAAAAACATGTAGTCCATAATCATAATAATAATTATTTCAAACTAATTTTTTTTGAGATTATAGATCAAATAATCTCTTATAATCTATTATATTATTGTATTCAAATTCATAGTAGAATGTTATTTCTCTCTTAAGATAGTATATTTTTATATCATATTTAGATATGATAATAACAAATATTAATTTATTTTAGCCTTCGAATACATTACAAATAATATCTCTTTCTTTCAAGATATTATATTATTTTTAATATCATATATGATAATCAAAATAAAATTAAAATTTTAAAGTTAATGAGTTCAAATAAAATTTTTCATAACATAAAAGAGAATTTTAGCCAAGAAATGGGGGTTATAAAAATATCAAACGCATCTAGGTGATATATATATATATATATATATATATATATATATATATATATATATATATATATATATATATATGTTGTGATCCAAATATAGTTATTTACGATTATTCTCGTTTAAACATGTAAAAATATACGCGTTTAAGCAAGTTTGCCTCACTTTTCACTCACAAATCTTACTTTTAACAGAATAGCAAGCCTTATCTATTTCATCATGATCCCCCACTCGCACAAATGGTTGGATACACCTTTGTGGGAGTTAATAACCTGTTGTTCAATGAGTAAAGAAACTCTATTTTAAAATGCTATGATTAAGAGTAAAGGACTCCTTAGTATAATAGTTGAAAGTTTAGACATTTAATTAAGTGTATTTGGAGCAACTTTCTTGCTGCTTTATTTTTCAGAAAACAGTCTGAAAACAAATCAACTATATTTGGTTACGAGCTTTTTAGTTAATTTTTAGAAAGTTTTGTGGTAAAAAATTATTTTTGAGAATCAGAGCTATTTGAGTGTGGTGGTTGTCAGAAAATAATTCTTTGAATTTTTTTTAAAGAAAAATATTTATATAATCTCATACAAAAGTACTTTTTAAAACTTTCTTAGTTTTTTTGAGTTACAATGTAACAAGAGATCTTAAATTAAAATCTTAAATATATAAATATATATATATATATATATATATATATATATATATATATATATAATGAATTTGAATTAAAAAAAAACTATGATTAAGAAGCCGAGGCATCAATACTTGCCTGCAAAGTCTATTGGGTTTTGAATATTCAACCCCTCGAAAAGAAGTCTACGATATGAGATACATGCATGAGAGGATACAAATATAAAAATAATACGTAACTGTGAGCAAGCTATTTTTGACTTTTACTATTAATCATCCTATTTTTTAGCTTGAATATGATATCACCTTCAAATTATATATTTGTTTTATAATTTTTTAATTAAGTTTTTATTCCCAGATTCATCTTGTCAAACTGATATTTCAAAGTCTTGACGCAGACATGAATGCTTTGAAAAGTATTCTACTTAGCAGTAGACTTACATGTATAAAGATAAGTTAATAATTAAACAGTACATGTGTGATTAGGATTATCAATAATTAATCCGATATGATAATTTGACTCAAAAAAATCAAGTTCCGATTGACCTGATTAATTCTTGGGTTGGTTTTGAGTTAAAGTGGTTAAATTATTTTACTCATTTAACTATTCAGGTTTGATTCAAGTTGATCGGCAAACTCAAAATTAACCCATCAATTTAAATTTGACTTAATTTAATCTTACCAACTCGAGGTTGATGTGAAATTGACTAAAAAATATATGTTTAAACAAGACAATCAGGTTGAGTTTGACTTAGTCAGGTTGGTGTTGAGTTAGGTTTGAATTAGAGTTTTTAACCTATATAATATTTTGATCTGATGCAGATCAAACCCGAATCCGATTTATATACCCGAATTGACACATCTATTTGAGACCAAGCCACCACCCAAATTGATGCCCCTATGTGAGACCAAGCCACCATTAGGTTCAAAGAGATATTGATGTCTATATTTATCATTAAATTAGTTTAAATATTTTAAAAAATTATTATTTTATATATATATATATATATATATATATATATATATATATATATATATATATATATATATATATATTTAGAAAACCATTGGTAGAGTAAAGTTTTCGCAAAGTTATGAAATCCAAAATAACAGAGTATAAAAGTGTAATAAACTCGAATTTTACTGAAAAATCTCGAAAGAAAAATCACGGGCCTAGCGAAAAAGCTTCCACTATCTGCTTTGAGTACAAGATCTTTCCGATCTCGGATTATAGAATTGTATATGGGAAAGGGACAATTCTTAGTAACGAACATGATGTTAACGACGATGTTAACGATGTTGGCGGACGATGTTGGCGATGATGTCAACGATAGTGGTTGGTGATGATGACGGCGATGGTCGGCAAGGCAGTATGGCGACGATAATGGCGGCAGCGGTGGTTGACAACCGTCAGTGGTCACGATTGCTTGGAGGATCTTTGAGCTCTCTCTCTCTTCCTTCCCTCCTTCCTTGGCCTCCTCATATGAAGAATGAGCTATTTATAGATTGGAGGAGCGTCTCTGTAAATAGCAAAACCCATATCACTCCACTTCATTGGGGCTCAAAATGATCCCCTGGATCATATGATGTATTTTGTGCATTTGAATGCTCAAATGAAGTGAATTATAAGATCTTTGGCTTGTTGGATGTCGAGACACTCGATTTGGCTATAAACACTTCATATTGAGAGCTATTTAGGGATTTATATCCCAAAGTTTCAGGATATTTTAAGAGCGATCTGGTTTCTGATCATTTGCTTAACATTAAGATTCTGCTTGACTAATAGTATTTTAAGTGTCATATATCTCTCTCTCTCTCTCTCTCTCTCTCTCTCTCTCTCACACACACACACACACATGGACATCGTTTATATATCTTAACGCTGATTCAAGGAACCTTCTGATTTTTATTTCTTTTGGTTGGAAAAAAAAATGCAGAGTTTACAAGACACGCAACAGCAAGCCGACAATATACTTTGCGTAAATTGTCTTATGGTATATTATTAAGTGGTAAAATAAAGTAATTGCGCACTTGTCCTTTTGTGGTATCTTACTTAGTTATCAGTCAAAGTCCAAGTTCTGCGATGCAATTTTAGTCAATCTGCATGCCGTATTCCTGCAAATATCTCGGTGAAAAATGTTAGGAGGTGACTCTCTCTTAACTTTGAAATGTAAACTTTTTTTTTTTTAAAGGGTGGAAGCTCCCCTTTAATGAGGATAAAGAACTCGACCGTTGGTCAGAAAAATCCAACAACGTTGAATGATGAAGTCAATCAAATACAATATGATTTATTTATTTATTTATTTTTAAATTTTGAGTGAATTTAATCATAAATTTATACACATAATATATGTGCAAGGACTTAAAATCTAAGACCTTTTGGTTGAAAGTCAAACTTCTCAACTACTAGACTAAGGTGCCTTACATAGTAGGATTTATTTGAATAAACTATTTGTAGAACTAGATATGAGTTATAAGGTGTTGTCCTTCTCTAAATTTAGAGGATGAGAATATAATGAAAGAAGAAATAGGTTGTTGCTAGCATTCTTTGTGTTGAAGAGACAAAGAGGCAAATACTACGATAGTTCTCTTTAGGGAGGCAAAAGTGGCATTATCTTGAGGCAATCAATGTAGAAAGTGGTGAGGGTTAGGAAGGAAATTGAGAATGTCTGTGATTATCCTCTACTTTGAGGTAAGTTTGCAAATGCTTTGCATGATGAATACGATTATATTAAAAGGTTAGAGAGGCTGTTCAAAGAGGCCTGAATGATCTTCCTTTAAAAAGTGAAGACAAAACAACCTACAACTGGAAGACAATATGACATTATAATGTCAAAGAGGGTGATTGTGGCACTTAGGATGACTCCCTTTTTGGATAATGAAATGGCATGACCTAAAGGGAATTGATGCAATGGCATAGAATATATGTTTTTGTTGTAATCAAAAGTAGTTAAGATATTTCTAGTTCAAGATGTAAAGCAACACAAATTGGAGGCCATGGGCAAGGTTTTATAGGGAGTTTGTAGTACATTAAGTATTGGTCCTCCACTTGAAAGAAAAGGTGAACTAACCTAAAGGTGGTGCATGAGACTGCATTAAAATGTTAAATTAAGATGCCACCATTGACTGTTGAGATGATCATCTTCTTGGAAGTGAAAGAGACACGCTCATTAAAAATCAAGCAAATCAACTTAAAGAAGGTCATATTTGTAACTAAGGATACTTAAATATAATCCTTCTAATAATATAGGTGGTATATCTATAAAAAGATGGGCGAGGATGCCTGAGTCCATAAAAGCCACTAAGGATAGGTAGTTGGCCATTCTTCTTAAAAGGAATATACTATGGCATGAACGTGATGAATGAGGGGGCATGAAAAAGTAATGGGAGCTATTAAAGATCTTCTTTGGGTTTATCCTCCTAATGAGATGATGGTGGCTTGGCCTAAAGGAATGAACTATGTAGCACAAGTCATAGTGGTGACTAAGAGTAGTCAATATATAAAATCTTCAATCTTAAGATGGACATATCCTAACTTAAAGTTAGTGAATAAATTACTACTTTTAAGTATAGCAACAATACCTTAAGGAAACAAGTTTGGAAGCAAAGACTATTAGGGAACTAATTGAGGGCAATTAAGATGATCATCATTTTCAACGTGGACATATCGCATCCTAAATATGCTAAAAAAGGTAGTGTAGAAAGATCATGAATGTGACATAAGCAAACAACTAACAAGAATTAACAAAGTCCTTCTCCTTAAAGGACAGAAATAAAAAAGCCATAATTTAGTTGATGATTAATGATGGTTAAGGAAATAATATTCTTAATGAAAGGAGGGATTATATGTCAACAAGTTAGGAGGTGATTGTCAACACAAAATTAATTCTTCTTTTAAAAAAGGGAAATTAAATGGCTCAAATATGGTGAATAGTGGAAGGTAATTAAGACAATTTGGTTGAAGCCATGGGCCTCAAGTTACTTGAACTTGATTGAGTTTGGTATGTGTTTTTAGGACCATTGGATCCAAATAAGTTTAACTAGTTACTTCACACATAATGCATGACGAAGAAATGCATGGAGTGCAAATAAGTTAAAAAATAGACTGAGGCATATATTGAGTAATGCAACATAGTTCATGACATATGTCTTAAGATTTATTTATGTTGTTTGAATTTTTAGATGTTCAGAAATTAAATTCTTACATTTCATTCATTTGTTCACAACAATAAAAATAATAATTAAAGTTTCTAAAATATATTAAAATTATTTTTATATTCTAAAATATAATTAAATATAATTAACCTGTATTTTAGCAAATTTAGTTTCAAATTCATTAAAATTATTATCACAAAAGCTTCATAAAGTTTTATGCTAATTTATTCAATGAATATATTATATTATAAATACTTCAAATTAATACCTCACAAAAATATCTCCTTCGAATCTAAAACATAATTTAGAACTATAATCATATATTGGTTTGTTGAATAAGCTTACATTATGTAAAAGTCACTAGTATTGATTAATTTAAAAAATTAAATTTTTTACATAAAATAAATTCTTTTATTTATTCAAATTTTTAGAATTTACAGTATTCATTCCTCTTCTTCATAAAGTTAGCATATTGCTTATTGTCTTATAGATTATAGCTTATTGTTTCTTCACATATTGATTATTATTATTTAGTTTTGTTTGTTATCATTTGTTTGCTTACTTTATAGATGTTAGCTCATCCATATTATAAGATGCGAAAAAAGAAGAAGACATGATAACACCTTTCCTTCACTCCACTGTAATGTATGCTCATCTTCACATTATAATTAGCTATGCATAAATGTCCACACACACACACACACACAACTATGAAGGGATAAAGGATGATGATATGGGATTAGTCTTGGATAGAAGATTTCATAAGAAAAGTAAGATAATAGGCTCAATAAGTTATGATTAATAAATTAAAATTAAGTAGAGAATTAGAGTTGATCTGTCTTTTAGAGAGAATAATTCTCATAGGATTAATTATACTCTAAGAGGCACTTTTGATTAAAAAAAGGAAGCTTGTATTTTGATTTAATTGAGTAGACATCAAAAGTCAACAATGATTCAATGATAATCATCGTAATATAATAGTCTATATTTTGAGATGAGTCGGTCTACAAGAATAAGGGTGAATTACTGAATCAATATAATCAAGTGTGACAACTATCTTTTCACATTAAAAATTATATGTAATTACAACTAATGAGCTACCAAAAAGTCAACTAAAATAAAAGAGAGTAAAGGTGGTGATGGACACTAATAAGAAATCCAATTTAAAATTAACCTAATTAAGATTTCATAAATCCATCATTCTAGATTATCAAGCATAAGATCACATAGTCATGAATGTAGTCGACCCAACATGACCATTATATGCTCTATCAATAATCATGAATTATGTCACTTGCAACATGTGATCTCAAACTAAAGTAAGAAAGCATTGATTCCTAAGTGGACAATTTTTATGGGGTAGATTAAAGAAAATTTAAGGAATATAATTTTTAGAAGAATATGAAAGTAAAAGGAATGCCCATAAAAGTAGATGAACTTGATAGCCTAATTATAAGCAATCAAAGATATTCTGCTAAACTTATAATCTTCCCTAGATTAGAACTATCACTACATACCATCATTTTGATTAAATCCTATTATCAATACAAAATATTATTTTAGGGTACATTACATAAATGCAAAAAAATTCTCCATAATGTGAAGTGCCATTAATTATAAGCATTAAGACAAGTCATTTTATGAATCTGCAAACTTGTACCTCCCCAGAGAGATACAAATAAAATAATCTTTCATTAAAAATTAGCTCTAAAGTCATAAATGTTTTATTTTAAAGAAAATTTTAAATCAATTTTTAGTTGATTATGATTTTATTTAAAATTAGTAGATATTATCTTTAAGAGCTTATCATAATATGATTTGTAAGTAAATCATGAATAATATAAAAAGGCAAAAGTTGGAAATTTATATACCAACTAGAAAAGACTAAGTATAAGGAGCTCAAATAAAAGCATAATAAAGGTTAGATAGAACCAAGCTTAAAGTATAATCTAAGAAAAAAAGGCAAAGGGAGCTATGCTCTACACATCAACCAAAGTGAAATAAGGTATAAGTATCATAAACATTCTGCTCCTAATCCCTTTTTCTTGGACTATCCTATGAACTTTAGGTCTATCTGTATATGATAATGCTTCTTTATCTGGAATATGCAGTTGTTAAAAACCTTTGTTTATAACTTATTATACATACAAAGTTTTTCTAATTAAAATAAATGTAATGAAAACAAAAGTGTAGATGAAGCATCATGTACACACACAAATTTTAGCCTACCAAATCAAGTAGTTTATAACATTAAATAAATAAACAAATAATAAATAAATAAGGCATTTTTAATTATGTAGTAATACTTTTATTCAGTATTTTTAAATGGTTTCACATAACTCATGGACACTAAAAGTACCAATTATCATACATCAAAAACTTATAAGAAAAGTATATTTATTTTAATGCAATAAGGTAGCCACTTTAAATAATTAATTAGTAGCACAATGAAAGTTGTGCTAAAAGAAGATTATATTAAAGCAATCTAGCTACACTCCATCCCTAGACTAATTAGATAAGGGCCTGTCATATACAATACTTATGTCTATAAAGAAGTCAAAGTATGACAAGGGTCAATTCATATAATTATAATGTGTTATCAAGTTAACTTGTTTGAATGGTCTAATTAAATTAAGACTTGTGACAATAATAACATCGAATATTAAAAAGATAAAAGTTTAAAAGGTTTTGATACATTAGCATCATGTCTAGATTAAAGTAATGACTCAATTTTAAAATTATCTAAGATGACATACTTGAGGCTATCTTTATACTTGAACAAGTCATATGAGGTTTGATTATAAAAGGAATAATCTCAGTATCATGTGAACAGTCACCCATAGATGATAGTAATTCTATCTTAGTCATAAACCAATCTTAAAGCTAAGGCAAGGCCTACCTAGCTAATTTAAGATAGCTTAAACACATGTAAATGCTTATAAATTTGATTTAAATAATAAAGAATAGAATATTTTGTACATCAAAAAGAGGATCAAGTATCCTAAGTGTAGTAGTAGGTATCTAAGTAGAGATAGTGTATTCTAACATAAAACCTCTTATGATAGTGCAATCTTACCAAGATAAGCAATGAAAATAGTCTAGTTTATAGGTGTATAGAAAAACTTAAGGTTTTTATTCAATGAGCATAGCTACATAATATAATGACTTAGTTAAAAGGCATGGCTAATCATAGATAAAATTTAGCTAAAAGAATATTGTTAAGTAAAAAAAATTTCTAGTACTAAGTGAAAAGTGGTGTGACAAAAAAAAAATGATTACATTATGAAATGGCTTGACCAAACGTGCTTGGAAAAATCACAAAAAGTCCTAATACAAAAGTATAACTAGATCAATAGTATTATAGTTAAAAGCGCATCACTACATTTAGAAAGACTTGGCAAAACGAGTATGGCTAATCAAGGGTGTACCAAATTGAAAGAATAAGATTAAAATGAAAAAAAAAATATCATAATGAAAAGAGAATGATCGTGCCAAGAAGAGACTTACCTAAATTTAGCTAAAAGGGTATGGCTAAGTTAGGATGGAGCCTAATCCAAAGGACATAGCTTTACCATATATAAAAAATCAAATCATGATAGAATGAAAATGTTAATACATAGTGGTTATTTAATAGGTTAGATTAAAAATGATCACTAGAAGCATCTTAAACATATATGGTATTCAATGCCACATAAAATTAAAAAAATTAGGATAAGAATGTTGTGTATCCTAAAATGTATATTGAAATGTTAGCTATTCTATTAATAATAAGAGGCTAACCAGTATGTGTTAGATGAATTGTGTAAGATTTTTACCTTATCAACTAAGCTCGATTATAGGTTAATGCAAGAACCACAATCAATCAAGTAGAGATACACTCAACATACTGATGTGAGTTATGGTTATGAATTAATGTCTAAATTCAATTAAAAAAAATACAAAATACATAAAATTAATAAACCAAAGATGTTATAGAGCTAGTCAACTATGTTACCTTGGCCTAACAAGAACATCACATAAGTGTATGCAAAGTTCTTTTAATTAGATTTTTCATCACAAGTAGCATGAATCAATTCAAATAAAATTTAATTTAAAATAATTTTTTTTTTCAAAGTAATTTTGAGAGTTTAAATAAATTACCAAAAATTTGAAATTAAAGCATTAAATTTTTTTAAAAATTTAAAAAAATTAAAAAGGAAAATTATATAAACTTTTAAATATAAAAGTTAATTTTAAGGATATATTGTTTGTAAAAATCAAATAATAAATTCTAAATTTTTTTGAATGATTAAATAATTAGTGAAATTGAGAATTTCATTAAAGAATTAGCTAATTAGTTAACCCAATATTAAATTGAGTTTATTAATATATCAAATGTTTTTATGAAGCCAAAATATATTCTAAATATTAAAGTCATTTATTGGGATGTATTTGGTGTTCTTCATAATTGTTACCAAAAGATGAAAATGATAAAAAAAATTATAAAATCATAAAAATTTCAAAAGATTTAAGGATACATGTCATCTGCCTTATGAGTTTGAGATAATTAAATCATGCATTAAACATTCATATCATAGAATTTTTTTTTTCAATAATATAAAGAATGGATTTAGCATTGAAAATTACATATTTTAATGCATCCATGTCCAATGAACATGAAACATAAACCTCATGCTCATGCACATACTAGAACAACTTCTAAATGATGTCAAATTATTTTAAATTATTTTTCATGCTCAATAATTAATATAAAATCACATTATTTATAAAAATAATAAAAAGTCTAAATAAATTTGGATGTGTCTCAAATAAATCAAGATAAAAATTAAAAATAAAATTCATGCATGAATAGTAATCACATCCAATGAAATTAATTTTTATAACTAGGATTAGTGCATTCTAGAAAATTTATGATGGTAAAGTAAAAAAAATAATATCTAATTTTGCACTAAGAGTTGACACACATATAGATAGTAGAAAAGATTAAAAAATGTACCATAATTTTAACATAAAAAATTACACAGAAAAAAATTATGGGGCTTAGCCCATTCAAAATAAACTACTATATAAATAAAGTTAAAAGAATTCCACCATTCTCTCCAATTAGATCTAATGGTGATACAAAATTACAACTAATTTCTTGTTCTTTTGTTATACAAAAGTTTTACATCAATTACCAAGAAATAACAAGGCTATAATTATTGGTGTTGAGAATGTTGTTTTATTTATTGAGATTTGTGAGAGAACTTTAGAAAATTTAGTCAAAATTAGAAAACACTCAATTAGATGGTCTGTATTGTATTCTTTAATCATAGATCATTCTTTCAGCATTTCATACCTTAATGGCCTCAGAATTGAGTGATTTTAGATTTACTAGATTTATCTTGCTAACCAACTTGATTCAATTATAAATATGTTAAATTTGAAGATCATTTAACCATTTAATCAATACTTTGAAGTTTTTTTTAATATATTTTATGTGCTTGATATCAGCTTAACTGCACTTGGATTGAACTTTTTTAGCATTATAAGGTCTGTCCCATTTGAACATTTAGTTTGGCTATAAATTTGCTAAAATCTATAGACAATGATCATGAATTTATTTTGAAAAATCTTTAACTCTAAAATTGCATTACGATTATACTTCATTGAATGTTTTTTTATTACGTATCCTTTGTCTGATATTTTTAGATGATAAAGCTTATTTTATCTAAATATATAAATTCAATTCTTTCAAAAAATATACAATACAAAGTTATAATTTTGAGAAAAATTACAAAATGAGAGCACTACTTAGATATCATTGTGGATCTATCATCAAGGCTAGAAACCATTATTTATCCACAATTATATTTCAGCCCTTCATGATATCAAGCATTGATTGGCACAAAGATTGCTAAAAAAACTTGACCAGATTTTTTCAAGGATTCATAAATTTGATCAAATAAGCTTATTTTTTTTTCAAAAGAACAATAATTGTGTTTAAAGCATGAAAAAAAGGGTCTTAGGGTTTAAAAATACTTGTGTGAGAGTTTTCAACTAGCCATTGGCAATAGCGATTGTGATGCACGTATAGGCTCACAAACAGGACTACATATAAGCAAGCATAGTCACATCCAAGCATACACTCGCAATTGCACACACAAACATACACATGAAGGCATGCTAAGGCACATCCATGTAAGCATGGAGTGTATAGAAGACAATCGAATGAGTGCAATAGCATGCATGTGTGTATAGTCGCATGCATGTAGGATTGTGCATTGTTGAGCACACAATCAAATGCATGCATAGGCAGACAACTGTTATAATTCTTATTTTTTAATATGTAAAATATTAAAAAAAATTAGTATATTTAATTGTCAAAAGTAAAAAAATAATAATAAAAGTTAATTTTTTAAAATTTATAAAGTATTTTATATCACCCAAATCTCTTTTACTTGTATAAATATCTTATATGGGTGAGAAAATCTCATACACCTTCTTTTTCTTGTCTTATATACTTTAGCTCCTTCTTTTCAAAGTGATTAAACATTATCTTAGTTAGCCAAAATAAATTCCCATCATATAGGCTCTAGTGCATCTCTAACAAGAGCATTGAGCTATATATATGCTGAGTTACATGGATAGCTTTATTTTCTTCTTTTGCTTTTATTCATTTTTTGTATTCTCTTGCTTCTCTTCATATAAGCATAAACTCTTTCTCTTAAAAGAGATTAAATATTGTTCTACCTAAGTTTAGTAAAGTCAACTGGTGAAATCTTTAGTGCATCTCTACAAAAAGTACAGGGTTGTCCTCTATGGACAGAGTTGTGAGAAAATATTTCTCCTTCTTAAGCTCTAATTCTTTGTTTATAGGTTCCAACTCTTTCTATTACAAGAGATTAAATATTATTCTGCATAGGTAAAATAAGGTTCTCTCATGTAAGCTCTAGTGCATATCCACCAAGAACATGAGCTATCCTATATAAGCAGAGTTGCAAGAAAAAATTTTCTTCTTATTGACCATTGATTCTTTTTTTAGGGGCTCTAGCTTCTTATTTTAAAGAAGTTAAATACTATGTTGATTAGATAGAACACAGTTCCCCTTTGCATGCTCTAGTGCATTTCTATCAAGAGCTTAAAGTTGTATTTTGTAGATGAAGTTAATTTCATAAACTACTTCCAATCCTTATAGTTGACCTTTAATCTTTCTCATAAATGGATATTGATTGCCTTTAAAATTTGGTGATCAATCAAAGTGGGTTGGTGTCTTTGAAATTATTTGAGATGTGTAGTAATTAAAGTGAATTTTAAAGGGAAGGAGATCACCCATTCAAAGTCAAACCAAAAATTTTGAAGGTTTGAATACTATAGGAGATATCATAAAATATCTAATAAAGATGATGATAATTGTGCTAACATTATATAGATCCAAAAATTTTATATGCAACTTTGAAATAGAAATTTTTATTTTTGTCCTTTGAATGAATGTAACATATCAGTTTGAACAAATTATTCGAATTAATACTTAATGAAGTCTCTATTTTGCGTAAAAGATAATTTGGATTTTTTAAAACTAGTTCTTAAAAAAGACTAAGTCCTTGTTGACCTCACTTTTGGAGTGAGTTCTCAACCTCCTCATAATAGAATTAGGAATTTTATAGACACTAAGAGCTCCTTAGTCTTAAGACACTTCTAGTGATTAGGCAAACACTTAACCTAAGCTTAGAGATTTAGAAGGGCTAGTCATAACAGTAGGTTATGCCTTAGGAATTTAGGGAGACTTGCCCATCCTGTGGCCTAAACCCAACCTATGGTCACCTTCTTAAACCAAACCTCAAATTCAAAATCAAATTTTCAAAATTCATAATCAATTCCATAATCAAATCCAAGCTCAAAATTCTCCATAAGCCTTATAATATTATCTTATGGACTTGGCCCTTAACCAAATTCAAATCAACCCAAATTCAATTGATTTTATCAAAGATCAATTCAATCCCTTAATCATTTATCAAATTCAAATCCAAATTTGACTCCAAATGATCGAAACCAAAAATCAAATCCAAGTTCCAAATCCCTTCATAAGCCATATGATTCACCTTCATAAGCTTAGCCAAAATCCCCTTCAAACCAAATCAAACTCAATTGATTTTCTTATAAATCAATTATCCCATCAATTATCTTCTTAAATATAAATGAAAAACATATCCAAATAACCAAAACTAAATTAAACTAAATTAAGTCAAGCCCAAGACCCTTCATAAGCCATATGGACCTACCTCAATGAGCTTAACCAAATCAAGATAAAATCAATTGATTTTCTCATAAATCAATTATATATTCAATCATCTTCATAAATACAAATCAAACCCACATTCAAATAATAGAAATTAAATCAAACTAAAGTAAATTCTCTTCTAAGCCCTTTGACCTACCTCCACGAGCTTAGCCAAATTTTTCTCTAAATCACTCCAAATTCATGTGATTTTCTCATAAGTCAATTATATACTTAATTGTCTTCCCAAATATAAATGAAATATACATTCAATTAGCCAAAACCAAATCTAAAATCAAATCAAAACCCAATTTAAACTCTTTCATCCAATTCTTTGGGCTTAACCAAAACCTTCCTAAATAAAGCCAAAATCAATAGATTTTCTCTTAAATCAATCATTCCTTCAATCGTCTATCTAAATATAAATGAAACCTACAATCATCAAACCAATTTCAAATCAACCCAAGTTAAGCCCAACTTAGCCTTTTTTGCTTGAAAATTGCAAATGAACCAAAACTCATCATAGCCCAAATTGATTGCAGTTGGATTCATATTTCAATCATAAACTCATATATAAATTCAACTAAACCTTAATCAAACCAAAATCATGTCAATTGACTCATTTAGGTCCACTTGACCCAAAGTGACATAAAGAACCCATTTGAACCAAGTTCTAATCCAACATAAATTGGATTGAACTAAGTTCATCCAAACCTCATACCATGATCATTGATCACCCTAGGATGATCAATTGCCTTAAATTGGGTCAAACCAAGTCAACTTGGTCATTTGACCAAGTCAACCCTAAGCTCATATGAAACCCAAATTAGCCAAAACTCATCCTACACCAAATCAATTGAAAAAATTGATTCACACCAACTCATAATCAATGATTGAACATGACTTGACCATCAATTGAGCTAAACCAAACCCAATTGGCCATTTTACCCAAGTTGGCCCAAATTGGCCTAAAAGGCCAAAATGGGTCAAAACATGATCCAACCCAAATTGATTGCAACCAATGGCTCAAGTTCATTCCAAATTGATTATTGAACTTGACCAAACCCGTAATTGAACCCACTTGACCAATTTAGTCCAAATTAACCTAAAGGGTCAAGTTGGCCAAAATCCAAATTAAATTCAAATTGATTCAAACCAAAGCTTTCAATCATCTTCAATTAATCAATTGAACTTGAACATTGCAAGAACCAACCCAAGCCAATTGGACACAATTTGGTCAAATTGGTCAACTTGACCCATTTAACCCATTTGACTTCAAATGAGCCAAAACCAAACATAGGCCAAATTGATTGAAACCACTTGAACCAAGACTCTTCAAATTATTATTTGAACTTAACCCAAGCCTTAGTTTTACCCAATTTGACCAATTGATTAACCTAACCCGACCTGACCCAACATGACCCATATGACCCAAATTAAGCCAAATCCTTTGAAACCGAACCATGGTATCTTGGGAGCTACCTAACCAGACCCAAACCCATCATGGGTCGGCCCAAACCTAATTAGAGCCAAACCAAAGGCTAATCTCTCTTGGATATGCCTCCCCATATGGGATTTTTCCAAAATTGGTAATGCCCACTTTCCTATCACCCTTAGAAGCCATCAGGCACCTACTTTGTGGTTTAGCCTAGCCACCTAGCCCACCCTAAGTTGGCTAGGCTTGCCATGGACCAAAGGGAGGTGAGTTAACTCACCTCCCTCATAAGCCAAGAACCTCATGGGCAAAGACCACCCCACCTCTGCCTTGAGCCACCTCCTAAGCCTTCCTCCACTCAATCTAGGAGACGTGGACTTGATGGGGACAACCCCAACGCTTTGGTGGTGGCTGGCCAGTCAAAAATGAGGAGCTGATCCTGTTCATCCACCTCAACCAATTGAGGCATATGCCCCCTCAATTTGCATGGGAAAGCAACCCATTCAGCTTGTCTAAGCTTCCAAGAGAGAAACAAAACTCTCTAGCAAGCTCTTGAGCATTACCAAGGTCCCCCTCATCGGCATTCCTCCTTCCCAAGCATAGCCAAAATTGGGGAGGTTCTCCATCGATCTAACTTCTCCAATTCTCAACTTGCATCCAATTGATCCTTTCTACACCATCCCCACACTTCATCGAAGCTACCCGAAGCTTCCCCTGAGTTTTAAACACACCGAAGCAAGGAGTTCGACGGAGCCGAGCATCCCAAGTACAATTCTTGGTCTTCTAAATTATCAACGTGGAATTGATCTAATTGCTGCTCAACAGGACTTTATCTCAACTAGACGAAGCTACCTCAAGCGTGCAAGCCACCGGTCTTAGCTCCGGTGAGGTAATTCCATTGAAATCGACCTCTAGCTTAAAATGTGTTGGTCCTTTGTAAAGAAAGTATACATGTGAGTTGATCTTAGCCATTGGATCTTCTTAGATCCCTCGCGCGATGGTGTGGGTTCCTTTTAGAGCTAATCCAAGCTCGGGTGAGCTTGGATCGAACGATTAATGGCAAATGACATCTGTCTTTTGTCGTTCATGAGCTAATAAATCACGCGTCGTTCATTTCGCATGATCAAAATGGATGGTTGTGATTAGATAATATTAGATCCATCTGATTCGAGCCATTATTAACCATGGGATTGATTTGTGCCACCTAATTTGAGATTAGATGGCGGAGATCAAAAGTGCGTCCTGCCGCTAGTTGAGTTAGCCATGGATGTATAAACTTAAATAGCCAATCCCGCAACGCCACATGGAAAGCACGCTGCGTCAGCGCGCCATGTGGTGTCGACGGAATTAGGCTTAATTAAGGCTAATTAATCCATTTTTAAGGCTGGAACTTTAAAAATTAATAACAAATCATAGAAAATTCCAAAAAATTACAAATAAAGGCTCATTTTAAATATATTTCAAAAAGGAATCCATTAAACCTATCCTTAATTAATTTTGATGAGTAATCAGGGCTTAATTAGAGTTTAATTAAAAAATTATTTAGCCTAATTACTCTCTAATTAATCAATTAATTAACCTGAAACTTTTTGAGATTTTTTAAGGGGATAGCTTCTACCTCCCCTATTTTTCTTGGGAATTATTGGTTGATTAATTGAGGAAATTGATGGATTGAGCCCTAATTACCTTCCTAACTTAATTAAGTGTTAATTAAGCATGTGAATAATAATTAATTGATTGATTTGGCTAATCACTACTTAATAGGGAGAAGCCTATGGAATTGGGTTAGGACCTCTTTCCCAATCTCTTTTCCTTAAACCCCTCTCATTTTCTTTAAAAAATATTAATTGAAGATTAATTAACTAGTTAATTAATTAATTAGTTAAATTAAGGTTCAATTCAGAGCAAATCTTGTTTGATTGAATAAGAGGACCCATGGAGCTAGGTTAGGACCTCTTTCCCAACCTTTTCTCCTTAAGTCCATTACATTTGAAGGATAATTAATCAAACTTAGAAAATTAAGTAAAGAGGAATTGACTAATGGATTAATGACTTGATTAATCAAATTAAAAATGCAATCATATATGATTTTCCTTAACCAATTCATGGGTAGATCTTTAGGTGTTTAATATCTTAAATAGATTTAATGAAATTATAATTTACCCATATGCATGAGAAAATCATAAAAGTGATTATGTAAGTTCCTTAATCTAATTAACCAATAATTGTGAGCTAATTGTATTAGGCCCTTTCATTTCATAGGACCATTGCTAATTTACTTTTCAATTAATTTGCATATTATATTAGCTCACAATTGTTTGGATAAGTACTTTAAGATAACGTACGTAAGGGTTAATTGATTGATTAAATTTATATCTTAACTTAATTACTCCATAAAATCAACCTAATTACCTCTCATTAAATCAATTTAACTTACAAACATGGGATGGGATTAGGATTATCAAACTTCTTTTCACATTCCTTAAATTAAATTAAACATGAAATTAAAAATGACATTAAAAAGTTTTGCTTTATTTAAATGATTTATTTGATATGGTTGTCCTTATGAATTAATTTGATTGAATGGAATCATATATTTATGTTTACTTATTCCTCTCCAATCATATTAAATGTTATATGCCATTTGATTCATGCATTCATCTTTTGCAAAAATAATTAAATCAAATGGTTTCCTTTATGTCAAGCTTGCATGTGTTGATTTAATTTAATATATGTGTGGCTATTATCACTATTAAATCCAAATATATTTTCCAAAGCTTATAAATGAATGAATACATATGCGATGAATGCTAGTTTTTGGTGAAAAGTTTTCATCATTTCTAAGTGTATACTTTCATCTTCAATCTATGTGGATAAAATGAAGGTAAAAATATACTCTTATGCATTTGGACACCACGTAGGTTTGTAGATGTTCTTGTTAGGGTGATCGGGTGCAAAATTGAGGAGAGGTGTATTATCTTGAGAAATAAAAGTCACCACCCTACAATGGACCTAATCACCTCAATAAGGACTCATAAGGACAATGGGTCTACATATGTACTAGAGATTCTTCCCCTACTTTACATGAAAAAGTAAAGTAGGGTTTATTTTAAACCGGGTTCATCAAGTTCCCTATAGGGGTAAGCCCCCATAGTTAATTACATTCTAAGAAATAGGATTCCTTAGGAATACTCTCAATTAAGGTAAATGATCATTGTCTCCAAATATTTTGAAAAGGTAGGACTATCAATCGATTAGTTTATTTTTAGAAAGTCAAGTGGGATTGATCAAGAGAAGGGAGTTCTTATCGAAGCCAAATGAAAACAAGTATGGGATGCTTAGGATATTAGGAAGCCTAGTAAGCATCCCAAACTATCTTATGGTTGTGCTTTACATTTCTAAAATTAAATTAATATGTTTGAGTTGAATTTTCATTAGAATGCTAAGGCTTATAATTCCATGGTACAAGGTCATGGAAATGACTAAGAGGTGAGGATTTATACTTATAGCCCACAAAGGGGAGAAGCAACCTCAGAACATAAATCTAGGGAGCTTTGGAAAGGGTCAAAAGTATGACCTAAATCTAAGGTGAAATTGGGTATTTGGTTTACCTCCACAAGAGAGGATAAACCACCTGACTGTTGGACTTACAACTGCTTAGGGGTGGCCGCCAACTAACTCCTCCTACAATTTTAAATTCATGTAGACAAGTCTTATGTTTATGCAAGATATCAAGGTTGTTATTTATTTAGAAAGAGAATATGTCCTTAAACACACTCCCTAAAGAGACTAGATCATATAAAGACATGCTTTCAAATGACTTAGATCTAATGCAAAATCTTCATATATTTTATTTTTTTTATTTTGGACAATCATTTGACTCAGGCTATAGGATTCATATGCCTAATGCATGAGAAATAAGATTATGGGCTAAAATCAGCAAGATAAAGAGGTTTGTTTTCACCATGGCTCTCACAGGTCAAGCCAAGTTCTCTGGCAAAGGTGGAAGCCCTCCAATCAAGAGTGAAATAATATGCTTTTATGCATGATGTTAAAAAAGAAAGTGTACATTCAGCTAAGGGGTTGCTAATTCTTTTATCTTGATTTTAACTTAGGCTTTAAATGAGGTTATGAGTTGTTTATTTTAATTTTGAGTTAATTAATTTGGTAGAAGATTTATTTTTTCCTAAGAGCCTAATCATCATCTAGGCCATACATCAAATCAAGGAAGAAACTAGGAAAAGGATGTCATCTTAATGCACAAGCTAAACAAAACATCAAATATTTTATAAAACTAATGCAAAAGAATAAAAGGCCATTTGTAGTCGGTCACCATCGCACAAACCCAAAAATAAATTATGTAGTTGAGCTCTACCCTTAGACAACACGGATTACAAATAAATTAATTTACAATCAAGCAAGGAAATTCATGTTATGGGGGTCTTCATTTCTTCTTTTCTTCTTTCTTCTTTTAGTTCTTTCTTTTGGATGGTTGGAAAGTAGTTTCTCCAAAGGCTTCACATGGTACATAAGATGTAATCTTATGACCAATGCTCATCCTAAACGCCCATAGCATTTTTCCAAAATCCTAATTGTAAAAATTACATGAAGAGGAAAAGTAAATCTAACTAACACCTACAAAACAAAAATTAGTTAAATAAACCATACAAATCTTAAGCATGTATATTGGACTTAGCACCCCACACATGGATAACCAAGTTCACTTGGCCTATTGGATTATGTTTAGGGGTATAAGCACCTGCACAATAAAAGAATTTATATTTTATTCCTAACATCCAGACTAAAACAAAATAACACAAAACAAAAGAAAATATCAAACCATGTACCACCCTAATCTAAAGCTAGAAGCGGTGACTTAGTCTAATGTATGTGCTTTAGAAGGTTTGTGTGGTATGCTTAGCTAGGCTTTAAGGTTTAGGTTTTCTAAGAATGAAGATATTCAATTTGGATGGATAATTTCATTTAAGTGTTTATTTGATTTGGGTTGATTTTATTTTGTATTTTAGTTTGGTTTAAGTGAATTCTATAATTGATTACTAAGTTTTAAAGAGAGGGAAAAGAGAAGAGAACTTCTCTTTCCTTCCATACCTTAAGTAATTTCTAAAGTGGATTCATATTTAGTTTTTTTAGTGAATGTCTTATTATGTGTTTTAATTAGTCCTAAGTTTAAATTTTTCCTAATCAAACCTATTCAAAAAGAAAGGTATTTTATGATTAAGTAAAGTGAATTAATATCACAAAACACGCATCACCTTATTTCTTTCCCAACATATATAACATGCATATGAATGAATCCTAAGCATATCTATACGTACAAATGGAAATATTTAGCACACTTCATGATGAATGATATGCAATGTTACTTAAGAAAATTGGAATGCTTTATGATGCATGATTTTTATTAAGTAGAAAAGTGTTATTCTTTTATCCTTTATTCATATGCACATGTGTATGTATAAATGGCATAAGTGAGTATGGCACCATTGTTAGCACCAAGGGTGTAAGGTACAAGACCTACTTAGGGGTACTTAAAGCCTCACAATCTCGGGGTTATCCAGACTAATATACGACTTTCTTTAAATACATACGCATGTACAAAAGAGATAAATGGAAAAAAGATGCAAAGTTTTTGTTTATTTAATTTTTGGTTTATTTATGCAGTTTATATGAGTAAATGTAAAGATCCTTCTTAAGTTACAACATGGAAGAGGATAAGAGTAGATTTTAAACAAGTGTTATGTTCTTTTAAAAGAACTATGCACTTTGCAAATCTTATCCAAATCCATATTAAGAGGAAGGAAAGAAAGCAAACACAAGACACATTTTTATATTCACATGCAAGCTTATAAATAAAGTAAAAGTAGCATACCTTTCAGTTTTAATATTGATTTATAATTTTTGAAAATAATTTTGAATTTAATAGTGATAATAGTCATTCATATTTCTACTTTAGCCAAAACATGCAATTTGACATAAATAAAATATTTCATTTTAGTTTTGATTTTTAAAAGGAATGAATGCATGATTTTCACGCGGCATACATATTTAGCATGCTAGAAAATAAATAAAGTGATGAAAGAAATGTAAATTCATTCACCCTAATTAATTCCTAAAGACAATCCTATGAAATAAGAAAGTTTAAAGTCAATCAAAGTTTGTTTAATGTGATTTTTATTTTAAATTTATTATATGTTTGATTTAGGAAATGTGAAAGAATATTTGAGCTTCTTGAGTAGTGGACACTAGTGAGTGTGCATCTAACCCAATGGGTTTGGGTTAGCCTAGCTTAGCCAAAGGTAAAAACTAACCACTTGCTTGAAAATGGCCACATGGAATCCCTCCTCAACTTGGTTTAAGCACATGGGAGCTCCACTACTCCACTCCTTAGGCCAAACCGAATGCAAGGACACCTTTAATAGCCTAAAAAACCCACTCAAGAAGCTCTATTGGAACAAAACGTCAAGAGAAGGCATGACCGTCCGATTGATCTAGGGGGGATATACTCCCCCTAATTTGATTTCATTCCATCACTCTCACGCTCAATTGAACTGAGGGAAGCCAGATCAAGCATTTGGAACTCTCCCCAAGCTCTCTCAAGCAACTTGAACTTCTCCATTTTTCAGTTTTCTTAGACTGAAAATAGGGGAGCTCAAGTGAAAATCCAACTTACTCCACACTTCAAATCAAGCCAATTCCTCTCACAAGCTTCATCAGAGGGTTCAATCGAACATGCCTAAAACTTAATCAAAGCTCCAAAGGTAAGGGAGGTGCTACTTCAACCAAGACCAAGCTCAAGTGAAGGTGGAGTTGGCCTCTAGGAAGATCCATCCAATTTCAAAACCTCAAAACTTCAACAAAGCTTCGTCTCTACTAGACGAAGCTTTTCCAAGGGAATCGAGTGCCGGTGATCACCTCTGGCAAGGTAAGCCATTAAATCAGGCTCAATTTAGCCATTATTTGGAGCTTCGTGAAAGAAAGAATCATCCCATGAAATTCTAGCCATTAGATGTGATCTCCTTTGCATGTTGATGGTGTGGGTTGAGTTTGGATCCAATCTGAGCTCAATCGAGCTCGGATCTTCCCTTAGAAGATGGATAGTGTTCATCTCCCATATGGAAGATCAAAGACAGATCAGGGGTCATCCATCCATGCATTTTTGATGGAAGTCCATAATTAAATCCATGTAGATCCCACGTTTTATTCATTTAGAACCGCGGATTTAACCTCAACCGTCCGATCCTTAATTGGATGAATGAGGAGAAAGCGCATACTGCCTCCACTGACACAGTGCTATGATGTGACAATTTAAATAGTGAATCCTATCATGCCACGTGGAAAGCCCACGCTACGTCAGCCTCCACGTGGCACCGATAGAATTAACTATATAATTAGGGATTTAAATGACTTAATTAATCAAAGAAACTTCAAAAATTCATATCAAAGTGTATAAAAATTTGAAAAATGTGAAATGAATTGCATATGAAAGGTATTTAAACCTAGAATATTATAAAATTGATTTAGATGAATTTTGAACTATGTTATTTTCTAGACTATTAGAAATTTGATTTTGCTAACTACTCTCTAATTACCCCACAGACTAATTCCAAATTTTCTATGTATGATTAGTAGGATGACCTCTACCTCCCCAAATTTTTTTGGGATTTATTGATGGTTTAATTAGAAGAATTTCTAGATTAGTTTATAATTATCATCTTAATGTAATTAAGTTTAATTAAGTGAGTAATTAGTGGTTTAACCACTTGATTAAGGTAATTAAGGTTTATTTAAGTGAAGAGGAGATTTAGGGAATATTTTTGGGATGTTTTCCTTAAGCTATTCCTTAAACCCCCTCTTTCTTCCTTAATCTAAACTTAATTAAGGATTAATTCACTAATTACCTACCTAATCAATTTGATAAAATTCCAAAACCTTCTAGAACTTAACTAATCCACTTTGGGTATATGCTTAGGTGTTCAATAACCTAAGTACATTAAGGAAATCAAAATCCAACTCACATATGTGAGAGGGGTTATGAAAGTACTTAATTTAAACCCCTTGGCTTAATTAATCATTAATCATAAGCCAAATGCATTAAGCCCTTTTCTTCTTAGGTACATCACTGATTTAAATTTCTTGTGTGATTTTATGTCATATCATTGACTCATAATTATTTGGTTAAATATGCTAAGGTGGTATAGGTAAGAGGTAATTAACACACTTAATTCATACCTTAATCTAAAAAAAATATAAAAATCATCTAATCATCTAAAGATTCAACTAAAATGCCATACACATGGGGGAAATGGGTTAGGACTAGCAAACATTCTTTCATATTTCCTAAATCAAGCATAAAACAAATTCAAAACAAAAATCACATTAAACAAATTTTGATTCACTTTAAACTTTCTTATTTCATAGGATTGCCTTTAAGAATTAATTAGGGTGAATGAATTTACATTACTTTCATCACTTTATTTCTTTCCTAGCATGCTACATGTGTATGTCATATGAAATTCATGTCTTCATATCTTTTAAAAATCAAAATCAAAATGGAATGTTTTCTTTATGTCAAAATTACATATTTTGGCTAAAGTAAAAAAAAATATGAATGGCTATTATCACTACTAAATCCAAAACTATTTTTAAAATCTATAAATTAAACACTTAAAATTGAAAGTGTGCTACTTATAATTATTTATAACCTTGCATCTGGATATAAATATGAGCTAATGATATGACATAAAACCACACAAGGAATTTAAATCAGCAATGCTCCTAAGAAGAAAAGGGCCTAATGCATTTGGCTTGTGATTAATGATTAATTAAATTAAAGGGTTTAGTTTAAGTACTTTCATAATCCCTCTCACACATGTGAGTTTGATTTTGATTTTCTTAATGTACTTAAGTTATTGAACACCTAAGCATATACCCAAGATGAATTAGTTAAGTTCTAGAAGGTTTAAGAATTTTATCAAATTAATTAGGTAGGTAATTAGTGGGTTAATCCTTAATTAAATTTGGATTAAGAAAGAAAGACAAGTGGGGGGGGTGTTAGGAATAGCTTAAGGAAAATATCCTAGAATTATTTCCTAAACCTCCAATTCATTTAAAAAAACCTTATTTAACTCAATCAAAAGATTAATCCACTGATTACACACTTAATTAGGCTTAATTACATTAAAAGAGCAACTAGGAATAACCCACTAATTACTAGAAAATTAGGGGAGGTAGAAGTCATCGCACTAAATATACATGAGAAGTTTGAGATTGATTAATGGAATAATCAGAGGGTAATTAGCCTAATTAAATTTCCAATAAAACCCAAATTCAAAATATAACACTGTTTAAAATCCATCAAAATCAATTTTATAATATTCTACATTCAATTATCTTTCATATGCAATTTATTTCATATTTGCTAATTTTTCTACACTTATATATGAATATTTGAAGATTTCATGCTTAATTAGATAATTAAATAGCCTAATTATGAGACTAATCCCATCGATGCCACGTGGAGGCTAACGATGTGTGCTTTTCATGTGGCATGACAGGAATGATCACTTAAGTTATCACATGTAGTACGTCACTTACACGCTTGTCCGTCAGAGGATCGAGTTGAGGTTATATCCCCAGTTCTTAAGGGATAATCTGTGGATCATACGTGTTTTAATCATGGTCATCCATCCAAAATGTGCGGATGGATGACCCATAATTCTTCTTTGATATTCCCTATGGGAGATGGCCACCATCTATCTTCTAGGGCAAGATCCGAGCTCAATTGAGCTCGGATTGAAACAAAATTCAACCCACAACATCACAATGCAAGAGAGATCACCTCCAATAGCTAAATTTTCATGAACTAGAAATTCCTTTCACAAAGGACCACACAACATCTAATCTAAGCTCAGTTTAATGGCTTACCTCGTTGGAGGCTATCATCGACACTTGATTCCCTTGGAGAAGCTTTGTCTAGTGGAGACGAAGCTTTGTTGAAGTTTTAAGGCCTTGAAATTGGGTAGATCCTTCTATGGGCTAAGTCCACCTTCAACTCTTTATGGCTTTGATTGAAGTGGTATCTCCCTTGCCTTTGTAGCTTGGGAAAAGGTTTGGGTGAACTCGATTGAGTTCCTTGATGGAGCTTGCAAGGTGAATTGGCTTAGTATTGAGTGTGGAGTGAGATTGAATTTGGCTTGAGTTCCCCTTCTTTCAGTTTTAGAAAATCCAAAAATGGAGAAGTTCAAATCACTTGAGAAGCTTTGGGAGACTTTGAAATGGATTCTCTGGCTTTCCTTTGCTCAATCGAAATGGAGACTGATAGAATGAAATGGAATTAGGGGGAGAATATCTCCCCCTAGAGTAATCAGATGGTCTAGAAGGTTTTTTCCATTTTGATCCAATTGACCTCATTTTATGGGTTTGTTAGGTTGTTAGGAGTGTCCTTGCATTTGGTTTGGCTAGATGAGTGGAGTAGTGTAGCTCTCATGTGCTTAATTCAAGTAGAGGATGGATTCCATGTGCATAATTTCATGCAAGTGGTCAATTTTAGCCTTAAGTTGGGTTGAGCTGACCCAATCCCATTGGGTTAGGTGCACCACACTCAGTAGTGTCCACTTGGTCCACTAAGAGGGTGTCAAGTAGTCATGAAGAGAATTTGACCAAATTTCAAGTGAATTTGGCCAAAATTTATCTTATGGCCTTGGGGTAAAATGGTCATTTGGCATGGGTTTCAATTTGAATATATTTGGTATAATTGAAAAATGGGTTGGGCCTACTTTCAATCTATTTGGAGTTGATTTAATATAATTTGGCTCATGTTGACCCATTTAGATCAAAATGGGTCAAGTTGACCAATTGGTCAAATTGGATCAAACCAAGGGTTGGGTCAAGTTCATATGAGCATTTGAAATGTGTTGGTGGTTTTGGTTTGATTCAATTTGGTTTATATGTGGTTTTGGTTCAATTGAGTTCATTTAGGTCAAATAGGTCAAGTTGACCAAATTGACCCGTTTGACCTATTTGGGTTAGGTCATGGGTTGGTTTATGTTTGGTTGGTCATATGAAATGGATTGGTATCTTTGTTTCCAATCAATTTCATTTAGATCAAGTTTTGACACATTTTGACTTTTTTTGGTCAAGTTGGGTCAACTTGGGTCAAGTGGCCAATTGGGCTAGGTTAGGCTTAAATATTGACTTGGTCAAGTTCAAACATTGGTCATGAATGAGTTTTGATCAATAGTTTCAATCAATTTGGCCTATGGAGTATTTTGGCTATGTTGGATTTCATTTTTGCTAAGTGTTGACTTGGTCAACCTTTAGGTTTGACTTGGTTTGACCCAATTTGAGTGATTGATCATCTTATGATGATTATTGCTCACAATGTGAGGCTTTGATGGGCTTAGTTCAATCCAATTTGGTTAGGATTAGAATTTGGCTCAAAAGGGATGCTTTAGATCACTTTGGGTCAAGTGAGCCTAAGTAGGTGAAATGGCTTGGCCAAAGCTTGATTTGAGTTAGATTGAACTCACATATGGACTTATGATTGAAATATAAATCCATTTGTAAGTTGTTTGAAGTCAAATGAGTTTTGATTCATTTGACAATTTCAAGTTCAAAAGGGTGAACATGAGTTTGGCTTGGGTTTAATTTTTGGATTTAGTTTTGGTTCGGTGATTGAAGTTTATGTTTATATTTGGATTCATGATTGTAGGATTGATTAAATCATGAAGAAAAATTAAGTGTTTGGCTTGATTTGAAATTGATTTGGCTAAGTTCAAGATTTTGACTTGAAAGGCTTATGTTAGATTTTGATTAAATTTGGGTTTGATTTTTGATGTTGGTTTTGGTTGTTTGAATTTATATTTCATTTATATATATGAATATAAATAAAAATATAAAGGGGTTATGAGAAAATTTCATGAATTTGAAGTGATTTGAACTTGATTTAGGTTAAGTCCTTAAGATGGAATCAAAGTGACTTAGGAAAGATTTTTGATTTGGATTTGAATTTGGAATTTGATTTGAATTTATATTTCATTTATATATGTGAATATAAATGGGTTGTGTGAAAATTTCTTGAATTTGAATTGATTTAGGTTTGATTTAGGCTAAGTCCATGAGAGGGAATCAAAAGACTTGGGAAATATTTTAGAGTTTGGAATCCAATTATGAGCTTCAATCATTTGTTTCAATCATGGATTTCAGTCATTTGGAATTGATTTGAGTTTGGAGAAAATCAATTAAGTTGTAATTGATTTGAGTTTGACTTGAAGGAATGAAGTGAGGAATTTAGTTCAAGCTATAGGGTAGGCAAATTTTCCTAACACTCTTAAGGCATGATCTATTCCTATGGATAACTCTTCTAAGTCTCTAGGGCTAGGTTAAGTGCCCACCTAATCACTATATGCGTCTTAGGACTAAGGAACTCTTAAAATCTAAGAGAAGTCTTATGTATAAGATGGAGGGGTTGGGAGCTCATCCTAAAAATGAGGTCAACAAAGGGTGCCCAATAGGTGTGGTGTGACTGACAAGGTGCCCCACACGTATTAGTGTTGATCGAGACGATAAAAAGCACTTAACAATCACAAGAACTAACAAAAATTATCTACTCCTAACCCAAGGTTTAGAAAGAATCCAGAGCTTAGTTTAATATGACTCTACTTATACTAAGGACATAAGAGAGGGAAGGAGGAATCCACTAGGGATAGAGTATGTGAAACTTCCACTAGAGAAATAGGTTCAAATCATCCACAAGGGGATGAGAGATTTGATTACATTTAATTTTTTGTTTGTTCAATTATGTTTGTTTTAACTCCTCCAAGGATAGAAAAGTGAATTCTCCACTAGGGAGGCAAGTTCAAGTCATCCATAAGGGAGGAGTGGTGAAATCCGCTGAGGGATTATAATTTTGTGTCCGCTGGGGAACTAGAAAGACTTGCATCTCACTAAGGAGAAGCAAAAGATTTTGATTTGGATTGATTGATTATTTTTGTTTAGTTTGTTTCACTCCATTAAGGGAGGAGGGTTGAATTTGTTTTAGATTTTTAGATTTTGGATGTTGAGATGGACCCTGTTGATTTGATGGATTTTGGAGCCATGGAGGCAAACTTCCATTTACACCAAAAGGGGTAGTCTACTAACCACATAGTAGGACTAGCCAACCAAATGGAATGCTTTTCAGTGTACAGCAATTGTACTAGGAAGAAAGCATAGTAGACTTACATCCTCTAAAGTATTCTTTCATTCAAGGCAATGAATCAAACATAACCTAGGGCTGACTATTGAGTGAATGCCGCTAGGGGACTTAGATCAACTCAAAGATAGTCAAGATTAATTTTATTTTTAGATTTGTTTTGAAGGGTCCCATCGATTTATGATGGACTATATTGAGTAGGGGCCATGGAGGTCTGGACCTAATTCAGATTTACCAATCCAAAGTGAGTAATCTACCAACCATAAGGTAGGACTATCCAACTAAAGGGATGCCTTTCGGTTTGCAATGGTCAAGTCTTAAAAAGAAAGCATGGGGACTCACATCTTCTAGAAACAAGAAACTATTGGGGTGATTGGTTGCTTTGGGTAACAAATCGAACCCGACCTAGGGCTGACTATTGAGTGAATGCTGCTGGGGGACTTAAATCAGCTCAAAGATAGTCAAAGATTAATTTCATTTCTTAATTTATTTTGAAAGATTATGTTGGTTTGCAATGGATCACACTAAGAAGGAGGTTATATCAGCCTAGACCTATCTCAAATTTACTGAACCAAAGGGAGTAACTTCCCAGCCGATGGGAGAACTATCCAACCAAAGGAGTGTCATTTGGTTTACAATGATCAATTCAAGGGAAGAAAGCTCGGGGACTCACATCTTTCATTGCAAAAGATCACTGGGGTGATCGGTTGCTTTGGGCAACAAATCGAACCCCACCTAGGATGCCTATCGATTTGCAACTGTCATGCTAGAAAGAATGCGTTATAATCTTACATCTTCCAAAGCGGAATGAATGCCGGGATAACCTGCTTATGGAAAAATAGATTGAACCCGACCTAAGGGTTACTACAGAGTGAGTACCGACCCAGAGATTTATCTCAACTCAGGTAGCTCAGGCAATTCCTATAGGGAGTTCTACTGACACTGCCTTAAAGATAGAATGCCTACTTCAGAAAAGGGGCCCGTTGGGGGCTTGAATTCCTAATCCACAAGTAAAATATTTGTTTGTTTTAATGTGGATCCTATTTGTTTGCGAGGGATCAAATTGAGAAAGAGCTTATATCATCCTAGATCTATCTCAGATTTACTAAACCAAGGGAGAATATGCGCATCCATTGAACAAATTCTCCAACAACAGGGGTGGCTAATAGGAAAGGAGGGCTGTCCAATCCAAGAGTGACACGGGTAGTGTCTAATGGGGTCGCAAAGGATGTGATCCAAATAAAGTTCCCACAGGGAGAGGGGCCTCTAAGGGCTTAATCCAAAACACTAGAGAAGATGACATGGCTAGTCATATATCAAATAGGCATTCGGTGGTAAACTCAAGGGAAAGCGTGGGGACTCACATCTGCCAAAAGTGGTGTATCCACCGGGTGAGTCCTTGTCAGCATAGTGAACATCAACCAACCTAAAGTGCCCATCAGTTTGTAATAATCATCCTAGGAAGAAAGATCGGGGACTCACATCCTCCAATAACAAAATTGATTTTTGGGATAGTCTGTCTTTGACTCGATAGGTGCCATCCGACTAAGGGCGACTACTGAGTGAATGCCACTAGGGGACTTACATCGACTCAAATGTAATCAAGAGGAAAGGGGCCTCTAGGGGACTTATCCTAAACCTCAAATATACTCAACCTAGTTAGATTATGATAATTAATTCAAGAAGAAAGCTCTGGGACTCACATCTTCTTAAACAAAATTAACATGAGGTAGCTTACTGGTTGGGCAGTGAAGTTTACCATACTAGCAAAGCACTCGTTGGTTTGTAATGGTCAGGTTGGGAAGAAAGCATGGGGACTCACATCTTCCAAACTAGTGACTACTGCGGTGACATACTAGTGAGGTAGCATGTAAACCTGACCTAGAGCAGCTAATGAGTGAGTGCCACAAGGGGCTTGGTCCCACATCAAAATAGCTCGAGATAAAAGATATGTGTTTCTTTATGTGCTTGTGTTGAAGGGAATAGGACACCGCTTGGGTTCTCTCACACCTACCCTAAACATGCTTAGGAAATTTTGATGAAATGGTACCACGGATGGAAACCAGGATTCCCACTAAGAAAGGATGTTGCTTGGGTCACGTAACTTAGTTGTGCTAATCGAAATAGGATGCCTCTTAGGTTCTCTAACACCTATTCTAATAGCGTCAGGAAGTTGTGTCTAATTGTGTTTGAGTTGTGAAAAAGGGATAGGATGTCGCTAGGGGACTCTAACACCTACCCTAAACACGTCACGACGGATTCGCAAGATAAGAAAATAATGCTTTGAAAGAAGAGAAGATTTTGATGAAAAGGAATCAGATTTTTATTGATTGATAGAATTATTTTCAAATATGACTTTATGAATAATACTTCTTTAAATAGATCCCATTAATTGGAAGCATCGGGTATTTCTCTTTACAATAAATAAGTTGGTAAGATCCTCTTTGGTAGGCCTTCTCTATGATATAGGGGCCTTCCCAAGTGGGTTCAAACTTGCCTCCCATCTTTTGAGGGGCAACAATTGGTCTCCTTAGGACTAACACAACTTCTCCTACTTGGAAAGACCTAGGGCAGAATAGCTTGTTGTGAGCTTAAATCATTTTAGCCATGTACAACTTGAGGTTCTGGCATGCCCATAGGTGACTCTCCTCCAAACCTTCAAGCTCTTCTAACCACAACTTTGCATTCTACACTGTAATGATCTTGCTACCCAATGCTATCCTTAGTGACACGAGTTGAACTTCTAAAGGTAAAATAGCTTCGGACCCATATACTAAGGAAAATGGGGTAGACTGAGTTGGAGTTTGGTATGCGGTGTGGTAGGCCCATAAGGCTTCAACCAACTACTCATTCCACTATTGTTTATTATTGTCAAGAGTCTTCTTCAGTATCTGGATAAGAGTTTTGTTGAATGCTTCTGCTAAGCCATTTTCTCTGGGATAGTAGATGGTGGAGTATCTCTAATCTATACTGTATCTTTTGGCAAAGCTATTGATCTTGGTGCTTTTGAATGCAGTACCATTATTGGATATAATTTGTCGAGGCACCCCAAACCTATATATAATATGGTTCCTGAAAAACTGAAGCATATACTGAGTTGTGACCTCTCTGAGTAGGATTCCCTTCGCCCACTTGGAAAAGTAGTTGGTGGCAGCTAAGATGAACCGATGCCCGTTGGAAGAAAGAGGATCAACCAGACTTACAATGTCGGTATCCCAACACTCGAATGACCATGAGGATAAAGTAGGGTGTAGAATGTTGGGTGGTTGGTGGAGGACCACACTGTGTACCTGACACTGATGGCATCTCCTAGCTACATCCATGTAATCATCGAAGGCCAGTAGTATCCTAGTCTTGATCTTTGTCTTCATCTTTAGACCAGATTGATGTGCTCCGCATAGACCTGAATGTACCTCAGTTATAATTCCATGAGCTTCAGGTTTGTCTAAACAGTGTAACCATATTTTGTCAAAGGACCGTCGATACAGGGTGCCATCGATGAGAGCATATGAGAGAGCTCTCTATTTCACTTGATGGGCTTGTGACTTTTCTTGAGGTAGTTTTACAGTGTTTAAATAGTCTATGAATGGTTGCCTCCAATCCAGCTCCTCATCATTTTTGGCAATGACAACCTCCACTTCAAGAGAAAGTCTCTCGATGAGTTCAACATCAATAAGAGATAGGACTTATCTATTTTGGACTCTTATTGAAATTAACTCATCTTTCAGGCATGCTAATTCTTTAGCAAGTTTAGCCAAAGCATCTGCTACTGTGCTCTCTACTCCGGGAACCTTGTAGATGGTGACTTCAGGAATTTGGGCTAAAAGCTTCATGGTATACTCGTGGTAATGACGAAGCTTGGGTTTGAGAACCTCGTAGGACCTGGCAATCTGATTGATGACCAACTGAGAATCACCAAAGATCTTGATGCTCTTGACACTGATAGTGATGGCTAAGTCCAGACTGATAATCAAAGCCTCATACTCAACTTCATTATTGGTGTAGGGGTTGGAAAGATAGTATGAGAATCTCATGTCATCAAGGTCTATAGTTAGGAGAACTATTCTTACCCCTGCCTTTCCTGAAAGAGTAGATCATGGTGCTTTCCCTTTGTGAAAATAATCTACACCATTAAAATACATCTCCCATCGGTGGTTGCCAGCCTCCCCTAAGTTCATGATTTGTTCATCAAGGAGATCGTCACTAAGAAAAGAATCAATAGGAAGTGGGTGTGCTGCTAGAAATCTGCTAGTACCTGTCCTTTTACCGCACAGAGTGGTACAAAGGTGATATAGAATTGTGAGAGAATCATGGACCACCATGCCAAATGTCCAGATAGTGTTGGCCATTTCATGAGGTACTACAGTGGATTGGTTCTGGAGATCAAGTTCACCATACGAGAAAGCATGTAATGTCGTAGCTTTTGGAAAGCAAATATTAAAGCTATGCAATGTTTCTCAATAGGTGGATAGTTTGCGTCAGCAGGAATCAGATGATGAATGAGGTAGTAGAGAGCATTCTCCTTCCCTTTGTCATTGGCTTGGGCCAACAGAACGCCAAGAGAGTCATCCAATGCAGCAGTGTAGAGGATGAGTGGCCTGCTTGGGATAGGGGCTGCTAGAACTGGCAGCTTCACCAAATACTGGTTGATGTCGTCAAAGGCATGCTGACACTTATCATCCCACTTGAACTTGGCATTCTTTTTAATAAGTGTTGAGAATAGCTTGTATCTCCCTGATAGGTTAGAAATAAAGCACCTCAGATATGCCAACCGTCCTTGAAAATATCTGAGTTGAGTTAAACTTTTAGGAGGTGGAATTTCTAAGATAGCTTTGATCTTTTCTGGATCTATTTCTATTCCCCAGTGTCGGACAACAAACCCAAGAAATTTCTCTAAAGCTACTCTGAATGCACACTTCAGAAGATTCATTTTGAGGTTATATTATCTTAACAGCTCAAAAACTACTCTCAAGTCAAAGGGATGGTCTTCCTTTTCTCTGCTCTTGACTACTAGATCATCAACATAGCACTCAACCCAATGATGGATGAGTTCATTGAAGATCTAAGTCATGGTCCATTAGTATGTAGCACCAACATTTTTAAGGCCGAAAGGCATGCCCCTATAACAATAGATTCTAACCAAGGTTCGAAAAGTGGTGGTGTTCCTTTCATCTTCAGGAGAAATTTTAATTTGGTTGTATCCAGATGACCCATCCATGAAAGAGAACACTGCATGAGATGATGCGATTTCCATCATTAATTATGGTATAGGAAGAGGAAACTCATCCATAGGACATGCCTTGTTTAAGTCCCTGAAATCGATGTAAATGCAAATTTGACCATTGTTCTTTTTAACTAGGATGTCACTACCTAACCAGGTAGGGTATTTTTCTTCACTGATGAAACCAGCATCGATTAATTTTTTGACTTTAGAAATGACTTGTTATTCGATTTCTAATCGCATGCGTATAAGAGCTTGCTTGATAGGGTTACTGTTAGGATCTATTGCTAGCTTGTGACTACGGAGATAATCCGGCATCTCTTCATAACTCCATGCAAGCGGTCCTTAAACCCAATAGCCTAACTAAGTCATTGGTTTCTTCTTCATTCAACAATGATGTATGGGCATAAATTTTCTTTTGTCCCGAGGTTGATTTTTTTAAGCTTGTCGATTGTTGAATGGATCTCCTCTTCAAATTTTGACAATGCATCTTTGATTTGGAGATCATCTAGATCATCTGAGATTTTTAAATACACATTCTCATAAGAGTTGGTGTTGTGTGAAAAGAACCTATTAGACTCCAAATGATTGGTAACAACTAAGCAGTAATCATCATCATTGACTGAACCCACTGTACCAAATCTTAGTCCTACTCTTGATTATACTTCCCTACATGTATTGTTCCACAACTTCTCAAAATTCTCTGACCTACACTTAGACCATATATGTGGAACCAAACCTTTCTGTGTAAGATTATGAACACAAGATGAGTAAAAGTCAAAAAATAATTTCATTAATTCTTTAAATGAATCCTCCTCAAGTTCTACATCAACTTCAGGACTTCAAGAATCTCTTCAACATCATATCACTGGAAGGCTTAGGGGCTTCCTTAACTACTAAACCTTCAACTTTTGGGGGTGAAAGTGAGGTTAGAGCTATGGTTCCCAATTGCTGTCTGATAGTTTTACATACATCTAATTCGAATACTTTGCTTTATCTGGAGACCCGATCTTCATCGCTATCCAGCTCAGTGTCACCTCCAATGAAACCCGCTGAGAGGGTTGGGTGGTATGCTAATCACATTAGACTCATCCTCCGAACTGGATTTCAAGTCTATGTGAATAGTAAGGGTACTCCTATGAACTGAAAGATAACCCCTATTATTTGATGGCCAACCAGGGGGTCTTCCACCTCTAAAACTGCCTCTATTTCTTCCTTTGCCTCTGCCTGGTGGAGGTCAAGTCATTCTACCCACATGTTCATATGATGGAATGAACAGTGGGTGAAATTTGATATACAACTCTATTTCATCTTTAATTTCCCTTTCTTGTTCACTTAGATTTTCATTTTTCTTTTCTTTTTTTTCTTTTGCTTTCTCTTTTTCTTCTTTTTCTTTTTCTTTCAAATTTGAATTTTATCCAAGTTCACGAGAAAGAGTATTTTGAGAAAGATAGTAGGTCACATCATCATATATCTTAACCTCTCTAATTGAAAATGGCTTTTGTCTCCTTTGACATAATACTCAATCCCATCCTTCCTGAACTTGATGCACTGATGGAGGGAGGATGAAATTATCTTGTTTTGATGTATCCAAGGCCTACCGAGCAAAGTGGTGAATGAAGTATTTGAATCAATGATATAAAATTTGGCTTCAATCTTCCAGTCACCTATCTCCAAAGGTAACACTATGGAACCTAAAGCCCTCTCGCCTTATTCATTGAATCCTCTCAACATCATCTGATCTCTTTGGAGTAAGGAGATGTTGATACTCAAATCGGTAAGGATTTTCAGACTCATAATATTCACTGATGCACCTAGATCAACAAGAACTCTGGCAAGTCTGAATATGCCCATGTCAACTGTAATGTAGAGGGGATGGTTGTGCTCCATGTTCCCCATAAGTAGGTCTTCATTTATGAAAGTAATTTCCTAAGATTCTCTGGAATAATGTGTCTCCTCTCCAATAGCGGTCAACAAAGTTAAGCATATCTCAAGATCAAGGAGAGCCTTGATTAATGATTCCCTCATCTCATTGGATAAGACTAGGGCATCGTATATGCTTAGCTTAGATGGAAACTTTCTTAGGTGAGAGAGAACATTATAGTCCACCTTGTGCTGATCCTCCATAAGCATATCCAAGGGTGGAGCATCCTATGGAGGGGCTCTTCAATCCTCTAAACCAATGACTTGTTTCCCTTTATCTTGAGGTGTGCCTAGGAGGTAGAATTGCCACTATTGGATCTCTTGTGGCAGGATAATGGAAAGTTTTATCTGCACGTCAGGCTCACCTACAACTTCTCCTATTCAGAATTGGATGATTTCAAGTATATCTAAAGGGGTGAACCCGTAGCACTCAGAGTAGGAAAATCAAACTCTGAATCAAAAAGAGGAAGATCAAAATTATTATGGTTGTTGTTTAGACTTGAAGAGTTATTAGGAACAGATTCAGACACCCCATAAGAATTGACATAGATGTAATTCAAGCTAGCTTTATTCTTCAATTTCTTGGATTTGATAGGAGGTACAAAGTAAAAATTAAGTAAAGTAAGAGGGGTGAGGGGTTTGATGCCCTCATCCACCAATACAAGAGTTATATTGGTAGAAGAGGAAGAGCTAATTAAAGTAAAAGAAGTCACTGATGTGGTAGCTGCAATAGTGGACTAGAGGCTGGACTCAGTTAGTGGTTGTACTACTAGGCTATCCCGGGCTGGCACATGATGCTGCTGTTGTTGAACTTCCGCCTTCCTTGAGTTGGCACTAGCAACTTGCAAACATTTCTTGATGTTGGAGGTTTGAGTTGACTCAGACACCTGTAAGAAAAGTTTCTTGATTTTCTGAACAATATTATTAGAGATTTTAGATAAAGAGATATCCCAACCTTCTTTGGTTTTAGAAGGATCGCAAGTATCCCCAAGGATTACCCTAATGGAACTAGATGGTTATTCCACAAGGTATTCCTTCGGGATGACTATAGCACCGGTCTTGAAGCTATGTTCAAGACAGTCTTTAAATGTGAAGCAATCATCCAAAATATGACCTAGCATACCTGGTAGGGAAAAGTTGGGGTGGCTCCACTTCCTGTAAAAATCGGTTTAAGATTCTTAAAGAACTTGGCTTAAATGTGGCTTGTTAAGTTTATCAAAAGAAAATTAGGAGGCGGTATGGCGATGGGTTGGTGGAGGAGGGTTCTGCATGGTTCTTTGGTATTCCTATGGTTTCTTTTTCTTTACTTTATTTTGGCTCTTGAAAAGACAAGCTTTATCTTTCCGACAAGCTTTTGTTGATTAACTTTTCAAAAGTTTTGATGGTGAAGCCCTTAAGCATAAAGCCGACCGGACCATGGATATTTTTTTAGAAGAATCTCAATGGTATGCTATTCAAACAGCTATGGCTCGCATTTCATACTCAAGTTACCCCATCTAAGAATGTAGTCAACTAGGGACTCACCTGGGTGTTGTTGTGCAACGAGATTGCCAACAGTGACCTTTGTTGAGCTCCAACAAACCTCTTGATGAAGAGTTTCTCCAACTCAGCAAATATTTTCACTAAATTATTGGGAAGTTTGGCGTACTAGTCAAATGCTATACCCACTAAGCTACTAACGAAGAGGTGGAATAGTAGAGTGTCGCTGCCACTAACATTGTAATAACTAGCCCTGAAATGTGCAATATGCTACCTTGGGTTCCCATTGCCATCAAAACTCTTGAAAGAAGGTGGCACAAAACCCTTAGGATATTGGATCATATCAAATTCCTCTGGGTAGAGCCTACCCTTTGGAACTGATGGCCCTCCTCGGGATGGGTTATGTCTTCCTGCTCGGCCTCAACACCATCCATAGTTTGCTTCTCTCTGAGGAGGGATCCCCTAGTATGCTGAGTCTCTCAACAAATCATCTTCATTGGGATCAGCTGATCTTCTCATAATCAGACCAGTCATATCCGAGGATCTCTTTCTTCTCCATGAAATAATGGACTACTATATCATCTAGAGAATGATCTGTCAGAATTGGCACAAATGACTTTGGATGGCCGATGGTGGGATCACTATCATGTACTGTGAGGCACTCTCCGCCGGAGAATCAACCCCTGAGGGCTATACTCAGAAGAAATACACTCCTAAGCTATCATCGGGGTGACACTCTAGGAGGATCTATCATCATAAAGTTATCACCTTCTCCCTCTACAACTGCAATCTTCATCGAATGTTGTATTGGGTGGTGACCACCATGATACTGGGGTCACCCTTCCATCAAAATTAGGCGAAGGTCAAGAGAGCTCGCCACCATAGTAGCGGTAGAAGGAGTGGGATCCAGCAGTATCACCAACGGGTCCTCTTCTCCCATGTGGCCTTCATGGCCTTTGAACCGGAGATGTTGAAATGGATCGAGATGAGGGATGAGGGTAGAGCGTGGTAGAGTACACCGACTCTCTCAATAGAGCTCTCCTCATGTGATAGTCCCGTGAGCATAATACTATCGTGATGATTGAGTATGGATCAAGAAAATCAAGGAGTGAGTCGTGACCATGGCTGAATCTCTCGCTCTCCACCGGTGATAACTAAAAGTACGAGCCTCTGCCCTCTCCTATGGATGCTTCCCCATGGGAGGATAATAACCTTAAATCAAATCGACTAGATCATCCAGCAGCAACCGACATGAATTGAATGGAGGCTGGCATATGACCTCCTACTCTGACTGACTGGTGGCTAAAATTGAACTGCTAGTGAAGGTGAAGTAGAGATCCTCCTAGCATCCTCTCTGGACCTGAGAGGATGGAATTGTTCATAACGGGAAACCAAAGTGGAAACTCAACAAGATGGGTACGCCTCCATCTCCCTAATGATGCGAGTATGGTACCACTTTATCATGTGATTCTTGTTCCTTTTTTGGGTCTTAGTGGGGTGACTAGAGTAAGAACTAGACCCAACCTAAAAAGCATGGGAGATAATCACTAGGATCAGAGGAGCTTTACCCTTTGAGGGTGCTATGGTGATAGCTCACGCGAGGGGGAACAACGCATCTGATGCTCTACTAACACATTGATCGACACTATCATTATTGTAGAACCGCTTTCCTCTTTAGAGGGAATATCAATCGATGGTCAACCAATGTCCGCTCTGCCAACCACGTGACTGTCATGAGAGGAGTGTCCTCACATGATCAACCTCAAAATCTCATACAAAGTGTATAAGATGGGCATAGTCAGAGCAGGGAAGGCTGGCCAGATCCAGGGCCACATCCATTCCATAGGGAAAGGTAAACACATATCTCTGTGCATCCATTGATTAAGAATCAAAACTAACTAATCAAGACAACAAAAGTCCCAATGTTGAAAATAAATTTGAATCAGATTTCTATTCATTTTAAATTTGAATTTAGAATTTGAACCCATACTCAACATCTTAAAAGTGTTAAATCAGGTTCAAATGGATTTAGAATAGATTTTTTTCGATTTGATTAGAAAGAGGAATTTTTTGGATGTAGAATCCACTTTCAACAAATTTAGATATGTTGAAAATGGGTTCAAATATTTTTGAAGAGGTGCTTCCATTAGTTCATATTTGAATTTTGATTTTTGATTTGATGACCCTTCATTTAAAAAATTTGAGTATATTAAAGTAAAGGGTCAATTGATTTTATTTTTGATTCGAGATTTTTGGAATTTGTTCACTTAGCAAATTTGGGTATGCAAAGTGAGGTGTTTGAAAATAATTGGTTCTTCTTATTTCTTTGTTTTCATTATTTTGTGAATCATTTGTGATTTGAAAAATGGAATTCTCATTTTGCAAATTTGGGTATGCTAAATGAGGAAATTCAAGTGTATTTTATTTTGCATTTTTTTTTGAAAATAGGATCCTTCTCAAATTTAAGTATGCTAAGGGAGTCGTGATGTGTTTCTTTTGCTTTGGATTTTGATTGAAAATGGAGATTTCTTTAGCAAATATTTAAAATGAAGTTCCAATGTATTTCTTTAATTTTGAAATGGAAATTTCACTTAACAAATTTGAGTATGCTAAATGAAATTCTAAAAATGTGTTTAAAATTTTTGTGTTTTGGTTTTGTTTTGAAAATGAAGGCTTCACTTTAGCAAAAATGGTTTGCCAAAATGAAGTTTCAATGTGTTTTGAAATTTCTGTGAAATGGAGATATCACTTACCAAATTTGAGTAGCTAAATGAAATTCCAAAAATGTGTTTCAAAATTTTTGTGTTTTTGATTTTTTTTTGTTGCAAATAGAGACTTCACTTTAGCAAATGTGGTATGCTAGAATGAAGTTCCAATGTGTTTTGAAATTATTGTGAAATAGAGATTTCACTTAGCAAATTTGAGTATGCTAAATGAAATTCCAAGATTGTGTTTCAAAATTTTTATGTTTTTGATTTTGTTTTGAAAATGGAGACTTCACTTTAGCAAATCTGGTAAGCTAGAATGAAGTTCCAATGTGTTTTGAAATTTTTGTGAAATGGAGATTTCACTTAGCAAATTTGAGTATGCTAAATGAAATTCCAAAAATGTTTTCAAAATTTTTGTGTTTTTGATTTTGTTTTAAAAATGGAGACTTCACTTTAGCAAATGTGGTATGCTAGAACAAAGTTCCAATGTGTTTTGAAATTTTTGTGAAATGAAAATTTCACTTAGCAAATTTGAGTATGCTAAATGAAATTCCAAAAATGTGTTTCAAAATTTTTTTTGTTTTTGATTTTGTTTTGAAAATGTAGACTTCACTTTAGCAAATGTGGTATGTTAGAATGAAGTTCCAATGTGTTTTGAAATTTTTGTGAAATGGAGATTTCACTTAGTAAATTTGAGTATGCTAAATGAAATTCCAAAAATGTGTTTCAAAATTTTTGTGTTGTTTTATTTTGTTTTGAAAATGGAGACTTTACTTTAGCAAATATGGTAAGCTAAAGAATGAAATTCCAAAATTGTTTCCTTTTGTTTTGGAAAAAGGGAAACTTCATTTCAACAAATATGGTGTACTAGAATGAAGTTCCAAATGTGTTTTAAAAAAATTTTGTTTTTTTTTTTTTTTTTAAAAGAGAGATTTCCATTTAAAAAATTTGGGTATGTAAGACGAAAATCAATTATGTGTCATTTTCAAAAGATGTATTTTTGTGTGTGATTTTTGCTTTTTTTTTAAAGAGGAAATCCCAACCTAATCATAAATGGAATATGTTAAGTGGCAATTCAAAGTGATGTTATTTTATTTGAAAATGAAATTTTCATTCAATAAATTTGGGCATATTGAATGGAGATATTCATATGTGCTTTTGAAAGTTTTATTTTTAATTTTGATTGAAAAGGAAACCTCCATTCAATAAATATGGGTGTATTGAATGGAGGGGGTTTCGTATGCACTTTTTTAAAATTTTTGAAAAGTTCAACTTAACACATGTGGAATGAGTTGAGTGGAATCTCAAAATTGTGATTTTGCTTGAAGATGTAACATCCATCCCACACATTTGGGTGTAATGAATGGAAAGGCCCATCTTCAAATTTTATGCTTTTGAAAACATGATTGTTGGAATTTTATTTTTGGAAATGAAGTTTTTCATCAAAATGAATTGAGTGAAGAAGTTCATTTGTGTTTTTTTAGAAAATGTGATTGTTGGAATCTTATTTTTGTAAAGATGATCCAACATAAAATAATCATGAATATTATTAGATGAAGGTGACTTAGGAAAATTTTTGTGCAAAACATTTTATTATGTGCATTTTAAAAGAGTGATTTTTGAAAAGCAAGATTTTTATGAAGGATTTATTTTTTCTTTCTTATTTTAGAATGAACCTTTCCTTACCATAACAATGGTAAGGAGGAAGTCTTTAATTAATTATTTTTTATTAAACTTTTATTTTCACCCATTGGGAAACCCAACGGGGAGTTTTAAGACCAACACATGGTGAGGTCCTAAAACTTAAAGATGTTGGCTAGCTTAACTTAAAGGATGAAATGAGCTAAGTACCAATAGAAAGAAAAATAGTCTTGGATTCATACAAAAGTACTAACCCACTGTCGATACTTGGAGACAATGATCATTTACTAAAGATGGAGAGAGGAACCTTCCCCAGCGGAGTAGCCAGAAAAATCTATGGTGAAAATTTTCATCATTTCTAAGTGTATACTTTCATCTTCAATCTATGTGGATAAAATGAAGATAAAAATATACTCTTATGCATTTGGACACCACGTAGATTCGTAGATGTTCATATTAGGGTGATTGGGTATGACATTGAAAAGAGGTGCACTATCTTGAGAGATAGAAGTCACCACCTTACAATGGACCTAATCACTTCAATAAGGGCTCCTAAGGACAATGAGTTTACATATGTACCAGAGATTCTTCCCCTACTTTATATGAAGAAGGAAAGTAGGTTTTATTTTAAATTGGGTTCGTTAAGTTCCCTACAGGGGCAAACCCCCATAATTAATTACATCCTAAGGAATATGATTCCTTAGGAATACTCTCAATTAAGATAAATGATCATTATCTCCAAAGATTTTGAAAAGGTTGGACTATCAATCAATTGGTTTATTTTTAAAATGTCAAGTGGGATCGATCAAGAGGAGGGAGTTCTTATCGAAGCCAAATGAAAATAAGTAGGAGATGCTTAGGATACTAGGAAGCTAGTGAGCATCCCAAACTACCATATGGTTGGGCTTTACAATTTTGAAATTGAATTAATGTGTTTGAGTTGAAGATTTATTAGAATGCTAGGGCTTATAATTCCATGGTACAAGGCCATGGAAATTCCTAAGAGGTGAGGATTTATACTTATAGCCCACAAAGAAGAGAAGCAACCTCAGAATCTAAATCTAGGGAGCTTTGGTGAGTGCCAAAAGCATGACCTAAATCTAAGGCAAAAATTGATATTTGGTTTACCTCCACAAGAGAGGATAAGCCACTAGACTGTTAGACTTATAACCACCTGGGGGTGGCCGCAAACTAACTCTTCTTATAATTTTAAATTTATGCAGACAATTCTTATGTTTATGCAAGATAGCAAGGTTGTTATTTATTTAGAAAGAGGCAAAGTCCTTAAACACACTCCATAAAGAGACTAGATCATGTAAGGACATGTTTCAAATGATTTAGATCTAATGAAAAATCTTCACATTTTTTATTTTTTATTATTTTGGACAATCATTTGGCTCAGACTATAAGATTCATATGCCTAATGCATAAGAAATAAGATTATGGCCTAAAATAAATAAGATAAGGAAGCGTGTTTCCTCCATGGCTCTCACAGGTCAAGCCAAGTTCTTTAGAAAAGGTGAAAGCCCTCCAATCAAGAGTGAAATAATATGCTTTTATGCATGAAGTTGGAAAAGAAAGTGCACATCTAGTTAAGGGGTTGCTAATTCTTTTATCTTAATTTTAACTTAGAGTTTAAATGATGTTATGAGTTATTTATTTTTAATTTTGAGTTGATTAATTTGGTAGAAGATTTTTTTTTCTAAGAGCCTAATCGTCATCCAGGTCATATATCAAAGCAAGGAAGAAACTAGAAAAAGGATGTCATCTTAATGCAAAAGCTAAACAAAACATCAAACATTTTATAAAGCTAATGCAAAAGAATAAAAGGTCATTTGTGGTTTGAAACCGCTGCATAAAAACTCAAAAATAAGCTGGGTAGCTAAGCTCTACCCTTATACAATCCAGATTACAAATGAATTAATTTACAATCAAGCAAGGAAATTCATGTTATGGGGGTCTTCATTTCTTCTTTTCTTCTTTCTTCTTTCTTCTTTCTTCTTTTAGTTCCTTGTTTTGGATGGTTGGAAGGTAGTTGCTCCAAAGGCTTCACATGGTACATAAGATGTAATCTTATGACCAATGCTCATCCTAATCCCCATAACATTCATTCCAAAATCCTAATTACAAAAATTACATGAATAGAAAAAAGTAAATCTAACTAACACCTGCAAAATAAAGATTAGCTAAACAAACCATATAAATCCCAAGCATGTATATTGGAGTTAGCACCCCACACATGGGTAACCAATTCCACCTGGCTTATTGGATTATGCTTATGGGTATAACACCTACACAATAAAATCATTTTATATTTTATATACTACAACACCCCTTAAGCACAATCCCCTGTAGAAGATAATGATTAGAATAAATCATCCTACCATTCATTCAATATACATTCATCCTAACATCCAAACTAAAATAAAATATAATAAAATAAAAGCAAACATCAAACCAAGCACCACCATAACCTAAAGCTAGAAGTGGTGACTTAGTCTAATGTGTGTGCTTTAGAAGGTTTGTGTGGTATTCTTAGCTAGCATTTAAGGTTTAAGTTTTCTAAGTATGAAGATGTTCAACTTAGATGGATAGTTTCATTTAAGTGTCTAGTTGATTTGGGTTAATTTTATTTTATATTTTAGTTTGGTTTAAGTGAATCCTACAATTGATTACTAAGTCTTAAAGAGAGTAAAAAGAGAAGAGAACTTCTCTTTCCTTCCCTACCTTAAGTAATTTCTAAAGTGGAATGATATTTGGTTTTATTTAGTGAATATCTTATTATGTGTTTTAATTAATCCTAAGTTTATATTTTTCCTAAACAAACCTATTCAAAAAGAAATGCATTTTAAGATTACCTAAAGTGAATTAATATCACAAAAAACACATCACCTCATTTCTTTCCCAACATGTATAACATGCATATGAATGAATCCTAAGCATATTTATACATAAAAATGGAAATGTTTAGCACACTTTATGATGAATGCTAAGAAATATTACTTAAAAAAATTGGAATGCTTTATGATGCATGATTTTCATTAAGTAGAAAAGGCTTATTTTTAATCCTTTATTCATATGCACATGTGTATGTATAAAAGGCATAAGTGAGTACGGTGCCATTGTTAGCACCATGGGAACTTAAAGCCTCACAACCCCAGGGTTGTCCAGACTAATATACCACTTTCCTTAAGTACATATGCATGTACAAAAGATATAAATGGAAAAAAAACAATGATGCAAAGTTTATGTTTATTCAATTTTTGGTTTGTTTATACAATTTCTATGTGTAGATTTAAATATCCTTCTTAAGTTATAACATGGAACAAGATAAGAGTAGATTTTAAACAAGTGTAATATTCTCTTAAAAAAACTATGCACTTTGCAAATCTTATCCAAATCCATGTTAAGAGAAAAGAAAGAGAGCAAACATAAGACATATTTTTATATTCACATGCAAGCTTATAAATAAAGTATAAGTAGCATACCTTTTAGTTTTAATATTTTATTTATAAGTTTTAAAAATAATTTTGAATTTAATAGTGATAATAGCCATCCATATTTCTACTTTAGCCAAAACATGCAATTTGACATAAAAAAAACATTTCATTTTAATTATGATTTTAAAAGGAATGAATGCATAATTTTCACATGGTATACATATTTAGCATGCTAGGAAAGAAATAAAGTGATGAAAGCAATGTAAATTTATTCACCCTAATTAATTCTTAAAGACAATTCTATGAAATAAGAAAGTTTAAAGTGAATCAAAATTTGTTTGATGTGATTTTTGTTTTGAATTTGTTTTATGTTTGATTTAGTAAATGTGAAAGAATGTTTGCTGGTCCTAACTCATTTTCCCTATGTGTATGGAATTTTAGTTTATTCTTTAGATGATTATATGATTTTTAAATTTTGATTAGGTTACTGTATGAATTAAGTATGTTAATTACCCCTTACCTGCACCACCTTAGCATACTTAATCAAATAATTATGAGCCAATGATATGACATAAAACCATACAAGGAATTTAAATCAGTAATGCACCTAAGAAGGAAAGGGCCTAATGAATTTGGCTCATGATTAATGATTAATTAAACTAAAGGGTTTAGTTTAAGTACTTTCATAATCCCTCTCACACATGTGAGTTGGATTTTGATTTTCTTAATGTACTTAGGTTAGAACACCCAAGCATCTACCCAAGATGGAATTAAGTTTTGGAAGGTTTTAGAATTTTATCAAATTAATTAAAATGAATTAGTGGTTAATCCTCAATAATTTGGGTTAAGGAAGAAAAAGGTTTAAGGAATAGCTTAAGGAAAATATCCCAAAATTATTTCCTAAACCTCCTATTAATTTTAACAAACCTTAATTAGTTAATCAAGAGATTAATCTGCTGATTACACACTTAATTAGGCTTGATGACATTAAGAAAGCAATTTGGAATAAATCCTATAATTACCCTCATTAAACCATTAATAAATCCCAAGAAAATTAAGGGAGGCAGAAGTCATCCCACTAGATACATATGAGAAGTTTGAGATTAATTATTGCAATAATCAAAGGGTAATTAACCTAATTAAATTACCAATAAAACCCAAATTTAAAAAATAACACTATTCAAATACATTAAAATTAATTTTATAATATTCTACATTCAATTATCTTTTATTTGCAATTTATTTCATTTTTTTTTATTTTTCTACACTTAGTTAAGAATATTTAAATTTTCCATGCTTAATTAGATAATTAAATAACCTAATTATGTGACTAATCCCGTCGGCGCCACATGGAGGCTGACGCGGCGCATGCTTTCCATGTGGCACAATGGGAATGGTCACTTAAGTTATCACATTGTAGCACCACGTCAACGGCGGTGCTACGTGCTTTCTCCCTGTCCGTCCGATCAAGGATCAGATGGCTAAGGTTAGATCCATGATTCTTAAGGGATAATTTGTGGATCCTACGTGTTTTAATCATGGTTGTCCATCCAAAATGCCCAGATGGATGGCCCATGATTCTTCTTTATTCCTCCCTATACCATCCATCTTCTACGGGATAATCTGAGCTCGATTGAGCTTGGATTAAAACAAAATTCAACCCACACCATCACCATGCAAGAGAGATCACATCCAATGACTAGATTTTCATGAAGTAGAAATTTCATTCACAAAGGACCACACCACATCTAATCTAAGCTCTGTTTAATGGTTTACCTCGTCAGAGGCTATCACCGATGCTCGATTCCCATAGAGAAGCATCATCTAGCGGAGATGAAGCTTTGTTGAAGTTTTGCGGCCTTGAAATTGGTAGATCCTTCTATGGGCCAAGTCCACCTTCAACACCTTGCAACTTTGATCAAAGTGGAACACCCCTTACCTTTGGAGCTTCAAAAAAGGTTTGGGTGAACTCGATTGAGTTCCCTGATGGAGCTTGCAAGGTGAATTGGCTTGGTATTAAGTATGGAGTGAGATTGAATTTGACTTGAGCTCCCCTATTTTTGGTTTTAGAAAATCCAAAAATGGAGAAGTTCAAATCACATGGGAGAGCTTGGGAAGACTTAGAAATGGCTTCTCTGGCTTTTCTTTACTCAATCGAATTAGAGACTGATATAATGAAATGGAATTAGGGGAAGTATATCTCCCCCCAGAGAAATTGGATGGCCGAGAAGGATCTTGCCATTTTGATCCAATTGACCTCATTCCATGGGATTGTTAGGCTGTTAGGAGTGTGCTTGCATTCGGTTTGGCCAAAGGAGTGGAGTAGTGGAGTTCCCGTGTGCTTAATTCAAGTGGAGGAGGGATTCCATGTGCTTAATTTCATGCAAGTGGTCAGTTTTATCCTTAGGTTGGGTTGGGCTAACCCAAACCCATTGGGTTAGGTGCCCCACACTCACTAGTGTTCACTTGGTCCACTAAGAGGGTATCAAGTGGTCATGAAGAGGATTTGACCAAATTCTAAATGAATTTGGCCAAAATTTACCCTATGTACTAGTGGTAAAATGGTCATTTGGCTTGGGTTTCAATTTGAATATATTTGTTGTGATTGAAAAATGGGTTGGGCCAAGTTTCAATGGATTTGGAGTTGATTTGATATGATTTGGCACATGATGACCCATTTTGGTCAAAATGGGTCAACTTGGGTCAAGTTGACCAATTGGTCAAATTGGGTCAAACTAAGTGTTGGGTCAAGTTCATATAACCAATTGAAATGTGTTGGTGGTTTTGGTTTGATTCAATTTGGTTTATATTTGGTTTTGGTTCAATTGAGTTCATTTAGGTCAAATAGGTCAGTTTGACCAAATTGACCTATTTGACCTATTTGGGTTAGGTCATGGGTTGGTTTATGTTTGGTTGGTAATATGAAATGGATTGGTATCTTTGTTTCCAATCAATTTGGTTTAGATCAAGTTTTGACACAATTTGACTTTTTAGATCAAGTTGGGTCAACTTGGGTTAAGTGGCCAATTGGCCTAAGTTAGGCTCAAATATTGACTTGGTCAAGTTCAAACATTGGTCATGAATGAGTTTTGATCAATGGTTTCAATCAATTTGGCCTATGGTGGATTTTGGCTATGTTTGGTTTTATTTTGGCTAAGTGTTGGCTTGGTCAACCCTTAGGTTTGACTTGGTTTGACCCAATTTGAGTGATTGATCATCTTATGATGATTGTTGCTCACAATGTGAGGCTTAGATGGGCTTAGTTCAATCCAATTTGGTTAGGATTAGAATTTGGCTCATAAGGGGCACTTTAGGTCACTATGTGTCAAGTGAGCCTAAGTAGGTCAAATGGCTTGGTCAAAGCTTGATTTGAGTTTGATTGAACTCACATATGGACTTATAATTGAAATATAAATCTATTTATAAGTGGTTTGAAGTCAAATGGGTTTTGATTCATGTGAGAATTTTAAGTTCAAATGGATGAACATGAGTTTGGTTTGGGTTTGCTTTTTGGATTTAGTTTTGGTTTGGTGATTGAAGTTTATATTTATATTTGGATTCATGATTGTAGGATTGATTGAATCATGAAGAAAAATCAAGGGTTTGGCTTGATTTGAAATTGATTTGGCTAAGTTCAGAATTTGACTTGAAAGGCTTAGGTTGGATTTTGATTGAATTTGGGTTTGATTTTTGGAGTTGGTTATAGTTGTTTGAATTTATAATTCATTTATATATGTGAATATAATTGAAAATATAAAGGGGTTATGAGAAAATTTTATGAATTTGAAGTGATTTGAACTTGATCTAGGCTAAGTCCTAAAGAGGGAATCAAATTGACTTAACTTAGGAAATATTTTGGAATTTGGAATCCAATTATGGGCTTCAATCATTTGTTTCAATCATGGATTTCAATCATTTGGAATTGACTTGAGTTTGGAGAAAATTAATTAAGTTGGAATTGATTTGAGTTTGACTTGAAGGAAGGAAATGAGAATGGTTCAAGTATAGGGAAATTTTCCTAACATAAGGCATGACCTATTCCTATGGCTAACTCTTCTAAGTCTCTGGGCTTGGTTGATCCACCTAATCACTAGATGTGTCTTGACCAAGGAACTCTAAAATCTAAGAGAATTCTATGTCTAAGATGAGTGAGAGCTCATCCTAAAATGAGGTCAACATTGTTATAAATACATTGAGATATATGTGATTATATCTAAGTGTTTGGTGTTTCTTTCCTTTTATTCATGTATTGATTTATGTAAGTATGAATGTTAATGGGTATGTTGGACATAGAATTTGAGGTTTTATAAATCAAGGAGGTCATTTAAATTACCTCACTTTGGTTTAACAATGGCAAGATCCATTTGGTTTCACTCTTATGATTTCAATACTAGAATTTGGATAAAGCTTTAATTCATATACATAAATGATTTAATTAAATTAAATATCATTTTTTGCATGGTTTTCATTCTCCTAATTATGAATACATGTGTATGTATTTAAGAAAAGTGGATATAGTGAACATAAAATGAGGTTTTAGACAAGGAGGTCATTTGAATCTCACTTTAGTTTAATAAAGAGATTTTTATGTCTTTGCATAGCATAGTACTTAATTAGAGGATGTAATCCCCCTTTTATTTAAAATACATGTATTCATACTTGCTTCATCATTCGATTCATTAAACATATAATTTAGAGTTCACTTTCTTATATTCTTACATGTAAATTTACATATGGTTGAATGAAATGGTTATATAGTTTAGACATCCCCAAAATACGAGGCTTTAGCTAGCCCCAAGGAGGTCATTTGATTACCTCACTTCCCTGGTTAACAATGACACGTACCTATTTAATTTCATCCCTTTGTATTTTTGTATAAGAATTTAGATAGAGCTTTAAATTAATATGATACAATAATTCAATCAAATAAGAAAGCATAAATTTTAAATGTATATACTCATATCCATCATTCAAGTGTGCTAAAATATATTGTATGTGTAGGTATACTTAGGACTTAATCATATGCATGTTACATGTGATAAAAATGAATGATTTCACATATTTCATGTGATAGTAATTCAATCAAATTAATCTTAATATGCCTTTCATATTGAATATAATTATTTAAAGTGAACCTAAACTTAGGATTAATTTAAAATGTGTAATAAGCCATTCACTAAAGAGAACTAAATCAAATTAACATGCCTTACAAAATGACTTAAGGTAGGGATGAAAGAGAGTAATCCTCTCATTTTCTTCTCTTTATAACACTTAGTTGCTAAGTGTAAGTCAAATGAAAAAAAATACTAAGTAAAATTCTTAAATCAACTAAACCACTTAAAGTGAAATTAACCTCTTATGATTAAACATCCTTTCACATTTAGAAAATCATAACAATGCTTAGATAAGGCAAACCACACAAGCCATAACACACGTATTAGAACTAAGTCACCACTTCTAGCTTTTTGTTAGGACGGTGCATGGTGCGATGTATTATTTTAGACTGGATGTTAGGGTGTATGCTTCACAAACTAGATTGTAGGCAGATATTAGCCTAATCATATTTTCTATTGTGGATTGTGCTTAAAGGGTGCTTAAAATAAATATAAATGCCCTCTTTTGTAGGTTGCCTAAGCCCCTAAGAATAATTCAAGTTAGGGCAGGTGGGCTTAGTTACCCATGTGTTGGGTGCTAAGTCCAAATTATAAATATAACTACTTGGGTTTTATGTATGTTTAGTTAACACTTATTTTACAAGTGTAGTTAGATTTACCTCTTCTATTTTTAATATAATTTTGCATTAGAAATTAGGATTAGTGTTATGGGGGGATAAGGATGAACATTGGCTAGAAGATTTTATCCTGAGGTGCTATGTGATGCCTTGAATCCTACCAAATCAAAGGAGAAGGGATTGAAGAAATGAAGGAGACATTAAGAATGAAGGTTTGAAGACCCCCAATAGCATTCATAATTTGTAAATTATAATTATTCTTCATATTTGATGTATAAGGGTAGAGCTCGACTACCCATTTTATCTTTTTGGGTTGTATAGCGGTACCCGATGACACCAACCTCTTATTCTTTTACGTTAGATTTATAAAATTAATTGATGTTATGTCTAAATTATGCAATAGAAATAGTATGCTTTTCCTAGTTTCTTTATGAATGATGCTTTAATGTGTGGCCTAGATTCGATTAGACTCATAGTTAAAAATAAATCTTTTACCCAACTACAACTCATAACTAAAATTTTAAATAATTCATAACTTCACATAAAGCCTAGGCATTAAATTAAGATAATTAAAAAATTTATCAACCCCTTAGTTGAATGTTGTATGTTTCACATCATGCATGCATCTTGAATCATTTTTGCATAATGAGAACTCACACATATGGGATTTGATCTATGAGAAATTCCTAATGAAGCTTCACTATTCTCTTGATTTAGCCCATAACTTTTTCATCATGCATTTAGCATAAAATAAAGCCTTTGTCAAAATGAAGTTTCTAAAATCAAATAAAAATTTGAAATTTACATTTATATTAAGTCATTTCACCAAGCTCTCCTCCAGGAGTGACTAAGGACTTTATTTCTTTCTAAATAAATAACAGCCTAACTATCTTGCAAAATCATAAGACTTGACCACATGAATTTAAAGTGTAGGAGGAGTTAGCTAACTGCCACTCTAGGCAGTTCTAAATCTAGCAATCCAGTGGTTTACTCTCTCTTGTGGAGATAAACCATATACCCATTTTTTCTTAGATTTAGGTCATGATTATATCTTGTTAAAACTCCCTAGATTTAGGATCCAAGATTGTTATTTCCCTTTAGGCTATTTTGGTGAAATATATTATCATTTCTAAGATGTATACTTCCATTTTCAATCTATGCGGAATAAAATGAAGATAGAAATATACACTTTTATGCATTTTTGGTCACCACGTAGATCCACAGATGTTCTTATTAGGGTGATCGGGTACCACATTGAGGAGAGGTGTACTATCTCGAAAGATAGAAGTCACCACCCTATAATGGACCTAATCACCTCAATAAGGACTCATATGGATAATGGTTTGCATATGTACCAAAGCTTCTTCCCCTACTTCACATGGAAAACTGAAGTAGAGTTTATTTTAAACTGGGTTTGTCAAGTTCCCTATAGGGGTAGAGCCCCCATATTTAATTACATCCTAAGGAATAGGATTTCTTAAGGTAAATGATCATTATCTCCAAAGATTTTGAAAAGGTAGGACTATCAATTGATTGGTTTATTTTTAGAAAGTCAAGTGGGATCGATCAAGAGGAGGATTTATTTTTATAGAAGCCAAATGAAAATAAGTAGGGGATGCTTAAGATACTAGGAAGCCTAGTAAGCATCCTAAACTACCCTATGGTTGGGCTTTACTTTTTTAAAATTGAATTAGCTTGTTTGAGTTGAAGTTTTTATTAGAATTTTAGGGCTTACAATTCCATAGTACAAGGCTATGGAAATGCCTAAGATATGAGGATTTATTCTTATAGCCTGTAAAGGGGAGAAGCAACCTCAGAACCTAAATCTAGGGAGCTTTGGCGAGGGCCAAAAGTAGGACCTAAATCTAAGGTAAAAATGGGTATTTGGTTTGCCTCCACAAGAGAGGACAAACCACCCGACTGCTTGGACTTTCAACCACCTGGGGGTGGCCGCCAACTAACTCCTCCTATGATTTTATATTCATATAGGCAAGTCATATGCTTTATGTAAGATAGCTAGGCGGTTATTTATTTTAGAAAGAGACTATGTCCTTAAACTAACTCTTTAAGAGACTAGATCATGTAAGAGCATGAGAAATGACCTAGATCTAATGCAACAAAAAAAAAACATATTACATTTTACTTTTATTTTTGGACAATCATTTGACTCAAGCTTATAGGATTCATATGCCTAATGCATGAGAAATAAGATTATGGGCCAAAATCAGCGAGAAGGGGAGGTGTGTTTCCATCATGGATCTTAAAGGTCAAGCCTAGTTCTCTAGCAAAGGTGAAAGCCCTCTAATCAAGAGTGAAATAATATGTGTTTATGCATGATGTTAGAAAATAAATACTCATCCAGCTAAGGGGTTGCTAATTCTTTTATCTTGATTTTAACTTAGTCTTTAAAAGAGGTTATGAGTTATTTATTTTTAATTTTGAGTTGTTTAATTTGATAGAAGATTTATTTTTTTCTTAAGATCCTAATCGTCATCCAAGCCACACATCAAGCAAGGAAGATACTAGAAAAATATACCATCTTAATGCACAAGCTAAACAAAATAACAAACATTTTATAAAGTTAGCATAAAAGAATAAAAAGCTATTTGTGGTTGGGCCCATCACACAAACTCAAAAATAAATTGGGTAGCGATGAACTACCATTATACAACCCACATCACAAATGAATTAATTTACAATCAAGTAAGGAAATTCATGTTATGTGGGTCTTTATTTCTTCTTTTCTTTTTTCTTCTTTCTTCTTTCTTCTTTCTTCTTTCTTCTTTTAGTTCCTTCTTTTGGATGGTTGGAAGGTAGTTGCTCCAAATACTTCACATGGTACATAAGATGTAATCTTATGACCAATGCTCATCCTAATACCCTATAACATTCATTCGAAAATCCTAATTGTGAAAATTACCTGAAGAGGAAAAGTAAATCTAACTAACACCTGCAAAATAAAGATTAGCTAAACAAACCATTCAAATCCCAAGCATATATATTGGACTTAGCACTAAACACATGGGTAACCAAGTCCACTGGCCTATTGGATTATGCTTAGGGGTATAAGCACCTGCACAGTAAAAGCATTTATAATTTTATTACAGCGCCCCTTAAGGACAATCCCCTACAGAGAATAATGATTAGACTAAATCTTCCTACCATTCATTCTATGCACATTCACCTTAACATCCAAACTAGAAATAATACATTATAAAATAAAAGCAAACGTCAAGCCATGCACCGCCCTAACCTAAAGCTAGAAGTGGTGACTTAGCCGAATGTGTGTGCTTTACAAGGTTTGTGTGGTATGCTTAGCTAGGCTTTAAGGTTTAAATTTCATAAAAATGTTAAACTTAGAGGGTGGTTTTATTTAAGTTATTTAGTTGATTTGGGTTAATTTTATTTGATGATTTTTGTTTGGTTTAGATGAACCTACTTGATTTCTAATGGTTGTAAAGAGAGGGAAAATAGAAGAGAACCTCTCTTTCCTTCCCTATCCTAAGTAATTTCTAAAGCATATTCATGTTTGAATTTTGTTTAGTGAATATTTTATTATGTGTTTTAATTAATCCTATGTTTAGAATTTCCCTAAACAAACCTATTCAAAAGAAAGGCATTTTAAGATTAAGTAAAGTGAATTAATATCAAAAAAACACACATCACTTTATTTCTTTCCCAACATGCATATACATGAATGAATCCTAAGCATAGCTATACATACAAATGGAAATGTTTACACACTTTATGATGAATGCTAAGAAATGTTACTTAAGAAAATTGGAATGCTTTATGATGCATGATTTTCATTAAGTAGAAAAGAGGGGTTTCTTTTATCCATTATTCACATGCACATGTATCTGTATGAAAATCATAAGTGAGTACGGTGTCATTATTAGCATGAGGGGTGTAAGGTACACGACCTACTTAGGGCTACTTAAATCCTTGCAACCCCAGGGTTGTCTAGACTAATATACCACTTTCCTTAAATACAAACACATGTATAAAAGAAATGAATGGAAAAAGAAAGATGCAAAAAGTTTGTATTTGTTTGTTTATTTTATTTATACAATTTATGTGTATAAGTGTGGATGTCCTTCTTAGGTAATAGCATAAGAATGGTTAGGAATGGGGTTAGGCAAGTGTTGTGCTCTTTTCAAATGAATTATACACTTTGCCAAATCCTATTCAAAATTACTGTAAAAGAAAAGAGAAGGAAAGCTACACTATGCACATCTTCATATTTATATCCACATGCAAGCTTATAAATAATTATAAGTAGCACACTTTCAATTTTAACTGTTTGATTTATAGATTTTGAAAATAGTTTTGGATTTAGTAGTGATAATAGCCATTCATATTTTTTTACTTTAGCCAAAACATGTAATTTTGACATAAAGAAAACATTCCATTTTGATTTTGATTTTTAAAAGATATGAATGCATGAATTTCATATGACATACACATTTAGCATGCTAGAAAAGAAATAAAGTGATGAAACAATGTAAATTCATTCACCCTAATTAATTCTTAAAGATAATCCTATGAAATAAGAAAGTTTAAAGTGAATCAAAGTTTGTTTAATGTGATTTTTGTTTTGAATTTATTTTATGTTTGATTTAGGAAATATGAAAGAATGTTTGCTAGTCCTACCCCATTTCCCCCATGTGTATGGCATTTTAGTTGAATCTTTAGATGATTAGATGATTTTTATATTTTTATTAGATTAAGGTATGAATTAAGTGTGTTAATTATCTCTTACCTATACCACCTTAGCATATATAACCAAATAATTATGAGCCAATGATATGACATAAAACCACACAAGGAATTTAAATTAGCAATGCACCTAAGAAGAAAAGGGCTTAATGCATTTGGCTTATGATTAATGATTAATTAAGCCAAGGGGTTTAAGTTAAGTACTTTCATAACCCCTCTCACATATGTGAGTTGGATTTTGATTTCCTTAATGTACTTAGTTATTGAACACCTAAGCATATACCCAAAGTGGATTAGTTAAGTTCTGGAAGGTTTTGGACTTTTATCAAATTGATTAGGTAGTTAATTATTGAATTAATCCTTAATTAAGTTTAGATTAAGGAAGAAAGAGGGGATTTAAGGAATAGCTTAAGGAAAACATCCCAAAATTATTCCCTAAATCTCCTCTTCACTTAAACAAATCTTAATTATCTCAATCAAGTGGTTAAACCACTAATTACTTACTTAATTAAACCTAATTACATTAAGATGATAATTATAAATTAATCTAGCAATTCTTCTAATTAAACCATCAATAAATCCCAAAAAAATTTGGGGAGGCAGAGGTCATCCCACTAATCATACATAGAAATTTGGAATTAGTCGTAATTATAGAAGCAAAATCAAATTTCTAATAGTCTAGAAAATAACATAGTTCAAAATTCATTGAAATCAATTTTATAATATTTTAGGTTTGAATACCTTTCACATGCAATTTATTTCACATTTTTCAAATTTTCTACACTTTGATATGAATTTTTGAAGTTTCTTTGATTAATTAAGTCATTTAAATTCTATATATAGTTACCCGCCGATGCCATGAATCGAATGAAGCGGGCTTTCCACGTGGCATGATGAGATTCGCTATTTAAGTTATCACATCATAGCACTATGTCAGCGGCGGCAGTATGCGCTTTCTCCTCATTCATCCGATCAAGGATCGGACGGCTGAGGTTAGATCTAAGGTTCTAAATGAATAAAATGTTGGATCTACATGGATTTAATTATGGACTTCCATCAAAAATGCATGGATGGATGACCCCTAATCCGCCTTTGATCTTCACTATGGGAGATGGACACTATCCATCTTCTTAGGGTAGATCCGAGCTCTATTGAGCTCAGATTGGATCCAAACTCAACCCACACCATCAACATGCAAAGGAGATCACATCTAATGGCTAGAATCTCATGGGATGATTCTTTCTTTCACAAAGGTCCAAATAATGGCTAAATTGATCCTGATTTAATGGCTTACCTTGCCATAGGTGATCACCGACGCTCGATTCCCTTGGAAAAGCTTCGTCTAGTGGAGACGAAGCTTTGTTGAAGTTTTGAGATTTTGAAATTGGATGGATCTTCCTAGAGGCCAACTCCACCTTCACTTTAGCTTGGTCTTGGTTGAAGTAGCACCTCCCTTGCCTTTGGAGCTTGGATTAAGCTTTAGGCATGTTTGATGGAAACCTCTGATGAAGCTTGTGAGAGGAATTGGCTTGATTTGAAGTGTAGAGTAAGTTGGATTTTCACTTGAGCTCCCTTATTTTCAGTCTAAGAAAACCAAAGAATGGAGAAGTTCAAGTTGCTTGAGAGAGCTTGAGGAGAGTTCCAAATGCTTGATCTGGCTTCCCTCAGTTCAATTGAGCGTGAGAGTGATGGAATGAAATCAAATTAGGGGAAGTATATCTCCCCCTAGATCAATCGGACGGTTGTGCCTTCTCTTGATGTTTTGATCCAATTGAGCTTCTTGAGTGGGTTGTTTAGGCTATTAGAGGTGTCCTTGCATTCGGTTTGGCATAAGGAGTGGAGTAGTGGAGCTCCCATGTGCTAAAACCAAGTAGAGGAGGGATTCCATGTGGCCATTTTCAAGCAAGTGGTCAGTTTTTACCTTTGGCTAGGTTAGGCTAATCCAAATCCATTGGGTTAGATGCACCACACTCACTAATGTCCACTTGGTCTACTAAGAGGGTTCCAAGTGGTCCTGAAGAGGATTTGTCCAAATTCTAAGTGGATTTGGCCAAATTTTACCTTATGGCCTAAGGGTGATATGGTAATTTGGCATGGGTTTCAATTTGAATATGTTTGATATGTTTGAAAAATAGGCTAGGCCAAGTTTCAATGAATTTGGAATTAGTTTGATGTGATTTGGTTCATGTTGACCCATTTAGGTCAAAATGGGTCAAGTTGGGTCAAGTTGACCAATTGGTCAAACTAGCTTTGGTTTGATTCAATTTGGTTTATATTTGGTTTTGGTTAAATTTAGTTCATTTAGGCCAAATGGGTCAAATTGACCCATGTGACCTATTTGGGATAGGTCATGGGTTGGTTCATGTTTGGTTGGTCATATGAAATGGATTGGTATCTTTATTTCCAATCCTTTTGATTTAGATTTGAGTTTGGCTCCATTTGACCTTTTAGGTCAAGTTGGGTTCAAGGTCAAATGGGCTAGGTTAGGTCTAGTTGGTCAATTGGAGCTTTGGTCAAGTTCAACAATCATTTTGGAATAAACTTGACCCATTGGTTTCAATCAATTTGGCTTAGATCAAGTTCTGACACATTTTGACTCTTTAGGTCAAGTTGGGTCACTTGGGTCAAGTGGCCAATTGGGCTTGGTTAGGCTCCAATGTTGACTTGGTCAAGTTCAAACATTGATCATGGATGCATTTTGATCAATGGTTTTAATTAATTTAGCTTATGGTGGATTTTGGCTAGTTTAAGTTTCATTTTATCTAAGTGTTGACTTGGTCAACCCTTAGGTTTGACTTGGTTTGACCCAATTTGAGTGATTGAACATCTCATCATGATTGTTGATCATGATGAGAGGCTTAGGTGGACTTAGTTCAATCCAATTTAGTTAGAATTAGAATTTGGCTCATAAGAGATACTTTAGGTCACTTTGGGTCAAGTGAGCCTAAGTAGGTCAAATGGTTTGTTCAAAGCCTGATTTGAGTTTGATTGAACTCACATATGGACTTATGATTGAAATATAAATCCATTTGCAAGTGGTTTGAAGTCAAACGGGTTTTGATTCATTTAACAATTTCAAGTTCAAAGGGTGAACATGAGTTTGACTTGGGTTTGATTTTTAAATTGATATTTGGTTTGGTGATTGAAGTTTATGTTTATATTTGGATTCATGATTGAAGGATTAATTGAATCATGAAGAAAAATCAAGGGTTTGTTGATTAAAATTGATTTGGCTAAGTTCAAGATTTTGACTTGAAAGGCTTAGGTTGAATTTTGATTGAACTTGAGTTTGATTTTTGGAGTTGGTTTTAGTTGTTTGAATTTATATTTCATTTACATATGTGAATATAAATGAATATATAAATGAGTTAAGAGAAAATTTCATGAATTTGAAGTGATTTGAGTTTGATTTAGGCTAAGGGGCTGTTTGGTTGCCTACATTTAGAATGCTAAAAAGTAAATACTTGTAAAGTGAATAATTAAATACTTTACAGTTGTTTGGTTCTATGTAAAGTAAATACAAGTAAACTATATTTTCTATTTGGTTGAGCATATGTAAAGTAAAGTAAATACCTGTATTGTAAATATTTGGTTGGATGAATGTAAAGTAAATATTTGTATTCTGAATACCTTATTATATGTAAATTAATTATGGAATTTATTCACTAATTAAAGTATTCAATTAAAAATAAATATTATCAAATAAAATATAGATAAATCATAAATAAAATTTTTTTTCTTGACTAAAAAAATAAATAAAATCAAATACAAATAAAATTTATTTTGAATATTTAATTTTTAGTAATTAATTTACAAATTTTCTAAAATATTAAAATAAAATTAAATACAAATAAAATTTATTTCTAATATTTAATTATTAGTAATTAATTTACAAATTTTCTAAGATATTAATTATTAGTGTTATAAATAAATAAAATTTGAATATTATCATTTTATATTAACATGACCTAAATTTAATATATATATATATATATATATATATATATATATATATATATATATATATATATATATATATATATAATTTTATTACTATATTAAATATTAATTAATTAATAAGAATTTTATTAAATAAATTAATCGTCAAGATTTAATATTTATTTATTAAATAATTTTTCTTTAATAAATAATTTATGCTTTAATTATTTTTTTACTGAATAAATAAAAATTTAATTATTATTTTATTTTATTTTATTAATGAATTATTTATCTTAATTTGAATAAATATAATTATATTTATTAAATCTTAATTAAGTTATAATAATATTTATTTTAATTAAAGTTAAAATTAATATTACCACCAAATGATTCAAAAAAAAAATTAAAAAAAAAAATTTTCCCAGTGTCTAAAATGAAAAAAAAAAAAATTTCCTGGCCACAGATTTTTCCTCGCGTTCATGTAAACAAATACTGCTATATTTCGCTTACAAAAGAGGACCAAAAAATAAATACTAAATTTTACAGGAATTACATTACCAAACAACACTAAAAGAAAAAGCAGATAGATTACTTTTAATAAAATACTAACCAAAATTTCTAAGTCCTTAAGAGGGAATCAAAGTGACTTAGAAAAGATTTTTTATTTGGATTTAGCTTGATTGATTTAAATTTTTATCTCATTTATATATGTGAATATAAATGAGAATATAAATGGGTTGTGAGAAAATTCTTTGAATTTGAATTGATTTAGATTCAATTTAGGCTAAGTCCATGAGTGGGAATCAAAGGACTTAGAAAATATTTTGAACTTGGAATTTCAATCATGGGATTCAATCATAAGTTTCCATCATGGGTTTCAATCATTTGGCATTGATTTGGATTTGGAGAAAATCACCAAGCTAGAATTGTTTGATGATTTGATTTGAGTTTGACTTGAAGGAAGGAAGTGAGAACGTGGTTCGTTATAGTAAATTTTCCTAACACTCCTAAGGAATGACCTATTCCTATGGCTAACTCTTCTAAGTCTTGTTGACCTCATTTTTAGAATGAGCTCTCAACCCCTCCATCTTAGATATAGGACTTCTCTTAGACTTTAAGAGTTCATTAGTCTTAAGACACATCTAGTGATTAGGTGGACACTCAACCTAGCCCTAGAGACTTAGAACAGTTAGCCATAGGAATAGGTAATGCCTTAGGGGTGTTAGGAAAATTTACCTACCCTTAGCTTGAACCACTCCTTACTTTCCTTCCTTCAAGTAAAACTCCAAATCAATCTTATTTGATTTTCCCCAAACTCAAACCAATAACACATGATTGAAATCCATGAATGAAATTTCAATTTCCAATTTTTTTCATAAGTCCTTAATTTCCTTCTTAAGGACTTAACCAAAATCATGTTCAAATAAGTTCAAAATCATGAGATTTTCTCATAACTCATTTATATTCTCATTTATATTTGCATATATAAATGAAATACAAATTCAAATCAATCAAGCTAAATCCAAAATTCAAATTCCTAATTCAAAATCTTTCCTAAGTCCTTAATTTTCTTCTTAAGGACTTAGCCAAAAACATCTTCAAATCAATTCAAATTCGTGCAATTTTCTCATAAATTATTTATATTGTCATTTATATTCACATATATAAATGAAATATAAATTCAAATCAATCAAACTAAATCCAAAATTCAAATTCCTAATTCAAAATCTTTCCTAATTCTTTAATTTCCTTCTTAAGGACTTAGCCAAAATCATGTTCAAATAAATTCAAATTCATGATATTTTCTCATAACTCATTTATATTCACATATATAAATGATATATAAATTCAAATCAATCAAACAAAATCCAAAATTCAAATTCCTAATTCAAAATTTTTTCTAAGTCCTTAATTTCCTCTCTTAAGGACTTAGCCTAAATCACCTTCAAATCAATTCAAACTCATGATATTTTCTCATAATTCATTTATATTCTCATTTATATTCATATATATAATTGAAATATAAATTCTAATCGATCAAACTAAACTAATAACTCAAATCCAAAACTCCAAAATTTCCCAAGTCCTATAAATTTCCTCTTAAGGACTTAGCCTAGATTATGATCAAATCATTTCAAATTCATGAAATTTTCTCATAATCCATTTATACCCTCATTTATATTCACATATATAAATTAAATATAAATTCAAACAGTCAAAACCACTTCCAAAAAGCAAAGTCAAATATATTCAAAATCCAACGTAGGCTTTTCAAGTCAAAATCTTGGACTTAGCCAAATCAACTTCAAATCAATCCAAACTCTTGATTTTCCTTCATGATTCAATTAATCCTTCAATCATGAATCCAAATATAAATGCAAACTTCAATCACTTTATCAAAGCTCAATTCAAAATTCAAGCCAAAATCCATTTCATGTTCACCCATTGAACTTGAAATTATCAAATGAATCAAAACCCATTTGGCCTAAAACCACTTGTAAATGGATTTATATTTCAATCATAAGTCCATATACAAGTTCAATCAAACTCAAATCAAGCTTTGAACAAGCCATTTAACTCATTTAGGCTCACTTAATTCAAAGTGACCTAAAGTACCCTTATGAGCCAAATTTTAATCCTAATGAAATTGGACTGAATTAAACTCACCTATGTCTCTCATCATGATCAACAATCATCATGAGATGATCAATCACCCAAATTGGGTCAAACTAAATCAAACCAAAGGGTTGACCAAGTCAACACTTAGCCAAAATAAAACCTAACATAGCCAAAATCGATCATAGGCCAAATTGATTGAAACCATTAATCTAAGTTCATTCATGAACTATGTTTGAACTTGACCAAGTCAACATTTGAACCTAACTTAGCCCCATTGGCCACTTGACCCAAGTTGACCTAACTTAACCTAAAAAGTCAATATGTGTCAAAACTTGATCTAAGCCAAATTGGTTGAAACCAATGGGTCAAGTTCATTCCAAATCACTTATTGAACCTGACCAAAGCTTTAATTGGCCAACTAGACCTAACCTAGCACAATCAACCTTGAACCCAACTAGGCCTAAAGGGTCATGTTGAGCTAAATTCTAACTTAACCAGAATTACAATAATAAAAACAACAAGCCTTTATCCCACTAAGTAGGATCGGCTATATGAATCCTTCATCTCCATTATGTCCTATTATGTGTCAAATTCTCATTTAATTCAAGTATACTAAGGTCATTTTTTATACATCTTAACCAAGTATTTTAGGTCTACCTCTACCTTTCTTAACTTAAGGCAAATCTAATGCATCTACTCTCCTAACCGGGTCATTGTATGGCCGACACTTTTTGTGGCCAAACCATCTAAGTCGATTCTCTCTAATCTTATCTTCCACCAGAGCTACTCTAGATTTTTCTCGAAAATACTCATTTTGCATTTTATCTCTAAGAGTAAAGCCACTCATCCACCTGAGCATCCTCATCTCTGTAACATTTAACTTAGTCTTATGCTTCTCATTTATTGGCCAACATTCTACACCATAAGTCATTGCAAGTCTTACCACCATCTTATAAAATTTTCCCTTAAGTTTAAGTGGAACTTTTCTATCACACACACAAGATGCATTCCTCCACTTCAACCATCCAACTTGAATTCTACTAATAACACCTCCATCTATTTCACCATCATTTTGAACAATAAACCTAAATATCAATCGCTCACTCTTATTAATGACTTGTTCACCTAATGTAACAACACTACCACTAGAACTTCTACAACTAAAATTACACTCCATATATTTAGTTTTATATTTACTTAAATGAAAACCTTTAGACTCTAATGTTGACCTCCATAATTCAAGTTTCTCTTGGACTCCCTCTCTAGTCTTATAAACAAGAAGAATGTCATCAGCAAAAAGCATACACCAAGGTACATCTTCTAAATGCCTAAGAGAACATCCATAACTAAAGCAAAAAAGATAAGGGATTAAAGCTGATCCTTGATGTAATCCAATTGAAATGGGAAAATAATTTATCAATCCTCCTTGTGTTTGGACACAAGTAACAGCTTTAGTATACATATCCTTAATGACTTGAATATAACCAATATTAACTCCTTTCTATTCTAGAACTCTCCAAAGAACATCTCTTGAAACTTTATCATATGTAAATCCTCCTTACTTTCTCTATACTTCTCCATCAAACTTCTTAACAAATGTATATCATCCATAGTAGATCTACCTGGCATGAAACCAAACTGATTGTGAGAAACTTTTGTATCACATCATAACCTATGATTAATTACTCTCTCCCATAATTTTAATGTATGACACATCAACTTAATTCCTTTATAATTTGCACACTCTTGTGCATCACCCTTATTCTTAAATATAGGAACCAACAAACTCTTTCTCCACTCATCTGGCATCTTTTTAGTCTTTAAAATAACATTAAAAAGATTTCTAAGCCAAGAAATTCCTTGATCTCCTAAATATTTCCACACATCTATTGGAATATCATCAGGTCCTACTGCTTTTTCACATTTCATTTTCTTTAAAGCTTTTCTAACTTCAAATTTACTAATACAATGATAAAAATAAAATTCTCTATTTTTATTTAGGGTATTAAGGTTGCTAAAATCAATTGTACATTCCAATCCTTCATTGAAAAGTTTATCAAAATATATCATCCACCTATTTTCATTATCCTTTTCTAAGAAAAGCACTTTATTATCTCATCCTTAATACACCTCACTTGAATTAGGTCTTTACTTCTCCTATCTCTTTGGTTGGATAACTTATACATACATCCTTCACCTTCTTTGGTATCTAATCTATTGTATAAATCACTAAAAGCTAAGTTTTTTGCATCATATATTGCTTTCATAGAATCTCTACAGGCCACTTTATATGTTTCCCAATTCTCCAAGTTTTTACATCTAAATAAAATTTTATAATAATGCTTCTTATTTCTTATCTTTTCTTGCACACTCTGACTCCACCACCAACTATTTTTATTAAAAGAAGTTTTTTCTTTTGATTCTCCAAGCACATTTTTAGGAACTTGCTTAATTTCACTTGCTACTTTTTCTCACATAATATTAGCTTCTTTATGAACATTCAAATTCTAAGCTCTTGTATCTTTCTCTTAAAAATATTTTTATTTGTGTTCTTTAAGTGTCCCCATCTAATCCTAGGACAATAATTTGATATATTTTTTCTCTTACAATCTTTCATCTTAAAATCTAAAAGTAATAATCGATGTTGGGTACTTAAACTTTTGCTTGGAATGACCTTACAATCTTTACAATCAAAATGATCTATTTTTATCATTAGAAAATAATCAATCTATGTTTTACAAGATCCATTTTTATAAGTAATAATATGTTCATCTCTTTTCTTAAATAAAGTATTAGCAACCACAAAATCATCAGCTAAAGAAAAATCTAATATAATCATACATTCTTCATTTGTCACTCCAAATCCATAACCACCATGAACACTTTTAAAATATTCTGCCACTCTACCAACATGTCCATTTAAATCTCCTCCAATAAATACTTTTTCTTTAAGAGGTATCTTTTGTATGAATCCCTCTAATTCATTCCAAAATTTTTCTTTTGAGCTTACATCCAAACCAACTTGAGGAGCATAAACACTTATAACATTGATAATCTTAACAATAATCTTTAAAGCTATAATTCTATCTCCACATCTATTAATATTTATGACATTATCCTTCAAACTTTTATCTATAATCACACCTACACCATTGCTAGTTTGACTTCTACCTGAATACTAAAGTTTAAAACCTAAACTATCAATCTCCTTGGCCTTCTCCCCAACTCATTTAGTTTTTTGAACACACAAAATATTTATTTTTCTATGAACCATAATATCTATTAATTTCATTAATTTACCTGTAAGAGTACCTATATTCCAAGATCCTAACCTAATTCTAGTTTCATGGACTAACTTCTTTGTCTGCATACCTACATAATGTGGGAACCCTTGCTTTATTTAACACTAACTGCTGCAATGCCCTTTAATATTTTTTTTTTCATTAAGCCATGGCGTCACTTCAGGATGCCCTAGCATTAACACAATGACTTGAAGGATTCATGTCATGATTATTTCAACAAGTTTTACGCTGACTGTGGACTACCTATCGCAACCCTCCACTTATCACATCCGAACTTCGGACCGGCAATGGTAGTGTTAAACTTAACCAAAATTGATTAGGAAAAAAAGATATGAATCCACTTCATATGACTAACCAAACCTTAACCTACCCATGACCTTGCTCAAATAGGTCAAATGGGTCAAATTGGTCAACTTGACCCATTTGACCTAAATGAAGTCATATGAACCAAATTCAAACCTAAACCAAATTGAGTCAAACCAAAGCCACCAAACATTTCAAATGGTCATATGAACTTGACCCAACCCTTGGTTTGACCTAATTTAGCCAATTGGTCAACTTGACCCAAGTTGACCCATTTTGACCAAAATGGGTCAACATGAGCCAAACTATCCAAATGAACTCCAAATCCAATGAAACTTGGCCAAGAACTATCCAAATGAACTCCAAATCCAATGAAACTTGACCAAGCCTATTTTCTCAACATATTCATATTCAAAAATCTACCAAATGACCATTCTACCCCTATACCTAGTCAAACCCTCTTCATACCTACTTGATACTCTCCTAATAGGTCAAGTGAACCCTATGGAGGGTGGTGCACCCAACCCAATGGGTTTGGGTCAGCCCAACTTTACCGAAGGGTCAAACCGAGCACATGGCTTGAAATGGGCACATGGGAATCATGTCTCCACTCAAATGGAGCACATGGCCACTCTAATCCACTCCCTATCCTAAAATGAACTCAAGGACAACCTAAATGGCCTAACAAACCCACTACCTAAGCTCAATTGGATCAAAATGGCTCCTCCCTTCTCAGTCGTCCGATTGCCAAAGGGGGAGATATACTCCCACTAATTCATTTGAATCTTCACAGCCTCATTGTCGATTGAGTAAGGGAGAGTCATAGAAGCCATTTGCAAGTGATCCTAAGCTCTCTAGAGGGAGATTGAATTAGCCATTTCTCAGTTTTCCTTAAGTGAAAATAGGAGCTCCATTAATTTGTCAACTTCCACTACACGCAAATTCAACCAAATTCCCGTTGCACACTCCATCAGAGAACCCAATCGAGCTTTCCCTTACACTTTCCCAAGCTCCAAGGGCAGAGGAGGATTCACCTAGATCAAAGTTAAGCTCATTAGGAGGAGGGGTTTGTCCATAGAGCTATCCACTCAACCTCAAGAGCTAAAACTTTCACCAAAGCTTCGTCTCAACTAGACGAAGCTTTTCCAAGGGAATCGAGCATTGGTGATCACCTCCAGCGAGGTATGCCATTTTTCGACCATTAAACTCAGTGTGGTGTGGAGCTTTGTGAAAGAAATTTTGATCCGATGGAATTTTGACCATTAGATGTGCTTGCCATTAGGTTTAGATGGTGTGTGTTGAGTTTCAATCCAATCAAAACTCGATCGAGCTCGAATCTTCTCTTTGAAAGTGGACGGTCTCCATTTTTCCACAAAGAAGAACAGGGATGATCTCTGGCCATCCATCCGCACATTTTGGATGGATGACTGAGATTAATTCACATTTTATAATTCATTTTATCCCCTCTAAATGGTGGCTTTAATCTCAGTCGTCCGATCGTTGATCGGACGGCTGAGGCAAAAGCGCATAGTGCCTCTGCCACACAATCCTATGATGTGATGTTTAAGTGGCCACTCAGAGTTTGCTGCATGTAAAGGGCAGCCGCATCAGCGCACACGTGGCAAGCTGTAGGATTAAGGGACTAATTAGGGTTTATTTAATTCTAATTAATTTCCTAAACTTTTAAAATTCATATCTCAACATAGAAAAATCAAAAAATATGAAATAAATTGCATTAAAAAGATAATTTAACATATAATATTCTAAAATTGTTTTTGAATAATTTTGAATAGTTTTTTCTCTTAATTTAGGTTTTATTGGACATCTTAGTTGATTAGTTACTCCTTATTTAATCCACTAATTAATCTCAAACTTCTTTAGTGTATTTTGGGGGATGACTTATGCCTCCCCTAATTTTCTTGAGACATATTGGTGGCTTAATGAGAGAAATTGCTAATTCATTTCCTAATTATCCTCTTAATGTAATTAAGGTTAATTAAGGGTTTGATTAATGGTTTAATCCTTTGTTGAAGTTGATTAAGATCTATTTCAGTGAATAGGAGGTTTAGGGAATAATTTTTGGGCATTTTCCCTAAGCTATTCCTTAAACCTGCTTTTCTTTCTTAATCCTCTCCTAATTAAGGGCTAATTCACTAATTACCCTCTTAATTAATTTCTTAAAATTCTAAAACTATCCAGAACTTAATTAATCTACTTTTGGTAGATGCTTAGGTGTTCAAGAGCCTAAGTTCAATTAATGAAATCAAAACTCAACTTATATATGTTAGGGATGTTTAGAAATTACTTAAGTTAAACCCCTAAGCTTAATTAATCATTAATCATGAGCCAAATTTCATTAGGCCCATTTCTCCCTAGGTGCATTACAAATTTAAATTCCTTGTGAGGTTTTATGTCATCTCATTGGCTAATAATTATTTAGTTAACTATGCTAAGGTGGTCTACATAAGGGATAATTAACATGTTTAATTTATACCTTAACCTAATCAAAGTATAAAATGAATCTAATCATCTAAAAATAGAACAAAAATAACAAACATATGTGAGAATGGGTTAAAAATAATAAACTCAATTCACATTTTCAAAATTAAATCAAATTTAAAATCAAACAAAAAATCATATTAAATAAACTTTGATTTACTTTAAGCTTTCTTATTCCATAAGATTATCTTTAGGATTTAATTAAAGTGAATGTGTTTACATGCTTTCATTGCTTTAGTTCTTCCCCCAACATGCTAAATATGTGTTCCATATGATTTCATACATTCATGCTTTTCAAAAATCAAATTTTAAAAAATAAAAATATTTCTTTTATGTCAAATTGCATGTGTTGACTGAAGTAAGAATATGAGTGACTATTATCACTATTAAATCCAAATTATTTTTAAAATATATGAATCAATTATCAAAACTAAAATTGTGTTACTTATATTTTTCTTATAAGTTTGCATGTGAGTAAAATACAAGGATGTGCTTAGTGTAGGTTTTCCTTCTCCTCTCTTTTGGTATAGTTTTGAATAGGATTTGGCAAGGTGTATGGTTCATTTGAAAAGAACCTAAAACTTTCCTAATTTCATATCCTACTCATTCTTATGCTATTACTTAAGAAGGATACCTATACTTGTACATGTAAATTGCATAAACAAAAATAATTCAAACAACACAAGCTTTTGCATTCTTTCTTTTCCGTTCATTTCTTTTGTACACATGCTTGTATTTAACGAAAGTGCCAGATTAGTTTGGACAACCCTGGGGTTGTGAGGCTTTAAGTAGCCCTAAGTAAGTCTTGTAACTTACACCCCTGATTAACAATGGCATCGTATTCACTTATGCCTTTCATACATTCATGTGTGCATGTGAAAATTAGATAAGAAACCCCTTTTTCTACTTAATGAAAATCATGCATCATAAACACTCAAATTTTATTAAATGAACTACTTAGAATGCATCATAAAGTGTGCTAAACATTCCCATTTTTATGTATAGATATGTTTAGAACTCATTCATATGCATGTTATACATGTTGGGAAAGAAATGAAGTGATGTATGTTATGTGAATTTAGTTCATTTTACTTAATCTTAAAATACCTTTCTTTTTGAATCGGTTTGTTTAAAGTTCATCTAAACTTAATATTAATTAAAAAACTTAATTAAAGCATTCACTAAATAAACTAAAAACATGAATCCACTTTAGAAATTACTTAGGTTAGGGAAGGAAAGAGAAGTTCTATTCTCTTTCCCTCTCTTTATAACTTAGTATTTAATTATAGGATTCACTTGAACCCAATCAAAATATAAAATAAAATCAACCCAAAATAACTAAATCACTTAAATGAAACCCCATCTAAGTTGAACATTCTTCATACTTAGAAAATTTTAAATTAAAGCCATAGCTAAGTATACCACACAAATCTCTAAAGCACATACATTAGGCTAAGTCACCACTTCTAGCTTTAGGTTAGGGCGGTGCATGAGTTGATGCTTGCTTTTATTTTGTGATATATATTTTTAGTCTGGATGTTAGGATGTATGTGCTTAGAATGAATGATAGGGCGATCTTAGTATAACCATTATTTTTTGCAGAAGATTGTGCTTAAAGGGCACTGTAATAAAAAAAATATAAATGCTTTTGCTGTGCATGTGCTTATACCCCTAAGCATAATCCAATAGGCCATATGGACTTAGTCACCCATGTGTGGTGTGATAAGTCTAACATATATGCTTGGGATTTTGTGTGGTTTGTTTAGTTAATCTCTATTTTGTAGGTGTTAGCTAGATTTACTTTTCCTTTTCATGTAATTTTTGTAATTAGGATTTTAGAATGATTGTTATAAGAATTAGAATGAACATTGGTCATAAGATCTCATCTTATGCAGCATGTGAAGCTTTTGGAGCATCCACCAGGAACCAAAGAAGAAAGAAGAAAAAAAGAATGAAGAAATGAAGCTTGAAGACCCTCATAACAATGAACTCCTTGCTTAATTTTATTTAATTCATTTATAATTCGGGTTGTATAAGGGTAGAGCTCGGCTACCCAATTAGTTTTTTTGGGTTTGTGTGATGGTGTCTTATTCTTTTGTGATTAGCTTTATAAATTGATTGATGATTTATTTAGCTTGTGCATTAAGTGGCATCCTTTTCCTTGTTTCTTTTTTTACTTTATGTATGGCCTGGATGTGGATTAGGCTCCTAGGGAAAAATAAACTTTTACCAAATTTAATAATTCAAAACTAAAAAAATAAAGAACTCATAACCTCACCTAAAGCTTAGGCTAAAATCAAGATAAAAAATTAGCAACCCCTTAACTAGATGAGTACTTCTTTTATAACATCATGCACAAATGCATATTATTTTCACTCTTGATTAGAGGGCTTCCACCTTTGCTAGAGAAACTTGGCTTGATTTTTAAGAGTCATGGTGGAAACACTCCTCCTCCCTTCTCACTGATTTTTGTCAATAATCTCATTTCTCATGCATTAGGCATATAAATCCTATTAGCCTGAGTCAAAATGATTGCCCAAAAATAAAAATAAAATGGAATCTAAATTTTATTAGATTTAGGTCATTTGAACCATACCCTTACATGATCTAATATCTTTAGGGAGTAAGTTTAAGGACTTAGTCTCTTTCTAAATAAATAATAGCCTAGCTATCTTGCATAAAGCATATGACTTGCCTACATGAATTTAAAATTATAGGAGGAGTTATTTGGCGACCACCCCTAGGCAGTTGTAAGTCCAAACAGTCTGATGGTTTGTCCTCTTTTGTGGAGGCAAACCAAATGCATATTTTTGCCTTAGATTTAGGTTATGCTTTTGGCCCTCACTAAAGCTCCCTAGATTTAGGTTCTGTGGTTGCTTCTCCTCTTTGTGTGCCATAAGCTTAAATCCTAACCTCTTAGGCATTTTCATAATCTTGTGTTGTGGAATCATAAGCCTTAGATTTCTAATAAAAAAAATTCAACTCAAACAAATTAAATCAATTTCAAAAATGTAAAGCCCAACCAAAGGATAGTTTGAGATGCTCATTGGGTTTCCTAGCACCGTGGGCATCTTCTACTTATCTTTATTTGGCTTCGATAATAACTCCCTCTCTTAGATTAATCCAATTTGATCTTCCAAAATAAGCTAATCAATTGATAGTCCTACCGATTGAAATCTTTAGAGACAACGATCATTTACCTTAATCGAAAGTATTTCTAAGAGATCTCATTTCTTATGATGTAATTAACTAGGGGTTTCTCCCTGTCGGGAACTTAACAAACCTAGTTTAAAATAAACTCTACTTTACTTTTCCATCTAAAGTAGGGGAAGAATCTTTGGTACATATGCAGACCCATTATCCTTAGGAGTCCTTGTTGAGGTGATTAGGTCTATTATAGGGTGGTAACTTCTATCTTTTGAGATAATACACCTCACCTCAATATCATACCTGATCACCCTCAATAAGAAAATCCGCGAATCTACGTGGTGTCAAAAATGCATAAAAAGAAAGAGATGTATATTTCCATCCTCATTTTATCCTGCATAGAGTGAAGATGGAAGTATATATCTTATTCTTTTAGAAATATCATATGAAAATTTTCACCATAAGTCTCTAGGGCTAGGTTGAGTGTCCACCTAATAACTAGATGTATCTTAGGACTAAAGATCTCGTAAAGGCTAAGAGGAGTCATATGTCTAAGATAGTGGGGTTGAGAGCTCATCCTAAAAATGAGCTCAACAAAGGGCTCCCAATAGATGTGGCGTGACTGACAGGGAACACTACATGTATTGGTGTTGACTGAAATGATCAACAACATCAAATCATCACAGGCACTAACATAGATGATCTACTCCTAACCCAAAGTGTAGAAGGAATCTAGAGCTTAGTGCATTGTGACTCTACTTATGTCAAGGAAATAAGAGAGGAAGGAGGAATCCACTTGGGATAGAATATGTGAACCTTCCACTAGGGAAGCAGGTTCAAGTCATCCATAAGGGGATGAAAGGTTTGATTTGATTTGAGTCTTGCTGGGAAAAATTTTGATTTATTTAATTAGGTTTCACTATGAAAGAGAGTTGATTTTGTTTGAATTTGTTGTTTGTTTAATTATGTTTGTTTTTATTCCACCTAAGATAGTGAACTCTCCACTATGGAGGCAAGTTCAACTCATCCACAAGGGAGGAGTAGTGAAATCCACTGAGGGATTAGAATTCTGAGTCCGCTAGGGAACTAGAAAGACTTGCATCTCACTGAGGAGAAGTAAAAGATTTTCATTTGGATTGATTGATTATTTTTGTTTTATTTATGTCACTCCCCTGAGGGAGGAAAGTTGAATTTGTTTCAATTTGTTATTTTGGATTTTAAGATGGACCCTGTTGGTTTACAATGGACCACACTGAGTAGGAGCCACGGAGGCCTAGACCTAACCCAGATTTACCAATCCAAAGGGGTAGTCTACTAAACACATAGTAGGATTAGCCAACCAAAGGGAATGCTTTTCGATGTGCAGCAGCGGTACTAGGAATAAAGCATAGTAGACTTGCATCCTCCAAAGTAAGGACCAGTTGCTGGGGTGATCTATTGGCAAGGCAATAGATTGAACCCAACTTAGAGATGACTATTGAGTGAATGCTTTTGGGGGACTTAGATGAACTCAAAGATAGCCAAGATTAATTCCATTTTTATATTTATTTTGATGGGTTCCATTGATTTACGATGGACTTCATTGAGTAGGGGCCATAGAGGCCTAGTCTTAACTCAGACTTACCAATCCAAAGGTAGTAGTCTACCAACCACAGGGTAGGACTATCCAACCAAAGAGATGCATTTCAGTTTACAATGGTCAAGTCTTAAGAAGAAAGCATGAGGATTTGCATCTTCTAGAAATAAGAAATCACTAGGTTGATCGGTTGCTTTGGGCAATAAATCGAACTCGACCAAGGGTTGACTACTCAGTGAATGCCACTAGGTGACTTAGATCAACTCAGAGATAGTCAAAGATTAATTTCATTTTTTAGTTTATTTTTATGGATTCTGTTGGTTTGTGATGGATCATACAGAAAAGGAGCTTATATCATCCTAGACCTATATTAGATTTACTGAACCAAAAGGAGTAGCTTCCAGGCCAATGGGAGAATTATCTGACTAAAGGAGTGCCTTTCGGTTTGCATTAATAAATTTAAATGGAAGAAAACTCAGAGACTAACATCTTCCATTTACAAAAGACCACTGGGGTGATTGGTTACTTTGGACAACAAATCTTAGCTGACCTAGGGCTGCCCTTCAATTTGCTAGAAAGAATGCATCATAGTCTTACATCTTCCAAAGCAGAATGGTTATTGAGATAACCTGCTTGTGGAAAAATAGATTGAACCCAACCAAAGAGCAACTATGGAGTGAGTACCGACCCAAGGATTTATCTCAACTCAGGTAGTCAGGCAATTCCTATAGGGAGTTCTAATGACTCTGCCCTAAAGATATGATGCATGCTTAGGAAAAGAGGCCCTTTGGGGGCTTAAATTCCTAATCCACAAGTGAATATTTATTTGTTTATTTAGTTTATTTTAACATGGGCCCTGTTAGTTTGTGAGGAATCAAACTAAGAATGAGCTTATATCACCCTAGACCTATCTCAGATTTACTAAACCAAAGGAGAATCTGCGCATCCGCTGAACAAATTCTCCAACCACAAGGGTGGCTACTTGGAAAGAGGGATTATCCAATCCAAGAGTAACTCGAGTAGTGTAAATAGGATCACGAAGGACGTGATCCAAATAGTCTGCCTGCAGGGAGAGAGACTGCTTTGGGCTTAATCCAAAACCCTGAAAAAGATGACATGGCTAGTCATATATCTAATAGGTATTTGGTGGCTAACTCAAGGAGAAAGCACAGGGATTTACATTTACCAAGAGTGGTGTATCCACCGGGTGAGTAACTGTCAGCATAGCGAACATCTACCAACCTAAGGTGCCCATCGGTTTGCAACAATCAGCTTAGGAAGAAAGCTCGAGGACTCATATCCTCCTATAGCAGAATTGATTACTGGGATAGTCTATCTTCGACTCGACAGGTGCCATCCGACCTAGGGCGACTACTGAGCGAATACCACTGGGGGACTTATATCGGCTCAAATGTAGTCATGAGTAAAGGAGCCTCTGGGAGAGTTATCCTAAATCTCAAATATACTCGACCTAGTTAGATCAAGATGATTAGTTCAAGAAGAAAGCTGGGGACTCACGTCCTCCTAAACAAAATCAACATGAGGTAGCTTATTGGCTGGGCAGTGAAGTCTACCATACTAACAAGGTGCTCATTGGTTTGCAATGGTCAAGTAAGGAAGAAAGCGTGGGGACTCACATCTTCCAAACAAGTGACCAATGGGATGAAATACTAGCGAGATAGCATGTAGACCCTACCTACAGTAGCTAATGAGTTGGTGCCACAGGGGGCTTTCTCCCACATCAAAGTAGCCCGAGATAAAAGATATGTGTTTATTTTTGTGCTTATGTTAAAGGGAATATGATGCCTCTTGGGTTCTCTCACACCTACCCTAAACACGCTTGGGGATTTTAACGAAATGATGCCACGGGCGGTAAACGAGATTTCCCACTAAGAAAGGATGTCGCTTAGGTTCTCTTACACCTAACTTAGTTTGCTAATCAAAATAGGATATCTTTTGGTTTCTCTCACACCTATTCTAATAGCACTAGGAGATTGTATTTGATTGTGTTTGTGTTGTGAAAGAGGGATAGGATGCCACAAGGGGACTCTTACACTTACCCTAAACATGTCATGGCGGATTTGCAAGATAAGCAAACAACACTTCAAAAGAAGAGAGGATTTGGATGAATTGGAATCAAATTTATGTTGATTGATAGAATTGTTTGCAAACTTGATTTTTATGGATAATATTTCTTCAAATAGAACCCATTAATTGGAAGCATTGGGTGTTCCCCTTTATAATCAATAAGCTGATAAGATCCTTATTGGTAGGACTTCTCTATGACATAGGGGCCTTCCAAAATGGGTCCAAACATGCCTCCCATCTTTTGACGGGCAACAATTGGTATCCTGAGGATTAACACAAGTTCTCCTACTCAGAAAGACCTAGGGTGGACCAGCTTATTGTGAGCTTCAATCATTTTGGCCTTGTACAACTCGAGGTTCTGGCACGCTTGTAGGTGACTTTTCTCCAAATCTTTGAGCTCATCTAACCACAACTTTGCATTCTGCTTTATAGTGATTTTTCTACCCAATGATATCCTCGATGACGGGAGTTGAACTTTTAAAGGTAGAATGGCTTCAAACCCATACACTAAGGAAAATAGGGTAGAGTTAGTTGGAGTTCGGTATGTGGTGCAGTAGGCCCACAAGGCTTCAACTAACTATTCATTCTACTACTGCTTATTGTCATCAAGGGTCTTCTTTAGTATTTGGATGAGAGTTTTGTTGAATGCTTCTGTTAAGCCATTTTCTTTGGGGTAGTAGATGGTGGAGTATCTCCAATCTATATCGTGTCTTCTAGCGAAGCTGTTGATGTTGGTACTTTTGAATGTAGTACCATTATTAGATATAATTCATTGAGGCACCCCAAACTTATATACGATATGGTTCCTAAAAAATTGAAGCATAAATTGAGCTTTGACCTCTCTAAGTGGGATTGCCTCTGCCCAATTGGAAAAGTAGTCGGTGGCAGGTAAGATGAACCAATGACCCTTGGAAGAATGAGGATCGATCAGACCCATAATATTGGTACCCCAACACTCGAATGACCAAGAGGCTAATGTAGGGTGTAGAATGTTGGGTGGTTGGTGGAGGACCACACCGTGCACCTGACACTGATGGCATCTCTTAGCTACATCTATGCAGTATATAATCATCAAAGGCTAGTAGTATCCTAATCTTTTGATCTTCATCATCATCTTCGGACTAGATTGATGTTCTCCACATAGACCTGAATGTACCTCAGTTATAATGCCATGGGCTTCATGTTTATCTAAATAATGTAACCATATTTGGTCAAAAGACTGTCAGTACACGGTGCCATCAACGAGAGCATAGGAAAGAGATCTCTATTTCACCTGATGGGCTTGTGACTTTGCTTGAGGTTGTTTGTTGGTGTTCAAATAGTCTATGAATAGTTTCCTCCAATCTAACTCCTTTTCCTAATAAACAACGACAACCTCCCCTTCAAGAGAAAGTCTCTCGATGAGTTCAGCATCAATAAGGGATAGGACTTGTCTGTTTTGGAACCTTATTGGAATGGACTCATCTTTCTGACATGCCAATTCTTTGGCAAGTTTAGCCAGAGCATCTGCTACTACGTTCTCTACTTGAGGAACCTTGTAGATGTTGACTTCAAGAATTTGGGCCAACTTCTTCATGGTATACTCGTGGTAATGATGAAGCTTGGGTTTCAAAATCTTATAGGACATGATAATCTGATTAATTACCAGCTGAGAATACGCAAAGATGTTAATGCTATTGACACTAACTTTGATATCTAACTCCAGACCGGCAGTCAAAGCCTCATACTCGGCATCATTGTTGGTGTAGGGGTTAGAAAGATAGTATGAGAATATTATCACATCGTAGTCTGGAGTTAAGAGAACTACTTCTACCCCTGCCTTTCCTGGAAGAGTAGATTGTGGTGCTTCCCCTTTATGAAAAGAAGCTGCACAATCAAAATACATCTCCCATCGGTAGTTTTCAACCTCTCCTAAGTTCATAATTTATTCATTAGGGAGATCATCACTAAGCAGAGAATCTGCAGAAAGTGGCTGTGCTGCTAAGAAATCCACTAGTGTTTGTCCTTTTATCGCACGGAGGGGTACGAATGTGATATCAAACTGCGAGAGAATCATGGACCATCATGCCAAACATTCGGATATCATTGGCCATGTCATGCGGTGCTGCAGTGGATTGGTTCTAGAAATCAAGTTCACTTTATGAGAAAGCATATAATGCTATAGCTTTTAGGATGCAAAGATCAAAGCTAGGCAATATTTCTCAATGGGTTGGTAGTTCACTTCAGCAGGAATCAGGTGATGGCTGAGGTAGTAGAGAGCACTCTCCTTCCCATCATCATTGGCTTGGGCCACCAGAGCACCAAGAGAGTCATCCAATGCAGTAATGTAGAGGATGAGTTACCTTCCCGGGATAGGGGCTGATAGAACTGGCGACTTAACCAAGTACTACTTGATATATTTAAAGGCATGCTGGCACTTATCATCCCACTTGAGCTTGACATCTTTTTTTATAAGTGCTGAGAATGGCTTGCATCTCCCTAGTAGGTCGGAAATAAAGTGTCTCAAATACGCTAACCATCCTTAGAAAAATTTGAGTTGAGTTAAACTTTAGGAGGTGGCATTTCTAAGATAGCTTTAATCTTTTATGGATCTATTTCTATTCCCTGGTGTTAGACAACATACCTAAGGAATTTTCCTGAAGCTACTTCAAATGAACACTTCAGGGGGTTCATTTTGAGGTTATATTGTCTTAACCACTCGAAAACTACTCTCAAGTCAAAGAGATGGTCCTCCTTTTCTCTGCTCTTGACTACTAGATCATCAATGTAGCACTCAACCTAATGATGGATGAGTTCATTAAAGATCTGAATCATGGCTCATTGGGATGTGGTGCTAGCATTTTTAAGGCTAAAGGCATGACCTTATAACAATAGATTCTGATCGGGGTTCAAAAAATAGTATTTCTTTTATCTTTAGGAGATATCTTGATTTAGTTGTAGCCAGATGACCCATCCATGAAAGAGAACACTGCATGAGATGAGGCAATGTTCACCATTAGCTCTAGTATAGGAAGAGAATCTCATCATTAGGATATGCTTTATTTAAGTCCCAGAAATTGATGTAAATACAAATTTGACCATTCTTCTTCTTAACTAGTACGACACTGCCTAACCAGGTATGATATTATTCTTTCCTGATAAAACTAGCATCGATCAATTTATTAACTTCAAAAATTACCTATTGTTCGATTTCTAATTGCATGCATCTAGGAGCTTGCTTGATAGGGTTAGCACTAGAATCTATTGGTAGCTTATGGACTGCTACGTCAGGAGATAATCTGGGCATCTCTTTATAACTCCATGCAAAGTAGTCCTTAAACTCAATCAATAGCCTAACTAAGTCATTTGTTTCTTCTTCATTCAGCAATGAACTGATGTACGTCGGGTGTGGATTTTCTTCTATCCTGAGGTTAATTTCTTTAAGCTTGTCAATTGTTCAATGGATCTCCTCTTTAAATTCTAGCAGCACATCTTTGATTTAAAGGCCATCTAGATCATCTGAGATTTCTAAACATACATTCTCATAAGAGTTGGTGTTGTGTGGAAAGAGCCTATCAGACTCCAAATGATTAGTAACAACTAAGCAGTAATCATCATCATCGATTGGACCCACTGTACCAAATCCTAGTCCTACTCTTGATTATATCGCCTTGCCTGTGTTGTTCCATAGCTTCTCAAAATACTCTGACCCGTGCTTGGACCATGTATGAGGAACCAAACTTTTTTGTATAAAATTATGAGCATAAAGTGAGTAAAATTCAAACAGTAATTCCATTAATTCTTTAAATGAATCGTCCTCAAGTTCTACATCAACTTCAGGACTTGAGGATGATGATCCTAAAAAGAATCTCTTCGGATTCATATCACTAGAAGACTTAGGGACTTTCTTAATTATTAAACTTTCAACTTTTTGGGGTGAAAGTGAGGTTAAATCTAAGGTTTCCAACTACTGCCTGATAGTTGTATATATATCTGATTCAAATACTTTGCTTTTATGAGGCAGTCTTCATCTTGTCAACTCAGTGTCACCTCCATGAAACCCACGAGAGGGGTTGGCTAGTATGCTAATCACATTAGACTCATCCTCCAAGCTGATTCCAAGTCTATGTGAATAGTAGGGGTACTCCTATGAAGCTGGAACATAACCTCTATTGGTGATAGCCAACAGTCTTCCACCTCGAGCGCCTATTTTTCTCATCCTCTTTGGTGGAGTCATCCTACCAACATGTCTATATGATGGAATGAATTGTGGGTGGAATGTGATATGCGGCTCTATTTCTTCTTCAATTTCCCTTTCTTGTTCACTTGGATTTCCATTTTTCATTTTTCATTTTTTTTCTGTTTTTGGTTTTTCTTTTTCTTTATTTTCTTTTTCTTTTGAATTTGATTTTTGTCCAAGTACACGAGAAAGGGTGTTTTGATGAAGATAGTAGGTTGCATCTTCATATATCTCAACATCTCTAACTGAAAATGGCTTTTCATCTCCTTTGACATAGTACCCATTCCCATCCTTCCTGAAGTTGATGTATTGATGGAAGGAGGATGGAATTATCTTATTTTCATGTATCCAGGGCATACCGAGCAAAGTGGTGAATGAAGTATTCGAATCAATGATACAAAACTTGGCTTCAGTCTTGCAGTCACCTATCTCCAGAGGTAACTCTATGGAACCTAAAGCCCTCTTGCCTTGTTCATTGAATCCTATCAACATCATTCGATCTTCTCAGAGTGTGAAGACGTTGATCCTCAAATCGGTAAGGGTATTTAGACTCATAATGTTCACTGATGCACCTGGATCGATGAGAACTTTGCAAGTCGAATCATGTCACTTGTAATGTTGAGAGGGGTTGTGCTCCATGTCCCCCAGAAGTAGGTTTTCATCTGTAAAACTGATACTTTAAGCTTCTTTTGTGTAATGTGCCTCCTTACCAATAGTGGTCAGCTGAGCTAAGCATATCTCAGGATCAAGGAGAGCCTTGATTAATGATTTTCTCATCTCTTTGGATAAGACAAGGGTAGCATATATGCTTAGCTTAGATGAAAACTTTCTTAGGTGACAGAGGACATTATAGTCCATCTTGGGTTGATCCTCCACAAGCATATCCAAGGGTGGAGCATATTGTGGAGGGGCTTCTCGATCCTCTGAACCAATGACTTGTTTCCCTCTATCTTGAGGTGTTACCCTAGGAGGTAGAACCTTGCCACTACGAAGATGTGGTACTGGTGATGATGGGGTGGTTCGGTTGGTGGTTTAGCTTATCCGGGTTTTGCTCATTTCTCGAACTCTCTCCATCCTTGAGTTGGAACTGGCAACTTGTAAACCTTCCTTGATGTTGGAGGTTTGAGCTGACTCAGACACTTGAAAGAAAAGTTTCTTGATTTTTTGAACAATCTTTTTAGAGATTTTGGGTAAGGAGATATCCCAACCTTCTTTAGGTTTGAAAGGATCGCAAGTATCCACAAGGATTACCCTAAAAGAACTAGATGGTTGTTCCATAAGGTATTCCTTCAGGATGGTTATAGCACCGGTCTTGAAATAATGTTCAAGTTAGTCCTTAAATGTGAAGCAATCTTCCCAAACATGACCTAGCATACGATGGTAGGGGAAAAAGTTAAGATCATAGCTTTTGCGCACTTCCTTCAGTCTCTTAAGTTCGGGTAAATAAAAATTAGGTTTCTTTAGAAGATTCCTAAAGATCATTCTGATTACCTCCCTCTTAAATGAATAAGGCTTGTTAAGTTTATCTAAAAGAGAAAGTGGACCATAGCTACCTGGCAGTGGGTATGTGTACCATTGCTGCTGATGATGTGGATGAGGAGGAGGTGGTGTAGGCCATGGAGGTTGTTATGGTGGTTGGTAGGGTTGCCTCGGTGGTGGTAGAGAAGGTGGAAGCAAAGGCTGCTGAGGTCGTGGTCTCTTAGACTGATCTCTAGTTGGTTGCTTCCCCTTGTCTACCATTGTGACTGTCCCTAGTGTCTTCTCATATACCTTCTATGGCTTTGACTTGGGCAACTGGTCTTGAAAAGGTAATTTTTTGGCCTCTCCTTATAGACTAGCCGCCTTATTGATTAACTTCTCAAAAGTTTTGATGGTGAAGCCCTTAAGCATGAAGGTGATCGGGCCATGGATATTCTTTAGAGGAATCTCAATGGCATGTTGTTCAGATAGCTATGGCTCTCATTTCATACTCAGGTTACACCATTTGAGAATGTAGTCAATATGGGACTCATCTGGGTATTGTTGTACTATGATGAGATAACCAACAGTGACCCTTTACTGAGCTCTAGCGAACCTCTTCATGAAGAGTTGTTCCAACTTCATATCTTCTTGAATTGGGAAGTTCAACATACCGGTCAAATGCTATAAGCTCTAACAAAGAAGCGAATAGTAAAGTGTCACTTGCCATGTTGCAACAAGCGGAAAATGCGATATCTTTTCGGGATCCCATGAAACTTTTGAAGGAAGGTGTATGAAACCCTTAGGATATTGGATGCATCAAATTCCTCTAGGTCTACCCTTTGGAATTGATGACCCTCCTGGGCTTGAGCCAATGCTTCCTTCACCTATTACTCAACCATGGACTTGATATCTTTTTCCTGTATGGAGGTACTATCCAGTACCTTCTTATACATGTTTGTGCTACCTTACTCTACCAGAGATAAAGTCTTGGTTGGGTCCAAGACATGCACCAACTCTGGCTGACTGGTCTCAGCTATGGTAGGATGAACTGCTAGGGCTTGGTTCTACAACACTAAGACAATTGCAAGCATATCCTTGAGCATCTTTTCCATCCTATCTATCTTTTCATCTTTCTACTTTATTTATGCTAGGAGGTGTTGGGTCGAGTGGTCTGTGTCTTCCTGCTCGGCCTCAACACCTTCCATAATCTATTTCTCTCAGAGGAGGGATCCCCTGGTATCTACCATGAAAACCCCTACTGAGTCTCCCAATAAATCATCTTCATTGGGATTAAAGCTGATATTCTCCTCATCAGACTAGTCATATCCTAGGATTTATTTCTTCTCCATGAGCTAGAGAATGATCTATCAAAACTAGCACAAATGATTTCAGCTAACTCATGGTGGGATCAACATCATGTACTATGATGCACCGGACCTCCCCTGCTGTCGGAGAATCAACCATATGCTCGTTGGAAGATATACACTCCTAACTATCACTAACTATGTTTGGGGTGACACTCCTAGAAGGATTTATCATCATAGATGTAACTGGGTTTCCACCTTCTCCCTCTACAACTACTATAACCATCTCTATGTCCTGCTGTGGTGGTGGTGGTGAAGGGACGACCACTATGCTTCAGGATCGACATTCCTTCCGTACCATAATTGGGGCAGAAGGTCAAGCAGGAGAGCTCAACCTCACCACAGTAGGCGGTGTAGATGGAATGGGATCCCGTGGCCATAGCCGGATAACCAATGGGGTCCTCTTCTCCCTAGATGCTATCTTCATGGCCTTTGGCAAAAATGGAGATGCTAAAACATGAGCAGGCGACGGTGGATGGGGGGTCAAGCGGTGCGGTGGAGACACCACCGACTCTCTCAGAAAAGGAGCTCTCCACTTGTGATGGTTAGTCCCCGTAAGTAGAATATAGTATGTATGATCGACGTGGGTAGCACGTTGATCAGGAAAATCAATGAGTGCAGAGGCCGCTGACTACCGACTAAACCTCCACCTCTCCCGGCTAGTGATATGAACAGTAGTATGGGCCTCCCTGGCCCTCTCCTACTAAAGATGCTTCTCCACGCTACAGAGGATAACAAATCTCAAATCAAATTGAGCCCTAGACTCATATCGTTCATAGGCTTCGCCAACCTAGCATAGATCTAATGGAGGCTAGCATATGACCTCCTACTCTGACTGACTGGTGACTGAAATCAAACCGCTGGTGGAGGTGAAGCAGGGATCCTCCTAGCATCCTCTCTATCAGACCTAGAGAGAGGATGGAACGTTCGTTGTAACCAGCAGAGAAATCAAAGTGGGCAACTCCTCAACAACTGACTATGTAGCTTCCTCCATCTCTCTGGCGATGCAAGGGTGGTACCGCTTTATCATTCCATTTTTGTTCCTCCTCTGAGTCTTAGTGGAGCGAGCAAAGTAAGAGTTATACCTGACCTCAAAAATAGGGGAGACAATCCTTGGGATCATGGGAGCCTTACCCTTGAGGGTGTTAATGAGTTGGTGCTAGCCCTTATTAGGGCAGCACAAGAAATAATCGAGTGCACTAGCACTATCACAGACACTAGTACTGATGCTGGCACTATAGGAACCACCACTGCCTTCCTCTTTAATGATGGAATATCGGAACATGATGGCATGTCGTCAATGGCGCACGGTCATGCTCCTCTAACAGCAGTGAGGGAGTGCCCTCACAGTGTGTCCCCTCAAAACCTCATCCAAAATGAATGAGGTGGGAATAGTCTAAGCGGGGAAGGCTAGCCTGATCCATGGCCAAGTCCATCCTGTGGGGAAAGGTGAAAACATACTTGGGCACTGCCATTTCTATCAAGAATAGAGAAAATTGAAGCGTCATGAAGAGTGCAATGTTGAAAATAAACTTGAATCAGATTTTGTTGATTTTAAATTTTGAATTTAGAATTTGAACTCATACTCAACATTTTGAAAATGTTAAGTCGAGCTTAAATGATTTAGAATAGATTTTGAGATTTGATTGGGAAGAGGAATTTTTTGGATATATAATCCACTTTCAACAAATTTGGATATGTTGAAAATGGGTTCAAATATTTTTGTTTGAAGAGATGCTTCCATAGGTTCATATTTGAATTTTAATTTTAATTTTGAGGACCCTTTATTTAACAAATTTGGGTATGTTAAAGTAAAGGGTCAATTCGCTTTTATTTTGGATTTGTGATTTTTGGAATTTACTCACTTAGCAAATTTAGGTATGATAAGTGAGATGTTTGAAAACAATTTCTTCTTTTTGTTTCTTTCTTTGCTTTATTTTGTGATTTGTTGATTTGGAGTCCTCATTTAGTAAATTTGGGTATGCTAAATGAGGAAATCCAAGTGTGTTTTATTTTTGAAAATTTTTGAAAATAGGATTCTTAGAAAATTTGAGTATACTAAGAAAATCCTAATGTGTTTCTTTTGATTTTGATTTGATTTTGAAAAGTAGGATCCTTAGTAAATTTAAGTATGCTAAGGGAGTCCTAATGTGTTTCTTTTGATTTTGATTTGATTTAGAAAAAGTAGAATCCTTAGCAAATTTAAGTATGCTAAGGAAATCCTAATGTGTTTCTTTTGATTTTAGAGTTTGATTAAAAATAGAGATTTCACTTTAGCAAATATGGTATGCTAAAATGAAGTACCAATGTATTTCTTTAATTTTGTGAAATGGAAATTTCACTTAGCAATTTGAGCTTGCTAAATGAAATTCCAAAAATGTGATTTTTTTTTTTTTTTGAAAATGGAGTCTTTACAAGAAAATATGGTATGCTAGAGAATGAAGTTCCAAAAGTGTTTCTTTTTGTTTTGGAGAAGGGAGACTTCATTTTAGCAAATTTGGTATGCTAGAATGAAGTTCCAAAAGTGTTTCTTTTGAATTGTGGAATGGACATTTGACTTAGAACATTTGAGTATGCTAAATGAAATTCCAAAAATGTGTTTCAAATTTTTATTTTTGGAAAAGGGAGACTTCATTTTAGAAAATGTGGTATGCTAGAATGAAGTTCCAAAAATGTTTTTTTGTTGATTTTTGAAAAGGGAGATTTCTTTTTAACAAATTTGGGTATGTAAGATGGAAATAAATTATGTTTCATTTTCCAAAGATGTATATTTTGTGTGTGATTATTTCTTTTTAAAAAAGGAAATCCCAACCTAATCATATATGTAATATGTTAAGTGGCATTTCAAAATAATGTTGTTTTATTTGGAACTGAAATTTCCATTCAATAGATTTGGGCATATTGAATGGAGATATTCATATGTGCTTTTTAAAAATTTATTTTGGATTTTGATTGAGAATGAAACCTCCATTCAATAAATGTGGGTATATTGAATGGAGAGGTTTCATATGTGCTTTTTTAAAAATGTGAAAATTCCAACTTAACACATGTGGAATGTGTTGAGTGGAATTTCAAAGTTTATTATTTTGCTTGAAGATGTAATATCCATTCAACATATTTGGATGTATTGAATGGGAAGGTCCATCTTCAAATTTTTATGCTTTCAAAAACATGATTGTTGGAATTTTTATTTTTGAAAATGATCCTACATATAACAATCATGAAGATTGTTAGGTGAAGATGATTTAGAAAAAATTTTGTGCAAAACAGTTTATCATGTGCATTTTTGAAAGAGTGCTTCCTGAAAAGCAAGATTTTTATGAAGGATTTATTTTGTCTTTATTATTTTAGAATAAACCTTTCCTTAACATACAAAATGGTAAGGAAGAAGTATTTAAATAATTCTTTTTAAGTAAACTTATATGTTTCACCCACTGGGAAACTCAATGGGGGTTTTAAGACTAACACGGGGTGAGGTCCTAAAACCTAAAGATGTTGGCTAGCTTAACTTAAGGATGAAATAAGCTAAGTGCCAACGGAAAGAAAGATAGTCTTGGATTCATACAAAAGTACAAACCCACTATCAATAATTAGAGACAATAATCACTTACCGAAGATGGAGAGAGGAACCATCCCCAGCATAGTCGCCAAAAAAATCTATGGTGAAATATATTAACATTTTTAAGATGTATACTTCCATCTTCAATCTATGCAGAATGAAATGAAGATAGAAATATACTCTTTTATGCAATTTTAAATACCACGTAGATCCACAAATGTTCTTATTAGGGTGATTAGGTATGACATTAAGAAGAGGTGTACTATCTCAAAAGATAGAAGTCTCCATACTATAATGGACCTAATCACCTCAATAAGGACTCCAAAGAACAATGGGTCTGCATATGTACCAGAGATTCTTCTCTTACTTTACATGGAAAGTAAAGTAGGGTTTATTTTAAACCGGGTTTATTAAGTTTCCTATGGAGGCAAGGCCCCATAGTTAATTATATCTTAAGGAATGAGGTTCCTTAAGAATACTTTCGATTAAAGTAAATGATAATTGTCTCCAAAGATTTTAATAAGTAGGACTATCAATTGATTGGTTTATTTTTAGAAAGTCAAGTAGGATCGATCAAGAGGAGGGAGTTCTTATTGAAGCCAAATAAAAATAAGTAGTGGATGCTTAAGATACTAGGAAGCCTAATAAGCATCCCAAACTATCTTATGGTTGGGTTTTACATTTTTTAAATTGAATTAGCTTATTTGAGTTAAAGTTTTTATTAGAATGTTAGGGCTTATAATTCCATAGTACAAGGCTATAAAAATTCCTAAGAGGTGAGGATTTATACTTATAGACCACAAAAGGGAGAAGCAACCTCAGAACCTGAATCTTGAGAGCTTTGGCGAGGGCCAAAAAAATGACCTAAATCTAAGATGAAAATGGGTATTTGGTTTGCCTCCACAAGAGAGGACAAATCACCTGACTGCTTGGACTTACAACTGCTTAGGGGTGGCTGCCAACTAACTCATCCTACGATTTCAAATTCATGTAGGCAAGTCATATGCTTTATGCAAGATAGCTAGGCTATTATTTATTTTGGAAAGAGACTGAGTCCTTAAATTCACTTCCTAAGAGACTAGATCATGTAAGGGCATGAAAAATGACCTAGATCTAATGCAAAAAATATATATATATTATATATTACTTTTATTTTTGGACAATCATTTGACTCAGGCTTATAGGATTCATATGCCTAATGCATGAGAAATGAGATTATGGGCCAAAATTAGTGAGAAGGGGAGGTGTGTTTCCACCATGGCTCTCAAAGGTCAAGCTAAATTCTCAGGAAAAAGTGTAAGCCCTCCAATCGAGAGTGAAATAATATGCTTTTATGCATGATGTTAGAAAAAAAATACTCATCCAGCTAAGGGGTTGCTAATTCTTTTATCTTTATTTTAACTTAGGCTTCAAATGAGGTTATGAGCTATTTATTTTTAATTTTGAGTTATTTAATTTGGTAGCAGATTAATTTTTTCCTAAGATCCTAATCATCATCCAGGCCATACATCAAGCAAGAAAGAAACTAAGAAAATATGTCATCTTAATGCACAAGCTAAACAAAATATTAAACATTTTATAAAGCTAACGCAAAAGAATAAAAGGCTATTTGTGGCCTGGCACCACCGCACAAACTCAAAAATAAATTGGGTAGCTGAGCTCTACCCTTATACAACCTGGATTGTAAATGAATTAATTTATAAGCAAGTAAGGAAATTCATGTTATGGGGTCTTTATTTCTTCTTTTCTTCTTTCTTCTTTCTTCTTTCTTCTTTTGGTTCCTTCTTTTAGATGGTTGGAAGGTAGTTGCTCCAAAGGCTTCACATGATATATAAGATGTAATCTTCTGACCAATGCTCATCCTAATACCCCATAACATTCTTTCCAAAATTCTAATTGAAAAAAAAATTATATAAAGAGGAAAAGTAAATCTAACTAACACCTATAAAATAGAGATTAGCTAGATAAACCATGCAAATCCCAAGCATTTATATTGGACTTAGCACCCCACACATGGGCAACCAAGTCCACCTGACCTATTGGATTATGCTTAGGGGTATAAGCACCTGCACAGCAAAAGTATTTATATTTTTATTACATCGCCCCTTAAGCACAATCCCCTATAGAAAATTATGATTAGACTAAACAATCCTACCATTCATTCTACATACATTCACCCTAACATCTAGACTAGAAATAATACATCATAAAATAAAAGCAAACATCAAGCCATGCACTGCCCTAATCTAAAGTTAGAAGTGGTGACTTAGCTAATGTGTGTGCTTTACAAGGTTTGTGTGGTATACTTAGCTAACCTTTAAGGTTTAAATTTCCTAAGCATAAAAATGTTCAACTTAGAGGGTGGTTTTATTTCAATTATTTAGTTGAATTGGGTTAATTTTATTTGATGATTTTTGTTTGATTTAGATGAACCTACTTGATTACTAAAGGTTGTAAAGAGAGAGAAAAGAGAAGAGAACCTCTCTTTCCTTCCCTATCCTAAGTAATTTCTAAAGCATATTCATGTTTGATTTTTTTAGTAAATATTTTATTATGTGTTTTAATTAACCATAAGTTTAGATTTTCCCTAAACAAACCTATTCAAAAGAAAGGCATTTTAAGATTAAGTAAAGTGAACTAATATCATAAAACACATATCACTTCATTTCTTTCCCAACATGTATAACATGCATATGAATGAAGCCTAACCATATCTATACATACAAATGGAAATGTTTAGCACACTTTATGATGAATGCTAAGAAATATTACTTAAGAAAATTGGAATGCTTTATGATGCATGATTTTCATTAAGTAGAAAAGAGGGGTTCTTTTATCCATTATTCACATGCACATGTATCTGTATGAAAGGCATAAGTGAGTATAGCACCATTGTTAGCACAAGGGGTGTAAGGTATAAGACATACATAGAGCTACTTAAAGCCTCGCAACCCCAGGGTTGTCTAGACTTAATACCACTTTCCTTAAATATAAACACATGTATAAAAGAAATGAATGGAAAAAAGAAAGATGCAAAAAGTTTGTATTTGTTTGTTTGTTCTGTTTATGCAATTTATATATACAAGTATGGATGTCCTTCTTAAGTAATAGCATAGGAATAGATAGGAATGGGGTTAGGCAAGTGTTGTGTTCTTTTTAAATGAACTATACACTTTGTCAAATCCTACTCAAAACTATGCTAAAAGAAAAGAAAAGGAAAGCTACACTATGCACATCTTCATATTTATATCCACATGCAAGCTTATAAATAACTATAAGTAGCACGCTTTCAATTTTAGGTGTTTGATTTATAGATTTTGAAAATAGTTTTGGATTTAGTAGTGATAATAGCCATTCATATTTTTTACTTTAGCCAAAACATGCAATTTTGAAATAACAAAAATATTTCATTTTGATTTTGGTTTTTAAAAGAAATGAATGCATGAATTTCATATGACATACACTTTTAGCATGCTAGGAAAGAAATAAAGTGTTGAAAGCAATATAAATTCATTCACCCTAATTAATTCCTAAAGACAATCCTATGAAATAAGAAAGTTTAAAGTGAATCAAAGTTTGTTTAATGTGATTTTTGTTTTGAATTTATTTTATGTTTGATTTAGGAAATATGAAAGAATGTTTGCTGGTCCTAACCCATTTCCCCCCATATGTATGGCATTTTAGTTTAATCTTTAGATGATTAGATGATTTTTATATTCTGATTAGGTTAAGGTATGAATTAAGTGTGTTAATTACCCCTTACCTATACCACCTTAGCATATTTAACCAAATAATTATGAGCCAATGATATGACATAAAATCACACAAGGAATTTAAATCAGCAATGCACCTAAGAAGAAAAGGGCTTAATGCATTTGGCTCATGATTAATGATTAATTAAGCTAAGGGGTTTAAGTTACGTACTTTTCTAACCCCTCTCACACATGTGAGTTAGATTTTGATTTCATTAATGTACTTAGGTTATTAAACACCTAAGCATCTACCCAAAGTGGTTTAGTTAAGTTTTGGAAGGTTTTGTAATTTTATCAAATTGATTAGGTAATTAGTGTGAATTTATCCATTAAGGGATTAAGATTAAGAAAGAGGGGTTTAAGGAATATCAGGAAAATATCCCAAAATTATTCTAAACTCAATCAAAGTTAATTAATAATTTACTCACTTAATTAAACTTAATTATATTAAGAGGGTAATTAGAAATTAATCTAGAAATTCCTCTAATTAAACCATCAATAAATCCCAAGAAAATTAGAGGAAGCAGAGGTCATCCCACTAATCATACACAAGAAATTTGGAATTAATCAGTGGGATAATTAGAGAGTAGTTACCAAAATAAAATTCTCAATAAAACCCTAATCCATAAAATAACACAGTTCAAAATTCATTGAAATCAAATTTATAATATTCTAGGTTTAAATACCTTTCATATGCAATTTATTTCACATCTTTCTAAATTTTCTACATTAGATAAGAATTTTTGAAGTTTCCTTGATTAATGAAGTCATTTAAATCCCTAATTACATAGTTAATCTTGTCAGCGCCACGTGGAGGCTGATGCAGCATGCGCTTTCCACATGGCGTGATGGGATTTACTATTTAAGTTGTCACATTGTAGCACCACATCAACGGCAGCGCTATGCCCTTTCTCCTCATCCGTCCGATCAAGGATCAAATGGCTGAGATTAAATCTGTAGTTCTAAGGGAATAAAATGTGGGATCTACATGGATTTAATCATGGCTATCCATCCAAAATGCACGGATGGATGACCCCTGATTCATCTCTGATTTTCCCTGTAGGAGATGGCCACCATCCATTTCTAGGAGATCAGCTTCGAGCTTCAGTTGGATCCAAACTCAACCCACACCATCAACATGCAAAGGAGATCACATATAACGACTAGAATCCCATGGGGTGATACTTTCTTTCGCAAAGCTCCAAACAATGGCTAAATTGAGCTCGGTTTAATGGCTTTCCTCATTGGAGGTAATCACTGGTGCTCGATTCCCTTGGAGAAGCTTCATCTAGCGGAGACAAAGCTTTGTTGAAGTTTTGAGGCTTTGAAATTGGATGGATCTTCCTAGAGGCCAACTCCACCTTCACTTGAGCTCGGTCTTGGTTGAATTAACACCTCCCTTGCTTTTGGAGCATGGATTAAGCTTTAGGCAAGTTCGATTGAACCCTCTAATGAAGCTTATAAGAAGAATTGGCTTGATTTGAAGTGCGGAGTAAGTTGGATTTTCACTTGAACTCCCCTATTTTCAGTCTAAGGAAACAGAAAATGGAGAAGTTTAAGTTGCTAGAGAGAGCTTGGGGAGAGTTCCAAATGCTTGCTCTAGCTTCCCTCAGTTCAATCGAGTGTGAGAGTGATGGAAGGAAATCAAATTAGGGGGAGTATATCTCCCCCTAGAGTAATCGGATGGGCATGCCTTCTCTTGCCATTTTGATCTAATTGTGCTCCTTGAGTGGGTTTGTTAGGCTGTTAGAGGTGTCCTTGCATTTGGTTTGGCCTAAGGAGTGGAGTAGTGGAGCTCCCATTTGCTAAAACCAAGTGGAGGAGGGATTCCATGTGGCCATTTTCAAGCAAGTGGTCGATTTTGATCTTAGGCTAGGTTGGCCTGAGCCAAACCCATTGGGTTAGATGCACCACACTCACTAGTATCCACTTGGTCCACTAAGAGGGTGCCAAGTGGTCATGAAGAGGATTTGACAAAATTCCAAGTGGATTTGGCCAAAATTTACCCTATGGCCTAAGGTTAAAATGGTCATTTGACTTGGATTTTAATTTGAATATGTTTGATCTATTTGATAAATAGGTTAGGCCAAGTTTCATTGAATTTGGAATTGGTTTGATGTGATTTGGCTCATGTTGACCCATTTAGGTCAAAATGGGTTAACTTGGGTCAAGTTCACCAATTGCTCAAATTGGGTCAAACCAAGGGTTGGGTCAAGTTCATATGACCATTTGAAATATTTTTTTTGCTTTGGTTTGATTCAATTAGGTTTGTATTTGATTTTGGTTCAATTGAGTTCACTTAGGCCAAATGGGTCAAGTTGACCAAATTGACCCATTTGACCTATTTGGGTTAGGTCATGGGTTGGTTCATGTTCGGTTGGTCATATGAAATCGATTGGTATCTTTATTTCCAATCCATTTGGTTTAGATTTGAGTTTGGCTCCATTTGACCTTTTAGGTCAAGTTGGGTTCAAGGCCAGTTGGGCTAAGTTAGGTCTAGTTGGCCAATTGGAGCTTTGGTCAAGTTCAACAATCATTTTGGAATGAACTTGACCCATTGGTTTCAATCAATTTGGCTTAGATCAAGTTTTGACATATTTTGACTTTTTAGGACAAGTTGGGTCAACTTGGGTCAAGTGGCCAATTGGGCTAGGTTAGATTCCAATGTTGACTTGGTCAAGTTCAAACGTTGATCATGGATGAGTTTTGATCAATGATTTCAATCAATTTGGCATATGGTGGATTTTAGCTAGTTTAGGTTTCATTTTGGCTACGTGTTGACTTGGTCAACCCTTAGGTTTGACTTGGCTTGACCCAATTTGAGTGATTGATCATCTCATGATGATTGTTGATCATGATTAGAGGCTTAGGTGGGTTTAGTTCAATTTAATTTGGTTACGATTAGAATTTGGCTCATATGGAGTACTTTAGGCCACTTTAGGTCGAGTCAGCCTAAGTAGGTCAATTAGTTTGGTCAAAGCTTGAATTGAGTTTGATTGAACTCACATATGGGCTTATGATTGAAATATAAATCCATTTGCAAGTGGTTTGAAGTCAAATGGTGTTTGATTCATTTGACAATTTCAAGTTCAAAGGGTGAACATGAGTTTAACTTGGGTTTGATTTTTGAATTGAGTTTTGGTTTGGTGATTGAAGTTTATGTTTATATTTGGATTCATGATTGAAGGATTGATTGAATCATGAAAAAAAAAATCAAGGGTTTGGCTTGATTTGAAATTGATTTGGCTAAGTTCAAGATTTTGACTTGAAAGGCTTAGGTTAGATTTTGATTGAATTTAAGTTTGCTTTTTGGAGATAGTTTTGGTTGTTTGAATTTATATTTTATTTATATATGTGAATATAAATGAAGATATAAATGAGTTATGAGAAAATTTCATGAATTTTAAGTGATTTGAGTTTGATTTAGGCTAAGTCCTTAAGAGGGAATCAAAGTGACTTAGAAAAGATTTTTTATTTGGATTTAAATTTTGGATTTAGTTTGATTGATTTAAATTTATATCTCATTTATATATGTGAATATAAATGAAAATATAAATGAATTGTAAAAAAATTCCTTGAATTTGAATTGATTTAGATTTGATTTAGGCTAAGTCCATGAGAAGGAATCAAAGGACTTGGGAAATATTTTGAACTTGGAATTTCAATCATGGGATTCAATCATAAGTTTCAATCATGGGTTTCAATCATTTGGCATTGATTTGGATTTGGAGAAAGTCAATTAAGTTGGAATTGATTTAGGTTTGATGTTGATTTGATTTGGAGTTTGACTTGGAGGAAGGAAGTGAGGAATGTCGTTCAAGCTAGAGGTTGGGCAAATTTTCCTAACACCCTTAAGGAATGACCTATTCCTATGGCTAACTCTTCTAAGTTTCTAGGGCTAGGTTGAGTGTCCACCTAATCACTAGATGTATCTTAGGACTAAGGATCTCTTAAAGTCTAAGAGGAGTCCTATGTCTAAGATGGAGGAGTTGAGAGCTCATCCTAAAAATGAGGTCAATAGCTACAAGCATAAATCCTCACCTCTTAGGATTTTCCATAACCTTGTGTTTATGGATTGTAAGCTATAAGTAATCTAATGAAAATTCAACTCTAACAAATAAGTCTCTTCAAATTTAAACATATAAAGCACAATTATAGGATAGATTGGAATGCTCGCTAGGTTTCTTAGTATCATGAGCATTCCCTACTCATCTCCTTTGGCTTGCAAAATAAGTCTCTCCACTTGATCTATCCCAATTGATTTTCTAATATAGCCAATTTATTGATAGTCTATCCTTGAAATCTTTGGAGACAATAATTGCCTACTTTAATCAAGAGTATTCCTAAGGAATTCACCTTCATTAGATGTAATTAACTATAGGGGATTGCCCCATAGGGAACTTCAGAACCCGTTTTAATATAAACCCTACTTATTCATCCATGTAAAGTAGGGGAAAAATCTTTTGTACATTTGAAGACCCATCATGTCTTAGGAGTCCTTAAGGTGATTAAGTTCATTCAAGGGCAATGTCCCTATCTTTCGAGATAGTATATCATACCTCAATATCGTACCTGATCACTTCAATAAGTACCCCCTCAGATCTGTGTGGTGTCCCTCATACATCCGGAAACAAACACCACTATCTTTTAGATGTCTCTGAAATGTGTATGTCTTATTTGAAATCCAATTAAATCTTTGAGTTAATAAGACTAAGATATTGCCTCCCTGGTGAGAGGATAGTGATTTCAATACCTCCTCAAGATTTTTCCTTGATGAGGTTTATGTATACTTGTATATTATAAGGCCTCTAACATTTTATGTTTTGAATGTATCTATACCTTATGAGGTTATTAGCCTTCTAAAGTTTTTGATGCACTATACATTTAAGACTTTTAACCTTAAATTTTTTATATGCATGTATCTTCTCAGGTACTTAGTATTTTATAATTTTTGGTATATTTATACCTTCTAAAGTTTTTGATGCATGGATAGCTTTTACCCTATTGATATTTTTGATGTGCCTGTATATTTTCAGTCATTTAACCTTCTAAGATTTTTTAACGTATACATACATATCTTATTTGTCATTTACTCTCATAGAGTATTTTTAATGAGAACCTTATTCATCATTTGCTTATCATTAAAGCTATCATATCAGTGTGCCTTTTAGAGATTTTGGAGGAAATGCAATATGATTAGTGGTGAGAAAATTTTATTTAATATGAACGAAAATTTTTATCTTTAAATAATATGAAATGAGTAGCTACATCTTTTTTAATTATTTCAACCCTATTTATTAATTATAAGAACTTCTTTTTAATGATTTATTTTATCTACTTTATCTTGAGGCTGATCATCTTCCCAATTCTTTAGTAAGTAATAATTAATATATCCTTGACAAACCAAACATTTGGTTTCTTTTGTAAGATGAATATATTTTTCTATTGAATGTCCCTTGGAATGATGAAAATGACAATAGTAGGATTAATTTTTCCATTTGGATTCTTCAATGGTTTTGTCATTTGAAAAATTCGAAATCCTAATTTATGTTATAATGTTAAATTTAGATGTACTTAATTAAGTATAATCAACATTTTCAAGTTGGATTTTGTGGTGAAGATGTTATTAATCTTTTACATATTTATCATTCTTTTCATCTAGATAGAATTGTAACACCTTCAAGAATATACTTGCATTTACTATAAGTGCATTCAAATTACTTTCAATATGCTTTGATAGTCTAATATGTACTCATTTATGCTACACTTATGAATAGGTGTTAATTATAAAATAAAATGATTTTGGCAAAGTGTGTGTGTGTTATAGTGTATGTGTGTGCAGTGTCACTTGAAGAAAAAGACTCAAAGTGAGTTTGTTAGTGTGTGCAGTATTGTATTATTTATGTATTGTTTGTTGTGAAAATTGAAGAAGGATAAGATCTAAAGGAGGAAGATTCAGACTAGAAAACAAATGATGGGATTAAAAAGAGCTTAGAAGACTTTACTTGGTTATATATTTCTTTACTTTTGATTGTCTGACATATTCTTATGCTTTAATGACATGATAATATTCTCTCTTTTTTATATGAGTAACTAAATTCTTAGTACTCTGAATTTATGGAATCTTATATTACTCTTTATGATAATGTGAAGTGAAATTAAACTATTTTGTGCTGAAAATGCTTATGTTATTTTGCTTTTCACCATGATTCATTTAGTTGTAATATGGTCAATTACAAATTAAATGTCTAGTGTGGTCTAGAGATATCAAAATAGTCATAGTGAAATAATTTAAAAATAATAATTAAACCATTTAAATATGCATAAACATATAATATTTATGGATTTGCAACCACATTGAAAGATGAGAGTAATGCAATCACTTATTTAAATTGGTATATAGGAATATAACTAATTAATTATAGTGATTAGGTCTTTTTTATTTAAGTGTAGCCTAAAAGATAATTTTTCTCTCAATTGGCAACTATCTATATTAACTTCATAATTATAGAATTCATAGAAACAATCAAAGGACCATAAATTTAGAGTACACTTTCTCAAAATTAGCTAAAAGCTTATTTAAAATAAATTTTATAATATTTTAGTAATCAAAAATTTTTTGCATTTTTTTTTGGTTGGATAAAAATTAAGGTAGCATAAGATTGATAATTAATTGAATAAAAAAAATTTATAAAAGATCCTCATGGGTATGATACTTAACTCATCATTGAATTACTTAAAAATGGCACATGCACATGCATTCATTAGCCTAATCAAAGGCCTCCAAAAAAACTTCCTCATAGTAATATTGGATCAACTCCAAGTATTTAACAATGTTTAAAAAAAATTTATATGTACTCTTTAAGAATTCCTCCCTCATTTTGGTGAATTTAAGAAAAGTGAGAGCAATCATTGATGATCCTATGATTACCAATAAATTGTTTGACAAAAAGCTTATCCAGTTTGATAAAATTATGAATAGTTTTAACATAAAGAAAATAGAATCAAGTATAAGTTTTCCCCTTAAGAATTATAGGAAAGGCTTAATAGACGATTGCATTTAAAGCTTGTTGAATGTGCATTATTATCTTATAATGTTAATATGTTCGCAAGGATTTGAGGTCTCATCATAAGGGTAAGTAATTTGAATCTTCTTTAAATAAGATGCTAGAGAATTGTATTATTCAAATGTGATGACTCTTAAAAGCTATGATGAGAGATAATTTAGTTTCTTACTTTAAAAAAACTCTTTCTAAATAAGATGTCAAAGTTCATTTCTTATAATATTTTAGGGTGGTGTCAAGATGTCACAACTAAATTAAGTAATATAATATTATTACGAGATTACAAGTCATTTTTGAAACTTAAAATGGGTATTGAACTAATATTATCTAAAAGATTTTCTAGAGCATGATGTTGAGGGGTCAGTTTAACGTATCCCATTTGGTACCTTCGTATCCGAGAATCAACAAATTCCACTCTCCATTCATCACAAAATTTTGGGTCTTCTTTTTCAGACTCAATCCCTCGATAATTTCCACAAGCACAAATCTCACTTTTTATGGGTCCGAAAATTATTTCACAAAATAATCCATCTTTCTCCGATTTATTAGTTTTATAATGAAAAGTATAGGGTTTTGTCATCTCTCCGACTATCTCTCCATCTGAAAGTTAATATTAGTATATTAACTTGATTTTCTCTAACCTGTGGTTGATTTGATCATGGAAGATTTCCCTCAGAATGTAATAACACTCTTAGTTTTCCAACTTACAATATGAGTCTGGAGTTTTTATTTGGAGTATTTGTAGAGATACCATGCATATCTTAAGAGGTTCTTATTGAAATGATCAAGTATGACATCTAAGGAATGATGTACTACCCCAAGAGGTAGAAACATCACCCAATGATGGACTCAATTATCTAATAAGGACTCCTAAGACAGATGGGTATAAGTCTGTCACAGATCTTTCCCCTACTTTACATGGATAAAGTAAAGCATGGTTTATTTAAAGCTTGTTATTTAAATCAATATGGAGGCAAGCCCTCATAGTTAATTACATCCTAAGAAATAAAACTTTTTAAGAATACTCTTGATTAAAGTAGCCAACTAATGTCTTCAAAGATTTTAAAGTTCGGTGGCCAAGAGATTTTTAATTATTGAGATCAAGTGGGAGAGTTCAAGGTAGGAAGAGCTCTTAACAGATTCCAAGAGAAGGATAGGAAACACCCATAATACTAGGAAGCCTAGTGAGTGCTTAAATATACCCTAAAGTGAGGTTTTATATATTTGAAGGAGAGAAGTTATATTTTTTGAGTTAAAATTTTATTAGAGTGCTAGGACTTACATTCCAATAATGCAAGATTATGAAAATGCCTAAGAGATGAGAACTTATATACATAGCAAAATTGAAATAAGTAGCCTTTGAAGCTATATAAAGTGCTCTAGCATATGCTAAGAGTCGACCTAATTCTATTTGGAGAAGTGGGATATATTGGTTCAGTTTCTCTTGAGAGAGAACTGATCTTGACTCTTCTAGATTTATACCCACCTAAAGTGGTTGCCTGCTAATACCTCCTACTATTCAAAATCATGCGACTAGTCTTATGCAAATGTAAGGTAATTAAGCTATTATTTATTAAGAAAGAATCTAAAATCCTAAACTCACTCCCTAAGAGACTAGATCATGATTAGTATGAAAACTATGAATTAAACTAATGCAATTAAATTTATAAATTTTGTTTTATTTTGACTCATTATTTTGGGCTCAGACTTCGGAGAGTTTATGACTAAATACATGATGAAATTAGGTTATGGATAAATTAGCAGGAAGAGGTATTTTCCACTATAAAAGATTGCCCTTATAGGTCAAGCATTGTCTCTCATCATGCAAGAGTGGAGATCCCATATTTTCAAGAGTGAGATAATATGCATGCGTTATATTAAAACATACAACCATACAGCTAAGAAGTTACTATTTTTTTTATTTCTTGATTAATATACTTAGACTTTATAGTGAGGTTATGAGTTCATTAAATTTAATTGAAATTATTTAATTGGAGTAGAAAAATTAAGCTTTCTAAAGAGCCTACCGTATCCAGGCCAAAAAACAAACATTCTAACTTTAGGAAACCTATAAAAGTATGTCATTTTTATTACATAATCAATGCACTCATAAAAATCCAATATCAATCATTTGAAAGAATAAGAGTTCGGTGTGACCGAGTAGCACCGTACACCCCAAAAAAGAAAAGAAATTATGTAGCCAAGCTCTATCCTTATACAGCCTAAATTATAATTATTATTACAAATAAAAATAAATTTATGGGGTTGTTCAATCTCATCTTCACTTTGCTTCATGGATTTGAGCACTCCAAGCATCATAGGGCCTCCTAGGTATATGCCTTCTAGCCATTACTCATCATAAATCTCATAGCTCTATTCCAAAGCATATTACAAAAATTATATTTTATAAAAATATAAATCTAACTACATCTATAAAATTGAAGTTAGCTTAACGCACATTCAAACCAAGTAGCTATATTTTATATATTTGGGCTTAGCATCTTGTCTTGGATCACCAAGCCTACATGTCATAACGGATTTTGCTTAGGGACTTAAGCATCATCTATAAGCAAGATGCATTTATAATAATTTTTTATTAATGTGGTCCATTAAACATAATCTCCTATAGAAATTATCATTAGTCTAATATCTCCCTAACATCTAAACTATGCACAATCAATTCTACCATCCAGTCTAAAAATTATAAAATAAAACACTACATCATCACAACAAGCACTAGCCTAACTTAAGACTAGGATCAATGACTTAGCCTACTAATGTGTGGGCTAGGCTTAGTGTGGTATGTCAAAATTAAGCTTTAATATTTGAATTTTCTTGTGATAGATGTTTAAGTTTTTTATTGAAGATTATTGCACTTTTATGTGATTAATGGTTTGAAATAACTTTTAGACTTAAGCTTTGATTTTATTTTGAGTTCCATTTTTTTTTTGGGGCTATAAAAAGAAGAAGAAGAAAAAAAATCCTCTTCAATCCCTATCATTAGAATGTGTCTAAAAAATAAATTCTTACAATTTTTAATCCTCTTAATGAAATGTTACAAATTTTATTAAGTCTCATATTTAAATTTGACTTAAGAGATTTTATTCAAATATGAAGAGGTATCTTAGGACTAATGAAGTCAAGTAATGATTAATTTAATGTTTTCTTGATTTTGCTTCATTATTCTTTAATATTTACTTAATTAAATAAGTATGCTTAATTAAATAATTAGATTTAATAAACATATTACATTTCAATTACCCCACAATTAATATATGAATGAATTTATGCATATGGTTTACATTAACCTACATATGGAATATGATGCATGAATTCTATTAAAATAATTTAATTTAATCATACCTTATACATATGCATATACATTAGTACATTGAATTTATACAAGTACATGTCATTGTTGAACCAGAAAAGTGAAGTAATCAAAGTCCTCCTTGGGACTATTTAAAGTCTCAAGCTTCCGGGATATGCAAACTATATATATATATATATATATATATATATATATATATATATATATATATATATATATATATATATATATATATATATATATATATATATATATATATATATATATATATATATATATATATATATATATGCATACATATATGGACATAAGGATGAAGTTATAAAATTTTAGGATATTTCAAATACATATGAGTGAAAATAATTTAACCTTAGTAAGAATTTCACCACAAATTGCAAGATACGTGTCGTGTTATACCAAAGGTACGAGATATCAAGACTTCTTTCGAACTAATAGCTATACGACCTGAGGTTTCCCAGCTATATACCTTTCAAATTATGATTTATACATATAAGAATTAAATTGAGCTTTTGATTATTCATATTAGTTTATATTCAGATTAATAGATATCTTTTAATTAAATTAAAAAATAATTTGAGATGTACTCGTGATAATAGCCACATTATTTAATTCAAAGACATGCAATCAAGGCAATCTTTCAATCTTAAATTTAAAATATGAGTGCATAAAATAAATGAAATACAAATTATATAAACAATTAAAGCAAATAAATTAAATATTACTAAATAATTTATTTGACTTTATTAATTCCTAAGGACATTCACATTAAATAAACACCATTAAGCCTAATCGAGGTCGTTAAGGATTAATTCTTAAAATTTAAATTGTTTAGTCCTAAAAAAGAGAATAAATAATTAAAGTTATCCCTTTGTCCATCTCTATTCATTAAGTGATTTAAAAGTAGTTTATGTGATTTTATGATTTAATTATGGTTAATTGCATATTTAATCAAATTAAGCCCAAAGAGGCCCATAAATTTAATTAACCCTTGAATATAAACACCAAAAAATCATTATAAAACTACTCGAGATACATGAATATAAAATAAACATGCCCTAAAAGCTATAATGTAAATTGACTTATATTTAAGGGTTAATTAAATAAATTGGGAAAAGCTAAAACCACCAATTACATTCAAAATATCCCAAACAAATTGTGAATTTTAATTTCATTGGAAACCTCTTTGTTTGTTGAGCACAAAGAGAGTTTGATCAAAAATTTTAATGATCCATGCTAATTACTACAGTTTTTTAGGTTCAAGGTTAATTAATATTTTAATTAATGAAATAAAAGCTCTATTATGATGATTTTGAGAAATAATTAGAACCATAGGTCATAATTAATTTCTCAAGTAATCCTTATTATTTCAATAATGAATTAAGCTTTCATAATTAATTTTATAATTTTTTTAATTTTAAGTAATTATTAAATGTACAATTGATTAATTAGGGTTTGAAAATCAAGATTTTCCAAATTACTTGGCAAATTATCTTGAGAAAATTATGGGAGGTAGAGGCCATCCCAATGAATAATCATGTCAATTCTCAAGTTAATAAACTAAGTAATTAGGGCTTAATTAAACTAACTATGTAAATCATCAAACTCTAATTAAACACTATTTATTCAATAAAACTTGGGCTTTTATTTTTGCTTAATTCTCCTCTATCTCTAAGCTTTCCAAAATGTATTTACATTTTTAGAATTTTTAATAATTAGTTATTATTTTAAAGTTTTGGCTAATTAAATCTTATTTTAAATCCTAATCAATCCATTTACACAGTCAATGCTGCGTCAGTGCTGACACAGTAGCGCTTTCCATGTGGTGCCACGATATTGGTCACTTAAATCATTCTACGTGGCTACTAACTTAGTGGCTATGGACAAACCTTCTCCTCTGCCTTTTGATCATGGATCAAATGGTGGAGATTAATCCCATAGTTTAAATCATGGTTTTTAATAGATTTAATCATGACTGTCTATTCTAATCTTGCGGAACGGATGCTCAATGATTCATATTCAACTAGTAGTGAGAGATGGACACCATTCGCCTTTCACTGTGTGATTTAAGCTTGTCAGAGCTTGTTCAATGATGGATTTGACTCCAGATTGATAAAGAAAGCATTCTAAAGGGATTTTATAGCTTAATTGGCATCACATGCAAATTTCTTTCAAAAAGGCCAACACCTAAGTGGCCAGAACTTTATTTTAAGGAGATTACCTAGCCAAAGCTAAAGACCAGTGGTTTGTCAACAGAGACGAGTTTACCTTGAAGAGGTGAAGCCCTATTGAAAGATCCTCCCTTGCCTCTTCATCGATTGCTCCTAAGGCCAAGCTCTACCACTATTTGCTAAAATTTGATCAAACTTAGATTTTCAGTGATCAAATTGAGTGCAGAATGATTTTTTTTTAGTTCTCTTGAGTGTAAGGAAGGTGTGCAAAGATTTAATTTGAGTTAAGAAGAATTTTGGTTAGGTTGGACAGAACGGAGGACTGGGTTTGAGGTGCAGTTGATCTCACTTGCGATGGGGTGCTCAAGAGGCTTTAGAGAAGCTTGGGCTCTAGTGAATGTGTGTGTGGAGTTTGAATGCAAGGAAAAGAGTATACTCTCCTCCCTAAGTGAACCAAGCTATAGGATTGGTTTAGCCTTTGGCAGCTATCCGGGCAGTGTAGGTGGTCAGAGATGATAGAAGACTGGTGAGGTGGATGTACTTGAGTTGCTAAGAGAGTCTAGTAGCCTACCATGGAGTGTACACCTCTTTTGAGATGGAGTAATGGCCAACCAAAGGGAGGAGGTCCTCCCCTTAGTTAAGGAATGAACCCAACAATTTTGGGTTAGGTTGGGTCAATGGTCTCATGTCCAAAGAGTACCAAAGGTGGTTATCATGGGCTAAGGGAGTGGGTAGGTCTTCCAAATAGGGATTTTGTCTTATTTAGAGCCCTTAATTCACTTGGTTTGAGTCAGATTGGCTTCACCATGGGTTTGGTTTAGTTGGGTAGGTTAAGGGGGACCTGAGGATGAGTCATATCAGGTTTGGTTGGGTTTAGCTTAATTTGCCCATGTAGGTCACCAATTGACTAAATTGGGTCAAGAGGGCTAGTGGATTATGTTCAAATGACCATTTGGAATGTATTGGTGCAATTGATTTGATTCAATTTGAAGTGAATTTGGATTTTGTTCATAAGGGTTCATTTGGGTTAAATAGGATAGGTTGACCAATTTAGTAAATTGGAGAAATTTGGTAGTGAGAGGTTGGATTATGTTCAATTGAGCATTTAAGAGTGATTAGAAGCATTAATTTGAATTTATTTGGATTACGATAGGTTTTTGTTCAAATTGATCATTTAGTTCAAATTGGGATAAAAAGGTCAATTGATGGTTGGATAGTGTTCAATAATCAAATTGTGATTGATTGGAGGTATTGATTACAATCAATTTGGACTAGATTATCTTTTGACTTATTTGGACTCATTAGGTCAAATGAGTCAAGTTGAGCTAGTTGAACTAATTGATGGAATTGAATGTGTAGGAGTGAATTGAAATGTTCAATTAAGTTTCTAGATTGATAATGAGGCTTAGATTGATTAAATTTGTCTTAGATCACATTGAATTGATTTTTTAACCCTATAAGGTTCAAATGGGTCAACTTGGGTTAAGGGCCAATTAAATTCAATTATACTCAATTTGGTTGCAATCAAGGTTCAATCGCATTCAATTGAATTTCAAATGAGTTTAAGTGGGTTCAATTTCAATTGAAATTGGTTGATTGTAGACTTAACCCTCTTAAGACCCAACAGGCTAGATCAAGTCAACTTAGTTGACCAAATTGAATTATGATGGCTTAAATTAGGCATAAAATTGATTAGTCTTATTTGGGTTTAATTTGTGGTAATTTAGTTGAAGTTTGGAGTTTGGTTTAATATGTGGCTTAATTGAGTTTAGGGTTGGTGGGCCCTATCAATCATAAGCTGGAGAAGACTTAAGATCCGTGCTCACCTAACTACTAGAAGTTTTCTAATCCTAAGAAGCCTTTAGTGCCTAGATGAATCCTTGGTCTAAGAAAGGGATAGTTAACCTTACTTTAAAAGTGATGTCAACAATGTGTTGAAGGTTCTGAGCTTGATACACCTTCATTCTATATATACATTCTTCTTAACTTAAGATTGGATTGCCTCCATTAGTTGAATAATATTTTTCTAGCTTTCAACTGCTAAAGAAGTATGTTAGAAGTTGTTTCTTATAGATAATGCCAAACTATTGTGTACTAGAAACTTTATGGTGATGGAGTAAGAAAATTTATATTCTGTTCAGAGGAACTAATTTTGATGAGTTGTATAATTGTGATTACAAATCAATTTATTCCCCTTCTTTCTACTATTTATTTGGAGTTATATATATATATATATATGCCAAGTCAACCCCACACATTTTAATTGAAATGGGATATTAATAATTATAGAAAAATCATTGAAAATTTTGAAAAATCATATAAAAGTAGACAAATTTAAGAAAACATTTAAAGGACAAGGAAAGTTTTTTTTTCAGTCAACCTTAAAGGAATTTCCTTTTTCTTTAATGCTAATTAAAACATATAGATAACAAAAATAATGAAGAAAGAATGATATAAAAAATATAAATAATAATTAATCCTTGAAAATTCATACAAAAATAAAAATAAAATCATAAAACAAAATAAAATCATAAATATATGAAATAAATTTTTTAGCAAGCAAATAGAATATAAATTAAAAACTAAAATTTAAATTTTAAAAAATATTTAAATTAATATGATTAAATAATTTAATTAAAATAAACTAAATCATTAAAAAATTCAGATAAAGCCAAATTAATCTCATAGTTTTGTGGGAGGTTTCTGATATTCAGTTAAACTTTTAGAAAAATATTATGATTTGAATAATATTAAATTTTAAATTTAAATAAAAATTCTAAATAATATAATTTTAACAAATCAAAAAATTATATAGAAAGTTTATATGAATATCCCAAGTTAGATATTCTTTTATCATTTTTGTGATTTATTTTAATAATTTTCTTAACTTTTCTTCTTAAAAATAAATAAAAATTTATTAAGTTATAAATTAACTTATAATAACTTTGAAATTTTCTGGGAACATTTTTTAATGTTCTTTGATTATAAAAAAATTTTATATAATTTTTAAAAAATGTTTTAATAATTTCATATTTTCTAAAGAAAATAAAATAATAAAATTCATAAAATTTACTTAGAAGATTTTTGAAGGCATTTTGAAATATATCTCCACTTCGTGAATGTAAAATATATTATATAATGCCTAACATATATTGGTGGTAAAGTTTGCTTATCTAGTGAACTTTACATTTTTAAAAACCCTTCAATGTATAAAATCTATAAAATAAAATTTAAAAAAAAATTCACAAAATCACTAATAACATAAACTTGAACCATCCCTAACTAAGTTGAATATGAATTTACAACTTTTGAAAAACAAAACAAAAGGCAAAATCTAATAAACATGCACCTATACTACCTATCACACATTATGTGTTAGATAGGACAAAACTCATAGACCCATAGGTTAGAATTAATTGCCTTATTTGGATGTTTATGTTGTATTGACAAACTATAATGTGATTATGAAATGACAAGTTAGATATGTGGCTACTTGTGAAAATTATTGGGATTAGTCTTAATATTTATTTCTAAAGATATTATGCTTAAAAAGGGCAAATGATAAAACTAGGTAATGTTATAGAAAACTAATAAATTTTGCTTGGATGTTGTTGCTAAACAATGTTAAAAGCCTCCCTAAGCTTGACTAATAAGGCAAGTGGTTTGACATTAAGAAGTACTGAGAATACTCTATGAAATGAATGAATGAATGTGTATTTGACTTACATCCTACTCTAACAACCTTTATTTTGCATGGAAAATGATTTAATTATTATTTTTTAGAATATAATTTTTAGAAATAAGAAGACTTTGTATAAGCCTATGGAAATACAAAGGAGCATAAAGGAGATGGTATCGATAGATGTTTATTAACATGATGAACTTATGGTAAATATTTACTTATAGACATATCATCAAATTACTAAAAGAAATCAAGAGAAATGTGGGTTATTCAATCACCAAAAGGGACCATCACCCTTTAACTAATTACACATGAGGACACCTCTAAGAGAAATTCTCAATAAATGAATTGTATCTTTATTTTAACATTATTTTTTATATTTATCATGGATGACTTGTGATTTAATAATTATTATCCCAATGAAATAATCCATGTAATAGGTGTTGATCCACAAGGAAAAACGTGAATCATTATAACCAAGTGAAATGATTGCCCAATATATAAAAAGCCTATATAACAATTACTAAATCATCAAAAACTCAATAAGGAATATGTTGAACTCAAGGTAGTAAGGGGGTAAAAGAAAAAGTTGAGGAAATATATAAATACTCTTTGTCTGGACTTCATGGATCCATTGTTATAGGTTGTTAAACTTAAGATCATTTAGCTCAAGGAGATAATCAACACAACCGTGAGATGATCTATCAACAACCATAAATAAAAACTTCTAGAGTTGGCCTCATGACCCCAAATAAAAGAAGGAAAACTCAGGATATGTTACATAGATAATTTCTAAAAATAGACTAAAAAGATGCACGACTTATAGTCTCTACATATATAAAAAAATTATTATGAAAGAATGGAAATGAGAAAGAATAATTATATGTAATCAAAATTACTCAACTTTAAACTTAAGAACCTATCTGAGTCAGGTTGTCACTTCATAGGGAACTAAGACTCTCAGAGTATCACTAAATCATACTTATCTAAAGCTTCATTCAAAGAGATTGGCATGCAATGTAAGTTATTTATCCTTCTAATTCATGCTTGACTTAGCCATATTATGACAATGAGCCAATGCTTGCGAGTTTTAATCATTAGTTAGTTTTATCTTCCAACTCCTCCAAAAATTTAAAATAACAAAAATAATTTTGAATAGTTTGCATATAAGACTATATAGTTTTGTTTAAATTGTGCTAAACTTAACATATAATATGTTCAAACAAGAGTAGCTCACAACGAAGATGTTGATAGTGGGCACAAAGCTTAGCCCTCATTATTAACTTTTAAGCTAATGATAAAACTTAAAGTAAGAACTATGGTGTTTTAATTTGGAGTCATTGGGTACTACGTAGATCTTAGGGGATACTTATTGAAGTGATGGGGTACGACTTATTGAAGTGAAGAGATACGATATTAAGGTATGATGTACCATCTCAAAAGATAACAAACATCACCATACAATGGACCTATTCACCTAATAATGCTCATAAGGTAGATGGGTCTTTGTATATACTAAAGATAACCCTACTTTACATGAAAAAGTAAAACACGGTTTATTTTATATCGGGTTCTTTAGTTCCCTATGGAAGCAAGCATCCATAGTTAATTATATCCTAGAAAATAAGAATTTCTTAAGAAAACTCTCGATTAAAGTAGTTAATCAATATCTCCAAAGATTTCAAAGCTAAACTATCAAAGGATTTGGTATTTTTTGGAAATCAAGTGAGAGATTTTAAAATAGAAAGACTTATTTACGCATTCCAAAGGAAGATAAGTAGGAAGCCCTCATGATACTAGAAAGCCTAGTAAGGACTCCAGTCTATCCTATAGTAAGGCTTTGTATGTTTGAAAGAGAAAGTTTATTTTTATTTGAGTTAAAAAAATTTTAGAGTGCTAAGGCTTATAATCCATTAACACAAGATTGTGGATATGTCTAAGAGGTGAGGACTTATACTCATAGCCCGAAGAAAGAAAATAGCCTCAAAACCTAAATCTAGGATGCTTTATCACAAGCTAAAAGCATGATTTAAGTCTAATCAAAAAAATGGGACTTAGTGATTTACCTCCACAAGAGAGGATAAACCCATCCTGACTCTTCTAGACTTATAACCGTCTGGAGTGGTCATTAGTTAAAACCTCGTACGCTTCAAAACCATGTAGGTTGATCTTATGTAAATGCAAGATAGCTAAGTTGTTATTTAATCAAGAAGAGAAACTAGAATCCTAAACTCACTCCCTAAAAGACTAGATCATGATTGACATGAAATCATGACTTAGACTAAAGAAAAACTTATAAATTTTTTATCATTTTGACACATTCACTTGGACTAAGGCTTGAGATAATTATGCCTAAATGTATGATGAAATAATATCAAGGGCTAAATCAGTAGGAGGAGGTGTTCTCCACTATAAGGGATGCCCTAAAAGGTTAAACATTCCCCTATCATGCAAGATGGAGACCCTCCATATTCAAGAGTGAAATAATATGATATGCATGATTATTAGAGCATACATCATTCAGCTAAGAGGTTGCTAAATATTTTAATTATCTTGATTATAAACTTAAGCTTTAAAGTCAGGTTATGAGTTATTTTAGAATTAAGTTATGAATTTTTAGTGGAGATAGAAAAATTAATTTTATCATAAAGAGCCTACTGCATTCAGGCCACAAATTCAATCATCAAAATTTAAGAAACCTATGAAAAATATGTTATTTCTATTGCACAAGCTAAACATGAAAATCAAACATCATAAATTTCATGAAAGAATAAAAGGCCAGTGCGGCCGGGCACCACCATACACCCCAAAAAAGAAAAGAAGTTGGGTAGCCGAGCTCTACCCTTATACAGGCCTGATTACAAAAGAATATTATAACTATAATTAAATAGATGCTATGGGGGTCTTCATTCTTTGCTTTTCCTTATTTCTTCTTTCTTTGGTTTGATTTACTCTAGGCTTCATAGGGCCTCCCAGGATTTTGCCTTCTAACCATTGCTCATCCTAAACCCCATAACACTAAGCCTAATTCCTATTGCAAAATTTCATGTTTATGAAAAATAAAATCTAAATACACCTACAAAATAGATATTATCTAAACAAATATTCAAAATAAGCAATTATATTCTATAAATTCGTACATAACACCTTGCACATGGGTAACCAAGCCCATCTATCCTAATATAAATTATGCAAAAGGGACTAAGCAACCTGCAAGAAAAAGCATTTATATTTATTATTCATTATTTTAGCAGCCCCTTTAGCATAATCCCTTGCATAAAATATCATTAGTCTAATAGCGGCTTAACATCCAGTCTATGCATAAATAATCCTAACATCCAGTATAAAATATTACATCGCAAAACAAAACATAATATCACAACATACACTATTCTAACTTTGAGTTAGAAGTGGTGACTTAATATTCTAATGTGTGTGCTAATGTTTAGTGTGGCATGTCTTAACTAGGCTTTAGATTTATGATTATCTAGGGGTTTTGGAATGTTCAAATTTCACCTGAGAGGATGTTTCACTTCAAGTTATTGAAAGGATTGATTGGTTTTAATTCATGCTTTATTTTGTTTCACTTAATAATTACTTAGCATTTAGTTATTATAAAGAGAGAAAAGAGGTTTGACCCTCTTCATCCCAACTCTAAGTTAATTTCTAAAGGCATGTTATTATGATTTTTGATTTCTTTAAGTGAATCATTTATTAAACATTTTATTAATCATAAGTTTGGATTAACCTTAAAGAATCCTATTCAAACATGAAAATAATCTTAAGATTAATGAGATTGAATTACTATCACATAGATAATATTCCACCATTCCTTTTCATCATTAATAACATACATATGTTTTTATTTTTATGATATTTAATTTAACATACCTATTCATGCAATGTACATGTGTGTATTTTTGACACACTCAAATGATTATTGATGCATGTATTTTTGATAGAAAAGAGAGATTTCATTCCTTGGCTAAGTATACATACACATGTATTAGAGATTTAAGCAAGTGCGTGGTGTTAAACCAAGGAAGTGAGGTAATCTAAGACCTCCTTGGGGATACTTACAGCCTCATGTTCCCAGGATATCCATATTATATACTTGATACCCCAAATAAAAATAAATGTATACATTAACATATAGATGACAATTATGCAAAAGATTGTATATTAGTAAATTATTTACTCATGTAAAGTAAAGCCCTATCTAATTAAGTGCTTATATGATTTTGCCATACCCATGGGTTAACCATAAGTACCTTAAAGATCTTTATGTTATTAAACACATAAAAAGAAGACCATGAATTGAATTTGAATTATCTGAAAAAGTTATCATTTTAATTTGATTTATCATCGCATTAATTTACTTAATTAACCTTTAATTAACCCTCCCATGAAAATATACTTAGGATAAAATTAGAAAAGAGGTCCTAATAATTTTTCCTCATCATTTCCACTATTTACAATGATTAACCATTATTAATTCATCTAATTTCTTACTATTTATCATTTTTAATAATTATTAAATTGATTAAGAAGGATGATTAGGATTAGAATTTCAAGTTCTTTAAATTACATGGCCAATAAATTCCAAGAAAATTATGGAAGGTAGAGAACATCCCATGGAATAAACCCACCAAATTTGAGATTAATTGACCAAGTAATTAAGCCTTAATTAAGATAATTAGCCTAAACTTCAAATATTAATAAAGCACTATTCAATAACCATACATTAGGGATTTTATTTTTATTAAATTCTTCTTTATTTACCCTTTCTAAAATAGGTTTACTCATATTTTTTGGATTTTTCTATAGTTAGTTATGAATTTTTAAAGTTCTGGCTATTTAATTGCATTTGCTAGGATTAATCCTGTGGTTTCGAAGGAAATAAATCAAAATATCTAATGGATTAAATCATGACCATACATTTTAAGCCGATGATCCATCATCCTCTAAGCTCCATAAGATAAACATCGTCCACCTTTCATCGCGTGATCCAAGCTCACTAGAGCTCGTAGGATGACGGGATCAATGTAAAATGTGCAAGGGGGAAATCTAAGGAGATCCTATAGTGAAAAATGCATAAAATCACGATTCACTTCACAAAAGACCAACACCTAGGGGAAAATCCACAGTTTGCTGGAGTTTTACCTCGCCGGAGCTAAAGATCCATGGTTCATTGACTGAGGTAGCTTTGTGTTGAAGAGATGAAGCCCTATTGAAAAGATCTCAAGCTGCCTCCCCACTGATTCCTCTGTGGACCAAGCATCATCGCAAAGCTTTTTGAAGTTGGTCTTAGAGTGCCTTTTGGTGATCAAATTGACTGAGGATTGATTCATTTTGACCTGTCGAAGTGAGGGAAAGGTGTGGGAAGAGTTAATTTGAGTTTGGTGAGATTTTGGTAAGGATGGATGGATGGGGCTCTCAATTTTGATCGGTGGTTGGTCTTGCCAGTGATGGAGAGCACTAGGGAATTGGGGAAGGGTCTAGGACTGCTCAGAATGCTCTGAGGAAGCTCTACGTGAAGTTTAAATGGATGGGTAGTGAGGTAAACCAAGAGCTGAGATTTGCTCAGCCTTTGGTAGTTGTCCGACTGGGGTAGGTGGTAGGAGGTGACAGTGGACTGCTGTGGTGGAGGTGCTTGAGAGGTTGAGGCAGTGGCATGGGTAGGCATGGGCTGGCATTGGGTGTACCTCCTCTTCTAAGTGAACCAAAATTATGCCAAGGGTGAGTTCACCCTCTCATGGTCAAAGGTTGAACCCAACAACCTTGGGTTTGGTTGGGTCAGTGGTCCTACTGTCTAAGAATGGCCAAAGGTGGCTGCCAAGACTTGGGGAGTGGGAGAGCCCATTCAAATGGGGATTTTGTCCCATATGGGTGGGTTGGTTCAAGGGTTTTGATTCCAACTGGGTTCACCATGGGTTGGGTTTACTTGGGCTCGCCCATGGTGTCCCAAGGATGAGTCATGGCAAATTTGGTTGGGTTTGGAATTGGTTTGGCTCAATTTGACCCATATGGGTCAAATGGGGTTCAATTGGGCTGGGTTGACCAATAGGTCAAATTGGGTAAAACCAAAGGTTTGGGTGTGTTCAAATGATCATTTGGAATGTATTGGTTCAATTTGAAGTGGATTTGATTTTGGCTCATATGGGTTCATTTAGGCCAAATGGGCTAAGTTGACCAATTTGGTCAAATTAGCCAAATTGGCTTGGGTGAAGGGTTGGTTTAAGTTTAATTGATCATTTGACAATGATTGTAGGTGTTGGTTTGATTCAATTTGGATTTAGGAAAGATTTGGTTCAACTGGAACTTTTAGATCAATATGGGCTAAAGGGATCAGTTGGGTTAGGTTTACCCAATTGGGTTCAATTGAAAGTTGGATCATGTTCGATAATTAATTTATGATTAACTAGAGACATTAGTTTCAATCAATTTGGTTTAGGATTTGATTTGACTCAATTTGGCCATTTAGGTCAGATTTGGTCAACTTGGGTCCAAAGATTAAATTGGCTTAGCTTGGCCCAGTTGATGGTTCAGTCATGTTCAATACTCAATTTAGGATTGATGAGAGTCATTGATTGCAAATAATTGGAGTTGGAATGAGATTTAGTTCATTTTGGTCCATCTGGGTTAATTGGGTCAACTTGGATCAAGTGGTCAAATTGGATTGGTTTGACCCAATTGAATACAATTGGGAAATCAAGAATGATCAATAATCATTATAAAAGTGATTAGATGGGTTGATTCAATCCAATTTGGGTTGGATTGAAGTTTGAGTCAATTTGGTCATTTAGGCCATTTTGGGTCAACTGGACCAAATGGGTTGATTAGTTGAATTGGATTAAATTGGGTGTTGAAAAGGGTTCAATGATAGATTTAGAGTTGATTTGGGGTTTTGATTATAATTGATTTGGGTTTGAGTGGATTTTGGCTCACTTGGACTTTCTTAGTAAAATGGACTAACTTGGGTTGATTGGACTCATTTAGTTCAATTGGTTTGATTGCAAGTATTGGGAGAATTTAAAATGGTCTATTTAATGGTTGGAATGCTTTTGTGAAATTCATTTTGGGTTAGACTTTGTTTGAATGGGTTTTGGGTTGGGTCCAAAGGATCATGGAGGAATTAACTTAGGTTAGGGCTTAAGCTAATTTGGCTTCGAACTTGGATAGGAAATAAAATTCAATTGAGGTTCGTTGTGTTGGCTTGAGCTTGGTTTTGGATGAGCGGACAAGTATAGGTCTTGGTTTAGGCCATACGGTAGGTAAGACATATTTGTCCTAAGGTATAATCTAAGCCTAGGGTATGCCTTCCTAAGTCTCCAGGCTTGGGTTTAGTGTTCCCTTAATCATTAGAAGTGCCCTATGACTAGGAAAATCCAAGTGCCTGGAAGGCTTCTAAGTCTAAGGCGGGAAGGATGAGTCCTAACTCCAAAAGTGAGCTCAACAAGAACACAACAAAATATCTATCGAATAAAGCATTGGCTATAACAACACTTAAGTTTTACATAATTACTAGAAAGTTCACCCTTCTTAGAGTACGTCTTTACACCATGAATAATACATGCATGACATTATAAGACTTTAAAATCTTTAAAATTTCTAATAATATTTATAGATTTTTTATTGGTATGCTAGGAATATTTGGCAAAATACAATCAATAAGAAGAATTAGTGTTGACCTCATTTTTCTTAATGAGGTTAACATTTCTCATTATCTTAGTACTTAAGATTCTCAATTCTAGACTAAAGATTCCTCACTTAGACACTTAGTGCACCTCTCTAGTGACTAATTAAAACACTAAACTTAAATCTAAAATATGTCACCAAATCAAACTAAATGAGATTCAAGAACTCAACTTAAACCAAATGAAACCCAAATCCTAGGGTTGATCTAAGCTAAGATAGTAAGCCCCACGAGGAACTAATCTATCCCAAATTGGTTAAGTTTACTCAAACACCTCCAAATCTAATGAAATTAAACAAAACTCAAGATATGATGCATTTGAACTATAATCTAAATTCAGCCCGCTCTTAATTGCACTCTTAATTTGGTTTGGGTCACTTAACTTAATTAACTCATTTAGGCTTATTCAAATCAAACTCAAACTAAATCTAGATAAATCATATCTAAGCCCAATTAAATTAATCTAAAAGCTTAGAATTACTATTCAAGCTTAATTAAATACAAATCTAAATTTAATTAGGGTTTAGGTTGACTAATCAAGTCATTTGACCTAATTAACTCATGTGAGCTCCACTTAACTCAAATTAACTTCAATCAAAATTAAATCACATTGAACTATCCAAAAGGCTTATAATCATCATACTAACTCATCCACGTCAAAATGAGAACTCAATTGAAGCTTAAATTGGCTAATTAGGTCACTTGACCTAAATGGACATTATAGAGGCAAATCAAGTTAAATTAAAATTTTAAAACTTTTGTTAATACATAATTGAACTTAATCTAACTTTTCTTTTAGTTTAATTTAGCCAAGTGAACTCAAATTGACCCAATTAGGCCATTTTGAGCTAAATCCAAAATCAACCTAAATTAATTACAATCAATCAAACTCAATCACTCTAATAACTCATTAGATATAATTAAATTATAATCTAAGCTTAAATTAATCAAACTAAATATTTGACTCGGTCCAAATCAATTGACTTAGATTGAGTTAACCCAAACTTCAAAATCATTGCATGATATCCAAATTAAACTTTTACACACTCATTCTTACCCAATCTCTCCATGTATGAGTTGGCACTCCAACTTTAAAGAGAGGGAAGATAAGTTAAAGGCAAGGGATGTAAAATAAAGAAAAGAAATGAAAAATTTTAAAACCAAAATCTCCTCACATTCACTCCCATCACTCAACTTGTTTGACTTAGGAGTGATCTTAATCACTTAACCACCTATACAGTGAACCCTAGCTTTTCCCAATCAATGGCCACACCTTCACATCACCATCAATAGTGATTTTTGGCCACCCTTAAAAGAAGAAAAAGAGAGGCATCAAAAGTTATTCTTCTTTCTTGGAACACCTTCTCCATCTCCTAAGAAGTAAAACTAACCCATCCCCCTTCTTCTTCACTCATAAAATACCAATACTGATCAAACTCTAGTGAAGGGCAGTGTCATTTAATGGTTAGAGAAATTTAATGAGAAAAAAATAGAAAAATTAAATCTAGAGCTTCATTTAGGCACAATGATCGATTTCAAATTGAAAAATCCAGTCAACATTGGCTTGAGTGAAGTTAATCTAAAATCTTATAATCAAACTCTAGGTGTTGGTATTTTGTAAATGAAGATTGCATAAAACTAGGAAGTAAATATAGATCCCACTTGCTCTTTCAATTTCGAGCAGTTTGGGTGTGAGAAACAGAGTTTTCTGGTGGGATTCACCAAAAAATCATCATTATAAGTAGAATCTATTTGCCCCTCCCTTATTATTTCCCAGCCAAGAGGAAGATAGACTACTAGCCATCCAACCCACTTGATTGGGATGGACGACTATGATTAGATCTTCCAAATAACGATTTAAACCCCCATTATAGAAATCATATCTAATCTGAGTCATTCGATCTTTGATAGGATAGAATGGATCGAATCTGTTACCCTCGCAATCCATGTCAGCACCATCTGGCCCAATTGATGTTGATACATATAAAGTGAATCCTGGTCAACACTAATTGGTTTAAGTATAAAAATAGGGGAATTTTCAAATTTAAAAATGATTAAAAAATAGATGAAACATCAAAATATCATAATAAATAAAATATTCAACTAAAAATTAAAAAAAGCTCTTTCTCGATTCAACTTCTCAAAAGAAATCTAATAAAGCCAAAATCTCCAAATTTTGTTGGGTATTTTGAGATTAATTTGTATATTATCAAAAATAATAATTCTTTAATTAATCTCAAAATACAAATTTAATTTAAATAAAATTTTAAGGGACTGAAATTAGTGATAATTTGTACCTATCATAAAAATTTCAAGCCAATTCTCAATTAAGAGTTATTAATTCTTGAAGTTTATTAGCTAATTTTGAGCAAATAATTATTTAAATTTTTTTGATTTTGTGAAAATCCATTAAAATTATTAAAAACACATTAATGAACATAAAGGAACCTAGAAATAATATTTAAGCCATCTTGATCACCTAAAATCTAAAAATAATTAACTTAGAGATTAATTAAATCTTAATTAATTAGCCCAAACTTCAAAAAAATATGATAAATCTACTATGAAGTCCAAAGTTACAAATAACAACTCTTTGAATTCATATTTAAGAGAGGAATCTAAAAAAATAAAATTTTAAAATTTTACTAATATTTTGAGATTAATTTGGATGATATAAAAAATGATAATACTTTAATTGATCCTAAAGTATAATCCTAATTAAATTGAAATTTTTGGAGTATAAACATAGTGTTAAGATCTACTAACTCTGAAAATTTCAAGTTAATCAAGTTTTGGAACAAGAGTTAAGACTTTTGGAACACATTATGATAAGTTAGATAAATCAATTAATATAAATTCATAAAAATTATACAATTATACCAAAATGATGTAAAACATCTTAAACAATACCAAAAGTCATAATAAAATTAATTATGATCACCAAATTTGATTAATTCTTAAATCACCTAAATTGGGGTTTAATGAAGAGTTAAATTTAAATAAATGATTTAATTTAATTATAATTTTAAAAATTAATAGAAAATTAACCACTCAGCTAAAAATTATGAGTAACCCATCTCTAGATTCACAATCTAGGGAGGAATCTAAAAGAATTAAAATTCTTAAAATATACTATATATTTTAAAATCAATTTAGAAATTATCAAAAACAGTAATTCTTTAATAGCTCTCAAAATACAAATCCAACTAAATTGAAATTTTAGTGTAAGAGCTACATACAAATATCGATTTACCATAAAAATTACAAGTCAATCAAAGCTTTGGATTGAGAGTTGTGGTTTTTTGAAGCATATTAGAATAATTTAATTAAAATAATTAATTTTAGATGAGAGGAAATTATAAAAATACACTACATGGGTTCAAACATCTTCATTAACAACAGAGACATTAGGGAAGTCATTCACACCTCTTAGATATGATTAAATTTTAAAATCCCTTATTTAATGCTTAATAGGGAATTAAAATTCCAATTAATTGAATTCATGGAGTTTGATCTTCAATAATTTATATGAAATCAATCATTTTTCCAAAAAGTAAGAATGACTCCTCTCTAGATTTAACAAGAGAAGATCTACCAAAATTAAAAGTCTAAATTTTGCTAAATATTCTAAGAATAATTTGAAAATTAATAAAAAAATATGTATAATTTTATAATTACTCCTAAATTACATCTTTAATTAATTAAAATTTTTATGATAGGTTTATCATATCAATGTCCACTTCTCATAAAGTTTTATGGCATTTGGGTGATGGATCAATAGTTATGAATTTTAGAATGTCTAATGACCAAATTCACTTAACAATTAATTAGAATTTTTTAAAATTACCAAGTTTGTATTTTAATGTATAAATACACATGCTTAAAATGAAAACACTTAAGAAAACTTATTATGATCTATGGTTTCCATTAAAACTAAAAATCACCATTAATAGGATTAATTAGTGATTAATAATTTTTAAATGATATAAGACTTAGAAAATTAATAACTAATTGTGCAAGTCTTTAAAAGTTATGATCAACCCCTCTTTGTGCTTATCTAATAGAGTGGTTTTCAATGAAATTAACATCCCCAATTAGTATGGGGTATTTTGAGTGTAATTGATGATTTGTGATCTTTCTTATTTTTTAATTAATTATAAAAATAATCCAAAATGCCTTAGAATTTTTATGATATGTTTTATTTATGTTCATGCATGTTTTATATTTTTTTTCATAATTCTTTACCTTAAGTTTCATGTTTAATTAAATTTTTGAGCCTCATTGGGATTAATTGCATTAAATAATTATTAAACCCCTAATAAAATCATAAAAATCATTTCTTTGATTTTTAAATCACTTAATAAATAGAGAGGGGTTTGAAATAATGTTAGAGTATCTAATATTCTCAAATATTCCTAATCCACTTAAATTGCTATAACTTAAGTAAAACTTAATTAAGCTTAAAAGATGATATGATTATGTTATTAACAATAGAATTAGTGCTTAAAGAAGATAGCCTCATGAAACTTAGCTATTCTTTTTTATTAATTTACTTGTGCATGATATATCAAATACTCATTTACATTGATGTTTAAATTTAAAATTTTAAGCTTATGTCATGATTATTAATGCTATCAATGCTTTTATTACTATTAAATTTCAAAAAATTACTTTCTTCATACATATATTGATAAACAAAGATAATAAAAATATAGTAATCATATGTACAATGCATTCCTAAGGTATTAAGTTTGAAAATCTAAGATTGCAAGGCTATAATCTTGAAGGAAGTATATACCTCACATCTCTCGTATAATAATGACATGTACTTATGAAAATACAAATAGACATACATACGTAAATTAAATTAGCTTTAACTTGTCATCATTAAAATTTTTAAGTTAACATATTCATTGTATGCATGTATGTAATTACGTGTACAAAGCGAGCAAGTATATAGGCTAGATACTCTGGATCGCGATGAGGCTACTAGCTTGAAGGAGGTCTTTGCCTCATATTTTTAATAATGACATGTACTTGAAAATACTTAATATATATTTATGTTTGTATATGCATATGTGCAAATGTGTACTTGTTATATATATATAATATAAATCCTTAACTTATCTCAAAACAAAATATACACATATCCATGCATGCATAATCAAAATATTTTACCCATTAATCGAAATCATTCCTATGTTAATATATTAAAATTCCTTGCTTAAGTTTTAGCTTAAACACTTAAAGCCTACATTTATCTCACCACACTAGCATTTGCACACACATTAGAATAATAGGCTATCGATAATAGAATTAATTAGGATGGTGCTTTATTGTGGATTGATTTTTTTTATTTTGAGATATAATATTTTAGATTATATATTCGGGTATATGTTAGTAGACTAGATGTTAAGGAGATATTAGACTAACATTATTTTTTATAAGAGGTTATGCTCAATAAAAAGGTACATTATAATAAAGTTAAGTCAAATATGTTTTGCTTGCACCTTCCCTGAGCATAACTCAATATGACAGGTGGGCTTGGATACTCGGTAGTGTCAAGCCCCACTATATGGAATATAATTATTTTATGTGTATGTATGTTCTAGCTAACCTTTATTTTTCTAGGTGCAGTTAAGATTTTATTTTAGATTTTATTTTAGGAAGGATTTTGATTTTGCCACCTTCCCTGAGCATAACTCAATATATGATTTTATCCTATGGACTTAACCTTGGTAAAATTCAATCAATCCAAATCCAATTAATTTTCTTCAAGGTCAATTCAATCCCTCCATCATATATCAAATCCAAATCCAAATTCCAAATCAAATGATTGAAACCCATGATCAAATCAAAAATCAAAATCCTTCCAAAGCCATATGATTTTATCCTATGGACTTAGCCTTAGCCAAAGTCAAATCAATCCAAATTCAATTGATTTTCTCCAAGATTAATTATATCCCTCAATCATGTACCATATCCAAATTCCAAATTTTTTAATATTTAATAAAAATAAATATAGTATATTTTAAGTATTAAATATATTTTATTTAAAATCTAAATATATTTTATTTAAAATCTAAATATAAATAACATAAAATAAAATAAGAAAAAGGAATAAAAAATAAAAGTGATCATAAAATACCCCTCAATTTATAATTTGTGTTATTATTTGTAGCAAAAATCTAAGATTATATAAAATCTATATTAGAGTTTTTTATTTAATTATATAAGTCATTTATTTAACACTACCATTGCCGGTCCCAAGTCCGGATGCAAAAGTGGAGGGTTGCATTAGGTAGTCGACAGCCAGCGTAAAATTTGTTGAAATAATCATGACATAAATCCTTTAAATCATTGTGTTAATGCTAGGGCGTCCCCTGGAAGCGATGGCTTGAATACAGCAAAAAATGTGCTAGAGCCGCTGCATCGGTGCCCGGGTGCAGTGTTAAATAAGCAAAATGATTAAAATCTAAAATCAAATCCAAGTTTCAAAATTTCTAACTAAGCCATATAACCCATTCTCATAAGCTTAGCCAAATCTCCACCTAAATTATCCCAAACTTGATTGATTTCTTTATAAATCAATTATTATTTCATTTATATTCACAAATATAAATGAAATTCACAATCAAATAGACAAAACTAAATCAAACTAAATCAAAATCCATTCAAAAACCCTTCTTAAGCCTTATGGACCTACCTCCATGAGCTTAGCCAAATCTCATGCAATTCAACCCAAACTCAATTGATTTCTTTATAAATCAATTATTCATTCATTTATATTCATAAATATAAAGGAAACCCACCTTTAAATGATCAAAACTAAATAAAATTCCTACTTAAGCCTTTTTGACCTATCTCCATGAGCTTAGTCAAATTTGCTTCCAAATCACTCCAAACTCAAATGATTTTCTCATAAATCATTTGTATCTTCATTTATATTCACAAATATAAATGAAATATAAATTCACATGACAAAAATAAAGTCAAACCCAGTTCAAGGCCTTTAAGCTAATTCCTTGAACTTGGCCAAATCCTATCCAAATCAAATCAAAACTAATGGATTTTCTTTGAACCAATCATTCTTTCAATCATCTATCCAAATATAAATGAAACCTACAATCATCAAGCCAAATTCAAGTCAAGCACAAGTTAGCATTTTTTACTTCAAAATTCCAAATGAATAAAAACCTATCATAGCCCAAATTTCTTTGTAGTTGGATTTATATTTCGATCCTAAACTCATATATAAATCCAACTAAACCTTAATTAAACCAAAACCAAACAATTGACACATTTAGGTCCACTTGACCCAAAGTGGCCTAAGGGACCTTTTTGAGCCAAGTTTTAATCCAACCCAAAATGGATTGAGCCAAGCCCATCCAAGCCTCATATCATGATCAACAATCACCCTATAGTGATCAATTGCCTTGAATTTGGTCAAACCAAGTCAACTTGGTCATTTGACCAAGTTAACCCTTAGCTCAAATGAAACCCAAACTATCCAAAACTCATCATACACCAAATTGATTGAAGTCATTGATTCACACCAACCCATAATCAATGTTTGAACATGACTTGACCCTCAATTGAGCCAAACTAAACCTAATTGGCCATTTGACCCAAATTGACCTAAAAGGCCAAAATGATTCAAATCTTGATCTAACCCAAATTGATAGCAACCAATGGCTCAATTTCATTCCAAATCCATTGTTGATCTTGACCAAAGCTCCAATTTGATCAATTGGACCCAACCTAGCCCAATTGACCAACCTGGCCCAAATTGACCTAAAGGGTCAAATTAGCCAAAATCCAAATTAAATCCAAATTGATTCAATCCAAAGCCTACAATTATTTTCAATTAACCAATTGAACATGAACCGACACCCAACCTAAGCCAATTTGACCAATTTGGTTAAATTGGTCAACTAAGCCCATTTGACCTATATGAATCCAAATGAGCCAAAATCAAATCTAGGCCAAATTCATTCAAATCACTCGAACCAAACACTTAAAATCATTATTTGAGCCTAACCCAAGCCTTAGTTTGACCCAATTTGATCAATTGGTCAACCTAACCCAACATGACCCAAATTGAACCCATATGACCAAATTGAGCCAAAACCCATAAAACCAACCCATAGGACTTTGGAAGCTAACCAAACCTGACCCAAACTCACCCTAGGTCAACCCAAAATCAACCCAAACCCATTTAGAGCCAAGTCCAATGTAAATCCTCCATGGATCCTCTCTCACATTGGATTCTTTCCTCTAATGATAAAGTTCACTCTTCCTTTCACCTTGGCAGACCTCACTCATCCAAATGAGGCATCACCTGAGCCACCTAACCCATGCTAGGTCAGCCATGGACCAAAGGGAGGTGAGTTAACTCACCTCCCATGCAAACTGAGCACCCAAAGGATCAAGGGAAGGTAATCTGGCCAAAACGAGCTTGGAGCCTCCTGCCATGGCTTCTCCCAATCCAGATGAGCCACGTGGACTTGATGGCGACCACTCCCAAGCTTTAGAGACGGCTGGCCGGCCAAAAAATGGGAAGCCATCCCGCCTATCCATTTCAGCAAATCGAGGGTTATAAACCCCCCCCCCCCCCCCTCAATTAAGAAATCAGCTCATTCAAATTGTTTGAGCTTCCAAGGGAGAATTCAAGCCTCCTTATAATCCTGAGAGTGATTCCAAGCTTTCCTCCTTTAGCATTTCCTTTTCTCATGCAAAACTAAACATGACACTCCAATCTTGATTCCAACTCCCTCATTTCTCAACCAAACTTTAATTTCTCTTACGCACACATTCCACGCACATCGTCAAAGCGGCCCAAGTCATTTTCGAAGCTCCAAAGCCACCGGAGCTAGGACTTCGATCACCACTGAGCTCCATAGTGATGAAAGTTGGTCCACCGAGTGAACCAAGGGGAATTGTCTTACGTGCTACTCAATAGGGCCTCGTCTCTACTAGACGAAGCTACCTCCTTCGATCCCACCGCCAGTCTTGAGCTCTGACGAGGTAATTTTCCAAAATGATAGAAATATGATATTTTTGTTGGAGCTCTTTGAAGAGAATTTGCATGTGAGTCGATCTTAATCGTTGGATATGTGTGGATTCCTTCCCTCATTATGTGGGTTGATTTTAGAGTTCATGGTGGACGAACTCTGTCATTCGGCGTTTGTTGGAAGAAGGATCACGAGCCGTCTATTCGACGTGATTGGAATGGATGGCTTGATCAAATCATGCTAAATTTTCTCTATTTTCTCCCTTTACACCGCAGGATTGATCTGCATCGTCCTATCTGAGATCAAATGGTAGAGATCAATACTGCATCCACCGCTAGCTGACTCAGCGTGTGGATGTGACTACTTTAATTGTTAATCCCACGGTGCCATGTGGAAAGCACGTTGCGTCAGCACGCCATGTGGCATCGACGAGATTAAGACTTAATTAGGTGATTTAATGAGTTTTAAATGTTGAAACATTAATAATTTATAACAAATTATAGAAAAATCCAAATAATATAAATAATGGCTCATTTTAAAGGTATTTTAGAGGGAAATCTATTAAAATTATTCTTAATTAATTTTGAATAGTAAATTTGGCTTAATTAGGGTTTAATTAAAAATTAAATATCACAATTACTCCATAATTAATTAACCAATTAATTTCAAACTTTCTGAGAATGTTTAGGGGGATGACTTTTGCCTCTCATATTTTTCTTAGAATTTGTTGGTTGATTAATTGGAGAAATTAATCTCTTAAGCGCTAATTACCTTCTTAATTTAATTAAGTGATAATTAAGCATATGAATAGTAATTAATCAACAAATTGGACCCCTTAATCATTATTTAACAATGGGAGACTTGGGAAATTGGATTTGGGCCTCCCTCCTATTCTTTCCCCTAAGTTTCCTTCTCTTCTTCAATAAAAATGTTAAGTAAAGATTAATTAACTAATTAATGACTTAATTAGTTAAATTGAAACTCAAATCATATCAAATCATGTTTGATTATGTAAGAGGCTTATGGAATTAGGTTGGGACCTCTTTCCCAACTGTTTCCCCTCAAGACCATTTCATTTCAAAGGTTAATCAATTAAATTTGGTAATTAAGTAAAGAGGAATGGATTAATGTATTAATGACTTGATTAACCTAATTAAAAGGGTAATTGCATATAATTTCCATTAATTGATCCATGGGTAGAGCTTTAGGTGTTCAATAGCCTAAAAAGGGTTAATGAAATTATGGTTAGCTCACATGTGTAAGAAAACTATAAAAGTAATTAATGAAGTTCTTTAAGCTTAATTAATTAATGATTGTGAGTTGCCCCTTTACTTCATAGGACCATTGTCATTTACTTTTCAATTCATTTGCATAATGCATTGGCTTATAATCATTCAATTAATTACCTTAAGGTAACATAGGTAATGGTTTAATTAATTGATTAAATTCATACCTTAACATAATTAATCTATAAAATCAATCTAATTACCTTCCCATTAAACTAAATTAACTCACACATGGGGAATGGTATTAGGATTAGCAAACCTCCTCTCCTATCTCCTAAATCAAATCAAACATTAAATTAAAAATGACATTAAGAAGAGTTGGTTTATTTTAAATAAGTTTATTTGGTATGATTATCCTTAAGAATAAATTAGATTGAATGAAATTATGTGTTTATGTATCTTTATTTCTTTCCAATCATATTAAATGTTGTATGTCACTTGTAGTCATGCATACATCTTTTTCAAAAATCAATTAAATGAAATGATTTCTTTTATGTCAAGCTTGCATGTGTTGATTTTAATTAAAATATGTGTGGCTATTATAATTATTAAATCAAAAATTATCTTCAAAAGTATATAAATCAACTATGACATGTAGAGTGAGAAAATTATAAGTATTCATAAGCTTGCATGTGTCCATAGATTAGAACATATGATATGAAGTTCTCTTTTCTTTAATCTTCATAGATCTACATAAAAATATGAATATTAACAAGTGTATAGTTCATTTGAAAAGGACGTTTGGATTCATTCTTATGTACATCCATGTTAGAACTTGGATAAAACTTTAGCTCATATGTATAAATAATTTAAATAAATAAAAACATAATTCTTGCATGATTTCATTCTTATAGTTATTTGTACATTCATGTGTATCTAAGAATAGCGGGTATATCTAGTCTAGACATTCTGGGGACCCACGGCATTAAGTAGCCCCAAGGAGGTTTTTATCTCACTCCCCAGGTTAACAATGGTGAAGTACTTGCTTATAACTTTTATACACTTGTGTGTTCATTTGGCTAATCAATGAAAGTATTCCCTTTTCAACTTTATTTCATATGCATAAATATTTCAAAAATGCAACTTTAGCTTGGTTTTCCACTCTTATAGTTATTTGTACATTCATATGTATTTAAAAATAGTGGGTATATCAAGTTTGGACATTCCGGAGATGCACGATTTTAAGTAGCCCTAATGAGGTCTTTACTTCACTCTCCTGGTTAACGATGGCAAAGTACTTGCTTAACACTTTTATACATTTGAATGTGCATTTACCTAATGAGTGAAAATCCCATATTTCTACAAAATTCATTTATGCATCTTTCATTTAAGTGTGCTTAAAACATATTGCATGTGTAGGTATACTTAGGATTTAAAATCATATGCATGCTACATATGATGGAATGAAATGAATGCGCATGTGTCATGTGATAGTAATTCATTCCAATTAATCTTAAGATGTCTCTATTATTGAATATGATTATTTAAAGCAAACCTAAACTTAGAATTAATTTTAAATGTCTAATAAGCCATTCACTAAAGATAATTAATTAATTAACATGCTTTAAAAGTGACTTAAGGTAGGGGTGAAAGAGAGTAATCCTCTCTTTTTCTTCTCTTTATAACACTTAGATGCTAAGAGTTAATCAAATAAAACAAAATAAAATACTATGTAAAATCTCAAATCATTTAAACAACTTAAAGTGAAATCAACCTCTTATGATTAAATGCCCTTTCACACTTGAAAATATAACTCTAATGCTTAGTTAAGACATACCACACACAAGCTCTAACACACACATTAAAACTAAATCACCATTTCTAGCTTTATGTTAGGGCGGTGCATGGTATGATGTATGTTTTATTTTGTGATGTATTATTTTAGACTGGATGTTAGGGTGTATATTTCATAGATTAGATGTTAGGCTGATATTAGCCTAATCATATTTTTTGCAGGGTATTATGCTTAAGGGTCTGCTTGAAAATAAATATAAATGCTCTTTTTGCAAGTTGCTTAAGCTCATAATCATAGTCCAAATTAGGACAGGTGGGTTTGGTCATCCATGTATAGGGTGTTAAGTTCAAATTATGCATATAACTGCTTGGGTTGTATGGTCTGTTTAGCTAACACTTGTCTTGCAGGTGTAGCTAGATTTACTTTTCCTATTTTTAATATAATTTTGCATTAGAAATTAAGATTAGTGTTATGAGTGAATTACGATGAGAAGTGGCTAGAAGGCTTTGTCCTAGGAGGCCCTATGATGCCTTTGAAGCAAATCAAATCAAATAAAGAAATGAAGGAGATAAGAAGACCCCCATAATACTTATTCATTTATAACTTGAAATTATTCTTTTATATTTTTGGTTGTATAAGGGAAGAGCTCTACTACCTATTTTTCTTTTCAGGTAGTATGATGGCACCCGACTTTTATTCTTTTAAGCTAGATTTATCAATTATTTGATGTTATGTTTAAATTATGCAATAGAAATGGCATTCCTCTTCATAGTTTTTTTATGAATGATGATTTAATTGTGGCCTGGATCTGATTAGACTCTTAGGAAAATAAATAAATTTTTTGCCCCAACTATAACTCATAACTAAAATTTTCTATAACTCATAACCTCACATAAATCCTAGGCATTAAATCAAGATAATTAAAAGATTTAGAATCCTCTTAGCTGAATGTTGTATGCTTAACATCATGCTTGGATATTATTCCACTCTTGCTAAGAGAGAGTTTCTACTCTTGCACGATAGGGGAAGGCTAGACCTTTGAGGGTCTCCTCTATGGTGAAAAACACCTCTTTCTTTCTAATTTAGCCCATAATCTCATTTCATCATGCATTTTAATATATGAAAATCCTATGGCCTTTGTCAAAATGAAATGTCAAAAATTAAATAAAAATTGAAAAGATTTGCATTAGACTAAGTCATTACTTATACCACTCATGCTCTAGTCTCTTAGGGAGTGGGTTTAAGGACTTTAGTTTCTTTCTAAATAATAACAACCTAACTATCTTGCAAAATTATATGACTTGCCTACATAGTTTTAAAGCGTAGGAGGAGTTAGCTAGCTACATATATATATATATATATATATATATATATATATATATATATATATATATATATATATATATATATATATATATATATATATATATATATATATATATATATATGAATTAGAACATTAAATCAACTGAGTCTTATCAAAACATAAAACTACTAAATTCAAATAACAATAGAAGTAACTTAATCAACATAAACTACATGAAACAATAAAGCTTAATGAATTTAATAAATATTTAAATGGAAACTAAATAAAAGATTGAAGCATTAATTGAATTTAAAATTGAAGTAAATTTAATCAAATTAAAATATATTAATTAATTTTAACTAAATACTAACATTCAAAACACATAAAATTCTAAATAATGAAAATTCAAATATTCAATAAATATTCAAATCAAACTCAATGAATGGTTTAAGCATGAATTAAATATTGAATAAAAAAGGGAACTAAATGAAATTAAAATAAAATAAAATTTGGCTAATCATAAGTCATTAATAAAAGTAACAAATTTAATCAATTGGAATTGAAGTTGTAAGTTGAATTTAAACCTTAATTAAATCAAGTAAATTGTAAACTAAATTAGTTAAACTAAAGAAACTTGGTTAAACTTAACCAAACTATCATTAAATTAAGTTAATCAATTTAAACTCAAATAAATAATCAAATTTAATAAACTTAATGAGTTTAGAAATAATTAATTAATGTTTGAATAAAAGATCAGATTAAATATCAATCCAATTATAAGATAATCCAATTAAATCATATCAATCAACTTAAATTTTATCAAACTTTAATGCATAAAATCATTAAATTCAAATAACATTAAAACTCACTTAGTCAATAGAAATTACATAAAACTTAATGAACTTAATATAGATAAATAAAAATCAAAAGAAATCTTTTAAAGAATTAAACATTAATCAAACTTTAAAGTGAAAATGAATGTGAGGAGCCACACGAAGATTGAATTTGAATCCCCGGCGGATCTTCCCCCTTATGCCCTTGGCGTAAATCAATCTATGATCCAACCAACTCATGTGTGAATCCCCAGTGGATCTCTCTTCGAGCCCTTGGTACGAAGCTAGTTCCCCAACCAGCTAAAGCAAACCTTCTCATCGCTCCTGTGCCATTGGCATGAAGCGAATTACATCACGTTAGGATTCATGGTTCCATTTACCTCTCTGTTTAGGTATTGATTTTCATCTTTAGTGATTGTAATCTTTCCTGGATGCTATTGATCAACGCTAATACATGTGGTGTGCCTTGTCAATTACACCACACCTATTGGGGGTCCTTTTATTGACCTCACTTTTGGAGTGAGGATTGACTCATCCTATCTTAGAATTAGGAGTCCTCTAGACACTTGGACTTTCCTTATCATAGGACACTTCTAGTGATTAAGGGAACATTAAACCTAAGCTAAGAGACTAAAAGAGGCATACCCTAGACATAGACTATACCTTATGACTAAGGAAACCTATCTATCCTATAGCCTAAACTAAACCCATGCCTATCCCCTTAGCCAAATCCAATCTCAAAACCAATCCAATTAAACAAAATTGAATCTCCTTCCATATCCAAGCTTCAAGCCAAGATGATTGAAACCCATCTTAATCCCATAATCTAACCCTTTGGACCTAGCCCAAAGTTACTTCAATCAAATCAAGCCCAATTGATTTTCATAAAAGCACTCCAACCCTTCAAATCATCATTCCAAACTCTTCCAAAACCTACAATCAAATCAATTCAATCAACCTAAGCTAGCCCATTTGAACCTAAAATATCAAAATGAGCCAAAATCCAATTAAACCAAAATTAAATGCAATCAAAGCCATCAATCAATCCTAAATAAATCATCAAACTCAACTCAACCCAATTCAACCCAAACCAACTCAATTGACCCATTAGGTTCACTTGACCCAAAGTGACCTAAAGGATCCATTTGAACCAAACTTCAATCTAACCCAAATTAGATTGAACTAACCCATTCAAAACTTCTTACAATGATTGTTGGTCATCTTTGATTGATCAATTGCAATCAATTGGGTTGAACCAAGCTAATTTGATCACTTGACCCAAGTTGACCCAATTTGCCTATAAAAATCAAATTGAAACAAACTTCATTCCAAACTCATTTAATTGAAACCAATGATTCCTACCTACCTTAAATTGATTCTTGAATATAACTTGGCAATTAATTGAGCCAAACCAAGTCAAATTAGCCCTTTGACCCAAGTTGACCCCATTTGACCTAAAAGATCATATTGGGCCAAATCAAATCCTACATCAAATTGATTGAAACCAATGACTCAAATCCATCACAAATTTATTATTGAACATGATCAAGGCCTTGGTTGAACCCAATTTGACCAAGTCAACCCAATTGATCCATTTAGCCCAAATTGACCTAAAGGGTCAAATTGACCTAAATCATTCCTAAATCCAAATTAATTGAAATCAACACCTACAATCATCTTCAAATCTTCAATTGAACCTAAATCAACACTTAACTCAAGCCTTCTCATTGGTTCACCATGGGGAGCAAGGACACTGCTCCTCAGCCCACTTCCTTCACTGAGCCACTCAAGGAGCTCCACCTCAGCACCCCACTGACGTCCCGGCCAAACGTCTACCAAATGCAGAGCTAACCCGAGCCATCTGATTTGATGGGGAGGAGAGTATACTCCTCCCCATCTCATTACAACCCACAAGAGAGCATTCAGAGAGCTTTATAGTGCTTCAGAGTGAGGAGATGAGCTTCCCTAATGCTTTCCCAATACCCCTTTGCTTCCCCATCATCGGTGACATCAAACCTAAGTGAAATCGATGCTTATCTCCGTCCAACCTCACCTAAATTCCACCAATTCAAAATTAACTTCACCTGCTCCTTCCTCAAGCTTAGGCAAGGTAAAATGAATTGATTCCCGATCGATTCGAGCACCGGAGACCATCCCAAGACCAACTCCTGCGAGGATTTCGGCAGCATTTGGTCCACAAAGCCACTGGCAAGAAGGTAAGGTGTGAGCTTCTTAATAAGGCTTTGTCACTTCAAAATGAAGCTACCTCAATCATTGGACCGCCAATCTTGAGATCCGGTGAGGTAAAATCTGACAAATCCTAGAAAATCCAATAGGAGTTAGTCTTTTATGAAGGTAATTGTGTTCTCGTGCATTTTCAACAGTAGGATCCCTCTAGATCTTCCCTTTTAATCTTTTGGAGTCAATCCCAACACCTCATGAGCTCTGACGAGATCGGATCGAGCAAAGAAGGGCGGACAGTGTCCATTTTTTGTCGCTTAAGGGATGAAGGATCATCCACCGTCCATTCCGTGTGATTGAAATAGACGACTCTGATTTAATTCGCTAGAAATTCAATTTAATTCCCTTAGGAACCACGAGATTAATCCCCACTGTTCAATCCGAGATCAAATGGCGGGGATGAAAGCGCGTCCGACATCGCTGACTCAGGATGCCACGTCAGATCTTTTAAGTGGCCAATCTAGTGGTGCCATGTGAAAAGTGCTGCCACGTCAGCTCTCGCATGGCATCGATGGAATTAGGGATTAAAATGTGTTTAATTACTCTAAAACTTCCTAAAATCATAACTAATTGTAGAAAATTCTAAAAATATATAAATAAACCTATTTTGGAAAGGTTAAATAGAGGAGAATTTAATAAAAATAAATCCATTTAGTTTTGAACAATGAATAGAGCTTAATTAGGGTTGGAATGTTTCCTTAATTAGCTTAATTAAGCCCTAATTACATAAGAAATTAATCCCAATCTTGAAATATTGATTTAATGGATTGACTTCTACCTCCCATAATTTTCTTGAGATTTATTGGCTATGTAATTAGAGGAATTTGAAATTCAAACCCTAATCACCATCACTAATTGATTTAATGATTATTTAAAATTCTAAATAGTAAAAATTAATCAATTAAATTTCATTAATCATTGATTAATAGTGAGGTGATGAGGAAGGGTGATTAGGACCTCTTTCCAAATTATTTTACCAAATTTATTTTATTAAGGAGAATTAATTAATGTATGGGTTAATTAAAAAACTAATTAAGCAATTATTAATGAAAATTAATCAAATTGAAATGATAATCACTTCAGATAATTAACATCCAATTCAAGGGTTCCTCTTTATGTGTTTATTAACATAAATACCATTAAGAAAATTATGATTAACCCTTGGGTGTAGGAAAATCATAAAAGTATTTAATTAGATTCCTTAATCTAATTAATACTTAAGCATGAGCCTATTGCATTAAGTCCTTTAGGAGCACGACAATTTTAAGTTATCACTTGCATATCATTTGAGGCTCATGAATAAGTGATTAATTAAATTAAAGAAGCACAGTAAAAGGTAATTAAATTGATTGTTCAATGATTCTAACTTAATTAATTAGTAAAATTCATCTAATTATCTCTCCTTAAACACATTAAATCATCAACATGGGATGAGATAAAAAATAGCAAATGATTCCTTTTCTTTAACTTCAATTAAAATCCAAAATCAAATTTAGTAAGAAGCTTTGGTTTTCTTTAAATGATTTTATTTAATGTGATTGTCCTTAAGAATTAATGTAGTTGAATGAATTATGTGGCTATGTTTAATCATTCCATTTTAATCACTATAATTGTTGCATGTCATATGGTATCATGCATTCATGATTTCAAAATCAAAAAAATCAAATGAAATTAATTTATGCAAAATCGCATGTGTTGGCTTAATCTTATTATATGTGTGGCTATTATCACTAATAAATTTCAAAATTATTTTCAAAAATTATAAACTAATAATGTAAAGTTAGTGGGATAATAGTTATGAATAGTTTTATATAATTTGCATGTATAGCTTAAGCATGTTAAAGGGTTGCTTTCTTTCCTATATTCATGTATGGGTTTACATATATTTGAATGATAATAAGTATATAGTATGTACATCCTAGGAATACAAGGTTTTAAGAAGCCCTACGGAGTTCATTTGATTATCTTACTTCCCTGGTTAACAAAGGCATGTACTTATTTTATTTCATTCATAAGTGTACTTATACTAGAATTTGGATAGAGCTTTACTTCACATGCATAAATAATTCAACCAAAAAATTAATCTTTTGCATGATTTTCATTCTTATTGTTGTGTATACATTAATGTGTATTTAAGATCACAAGTATACAATCTAGACATCCCGAGAATATGAGGCTTTAAGTAGCCCCAATGAGATCATTTGATTAACTCACTTCCCTTGTTTAAACAATAGCACATACTTGCTTATATCTTATATATATGTGTGTGTATATTTGATTAAATAATGAAAACCTACCTTTTCTACCAAAATATATGCATTCATAATCATTTAAGTATGCCAAAAATATATTGCATGTATAGGTATACTAAGTGTTAAATCATGTGCATATTATGGGTGATGAAAAGGAATGGTGTAACATGTTCTATGTGATGGTAATTTAACCACATTAGTTTTAAGATGCCTTTCATGTTGAATAGGTTTCTTTAAGATTAACCTAAACTTAGGATTAGTAAAATATTTAATAAATCATTCACTTAAGGAAACAAAATCATAAAAATGTGCTTTTAGAAAACAACTTAAGGTAGGGATGAAGGAGGTTAAGCCTTCTTCTTCTCTTTATAACACTTAGATGCTAATTATATATCAAATGAAACCAAAAAAAATACAAAATTAAAATTTACAAATCTTCTAAATAACTTGAAATAAATCCACCCATCATGTTAAATTAAATATTTCTAAACTTAGAAAATTATAATTCTAAAGCTTAGCTAAGACATACCACACTAAGCCTAAACACACACATTAGAATGCTAAGTCACCACTTTTATCTTTAAGTTAGGGTTGTGTATGTAATGATGTTGTGCTTATTTTATGAAGTGATGTTTTAGACTGAATATTAGGATTGTGGTTCGTAGATCGGATGTTAGGTCGTTATTAACCTAATATTATTTTTTGCAAGGTATTGTGCTTAAAGAACCGCTAAAAATAAATATAAATGATTTTCTTGTATGTTGCTTATCCCCCTGAGCATAATCCATATTAGGATAGGTTGACTTGGTTACTCATGTGCAAGGGGCTAAACCCAAGCCATGAAATATAACTGCTTGGGTTTGTATATATGTTTAGCTAACATCTAATTTACAGGGGTAATTAGATTTACTTTCCATAAAATATAATTTTACAATATGAATCAGGATTAGTGCTAAAGGATTTAAGATGAGCAGTGGATAGAAGGCCTAGTCCTGGGGTGCCCTGTGATGCCTTAAAGCAAATCAAATCAAAAGAAAGAAGAAGAAAGAAGAAATGAAGAATGAAGACCCCCATAACACCTATTCAATTTAAACTGAAATATTATTTTGTAATCTGGGCTTGTTGTCCTCACTTTTAGAGTGAGTTCTCAACCTCCTCAATATAGATCTGCGATTCTTATAGACACTAAGAGCTCCTTAGTTATAAGACACTTCTAGTGATTAGGTGAACACTTAACCTATGCTTAGAGACTTCGAAGGGTTAGTCATAGGGGTAGGTTATGCCTTAGGGATTTAGGGAGACTTGCTCATCATGTAGCCTAAACCTAACATATGTTTACCTTCTCAAACCAAATCTCAAATTCAATCCAAATTCAAATTCAAATCCAAACTCAATTTTAAATGATTGAAACCCAAAATCAAATTCAAACTCCCAAATCCTCCTTAAGCCTTATGATTGAATTCCACAGACTTAGCCAAATCTCCACCTAATTCAATCCAAACTTAATTGATCTCCTCATGAATCATTTATATATTCATTTATATTCACAAATATAAATGAAATATAAACTCAAATGACCAAAATTAAACCAAACTAAATTTAAAACCCATTCAAATCAACCCAAAATCAATTAGTTCTTTTATAAATCAATTATATATTCATTTATATTCACAAAAATAAATAAAACACACATTCCAATGATCGAAACTAAATCAAACTAAATCAATTTCCTCCCAAGCCCTTTTGACCTACCTCCATGAGCTTAGTCAAATTTGCTTCCAAATCACTCCAAACTCAAGTGATTTTCTCATGAATCATTTATATCTTCATTTATATTCACAAATATAAATGAAATATAAATTCAAATAGCCAAAACGAAATCCAAAATCAAATCAAAACCCAATTTAAGTCATTTAAGCCATTTAAGCCATTTAAGCCAATTCCTTGGACTTAGCCAAAACCCACCTAAATCAAGACAAAATCAATGGATTTTCTCTTGAATCAATCATTCCTTCAATCATCTATCCAAATATAAATGAAACCTGCAATCATCAAGCTAAATTGAATTCAACCGAAGTCAAGCCCAACTTAGCCCTTTTGACTTGAAAATTCCAAATGAACCAAAACCTACCATAGCCCAAATTGATTGCAGTTAGATTTATATTTCAATCCTAGACTTATATATAAATCCAACTAAACCTTAATCAAACTAAAACCAAGCCAATTAACCCATTTAGGTCCACTTGACCTAAAGTGGCCTAAAGAACCCATTTGAACCAAGTTCTAATCCAACCCAAATTGGATTGAACCAAGCCCATCCAAGCCCCATACCATGATTATTGGTCACCCTAGGATGATCAATTATCTTGAATTAAGTCAAACCAAGTCAACTTGGCCATTTGACCAAGTCAACCCTTAGCCCAAATGAAACCCAAACTAGCCAAAACCTATCCTACACCAAATTGATTGAAACCATTGATTCACATCAACCCATAATCAATGATTGAAAATGACTTCACAATCAATTGAGTCAAACCAAACCCAATTGGTCATTTGACCCAAGTTGACCCAAATTGACCTAAAATGCAAAATAGGTCAAATCATGATCTAACCCAAATTGATTGCAATCAATGTGTCAAGTTCATTCCAAATTCATTGTTGAACTTGACCAAAGCTCCAATTTGATCAATTGAACCCAACCTAGCCCAATTGACCAACCTAGCCCAAATTGACCTAAAGGGTCAAATTGGCCAAAATCAAAATTGATTCAAATCAAAGCCTACAATCATTTTCAATTAACCAATTGAACTTGAACTAACACCCAATCCAAGTCAATTTGGCCAATTTGGTTAAACTGGTCAACTTGACCCATTTGACCTATATGAATCCAACTAAGCCAAAATCAAATCTAGGCCAAATTGATTGAAACCACTCGAACTAAAACACTTCAAATCATCATTTGAACCTAACTCAAGCCTTAATTTGATCCAATTTGACCCATTGGTCAACCTAACCCAACATGACCTAAATTGACCCATTTGACAAAATTGAGCTAAAACCCATAAAATCAACCCATGAGACCTTGCAACCTGACCTAACCCAACCCATACCCATCCTAGGTCAACCTAAAATCAGCCCAAACCCAATTGGAGGCAAATCCCCCTTGAATATGCCTCCTCATGTGGGATTTTTCCAAAATTGGCAAAGTCCACTCTCCTCTCATCTTTGGCAGCCATCAAGCATCCAAATGGGGCACCACCTAAGCCACCTAGCCCACCCTAAGTGGGCTAGGCTTGCCATGAACCAAAGGGAGGTGAGTTAACTCACATCCCTTACAAGTCGAGAGACCAAAGGATCAAATGAGAAGCCATCAGCCCACATCAAGCCTTGAGCCACCTCCCATCCCTTCCACCACTCATGGCATGCCACGTGCACTCAATTGCGACCCCTCCGGCGCTCCAATGGCAACTGGCTGACCAAAATTTAGGGAGCAATCTTGTCTGTCCACCTCAGCCAATTAAGGGGTATACCCCTCAATTCTCATGAAAAATTACACGATTCTATTTGTTTGAGCTCCAAAGAGAGAAACAAAACTCCCTAGCACTCCCTAAAGCATTTCCAAGCCTTCCCCAATTCAAATTTTCTCTTCCCATGTGAAATTGAAATAGGGGAGCTTACATCCAATTCCAATTTCTCTATTTCTCAATCAAAACTCAATTGCTCTTACACACACCTTCCATGCACATCGTCAAAGCCACCCAAGTCATTTCCCAAGCTCCAAAGCCATAAGAGGACAAACTTCGACCAAAGCCAAACATCTAAAGCTCTATCCTTGGCCTTCGGAGGAATTCACATGGAATCAACTCAATTATCACTCAGCAAGGCTTTTTCTCAACTAGACAAACCTACCTCAAGCATGCGAACCGCCGATCTTAGCTTCGGTGAAGTAATTGCTTCAAACCGAGCTCTAGGGAGAAAATAGGTTGGTCTTTTATGAAGAAAAGTTGCATGTGAGCCAATCCTAGCCGTTGGATCTTCATGGATCCCTTGCGCAAAGGTGTGGGGTTATTTTGGAATGAATCCGAGCTCGGATCGAGCAATCCATGGAGGGCGGGTTCCATCATTCATCACTCGCAGGAAGAGAGATTACAGACCATCTGTTCTGCATGATTGGAACGGATGGCTCTAATCAGATCATGCTCAATCCTCTGCTTGATCCTTCTTTTGCCACGAGTATGATCGTGGTCATCCGATCTTAGATCGGACGGCTCACAAGAAAGCATTCCCCACCGTCATCCGAGTCAGTCGCGGATGTGACTACTTAAATAGCCAATCCCGCAGCGCCACACGGAAAGCGTGATGCGTCAGCACGCCACAAGGCACCAATGGTATTAAGGCTTAATTAAGGTTATTTAATTAGTTTTTAAGGCTAGAACTTCCATAATTCATAACTAATTATAGAAAAATTCAAAAAATATAACTATGGGCTCATTTTAAAGATATTTCAGAGAGAAATTCATTAAAATTATTCTTGATTGATTTTAAATAATAATTTGTGCTTAATTAAGGTTTAATTAAAAAGTTAATTTTCTTAATTACTCCCTAATTAATTAACTAATTAACCTCAAATTTTTTGAGATTGCTTAGGGGGATGACCTCTGCCTCCCCTATTTTTCTTGGGATTTATTGGTTAATTAATTAAGAAAATTTATTGATTAAGCCCTAATTACCTTTTTAATTTATTTAAGTGATAATTAAACATATGAATAGTAATTTGCTTAATTAATTTGTTCATTTATCATTATTTAACAGTGAGGAGGCTAAGGAAATTGGATTGGGGCCTCTCTCTTAATCTTTTCCTTAAGTTTCCTTCACTTTTTCAAGAGAAATTAATTAAGGATTAATATATTAATTTATTACTTAATTAGTTTAATTTATTCTTAAAATACATCTGAACCTAATTAATTCATGGGTAGATTTTTAGGTGTTTTATAACCTAAAGAGATTTAATGAAATTATGATTTGTTCATATGTATGGGAAAATCATAAAAGTAATTAAGTAAGTTCCTTAAGCTTAATTAACTACTAATTGTGAGCCAATTGCATTAAACCCTTTCATTTCCTAGGACCACTGTTAATTTACTTTTCAATTCATTTGCATATTACATTAGCTCATAATTATTTAGTTAATTACTTTAAGGTAACATAGGTAAGGGTTAATTAATTGAGTTTATTCATATCTTAACTTAATTAATCCATGAAATCAATCTAATTCCCTTTTATTAAATCAAATTAACTTACAAACATGGGCTGGGATTAGAATTAGCAAACCTCTTTCTCTCTTTCTTTAAATTAAATCAAACATGAAATTAAAAGTGAGATTAAGAAGCTTTGGCTTGCTTTGAATAATTTTATTTGATATGATTGTCCTTAAGAGTTAGTTTGATTGAATGAAATCATATGTTTATGTTCATTTATTCCTTTCCAATCACATTAAATGTTGGATGTCACTTGATTCATGCATTCATCTTTTCTAAAATTAATCAAATCAAAATGGTTTCCTTTATGTCAAACTTGCATGTGTTGATTAACCTATAAATATGCATGGCTATTATCACTACAATAACAACAACAACAACAACAACAACAACAACAACATGCCTTAATCCCACTAAGTGGGGTCGTGGCTATTATCACTATTAAATCAAAATTATTTCCAAAAGTTTATAAGTCAACTATAATATCTGGAGTGATAATAGTTACAGATATCTATAAGATTGGATATGTCTATGGCTTAGAACATGTGATATTGAGTTCTCTTTCTTTAATCTATATGGATTTACATAAAGTTTGAACGTTAACAAGTGTATATCCCATTTGAAAAGGGCACAGCATTTGTTTGAATTCATTCATATGTATTTATATGTCATAATTTAGATAGAACTTTAGCTCACATGTATAAATAATTCAATTGAAAGAAATATAACTTTTGCATGATTTTTCATTCTTATAGTGATTTGTACATTCATGTGTATTCAATAATCGTGGGTATATCTAGTCTAGAAATTCTAGGGATATAAGGCTTTAAGTAGCCCCAAGGAGATCTTTACCTCACTCCTGTGGTTAATAATGACAAAGTATTTGCTTAAAACTTTTATACACATATATGTGCATTTAGCTAATGAATGAAAATCTTCCTTTAAACTTTAGCTCAAATGTATAAATAATTCAATTACAAGAAATGCAACTTTTGCATAATTTTCTATTCCTGTAGTCATTTGTACATTCATGTGTATTCAAGAATAGTGGGTATATTTAGTTTGGACATTCTAAGGATGCAAGGCTTTAAGTAGCCCCACTGAGGTCTTTACCTCACTCCCCTGGTTAACAATGGTGAAGTACTTGCTTAAAACTTTTATACACTTGAATGTGCACTCAGTTAATAAGTGAAAATCCCATTTTCTATAAAATATACATATGCATCTTTCATTTAAAGTGTGCTAAAAGAAATATATTGCATGTATAGTTATAATTAGGATTCAATCATATGCATGTTACATGTGGTGGAAAGGAATAATGTGATGTTTGTCTTATGTAAGTAGTTCAATCAAGTTAATCCTAAGATGACTTTCATATTGAATAAGATCATTTAAAGTGAACCTAAACTTAGGATTAATTAAATCATTTAATAAGCCATTCACCAAAGAGAACTTATTAATTAACATGCTTTAGAAGTGACTTAAGGTAGGGATGAAAAAGAGTGATCCTCTCTCTTTCTTTTCTTTATAATACTTAGTTGCTAAGTGTAATTCAAATGAAATAAAAGAAAATACTAAGTAAAATTCCCAAATCAATTAAACCTCTTAAAGTAAAATTAACCTCTTACGATTAAATGTTCCTACACACTTACAAAATATAGCTCTAATGCTTAGTTAGAACATACTACACAAGACTTAACACACACATTAGAACTAAGTCACCATTTTTAGCTTTATGTTAGGGCAGTGCATGACATGATATATGTTTGGTTTTATGATGTATTATTTTAGATTGGATGTTAGGGTGTATATTTTGTAGGCTAGATAGTAGGTTGTGATTAGCCTAATCATATTTTCTATAAAGGATTATGCTTAAGAAGTGCTTAAAATAAATATAAATGCTCTATTTGCAGGTTGCTTAAACCCCTAAGCATGATCCAAGTTAAAACAGGTGGGCTTGGTTACCCATTTGCAAGGTGCTAAGGCCAAACTATATATATAACTACTTAGAATTGTATGTGTGTTTATCCAACACTTATTTTCCAAGTATAATTAGATTTTATTTTCCTATTTTTAATATAATTTTATATTAGGAATTAGGATTGGTGCTATAAGGGTTAAGAATGAGCATTGGCCAGAAGGTTTAGTCCTGGGGTGCCATGTGATGCCTTGAAGCCTACCAAATCAGAGGAAAAAAGACGTGAAGAAATGGAGGGGACATGAAGAATGAAGATTAGAAGATCCCCCATATAACTTATGCATTTATAATTTATAATTATTCTTTCATATTATGGGTTGTATAAGGGTAGAGCTCGGCTATGCATTTTTTCTTTTCAAGTTGTACGGCGGTACTTGATCACACCGCCCATTTATTCTTTTACTTTAGATTTATAAAATTGATTGATGATATATTTAATTTGTGTAATAAAAACAACATATTTTTCATAGTTTCTTTATGAATGATGCTTTAATGTGTGGGTTGGACCCGGTTAGGCTCTTATGAAAAAGTAAATCTTTTACCCAACCATAACTTATATTTAAAGTTTTAAATAATTTGTAACCTCACATAAAGCCTAAGCATTAAATCAAGATAATTAAAAGATTTAGCAACCCCTTAGCTGAATGTTGTATGTTTAATATCATGCATTCATATTTATTCACTCTTACTAAGAGAGAGTTTTTATCATTGCACGATATGGAAAGACTTAACCTTTAAGGGTCTCCTCTGTGATGGAAAACACCTCTTTCCCGTTGATTTAGCCCACAATCCATTTTCATCATGCATTTAGGCATAAGGAATCTTATTGCCTTGGTCAAAATGAAGTGTTAAAAATTAAATAAAAATTGAAAACATTTGCATTAAACTAAGTCATTGCTCTTATCACTCATACTCTGGTCTCTTAAGATGTGGGTTTAAGGAATTTAGTTTCTTTCTGAATAATAATAGCCCAATAAGTCATAAGAAATCATATGACTTGCCTACATGATTTTAAAGTGTATGAGGAGCTAACTAGCTACCAATCCAAGTGTTTATAAGTCCAGCAGTCATGTGGTTTGCCATCTCTTGTGGAGATAAACCTTATGCCCATCTTCGCTTAGATTTAGGTCGTGCTTTAGCTCTTGCTAAAGCTCTCTAGATTTAGGATCCGAGGTAGCTATTGCCTTCAAGCTATAAGCATAAATCTTCACCTTTTAGGTATTTTCACAATTTGTGTTGTTGGATTATAAGCCCTAACAATCTAATAAAATTCAACTCAAGTAAATAATACTCTTCAACTTCCAAAATTATAAAGCCCAATCGTAGGATATATTAGAGTACTCACTAGGTTTTTTAGTATCATGGGCATTTTCTACTTATTCCCTTTGGCTTCCAAAAATAATCTTCTCCTTGATCTTTCCCACTTGATTTTCTAATATAACTAATTTATTGATAGTATATCCTTGAAATCATTGGAGATAACAATTGCCTACTTTCATCAAAAGTATTCCTAATGAATTCATTTTCGTTGGGATGTAATCAACTATGAGGGCTTACTCCCATAGGGAACTTTAGAACACAATTTAATATAAACCCTACTTTATTCATCCATGTAAAGTAGGGGAAAATCTCTAGTGTATTCAAAGACCCATCATGCCTTGGGAGTCTTTATTAAGTGATTAGGTACAATGGATGGTGATGTCTCTATCTTTCGAGATAGTACATCATACCTCAATGCCATACCCGATCACTTCAATAAGTACCCCTCCCCCCTACCCCTCTCGACCATGGTGTCCCCCATATACATCCAAAAATAAACACCATAGGGTTGTACAAGGGTAGAGTTCGACTACCTAATTTTCTCTTTTCTGGGTGTACGGCGGTACCCAGTTGCACCGACCTTTTATTCTTTTATGATAATCTAAATGTTTGAATATTATGTTTAGATTGTACAAGAAATTGCATCTTCTTCATAGTTTCTTAAAATTTATGTTTGAATGTGTTGCCTAGATGTGGTAGGCTCTTAGGATAAAATTAATTTTTTCTACCCCAAGTAATAACTCATAAATAAATTAAAAAAAAAAACTTTTAATCTCATCTAAAGCTTAGGATATGATCAAAATAATTAAAATATTTAATAACCCCTTAGCTAAATGTTGAATGTCTAACATCATGCATATCATCTTATTTCACTCTTGTAATATTAGGGCCTCCATTCTAGCACTTTAGGGTACGCTTGACCTATGAGAGCACCCCCTTATGGTGGAGATTCATCCTCTTTCTTTCTGATTCAGTCAATAATCAAATTTTATCATGCATTTAGGCATAAAATATCCCAAAGTCTGTGTCTAAAATATATTATCAAAATGACATAAAAATTATAAAATTTTACATTTTAGACTAAGTCATATACTCATGCCAATCATGATCTAGTCTCTTAGGAAAAGAGTTTAGGACTATAGTATCTTTTTAATTAAATAACAAGCCTAATCATCTTGCAATTACATAAGACCAGCTTACATGGGTTTAAAACATAGGAGGTGTTAGCTGACATCCACTCTAGGCAGTTATAAGCCCAGACGAGTCGGATGGTTTATCCTCTCTTATAGAGGTAAACTCTTATGTACCCTTTCCGCTTAGATTTAGGTCATGCTTTTAGCTTGTGTTAAAGCTTCCTAGATTTAGGATCTCAGGTAGATTTCCTTCAGGCTATGAGTATAAATCCTCACTTTTTAAGCATTTTCAAAATCTTATGTTGATGGATTGTAAGCATTAGCATTCTAATAAAAGTTCAATTCAAATGAAACTAAATATCTCTCTCAAACATACAAATCCTCATAATAGGATAAATTGGACTATTTACTAGGCTTCCTATCATAAGTGCTCCCTACTTATCTTTCTTTGGAATCCAAAAATAAGTCTTTCCAATTGAACTTTCCCATTTGATTTTCTAAAAATAACCAATTCATGGATAGACTAAGTTCAAAATCTTTGGAGATAATTGATTGACTACTTTAATCGAGAGTATTCTTAGAAAATCTAATTTTCTATGAAGTAATTAACTATGAAAGTTTGCATCCATATGGAACTAAAGAACCCGACATAAAATAAACCCTGATTTACTTTTTCATGTAAAGTAGGGAAAAATCTCTATTATATACGAAGACCCATCATGTCTTAGGATTCCTTATTAGGTGATTAGGTTCATTGTAGGATGATGTTTCTATCTTTCGAGATAATACATCATACCTTAATGTCGTGCCCAATCGCTTCAATAAGTACCCCCTAAGATCTGCGTGGTATCCACCCGGCATCCAAAATAAAACACCACAGAGATCAAATTGTACTCAAAAATATCATAAAATTGAAATTTAATTAATATAAATTTAATTAAATCAATTGTAACTAGCTTAATTTGGATTTTAATTAAGTAAGATACACATTGATCAAACTGAAATTGATTCAACTAAATTAATTAAAAAGAAGTTAAAAAGAATACATAAACCATTAGGCTTGACTCGTAAGTGAATCTTCATCTCTCTTGTGATGACTTCACTTCATTAGGATTAGGGTTTTAAGTAGATTAAGCTTCACCACTAGTGAATTTTAATCTCTTTTTCTCTCTTTAAAACCTAAATTTAAACTTTTACATAGAAATGAACTAAAATTAGAAGAAAAATTTAAAATTGACTAAATCATTTAAAGTTAAACTATCATATGGTAAATTGAATAAATCTAAAGCTTGAATCAAAATTCAAACTTAAAAGAAGCCTAGTGCAAACTTGTCATACTAACCATCTCTTCACACACTAGAATATTAGGTCATCAACTCTAGAATTAGGTTAGGCTGGTATGTTGTTTATGATGTGATTTTTTTTCTTATTTTGTGATGTATTATTTTAGTCTAGATGGCTAGGATTGCTTACTTGCTAGTCTGAATGTTAGGGCATTTCTTAGATTAGCATTATTTTCTACAAAGGAATGGGGATGTGCTTAAGGTATTATTAATATAAAAAATTTATTAATATTTTTTGTTTGTAAGTGTTGATTAAATCCCTAAGTGTAGCCTAATAGCATAGGTGGGCTTAGTAACCATTGGTGCAAAGCCCTTATGTTTATATTATAACTGCTGGTGTGCTGTGTGTTTTTTCTAACATCTATTTTGCAAGGTTTAGGGTTTCTTTTTGAATTCTAAAAAATATAATTTGATTCTGAAGTTGAGTTAGGATCTATGGGGTTTAAGATTAGCAAGAGCTAACTGTACCCATTCAACGATCCCCTATGGAGCTTGAGGAGATTCCTAAAGAAGGAACTGATCCTGAATGAAAATCTCATAGATCAAACTTTTAGTTATAAGCTGAGTTGTATAAAGGCAGAGCTTGGCTACCCTTTTTTTTTCTTCTAAGGTGTACAATGATACCTAGCCGCATAGGCCTATTTATTTAATTAATTTTTAGTATGATTTATTTTGGAGTGCGCAATAGAATTGCATGCTTTTCATAACTTTCTTTCTGTAATTATTGTGCTTATGTGAAAGCCTATATGCATTAGGCTCTTAGAATTAAATTTATTTTTCTACCTAATTTAATTAAATAACTCATGACCTCATTAATTATAGCCTTAAAAATAAATATTAAAAGCAACTAGAAATAATTAGGCTTTATGAATCATGTTTGCATATCCCATCATCTTTCTTGAATTGGGCATTTTATCCATTGCACATAATAAGGTATACGACCTTCGAGGATAATCACCCTTTCTAGGGAAGTGTGCCTTATGTTACTGATTTTTCCCATATATCTTTTATAATTATATCACATTTTAAACATGATCTTCATCCCTAAAGCCTTCAAATAAAATTATGTGCTAAAATATATAAAAATAAAACATTGTTGTATTAGCTATAAGCATACCATTTAAGTCATGATCTCAAGGTTAGAGAGTGAGTTTAGGCTCTTAGCTTTCATTCCTAAATACAACAACCAAGTTATCTTTCATTCATAAGAGTGGAGTCATGGTTTTAAAAATCATCAAAAGATGTTAGCTGGTAACCCTTCTAGTTGGGTTATAAGTACAAAAGAGTCGGAATAGGCTTATATTCTCAAGTGAGAAGTAGCCAATAAATCTCAAATTTTTATGAATAGACTAATTGAAATTTTTTACCTATATCAAAAGCACTATTTAGATTTAGGATCTAAAGCATCATGTTGCTTCTCTGCTACAAGAGTAAATTTTTACCTTGTAGGCATTTTTGCAGTATTGTGCTGTTAAAATGTAAGTATTAGCTTTTCAATAAAATGTCAAACTTGAAATCTAAATAACTTTTTTTCAAATAACTTGAAATCTAAATAACTTGAAATGCTTACTTGGCCTTCCCAATATCTTAAGTACTTTCTACTTATTACTGATTAGCTTACAAAAGGAACTCTTCCTCTTTGAAGCATACTCTTTTGAATTTCCAAATTAACTATCATTTTAAGACAAGCTCTGAAATCCATAGAGATAAATATCAATTTCAATAATTGAGAGTATTCTTAGGAGAAATTTTTTTCTTCTAAGATGTAATTAAAAGGAACTACAAATCCAGTATAAAATAAATCTTGTTCTACCTTTTCATATAGTTCAAGCAAATAATCTCTATTACATCATAAACCGATCAACCTTAGGAGTCCTTATTAAATAATCAAATCCATTACAGAGAAATCTTTCTGTCTTTTGAGATTGTATATTTATCTCTTAATGATGTATTTTATTGCCTAAATAAGAACCCCCAAGTTCTATGTGGTGTTCCAAATAAAGTTTCCATAATGAAGCCTTTTTAAAGTATTTTTGGAAGGTGGACAAAGACTAATCTAGATTATGCTAGCTTAGGCTAATTTAGAAGATTTATTTTGGAATGACATTAAAGTGGTCCAAATGGTAAGAAATAATAGTAAAGGATTAGTATAGGATGTGAACTTCTAAGCTCAAGTTGTTAATTGAGGTTGGTGAGGTTTAAGGCCTTATAATAATGTGGAAAAAAAAATTATCCATCCATGCTTGGCCAAGATCTATAAGGAAGGGTTTGGAGTGATTTGGAAGGCTTGAGTATCAAATGGCTACTCTTAGATGTTGTATCTAAATTGGATAAAGATGTAATGGTAATTTAGAAGAGGTTTTAAGAAGGTCAGCAAATACTTACAAGGTGAATAATGAATCTCACCAAAAAAAGATTAAGCTAGGCCACAAAGAATTAATATTAAGCAAAAAAATTGTCCAAATTAATCTTATCATTCAAAAGATAGAAAATTATAGTACATACAAGACTTATTTATAGGAATTATACTAACTTTTAAGCTACTATCACTCGGAGGCAGGTGGTCATTAATGATGAAAAGTGTCAATCATAGTTATTTATTCATTTTATTTTCACTATTATTAAGTTGGGTAACCATATATGTTCTCTAAAATAAAATTTTAAATTTTAAATTTTAAAATCTAAATATTAAAACTTAAACAACAATTAATTATTTTTTATGAACATTAGTTAAGAAATTTCTTAAGCTATTATTTGGGATTTCATAGTTCGACCTCTCTTTATTTAAGCTTTTTGACATGTAAAGGCATTTTACTTATTTCTTATAATTAGATAATCTATTTTTGAATTATGTATTATTACATCATCACTTAATTTTTCATCTCATAAATTATAATTTTTATTAATAAAATAGTAATATAATATTTGTATCACTATGCTTTCGGCCAACTTTTCTGATGCTTGATTTTTACCTATCATTTGTCAACACTTCTCCTGAATGATTAAGAGAGTATGGTCTGCTAATTATATTAAGATGGAAGGGATGTACCCTAAAAGATCAAATGTCCTAGTTAAAGTAATCATGATAAGGATAATTGGGTTGAGATTGAGGTCTAAGGAGCTAGGTGCCAAAATCTAAGATTTAGGGGCTGTTTGGTTGGCTGAAAAAGAAATGCAATGTAAAAAAGATTACTTTAAAGTTGTTTAGTTGAGAGTTTTAAGAATTCATAACTTTGCTTTTTTTGTTTGGTTAAAAAATGTAATGTAAAATATTTTGAAGGTTTTGATGTCTATGGATGATTGTGATGGCGACGGTGAGCGGCGGCGGAGGGCAACGGCAGTGTTGACCTCTATATGTGTGTCATAAGTCAAGATAAGCCAACAAGTCAAATTCGATGGACTTCGGAAGCGACAGTGTGTAAATCAGGGTTCAAAATGCACTGGATGTCACCGAAAATGGTCGAAATGATCTCCGATCGATGAACGGACTTCTCCGTCGTGTTCAGAACGTCAAAATTGATCAGAATATAGATATTGCAAAATATAACGATCAATCAATTAAGCGCTCGAGCTAACAATGTGTCGACACGCATATCAGAGTCGAGAAGCTGTGACGATGTCCGAAGGACCTCGGTTCAGAAAATTGATTTTGTAGTTAGACTCAAAATATTGAAATCTATCAAATGACACTACCCGCACTCAATTCAGACAAGTTTGTACAAATGTCGAGTGATTTGAAGTGACAACACGCAAATCGTGGCTGAAACACACTGGACGTCGCTGAAATCAACTCAAATGACATCCGATTGATGAACGGACTTCACAATCGCTTTCAGAATGTCAAAATTGTCAGGATATAAATATTGCATGACTTGATGAGCAACTGAGCAAGCGCTCGAGTCGTCAACATATTTGCACACATATCGAGGTCAAAAGGCGCCGACGCAAGTCAAATGATCTTCGTTCGTGAAATTGATCGTATCATTGGCTTTGAAATGTCAAAATCTATCAAATAAGACTATTCACACATAATTCTGACGAGTCTGCACAAAAATCGAGCGAGCAAAAGCGGCGACGCATATTTTGAGCTGAAATTAACTCAAGTTGGCGCCAACTCGAACCAAACAGCCTCCGATTGTGAAACGTACTACGCCGTTGCATTCAGAATATTAGAATAACCTAAGATTGACATCAATTATCAACTTGTGAACCATCCATTGAAGTTTCAAGAAATCCTATTCCCACAAGAAGTAGGGACTACCGCGACGCCGGTACCGCTGCACGATTATCGGTTTGCCACCGCCGCCGACCACATTTGCCGGTCACCGCCGCTGAATATCACCGCCGGTCACCGGTTACCGCCGCCGACCATCGACGGCAATTTTTGCCGGTCACCGCCGCCGACTACCGTCGCCGGTCACTGTCGTCAACCACAGTCGCCAGTAACCGCCGCTGACCACAGTCGACGGTCACCGTCGCCGGACGCCTCTGCCAACCATCCCCGGCGGTCATCTCCGGCAACCTTCGTTGGTCACCACTAACGCGTCATCCAGCGCCACCGACGTATTTGCCACCGGCAGACACCGTCACCAATTCATCAGAATTGCCGCCGACCATCGCCGACAATCTCCGTCGGTCATCGCCGGTCACCACCATCGTCGTCGGTCATCCCCACCTACTACCGATGCCAGTCGCCACCATCGACTACCGTCGCCAGTTGCCGCGCGACGGTTGTTGGTGGACTTCTCACGACCTCTTCCATACGGGTTAACGTCATCGAGTAAAAACTCTGACTAACAACCCAGGATAGGTCAAAACGTCCTTGGTGGACTTCCCGCGACCTCTTCCATACGGGTTAATGTCATCGAGCAAAACTCAACAAACAACCCGGAAAGGTCAAAAGGTCCTTGGTGGACTTCCGCCTCTTCCATACGTTAGCGACGAATAATATTCACCAATAACCTAGGAAAGGTTAAAACTTTGTACCCACAGGTTAACGCGTCATTGGGTAACACCGACAAACAACCTCGATAGGTCAAAATCCTCGGATTCAATTGACCTCTTCCATGTTAACGCCATCTGCAACACTCGACAAACAACCTCGGATAGGTCAAAATCCGGATTCAATTCGACCTCTTCCATGCGTTAACCACTGCAACACTCGACAAACAACCTTGGGCGGGTCAAAATCTCGGATTCAATTTGACCTCTTCCATAGTTAACGCCATCGTAACACCGACAAACAACCTCGGACAAAGATCTCGGCCAATTAATTCCTCTTCCATACAGGTTAACGTCATCGAGTCACACTTTGACAAACAACCTCGGATAGGTCAAAGATCCCCATCGGCCGCCAACCACCGTCGCCATCTCCACCATCAGCAACTATTACAACCTGATCATTGTTACATAGTTATTTTTCCTCCCTCATATGCAATTCTGTAACCTTGTATCAGGAAGACTTTGTACTCTGAAACAGATACATAGTGGAGGCTTTTTACTGGGCTAGGCCCCGTGGTTTTTCCCCTCTTTTCGAGGTTTTCCTCGTTAAAAATTCTTGAGTGTCTGCTCGCTTTTAATTACGTGTGTAACTAATCGACAAGGCTAAGGCATAAACTTTCACTCTACCGGCGGTTTTCTAGCACGCAGGTTACGCCGTCGTGGGAAGCTGATTCCCATTATTTCCTCTTGTATGACAACCAAGTTTCCCAACAAGATCAAAACCACCATCAAGGTGGAGCATTTCAAGCTTTTAAAGAGCGCAAGCGAAGAATGAAGATTCATCAAACTTTGTTCCTTCCTTGACTGGCGAACTGGGGCAACTCTTAATCTCAAAAGATAAGCAAGTCAGCAACAAAGGCAAAGATCAATGGTCAACTCTGGCTACAAGCTCATGCAAATATTTGACCTCTTCCATACGGGTTAACGTCATCGAGTAAACACTCTGACAAACAACCCAGGATAGGTCAAAACGTCCCTGTGAACTTCTGATCTCTTCCATACGGGTTAATGTTATCGAGCAAAGCTCACAAACAACCAGGAAAGGTCAAAAAAAAAAAAAACTTTGTACTCGTAAGTTAATGTCATCACATAACACTCGACAAACAACCTGGATGGGTCAAAATCACCATCGCCGCCGCCGGTCACCACTGCGCCGACACTCACCGGCCATCGCCCACCATCACCGCAATCGCCGGTCATATCATCGGCGCCGCGCTGATTACCGACGTCGCCACTGCTCGATTCTGCTCGCAACCACCCCTCGGCCGCCAACCACTATAGCCCATCCGCCACCACTACATCGGCCATCGCCAACTATCCGACAATCTTCGCATTATCACCATTATCCGCCATCTCATACTGCCCGCCGTCAAAAACGCCTTGGTGGACTTCTCGATCTCTTCCATACGCATGTCATCGAGCAAAAGCTCTAACGAACAACCCAGAAAGGGACTTCGCGACCTCTTCCATACGGGTTAACGCCATCGAGTAAACACGACAAACAACCCGGATAGGTCAAACATCCTTGGTGGACTTCACGACCTCTTTCAAGCGTTAACGCCATCGAGCAAAGACTTCGACAAACAACCCGGATAGGTCCAAAATCCTAGGATTCAATTCGACCTCTTCCATAAGTTAACATTACACTCGACAAACAACCTCGGATGGGTCAAAAATCCTCAGCGGATTCAATTCAACATCTTTGATACAGGTTAACGTCATCGAGTCACACTCTGACAAACAACCTCGGATAGGTCAAAGATCTCCGTCGACCGTCGACTACCGTCGCCGACCACCCCCGTCGGCCATCGACTACCATCGCCGACCACCCGTGACCGCCAACCATCAGTGGTAATTGCACTAGCCGGACACTGGCTGACCATCGACGAACCTTCGCTCACACCATCTTCTACCGCCATCCCGACTACTGACGCTGGGCCGCACTGCTGATTACCGATCGCTGCCGACCAACTTGCCGGCCAACTAATGTAGCCGGTTACCGCTGATTACTGTTGCGCCACCGCTGTTATTACGCAGGCTGAAACCGTCGGCCAATATAAGCGGTCTAATGAATTGCCGCCACGCTGTTGTAGGCTAGCTCGCTGATAACGACAACCCGCCAAACTTTAATTGGCGCTATCAATTAAGCATTAAATCGCCGATCGATTCAGGTGATGATGTGCCATATTATCGAGATTCAATTCAACCTCTTCCATACGGTCGCGTAATCTTACTAACAAGATAGTCAAAACGTCCTTGGTGGACCTCTTCCATACGGGTTAATGTCATCGAGCAAAAGCTCTGACAAACAACCCAGGATAGGTCAAAACGTCCTTGGTGGACTTCTCGCGACCTCTTCCATACGGGTTAACGTCATCGAGTAAACACTCTGGCAAACAACCTAGGATAGGTCAAAACGTCCTTGGTGGACTTCCTGCGATCTCTTCCATACGGGTTAATGTCATCGAGAGAAAGCTCTGACAAACAACCCAGGAAAGGTCAAAACATCCTTGGTGGACTTCATGCGATCTCTTCCATACGGGTTAATGTCATCGAGCAAAAGCTCTAACAAATAACCCAGGAAAGGTCAAAAGGTCCTTGGTGGACTTCCCACGGCCTTCCATTGCGTTAGCGACGTAATATTCGACCAATAACTTAGAAAGGTCAAAACTTTGTACCCACTCCACACAGGTTAATGTCATCGGATAACACTCTGACAAACAACCTCGGATGGGTCAAAAATCCTCAATGGATCCAACTCACCCATATTAGCAACGTCAAATAATATTTTGACCAATTACCCCAGATGGGTGAAAACAAGATGAGGGCGTATAAAAAAAAAAAAGAGGGTATATCCAGATATCATCGACATTAATCGATGATAAGAAGGAATTAAGATCCTGATACACGATAATGACATTACATGGAACAAACGATGAAGAAAGACATCCACAACCGATGCTACATAATATCGATATCCTCATCATCACTAGGAGACGCTCCCTGGAGCCCACTCACCACTCCTTCGTCTTCTGAATCTGGTGAAGGATCTTCGGATGCTTGGCTGGGAGATATATCCTCAATTTTGGCTCCGGTCTTGCGATGTACCGCACGAATTCCTTTCAGGAACCCTCAAATGAAGCCCTCCTCTAAACACTGTCGTTCCAAGTCCTTCACTTCAACATCAAAGATATGGTTATGAGCCTCCTGGATAAAGTCTTCAATAGCGCCACGATAAGCGTGGAATTCTTGAAGTCTTCCCGCCTCTTGAAGCGATCTCGCTTGCTCGACATTCTATGCTCCTTTTCGAAAGACGATCTTGTAATGCTTTTTTATCCAGTAGTGCCTCGATCCTCTTCTCTTATGGCGAGTCGCTCGCCTCAATCACTCATCACGGGCTCCACCTCGACACCGGAGAGAGAAAAAGAAGTCGACATATTCGCCACCGCTTCTACACTCACCGACCTCCAAAGTCGCCACTTCTTTAGCTTTAGCATTCATCCTTCGCTCATACTCGCATCGCAGATATTTTATCTTCACAAATTCGGTATTCCATTCATCTAAGGCAACACCCAAATGAGCCATCAATCCTAATAACTGAGTTACCTGAAGAAAAAAAAAATCATCAGCACCAATGTTACATAAAGAAGAATAGAAGGAAGAAGGAAAAATAATGCACCAATTCATGACGCCCGTATATGTGATTTAATACCTCTCGTGAATTTGGGCTTAGAGTAACGAACTCCCCCATCATGAGTCGAAACAGCTAAACTCTCAGATGCTAAGTGGACATCATCTCCACAGATATCTGACATAACCATTTCAGCACGAGTCTTCTCTTTCTGTAAAGATGGAACATTGCTATCGCCGTGATTCCGTGACGGGCTTCTCAAGAGAACCCTATGAGGAGAACTCGTCACCCTTTCTCAACTAAGAGCGTGAGATCTTCCTGCCTGGATGGAAAGACCAACTTTAAACATCCTATATTCAACTATATATTTACTAACGTAATGTAACTCATGTTGCAAGCTTCCCACATCAGGAATATTAAGAGTCGCTAGAATGTCATCCTCAGATCGGATGGATCCGAAGATCATTCAATCTTCCCCATCTCTCGGGAAGGCCCCACTCATTCTTCACATAAAAGAATCCGAGACCAAGTTTTGGACGGATCGTAAAAATTCTATCCAATTCTTTATAGTCCGATAAGAAACACGTCCTTGAGCATCACATGTGAATCTACACATTCGGCACAAGTATTCGATATTCAAAGTAACCCCATGCTCCCTGAAGAAGGTAGTCAAACCAATGATGACCGTTAAAGCTCGAAACGAAAATTGCATCAAAGCCACGCCACATTTTTTGAAGATCTCAATCAGCTCGGGAGCCAAAGGGGAATCGCACCAAAGACGAAGAGTCATCTCGAAATAGTGAAGTACCTCGGAGGAACGCTCGATCGGACTTTTAGCTACAACCACCAACTCATTGGGAAGAAAAATTTCTGAACACCATTAAACTATCGATGTGACTGGAGGACATATCGTCGCCCGCCACTATGAGTTTTCTTCGACCATCACCAGTAAAATATAAAAAAATAAAAATAAATAAATAAATAAATCGAAGAATTTTGTCAGCTCAAGACGCTGCGCATCTTTTTTGACCCTCGCCGCAGCTTTGGAGTAAAACTTTTCTCCTACGATCGACAAAACACACACATACACATAAGAAAGAGGAAGGAGGGATATATACAAAGAAAGAGAGAGGGAGGAAAGAAGTTATCCCCTCCAATAATGCTATAAAATCACCGACCAAACTTTCGAAAGTTATGCGACGATGGTTCCTAATCGATGCATCCCCGGCGATTTTCAAGCCGAACCTTCCATCAAAGTTTCCTACAAGAAAAGTAGGTATGCTTTGATCGCCTAACCCGACAACCGGACGAGAAGAACCGACGAGAGAAAACCGAACCACGATGTATACCGCGGGCCTTGATCGCCTCTAACCCGACGGTCCGACGAGGTCCAAGAACCGACGAAACCGTGAACCAACGATGTACCGTGGGCCTTAATCGCCCTAACCGGATGGTCCGACGAGGCCGAAACGAGGCCGAACCTGGAACCACGACGATATATGCGCCTTGATCGCTCCCTAACGGACGGTCGACGAGGCCGCGAAACGAAGCCGAGAAACTAACCAACCGTATATACCGGTGGGCCTTGATCGCTTCCTAACCTGATGGTCCGACGAGGCCGAGAACGAGCGGTAAACCGAACCACGACGCATGCCTTGATCGCCTTAACCCGGACGGTCGGAAGAGGCCAAGAACTGACGGTAGAAACCGTAACCACGACGATGTACCGGCCTTGATCGCCTTAACCCAAGACGGAGGCCAGAACGAAGCAGAACCTAAATCACGACGATGTCTGGCTCTTGATCGCCTCCAAAGGACCCTCACTCAAGAAGAAAGGGAGAGGGGAAAGGTGTGCCTCTCCCTCTCACTCTAGGGGGGTATTTATAACCCCCCACAAGGACAAAAGAGTAAAAACCTCTCAAAAAATGGCTCAAAACTTCGCCGGATGCGACGCTGCCGCCACCGCCCTGAAGGAAGGCCCATGCAGGCAGATGCTCATGACGCCAGCAGCTGGGCTGACAAGCAGACGCTGCTGGCTCCCACCCGTCGGCAGGTGTGTCGAGCGACGACAAACGTCACATGAACCGTCGGCCACCGAATCCACCCGACCGCCGACCGCCGCTACGAGCCGCCGCGACAAACCGCATAAACGACCCAACCGGCCCGACACGACCGACTACGAACGGCCCGCGATGCGCTGCAGACAGCCGCAAAGACCCGTGACAGCGCGGAGCGGCCAGGCTACGCAATGCGCAGCGGGTGCGCGCAGAACGACACCGACGCACCCACGGGCGCCAGTCCCAAAATGACGAAAACTTCGTATCCAAATAGATCCGTAATCTCAAAATCTCATGCTTACGGCTACACATCTACTTCTATAATCATAATATTGTACTTTTATGATGATTTATTCTCTCAAAATGTATGATTCGGGCGACGTTTGAAGAATTTGTTATTTTTGAGCATTTGACACGTATATTTTTGGATGATTAAGCTAATGTCATCCAAAAATAGGGGGGCAACTAATATGGCTCTCAAAATATGACTAGTCAAAGCACAAATCTTGATGTCAAAAGCGATATGATTTTGAGTCAAAACCGATCGAGATCAAGCACTTAAAATATCATTGGAATCTTTGGGATATCAATTAAATCCAAAAACAACTCTCAAATATGGAGTGTTTATAGTCAATCGGCGTCGGATCTAACGAGCTTAAGATCTTCAATTTGGGCATCCAAATGCTCAAAATACATCAAATGATCAAAGGAATCATCTGAGTCCGTCGAGGGGAGTGGTACGGCCTAACATGAATTTACAAGAATGCCTCCTCCCATCTATAACAGCCATTCCTCACATGAAGCCAAGTGAAGTGAAGTGAAGTGAAGAAGAAGAGAGGCCAAGCAAGGAAGAAGAGGAGACCGCCGACTGCCGTCAACCACCACCGCCGCCACCATGATCAATCTGCCAGAAAGGAAGAAGAGGAAGAGTCAGCAAGGAAGAAAAGGAAGAGTCCAAGCAAGGAAGAAGAGGAAGAGTCCAAGCAAGGAAGAAAAGGAAGAGTCCAAGCAAGAAAAAGGAAGAGTCGAGAAGAGGAAAAGCAGTGAGGAGGAAGAGAGAGCTCAAGCTTGAAGATCCCCAAGAAGATCGACTCGCCGTGGCCATCAACCACCACCACCGCCACCGTCGTCACTAATTGCCTTGTATTCCCACCAAGCTACTCAAGATCTCCACCATCAAGAACTATTACAACCTCGATCATATATATGTTTTCCTCCTCATATGCAATTCAACCTCAGAGAGACTTTGTACTAAAACAGGATACATAGTGGTTTTTCTGGCTAGCCCGTAGTTTTTCCCCTCAAGGTTTTCCACGTTAAAATTCTTGAGCTCCTGCTCGCTTTTTTAATTACGTTTTACTAATCAAGCTAAAAGAACTTTCACTCTACCGCAACTGGTTTTCTAGCACGCAACAGATATATATATCAACTATATGAGTCTGTTAGCAAAAAACTCATAGTTGAGATTTAATTAAATAGATAGGAAATTAATTAAGCCAAAAGCCACACTCTCAAAAAATAAAAACTGATTCCTCCCCCTCGTTCAAACGCTTTTAACCGCAAGTGCTCAGGCAACCTCTCCGTTCAAACGAGCCCGCTCCTCAAAACTGCTCCCGCTCTCGGCAACTCCAAAACCGCAAGAAAACGGCAAGCCGAAAAAAAAAAAGGAAAAACGGAAAAGGGGCATTATCTCGTGCATGGCATTGTCTCTCCCGCCTTCCTTCTCTCATCCAAACCGCAAGCCTCCCCTCCAAGAAACCGCTCTTTCCCGTTCGTCTCCTTCAAACCGCAAGGACGAACGGCAGCAAACAAGGGCTCTCTCTCTCTCTCTTTCTCCGTACGCAATGTCGAGTTGAGGGAAGCTATATGCCATCGTCATTGATATCCTACGAAGAGATCTCCGACCTTTCTCATTCGCAAGCAAAAAAAAAAAAGGGGGATTTACATACATACCATACAATTCTTACGTATTTACATATCTAACACCTAAACTTCAATTTTTACATATATAACACTCTAATCTTCAATATCACATCAAAAATACCACTTCATTCACTTTTTAAAAGTGAAATGCACCTTTTTAAGCATATAAAAATGTTAGATAAGTAAATATCCAACTTTAAGTGTTAGATATGTAAATACATAAGAATTGTGTGGTATGTATATAAATCTCCCAAAAAAAAAAAACCGCAAGCCACTCTCGGCTCGGCAAAAATGAGAAAAGGAATGGCAAGCCCTCGAAACCGCAGGGTCTCCACGATTTTCTTCATCCGAGTCCGCAAGCCTCACTGCATGGCACTGTTCCTCACTCGTGGACATTGCTGGGTTGGTGGACGTTCTAGAAGAGGACACGCCTCCTATTACCCGCTGCCGCAAATCCCACCGCCGTTCCGCAAGCCCACCGGCACTCTCCCGCAGCCCAGCAAATCAGTCCTCCGCATCGGCTCAAAACCCGCCGGCGACATCCCGCGCGCGTCCCAACCCGCCGCCGGCGCCGTCCGTTCCGCGCCCGCTGGCATTCCGCGTCCTCCATTCCGGCCCGCGACCCGTTCGCGCCTGACCCGCAGCCCGCTCCGCGTTTCACCCGTGACCCGTTCTCCGACCCGCGCTGCACCAGCGTTGCCCGGCCCGCTCCGCTGTAAGCGTCCCGCTGACCGACCCGCAAACCCATTGCAGCGCCTGATCCGTGACCCGAAACCGCTGCCTGACCCGCGCAAACCCGCGCCTGACCCGCGCGCCAGCCCTTCCTTGACCCGCCAGCAGCCCTTCCTTAGCCCGTTTAGCCCTTAACTCGTCTAGCCTCCAAACTAACCCAAACTTATTCATTTTCATTGCGCCGCAAATCGGGAAAGAACATCTTCAAGATTCTAATTTTGATTTTGGCGCTTTCCTCACTTAGCTATTCGTTGCCCATAACCGAGAAGAACATGATCACTGATTCTTCCTTCGATTTCTCCTGCTTTACATTCCCAACAGATATCTAACCTAATTTCTTTGCTTTTGCAACGCTAAAAAATATGTCGAACTTGTGGGATTTTGAATGTGAATGTATATATACATGCTTGTGTTGCTTGAAGATCTCGGTCAATAGAATGAGATAAAAAAATAGTGGTGTCGATGACACCGCCGCTACACTCAATAAAGGCACCGGTAAGCCACCACTTGTCGCTCACAACGCCAAAATTTTGTCTAATTCCCAAACTTAGAAAAAAAGAGGAGGAATATATAGTAAGTCTTCTTTCGGGTTTAAAGGCCTCATCGCATTCAGGTGCGACGAGATAAAAAATTACACGGTCGAAGACACCACTCACTACGAATAGGCGTCAGTAAGCAAAACACCCCGATGCAACACCTGGGGATGACGCCGGGAGGCTGCCAAAATTTTATCAAATATTTTGACTTAGAAACATGGGAGAATGAAAGGGGCTAACTTAGAAGCCTAAGTAGGAAAACTCGCAGCTAATTTTATAGCGTCAAATGAAAAAAAGGAGAAAGCCTTTAAAGCAAATTTTGAGAAAAATAGAATATTCATTTAGATTTTAAGTGAAATTTGGGGGAGGTCAATATTGAACTCACAAACTTTGGGGAGGCTGATATTAAGCTCACAAACTCTAATAGGCTGTAAAGTGAGTTCTCTTTTCTTCCAAATTCCTAGAAATTAAGCAAGCCTTAATTAGAATTGAAGGGGGACTAAGGCTAAACTCATAACAACCTCACAATAAACTCAAAATCTAAGGATAAATTTAAATTGAGTTTAATAACTCTTATATTAATGTGGATGTGATTACTATGTTAATTAATAAGCATAAGTAGGGCTAAAGCAGTAAATGTTGAAATCGGCATAAATTATCAAAATTGATGTAAATTGAGTATAATTATGTTGAAAAATTAGAAAGAACTCAACAAGTAAACTAAGTGCCAGTAGTGTGCTTAACTACAATCTAAATCATAACGCCTTCACCATCTGCAACTTTCATGCGAAAGCGTAAGCGCAAATCAAAATCCATAGAAATAGAAGGTAATACTAAATCAATAATCTACAAAAATCATAGGACTTATTTTAATCAAAAATTAAGGAATTTCATCCTAATTATGATATTTAAAATCAACAAAATCACTAATTAGGTGAAATTAGCCAAGCTATAAATTCATGTATGTGCTCGGACATAGAGATTTTAAGTGGAAATTTTAATGTCTGAAAAGGCTACGCAGGCTAAATTTGAATTAAATGAAAATCTGAAATCAATTTCATAACTAAGAAATAAAAACTACATAAAGTCTTAAATACACCCGCATGTGCCCCGACACTATGTTTAATGCCTAAATTCAAGTGGCTGAGGATGATGTGCGGGTTGCTTCCCAGTTTAGTCTTATGACTAGGTCCGGGTTAACAAAACCTAAAAATCTATAATAAGAGCTTCAAATTAGTAAAATATTTGAGAAATTGATTCTATCAAGTGATAGTAGATTTAATCCTCTATTAGTAGCTAAACATAGTTGATAGGATCTAAAGCTCTTAAATATATCCAAATTAATCAAATTAACTCAAATTGAATATCAATCAAAAATTATTTAAATGAAACTCTATCATTAAAAGCTCAAATCAAACTCAATCTATTCACCTTCCGTTTATCGGTGACAAATTAAAACTCGCTCACAAAAGGAGCTAATGTCAAATCAAGTGTTCTATTATGTTCACTCTCAATCAATCTCAGCCGAAGGACGGTGTGTCCTTTGAGCATGGCTTGGCGCAGCTCCACGATGAAGCGATTAGAGTCCTCTGATCGGGTGGTTTGGCCAGTACGGCTCCATTATATTACGATCACTACCATAGCCCGTATGCTCTCTAATGGCTCTGCCCTTTGAGTTGTGAATCATAGGGTATACTTGATAGGGCAAATAACCCTTTGTCAACTAAGGTGGACTTTGTTGACCTACAACTATGTGTTATTTAAAATTAAGTAAATGATATAGAGGTTAAATGCCCTAATCACAATCAAAATTAATTAAATTTGATTTGATTTGAAAATTCGACTTCATAATGCGTCGAAAGCATCAAAATTAATTAAATGGAAAAGTATCAAATCAATTAATGATCGATCCAAAAATTAAAATTATTTTTTATAAAATTACACGCATATCAAAGTCAAGAAGCCTCGACGATGTCTAAACGACCTCTGTTTGTGAAATTGATCACGCCGTTGTCGCCGAAACGTCGAAACCTATCGAACGACGCCTTTCGCGATCAATTCGGCAAAGTGTGCGTAAATGTCGATCAATTCAAATGCGACGCCGCACAAATTATAAACCTAATTTTATCCCGATCGTCGTCGACATTGTTAAAATGGCCTCCGATCACGAAATTGATCGTATCAGATTCATATAACCTAAAACACCTAAAATTGACAATATTTATTATTAGGATGATTGATTTATGTGATTAGGGCTAATTACCTTAATTATTAAATTGGTTTACAATTAGCCTAATCCCCTAATCCCTCTTAATCCTTACTCATTGCTCACCAATCAAGAGAGCGCTAAAGATAAACGACCTCATTTCATTTCGCTCTACTCATTCGACTCTCACGACATTCTTCCCTCTTTGGTTTCACTGACATTCTCCCCTCTCAATCCTCTCTCGTTTCTGCTTTCTCTCTCTCTCTATTCCTCTTGCTTTCGGTTCCAATGCTCAGGCACGATACTCCCCTCTCGTTTTCGCTTTTGACGATCCCTCTCTCCTAGCTCCAGCAGTTCCTTGCTCCTCTCTCGGTTCAAAGCACCGAACCCTAGCCGAGCAAACAGAGGACTCGATCCTTCCTAATCACCCTTCCAACCGAAACCCCCAGGTTGTTTTGTTTCAATCTTAAGTTATATTTTTTGTATGTGGGTTTCTCTTGAAGGAAATGATTTTGATTTATCCTTATATGTTCTATGGTTGGATTATATTTCTTTTATGAGTTAGTAATGAGATGAAAATATAATGCTGAATTTATGGTGTAATGCCGCTTGACTTTCCTTCTATTTACTCACTTTGAGCAAACCAAGCCCCTATCCCTTCTCTCCTCTATTTATGTTTTATCCTTTGCTCCCTTGCTTGTCTTGCCATCCGTTGACTTCAACATACTGGAAATGATTCTAAAAAAAAAAGAAGTCTTCTTGCACAAAGATCAAAAAAAAATTTATTGGTTCACACTTTGTGACTGATAGCCTTTTAGCTTCCGGTTTTCCCTACTCGAATTCCTGATCTAGGTTCATCATTTATGGTATCCTTTATTAACTTCGGATTTTGTGAAAGACGCATTTTAGAAGTAGTTAATATTGACAATTGCAAGTGTATTCATGTGAGGAGTAAGGGAAAGGGCAAGGATATTCTTGAAGAGAATGTTCAAACTTGTGACCAAACTTGTGAAAAGAGGATAGAGTTTTGATGAATTTAATGGAGCTTTATTTCCTAGTCTTTGTGTTTAATCTCTACCATTGTGGGAGCTGGAATCATTGTTGACCTACAAAGATTCTTTCCAATTTTTATCAAATAGCAAGTCCATTTGATATAAAAAAAGAGAGGGAGTCCTTACATACATGTTCATGTCATATAACAAAAAAGGTGTTGAACAAAATTAAATCTTCTCTTAGATTCATGTGTATGTAAAGATTTCATTAAAGCCTCTTTACTTTTGCTTTGCCTATTTCATATTTTCAACACAATGAAATTTGTTTATGGCTTGCTATCCCCTATGGGTTTCATTCGTTTTGTCTCTTGCACATGATTAGATTGAAATCTAAAATTAAAGAAGAGGGGGTTTTCTCATGCTATTTGCTATCCCCTATGGGTTTCATTCGTTTTGTCTCTTGCACATGATTAGATTGAAATCTAAAATTAAAGAAAAGGGGGTTTTCTCATGCTATTTGCTATCTCCTATGGATTTCATTTGTTTTATCTCTTGCACATGAGTAGAATGAAATCTGAAATTAAAAAAAGGAGGGGGTTTTGTTATGCTACTTGCTATTTCCTATGAGTTTCATTTGCTTTGCCTCTTGCACATAAAATCTGAAATCAAGGTGAGATGGAGTTAAGATAGAAGTATGGGGATATGACAAGCTTAGATGTGTAGCCTAAATGTCATACTACTTATTGTTCTTCTACGGGTTACATGTCTCAATTGGCTTCAATTAGCTTCCTCTCGCTATGATACATGCTGAAATTCTTTTATTTAGTATGGGAATGATGCAATGCTTGTTGAAATTATTTTACCTAAGGGGAAATCCATTGATTGGCTTTTCTGAATGGATAATGCATGCTGAAAATATTTTTACTAGAGAGAAATTGAATCGATTTGCTTCTAATGTGTATGATACATGCTGAAAGTATTTTTATGAAAGGGGAAAACTATTAGCTTGTTGTTTAGAGGCATAAAGCATGCTGAAATTTATTTTATGTAAGGGGAAATCAATTAGTTTGCTATCTAAAGATGTGATGCTTGCTGAAAATTTCTTTTATTTGAGTTGGAAGTTTGAAAATCTGATAAGGAAGGATGTATGGCTTAAATATCATACTATTTGCTGTTCTCCTATGAATTTTATGTTTCTACTTTGCTTCAATTGATTTCCTATGAAGGGAATTATATATATATCATGTCTCTTTCATATGCAAGCTTGAAATTTGTGATATAAGTACCTACCATGTTCTCCAACATGGTAGGGAAATGCTATGCTATCAAAATTTCGGCCGTGGTGTCTCACGACATACACCTATACATGCCTTTCTTGGCATCTCTCATGGCAACCCCACATGTGGGGAGAGCCGGGAGGCCGTTGTAAATTTTGATTATTATGCTCTAATCAAATATACATGCAGACTTTCTTTTGTTTATATGCAAATGCGAGCTTTAAATTTGTGATATAAGTACCTACCATGTTCTCCAACATGGTAGGGAAATGCTATGCTATCAAAATTTCGGCCGTGGTGTCTCACGACATACACCTATACATGTCTTTCTTGACATGGTGGGCAGGCCCAGTCTCTCATGGCAACCCCCACTTGTGGGGGGAGAGCCGGGAGGCTGTCGTAAATTTTGATTATTTTACTCTTAATTAAATGCATGCAAGCTTTAAATTTATTACTATAAGTACCTACTCATGTTTCTCCAACATGGTAGGGAAACTTGCTATGTTAAACCCATACACTTTCTTGGCGGAAAATAAATTTTGGTGTCTCACGACACCTACCATACATGCCTTTCTTGGTGGTGGAAGACCTAGTCCCAAGTAGCCCCTTATGGATGACCGAGGTCCCAAATTTTCAAAATAAAAAGGAGGTGAAATATGTCATATATAAATGCTTATACTTTAATTTCATATACATGTGAATGCAAATTTATTGCTCTATGCTATAAGTACCGTTCACATTGTTCAGGCGCGGAAAACTTGTGATAAGTACCTGTTCATGTTGTTCCAACGTGGCAGAAAAATCTGTTGCTATAAGTACTTGCTCATATTGTTCCAATGTGGCAAGGAAATGTTGTGCTGTGCAAACCATACACGCCTTTCTTGGCATGGTGGGCAAATAAATTTCGGTCGTGATGTCTCATGATACCTATCATACACGCCTTTCTTGGCATGGTGGGAAGACCTAGTCCCCCGAAGTAGCCTCCTATGCGGGGATGACACCGGGAGGCTGCCGAAATTTTCTTTGAAAAAAAGGGGAGATAAAAAAAAGGATGAAATGCTTAGGTTAACATGTTGGCTTAAAATGCTTCTTTAGGTCATATATGAATACTTATGCTTCAATCTCTATATAATGAAAGTTATCCTATTTGTGGCAAGTATGACATAAAGTGGATTCTCTAGCTTGACATGTTATGAAATACACATTAAACATATGCTCAAACATAAATACCTCCCCTACTTTACTTGTCATTCCCACCATGATTTGCATACATACATGAGACATGGTGAAGACTTAAAACAAACACATATGGAATAAGTTAAATCTACCATATGACATGACATATATCAAGAAGATATCAAAAAAAGTTGTTGAGTTAGAAATGAAACTCACAAGTCTATGTGGCACAACTTAACCCTTTATGCAAGATTGAAAGAACCTAAACTTGTGGTATAAGGGAGAAAATGAGAGTAGGAAATGTAGGTATTTTGTGAAAAGGAAATCCCCTCTTATTTATATGCTTCCTTAGCCCCCTCCTTTTGCCATCTATTCTTATGGCATCGACACATGTGTGCCTCGTCATAAGTTGCATGCAAGGATATCATCTAGTTTAATGCCATTTATCATATTGCATGCACATGCATGGACATGTGGCATGCCCTTGTGCATCCTTATCACTTTCTTTGAAAAGGAAAATAAAGTCATTGTCATATCTTCTTAATAAATTTAATGAGTATTTGTCCCCCCACTTGCCATGAGCTTGCAGGAGGAGGATTTTAATTAATCCACTTGCCTCTTTTAGATGACATATGACATCTACTCATATTTTTTTTATATTCCCCTCCCCCTTATCAAGAGAAATAAATGGGCTATGGGTATTTGATCATATGGGCCTTCAAAATGATTTATTTTAGCCCCTTTATGTTGGCTGATTTTCCATAAAGAGAAAGAATTTTTAGCCCAAATCAAGTGCTTAAATTCATTTTAGGCCCATTACCTTATACTTGATCATATGGGCCTTCAAAATGATTTATTTTAGCCCCTTTATGTTGGTTGATTTTCCATATAGAGAAAGGATTTTTAGCCCAAATCAAGTGCTTAAATTAATTTTAGGCCCATCACTTTATATTTGATCATATGGGCCTTCAAAAACGATTATTTCAGCCCCTTTATGTTTGCTGATTTGCCACATAAGGAAAGGGTTTTTAGCCCAAACCAAATGCCTAAACTCATTCTAGGACCATCACTTTATATTTGATCATATGGGCCTTCAAAAATGATTATTTCAGCCGCTTTATGTTTGTTGATTTGTCACATAAAGAAAGGGTTTTTAGCCCAAATCAAATTCCTAAATTCATTCTAGGCCCATCACTTTATATTTGATCAAATAGCCTTCAAAAATGATTATTCCAGCCCCTTTATGTTTGCTGATTTGCCACATAAGGAAAGGGTTTTTAGCCCAAATCAAATGCCTAAACTCATTCTAGGCCCATCACTTTATATTTGATCATATGTGCCTTCAAAAATGATTATTTCAGGCCCTTTATGTTTGCTGATTTGCCACATAAAGAAAGGGTTTTTAGCCCAAACCAAATGTCTAAACTCATTCTAGGCCCATCACTTTATATTTGATCATATGAGCCTTCAAAAATGATTATTTCAACCCCTTTATGTTTGCTGATTTGCCACATAAGGAAATGTTTTTAGCCCAAATCAAATTCCTAAATTCATTCTAGGCCCATCACTTTATATTTGATCAAATAGGCTTCCAAAATAATTTATTTCAGCCCCATACCCTGTTGATTTGTGACATAAAAGGAGGGCTTTTGGCCATAATAATATGCATATCATATTTTCTAAAGAATAGATACTATACTTCCCGGTTTGGTCTTCGGACCGGATCCGGGTTAACAAAACCCAAAAAATGCCATATTGAAACTTAAAACTTGCAAATTGAACCTACATTTCAACTAGACATTCAATGTCCATACAACATTTTAAAAAAAGAGATACTCGTATGTATGTTGAAGTGTTCAAACAATAGGGACACGTGCAAGTTAGGTATAAAATAAAAGAACAGATGCTACATCTTCCTGGTTTGGTCTTAGGACCGAGTCCGGGTTAACAAAACTCAAAAATCAAAATTTGACATCGAAACTTCAACATTAGACATCTTAATGTCCATGCAATTTTCAAAGAACGTATCCGTATGCATTGGAGTAATTACTAAGTCAAATATAAAGAATAGATGCTACATAATCCGGTTTGGTCTTTGACCGTCAAGTTAACAAAACCTAAAATTTGATATTATAAGAATTTCAAATTAATAATATCGATAAGCTAATTCTCATATAATACAAGATATGAATCAACGATATCTAAAATTCAAACTCTCAGGAAGAAAAGTCCCAAACCCGATCCTCTATATTCAAACTAGAGTGGACAAGGTTTTGAAGGATTATACTTCTTGAGATAATGAATTTAGACATCCTCAGAAAACCTGACAGAGTACAAGGTCTATCAATTGATTAACTCTAGGATCGAAGGGTAATTATAATTAAAATTTCAATGATAAATGATCATATATTAAAATCTAAAATCAATCATAAAATGATCAAAATTCAAAGAAAATAACAAAATATAAATAAAAAATGAAATGAATTATTTAAATTAAAACTAAAAAAAATAAAAAAATAAATCCACCCTCCGTAATTGTTTGTCTTGGTGACAAATTAAGAAAACTTTTGCTCACAAAGAGAAATGTCAAATTAAATACATAACTACCTTCACACTCAAATATTTCTAAAGCCCGTGGGGACGTGGCTGTCCTCCGTCCGCGTGGTTTTCCGATATGGCACCACATAAATGGCACGACCGAGCCCTCCGAGGTGGTTCGCCGCGTGATATGGCATCACTAAATTACTGACGGCCGCATGTATGTTCCCAACGGCTTTGCTTGAGTGTGAAATGTAGAATGTATTTGGTTGGGCAAAAAGCCCTATGTTAGTTAAGGTTGACTTATATTTGTCCCCTTAGACAAACTCCACCCTAGTCTACAAGGACACCTTGACGACGTGTCGACAAGGATCCTTCTGGTGGGGTCGACACCTCCTCGACTAAGCGGACTGGGACCGCCATGCCGGACGACTAACCATGGGATCTTGATCAGCATCATCGTTCCCCACAAAAGTTTTAAATTAAAATAATAAATTCATAAGTTCTAAACTCCACTCATGAATTATATACGTTCTTTAACGATTCATTGACTAGCCTTAATCGAAAAGTGCTCTCTCGATTGGAGGGTAATTAACTATAGGCTTGCTATAGAAACTGAAACCAGATATATAAAGTTCTCACCAAATGAGAAGCGAAATCTGGTAGTGTCTTATTTACTATTCATCTCTTCAAATTATCACCGACACTTAAACAACTCTTTCTTTTTTTCCGAAAGAGGTCGGGTAATTTTGGATCCCATGATTTACACCAGGAAATGTTTCTCTTTCCATATTTGGCTAGTCAAATCTAAATTATAATTGTAGTGGAGTATATATAAAAAAATGAAATGAAAATGAAATGAGAAATGATAAGTTAAACTTGACAACTTAAAAGCTTGCTACTCAAAGTCTTAAGTCATTTGAGATTTTATTTAGTGCATATGCTTAGTATGTTTTATCTTATCGTATCCATATTTTTGGAAGTAAGGTGATAGTGCAGTTATTTTTAATTGCTAATTTTATCTTTAAACTTCCAGAATGGCATTACGAACACTGCCATCACATTTCTGGCGCCAACATCCGTTATTAACGCCGTCATCAATGCCGGAAACACCGAGCTACCATCCGGTAGTGTGGATTTCCACCATCTTGAATGAGCAAGTTGCTAGCCTCGACTCAAGTAAAACTCATCGCACGCCATGTGCAAAGAATCTCGAAAAGGCAAAAGTGTGACCCTCGTAGGGTCACTTCAAAAGAAACAGGGCCTCTTTGAAAGGCTCTCGAGACACCAATCATGAAGAGGGTTATTCGCTGACGGTCTCTTTGTCCCTCAAAATAATAATCCGTGAACCATTCACCGGAGGCATGATGTCAAGCTTCTTCATCCGAGGCAAGCTTAAAGAAAGAAGAAGAAAGAAATCTTGAGTCTGCTCAACACTTATTGCCACCAAACAATGTGGAACCAAGTGATGTTCCCACCCACAATCGGTTGATAACCTTTGGGTTAACAATGCTCTATGTCATTTCAAGCCCTTCCTGACCACGTCAGTTCCATCCTCCACGAGGAAACCCAACTATATCGACGAGTGACGGGTTCTCCAAGTGGGCAAGGAGAGAGGACTGATGAAAAGAAAATACCAAGGTCCTGTTATTAAGGATGCTAGGACTTCTTCTCCAAGGAGACCTCATCCCGTGACTCTAATGCCAGGACGCCGACCAATCCATGTCCCACACGGTGAACATCGGGGTGTGACACTTGGACCAAGGTCAGTGAATCCACCAAAGGTCCCGGATGGTAAGGTAGATATGGAGGCCTAGGCCTCAAAAAAGAAATTGCTCTAGAAAAGACGTGACATCCGGTTTGAATTCTGAGATCCCCAACTCAAATCTACCATGGGGAGCCTAAAAAGAGGGCCCCAATGATAAAGGATATGATAGACACCTTGGAGAATCCGGGATCCCGCCATCAATCAACTCCATCCCATCAAGAGGAGGTTAACTTCATCAAGCCCTCTAATCAAGAAATTTTGATTCCATACTTAGAATCGGAAGTTCATTGGAGACGCCGATCTGAAATTCATGTCCAAGAGGACAAAGAAGAAGAGGAGGAGGCAAAGACTGTTGAAGTAGTGTATATGGTGCAACAAGTCGGAGCCATCCGCCAATATCAACTAGCGATAACATATTCCCCTCAACCCTCAAGAACAAAATGTTCAAATAGAGGAAGCATCCTCGAGTCTTCGTGAGAGGAACAACAAGAAGAGGAAGAAGAAAGGGAAGAAAATCCCACCTTCAGCGATACTATTACTTTGGCGGCGCAGACAAATTCACGATGAAAGCCAAAGATAAAGAAATCACTCGCTTGAATATGAAAATGAGCAAATGATGATCGATGACCGCATGATGCGCTAATGAGAGAATATTGCAGTCCAACACTGCCCCCCAAATAATCATCAAGCCTCCAGCAATGCCCATGACAATCCTCCAATAAATTTGATCTCACATGCTTCAAGGGTCCAAATTGAGCCTGAAGCGAGGATTGAAATAAATGAGTCACTGGCAACCGCTTTCTAATATACAAACTATATCAAGTCGGATATAGCCTCTCAACTTGATATTATCTTGAATGAGAAGATCAAAGTCGTTATATATGCAAGGCAAAAATTGGTGAGAAAGCGCCCATATCCCGCGGAGTATGATCAAATTCCATACCCAAAAGGATATTCAATGCCAAAGTTTAATCTCTTTGACAAAAATGGTAATCCTAAGCAGCATCTAGCCCAATTCAAAGCATCCTGTGGCAACACAGAGGGTAATGATGCATTATTATTCCGCCGGTTCGTCGATGGTTTAACTTGCTTTGAATGGTATCGAGTTATCAAATGACTCGGTCAAGACTTTGGCCGAACTTGAAAACATGTTCGTTAAAAGGTTCGCCAGCGCAGTCAAGAAAACAACCATTGCTGATCTCGCCCTTGAGAAGAGGAAGAAAGACGAGTCAGTAACTAGATATATTACGCGTTGGCAAAATATGAGTATGAAATGTGAACAACAATTAGAAGAAGAGCATGCCATCCAACTGCTGATGGGTAACATTGATGATAAGATGGCGCCTTATCTTTGCATGGCTTCAATTATCACATTTCAAGAGCTACTTGATAGGGTGGCTAAATTTGAGAAATTAAATTTATCAGCTCAATGGCAAGATAAATTCAAAGAGCAAAAAAGCGGAGAAAGGTGAAACACATTTCACCTCATACAAGGATACAATTAGCGGTTAGTTTATAACGTAGACAAAGAAAGGCTACACTATCAAGAAAAACCAAAGATCATTCAATCTCCCCAAGCTCATACTTGGAGGTAATGATGTACCTCGAGGTCGCTTCAGTGAAGGTGCGACCAAAGCAAACAAAAGGCGAATGACTCAATGACTCTAAAAAAAAAAAATGAACAAAGAGTATTCTTTTAAGAGGAAAAGTGTGGCTAAATTGTTTAAGCATGCACTCAAAGTAGGTCTCCAACTACCAGTGTAAAAGACGAAGAGGTGACAAGCGAGATAATCCTAATTGTCCATATCATCGGTGCTCGCCATCCTATTGAAGATTGTTACATATTCAAAGATTGGCTGTGGAAATATAGAAATGGAGAATTCACATTGACGGACAGTGTATTGGTGCGTCCGAAGAAAGAATCCACCAAAGTAATCACCTCATCTCCAGTACTATCAAGCAATGATAAAGGCAAAGAGAATCTGGTCGATGATGAAGGATGGTAGGCCGCAGTCTCTAAAAAGACTGTAAAAATGTTGAAGCAATTAGAAGGCATTCCAAGTATTTAGTGGAAATCACCACTTGAGCCCGTACTTGAGTTGAGACAAAACCTAAGCTATGGGAAGGCTAGTTCATCTCACGAAAGACATCCTGGCCAAATACCGCAAGGGAAGGCTAAGAAATCTGTCAAACAAAAAAATAAACTAAAAAAGGGAAGAAGATAGTAGCACAAAATGTTACTACTACTATTGATGGTCGCAACGTAACACGAAGGATCATCAATAATATGAAAGATTATGTACAATCAGCAAGACAACCTATCACACTTGCAGAATTCATTACAAATCTTCATATCAATGAAGAAACAGGAGAAGAAGCTGAAGAACTTACTACTGAGTCTTGCTTGATGATGCATGAAGCTGATAATAGCTTAGAAGAACTCTATTTCCCAAATGAAGATGAATCAGAGCTCACCATATCAACAGACATAAAAAATATAAAAGCAGGCGGTGATTACGAATCTTCTAGTCTATCATTAGGCAGGCGGGCATCTTTGAAAGCGAGAGTCATCCGATTGAATGAAGTAGCTCAAGTACAGTTGAGAAGTGGTTGAGTGCTATCATCCCAACAGAGAAAAGAGCCAATGAATAGGGATAAAGGAAAAGAAATTGAAATCAATGAAAAAGTTATCCCTAAGGATTCAAATAAGAAGCCTTCATCAAAGGGATCATAATATTCTATCCCATCTAAGGAAAATTCTAGTGCGACTTAGTGTATATGAAGCACTTCTAATGTCGAAGATCTCGTAACACACCTTAATTGAAGCTCTCAGAGCAGAAAGTTCAAGCATATTTTTTGACGCTATCTAATGGAGACCTTGCATGTTCAAGAGCCTCCAACCGTCACATTTTAAGATGATCTAATGCTGGCTGGAGCACTGATGCCCTCTGTTACGGTGAAAGTGATGAAATTATAATACGCGGATCTTAATTGATCCGGTTCCTCCGTGAATCTTATGAACTTGAGAACTCTTAGATGGCTATCTCTAGATGTACAACATCTGGGCGAGAGATGAAGTCATGGTTCAAGGATTCAATGAGAAGGGACAGAAAACTATCGGGTCATTCGTCCTCCCTCTTAAATTTGGAGGCCTCTACACAGAAGCTAAATTTCATGTGATCAATGCAGATACTTCATTCAGAGCCCTTCTAAGTCGACCATGGCTTCATAAGTATGGCATTGTCCCATCTACATTGCATCAATGTATGAAATATACAAAGGATGGAGAAGAATGCCAAATTGTGGGTGACATGCAACCTTTTGCGATGCATGAAATGAAGATTTATCAAGATGCCAGTTACTTCCTTCCGATGGAATCAAAGCAATACTACATCTACTTCAAAACCCATAAAAGAACAAGCTAAGAAGAATGGAGAAGGTAAAATGAATAAAGAAAAGAAAAGGAGATTGTTCCAAATATCCCTAGGGATATAAAGAACAGGTCCAAAATCAATAACATTGTTCCTCATCTATGCAGTGATACTGAAGAAGAAGACAAATGTGTTCCTTTTAAATCCAAAGGTCCATGCGAATCTGCCAGTAAAACACTGATTGAGGAAGAACATTTTGACTCTGATTATGAGTATGAATCTGCTTTTTTGAAGGTAAGGAATGCACCTACTTTAAAATAATCATAGATCCATCGGTGAGGTACACTCGTAGTCACTCCTCCTCCCCAACATTTTAAAGAAATCACCCTCGAGAAACTCACAAAGTCGAGGCGGTGACCTTCTATGTACCTCCTCTCCCTAGAAAACAGGCGGAAGCCTTTTATAAATCAGGGTGTCAAGAAGAGGATCTGATTGGGTAATGCTATCGAAGAAGAAGAAGCTATGCCACAAGGATACCAAAATATTACTCTCAAAGATGCAAAACTTCTGCACACATGGGGTCCAGTGGAGCAAGTAAGCAAGGACTAAGCTCTTTGAAATGATGTGGTACCCAAAGGTTCTCAAACCATTGGTAAGAGAAATAAACACACTACCAAAGGCCTTGGTTTCATCCAAGATAACGGTCCACAGAATATACACATTGCTATAACAGAATAGAAGTGAGAGTGATGATGAAGATGAGAATGTCTTAAGTTAGTCTCACAAATAATGAAGAAGTAGAAGCAGCCCACCGAAGAGCTTGAAGATGGTGGGGAGGCTATGGATGAACTTAAGAAATTAATTTGGGAACTGAGGATCCTCGCCCTACATTCATCAGTGCTCTACTTCCTGAAGATAAAGTGGAAGAATTAAAAACTTTGCTAGTGAATTGAGGATTGCTTTTGGACATATCTGAAATGCCGACTTATCCCACATATAGCGGTTCACAAACTAGCAATTAAGCAGATGACCGTCAAGCAAGCCTCTGGCGAATGAGATTGGAGGTTGAAGAAACGGTAATTGCAAAACCAAGAAGCTCATTGAAGCGGTTTTATTGAAGAAAAATACATTTGGATAGCTAATATTGTCCCGTGAAAAGAAGAATGGTCGATTCAGTATCAGCGACTTGATTTAAACAAAGCATGTCCAAAGGATGACTTTCTTCCGTATCGAGCTGTTAGTGGATAACACTTCAAACCACGACATGTTCTCATTTATGGATGGATCGTCGTTACAATCAAATCAAGATGGCTCACGAAGATGAGAAGCATACCATTGGGGCCTTGGCATATATTGCTACGGTCATGCCCTTGGCTTGAAGAATGTTGGAGCTACATATGAGCTATGACATGAATCTTTGATGAGTTGATTCATCAAAAGTAGAGTGCTATGTTGATGACCTCGTTGTCAAGAGTATAGATCAGATCATCTCGATGATTTAAGGATTGTCCTTGAAAGAATCGAGAAAATATGATCTCAAGATGAATCCTCTGTGCGCCTTTGGAGTCTCTTGGAAAGTTCCTTGGATATGTTGTGCGCTATGGAGGGATTGAAATCGATCCCAACAAAATCAAAGCGATTGTCGAAATGCCTCCTCCAAGGAGTCTTCATCAACTTCACTCCATACAGGGACATCTTGCATTCATTAGAAGATTTATATCAAATCTGTTAGGCAGATGTCGACCCTTTGCAAAATTAATGAAGAAAGATATTCCTTTCAAGTGGGACGAAGAATGTCAAGAGCCTTGACGATTATCGAAATATCTATTGAACCCACCCATTCTTCGCTCCAATCCCGGAAAGCCTCTCATCTTGTACACGACCGGAGGAATCTCTAGGTGCTTTGTTGGCACATAATGATGAAGGAAAGGAGAATGCTATACATCTTATATTAGTCGAACTAATAGGAGCAGCGTTATTCTCCAATTGAGAAGCATTGTTTGACGTTAATTTTTGCTGCCCAAAAGCTACGTCATTATATGCTATCTCATAAAATTACCCTTATCTCAAGGATCGATCCGTTGAAGTTCTTGATGACAAGACCAACGTTGGCAATTGCAGCGATGGTCTTCTACAATTTGATATTACATATGTTCCCGAGCGGTGAAGGGCAAATTAGCGATTTTCTTCTTCATCCCATACCGGCCTTTGCTTAATGATGATCTTCACGATGAGCAAATCATGCACATATATGAAAAGAAAAGCAACAAATGTATTGTATTTTGATGGAGCTTGTCTAGATACACTCAACCCTCAAATCTCCCAAAGGCTCAAGCTGGTATCGATCTCATCTTGATCACACCTGAAGGTGGCATACTGAGACATTCTTATAAATTAACTCAACCATGAACCAACAACGAAGCAGAATATGAAGCGTTGGTGGCAGGTTTAGAGGAAGCCATTTCCATGGGGTCCAGAATCTCAAATTTATGGCGATTCTCAACTCGTCATCAATCAAGTGTTGGGCCTTTACAAAATCAACAAGCTTGAATTGGCCTACAATTACAAATGAGTTCTCGAGCTTATGAAACAAATTCCAAATATCATTATGACTCGAGTCTCCAGAACTAGGAATAGCAAAGCAGATTGCTTAGCTAAATTAGCTAAAGAAATGGCAGTATGGATGACGACATACTAATTAGTGTGTGCACTCGAGTCAGAAGATAATTTAAGATCCCATTTGGAAGAGGGGTCATCAAACATAAGTCAGCAGGGTGTAGCTCATGTTGCTCCTTACACTCCCTTACAAATTACTTTCCAAAGTCAACAAGACAAGCCTTAGGCCATTCAAGAAGAAAGCCCAACCGGAATGAAAACCGCGGAAATTCTTATAGTAGAAGAGAAGGAAGGCGACTCGCTACTTCAAGGAAGGCAAATTGCCAAGTAATAAGTCGATAGCACAACTTGAGAAAAGACTATATGCTTATGTTGGCAATACTGTATCGTAGATCCTTGAGCAGATGTGGCTGATGTTTGGGAATAGAAGAAACAAAGTAATTATTAAAATCCATCAAGGACTTTGTGGTGCACACCAATCAGGTCCTAAAATGGCTTTCAAAATTAAAATAATTGGATACTATTGGCCGTCATGGTAAAGATTGTATCAATCATGCCAAGAGATGCCATGAATGCAGTCCATAACATAATTCATCAACCTCCAAATCCGTTGCATCCAACGATAGCATCTTGGACGTTTGAGTGCTGGGGGACGGATGTAATTGGACCAATTGATCCACTATCATCAGCTGGTCACCGCTTCATCTTAGCAACCATCGATTATTTCTCCAAGTGGAAATTTTCTTTAAAGAAGTTCACAAGTGTAACCAACTTCTTTACCCATAATATTGTTTATAAATTTGGTGTACCACGCCGAATCATTTCAAATAAAGGATCAGCCTTCAAAAGTACTAAAGTTTACAAATTTGCTGATCGGCATAAGATTGATTGGCGATATTCATCAATTTATAATCCGAGAGCAAATGGCTTGGCTGAGGCATTTAATAAAACACTAGTCAAATTGCTTAGAAAAATTCTCACAAGAAATAAAAGGGAGTGGCATACCAAACTTGTGGAAGCGTTATGGGCTTACCGCACCACTTACAAGACTCCTACAAAGTCTACTCCCTATGCACTAGTGTTTGGGGTTGAAGCAGTTTTGCCACTTAAAGTTGAACTACCTTCGCTCCGAGTAGCCATTCAACAAAATCTTACCCAAGATAAGAATGCTCGTCTACGGATGGAAGAGCTTGACGCGCTTGATGAGGTCGGGGCTCAAGCTCGGCAAAAATCTAGAAGTCTATCGGGAGGATGTCCGAGCATTCGATCATCAGATGTCCTCGAGCTTTTGGAAGGAGAATTGGTCACAGTCAGAAGACCAATCATCCCTCATCAGAATTGGCGATAAATTTGAACCTAATTGGGAAGGACCTTTGTTATTGAAAAGGTATATCAGGAGAACTATCGCTCGTTGACTTTAAAGGTGAAAGACCAATCGCGATCGGTGACATTTAAAGAAATATTACACATGAAAGTGTGATTGGACAAATCTGCATTTGAAAATTTATTATCAAACACTTATGAAAATTTTCATTGGAAATTCTCTTGTAACACAAGAATGCATTTCAAAATAAAATAAAATCCCCGTTAGGCGGGGCATTTTTTTAAATTTTATAGTAAAGTATCGGGCGTTCTGGTAAGGCAGGGGCCTTTCTTTCTCTTTGGGTTGACATCACGTCGAGATCCCCACATGCATACTCAAAATTATGTATTCAAATTCTCAAATTTAAAAGTCTTCTTGACCAAAAAAAAATTTCAAGTCGACTTCAACAAACCAAGTTGGAAGGATATTTTTCCATCCCTTCAAATCCCAAAGGCTCGGGTATAAGGTGGGACTCAACACGCCCAAATATGGGCCAGTGTTGTGGTCAACTCAACATGCCACAAAGTAGTAAGAGATCCCCATCTCTTAGCGAGGATAAAATCCTTCATCAATTGCTCAAGTCCATGACTCAAGTGGGTGTATAAGGTGATTCAACGCCAAAATATGGTAGTCAGAGATCTGCTTACTCAACATGCCACAAAGTAGTAAGGATCCTCCTACTTCATTAGTTCAAAGACAAGAGCATCAAATCCCCAAATCTCTCCAACTTGGTGAGTTCGGGTAACGAGAAATTATCCCTATTGGTAGGTCATCTTTCAAAATTCTACAACAAACAAAGATATCCTTACTCGAGAAGGCACTAAGCTGAGTTTGGAATCAAATACAAACATAAAATCTCAACTCCTTCAGTAAGTCTATCAAGCGAAAGCAAAGATGAAGAAATTCTTCTTTAAGTCCAATAAAAAAGCGAGGGAGAAGAAGCTATCCCAATGTTAGTATAAGCTAAATCTTTGAACTAAGGGAGTTTTGTCATCAAGATGTCATTACATGTGCAAAGCAGGGATGACTCCTTGCCATTGATCCAACACAAGCTCTGAGAGTTGGGTCATCGACATTTATCCTTCTACAAGCCAAAGTAGGCAGAAGGTAATTTTTTGTATCGCGATGAATCTCAGATGATTGACTTTCTCCCATCGATCCATCAAGGCATGAGGAGGGATAAAGGAGGCACAAGAATCTGAATCCTCGAGATGAAATCTTCAACAAGTCCATCAAAGCACAAAGCATGGGCCGAAGACATTTGTCTCATAAACTCCATCAAGTCGTCAAGGCACAAAGCCGAGGCGGGAGAAAATCAAATCCAAAGTTTGAGATGAAATCTTCAACAAGTCCATCAAAGCACAAAACACATGAAGACATTCTCATCTCACCGACTCCATCAAGTCCACCGATGCACAAAGCATAAAACCAATGGGATTTTCATCTTTTCAATAGACCATTAAACCTTTTAAGAAGAGAAATCATGGAACAACATGATTGTTGGTCTAGATTTTATTCATGAAAATTGCACAAGTACATATGAGATGATATGTAAAGTAAAGAGAAAATACATCAAGGTAGATGAGATTGTAGGTCTCTAAGCTGAGATACAATAATAACTAGAGCCTCACTTTTCTCCAGCTTTTATAAATCCTCTACTCGACTCGAGTAAAGATCGACCATATACGATGTCAGTCGAACACGCTCCCTCTTGCTGAGTTCGTCTCATCTTGCTCACTGCGGTGTCTTGCATGACACGGAATGCTTAAGCTCCCTCCGAGGCTTGAATCTTAGTAGTGATGCTTTCAAGAGCACCAATGTCGTAGACTCACCACGAAGTTCTCTTAAAGCGCGAGCTCTTTTCAAATTCATCATGAGCAAAACCACCGCTTCAGCATAACGTGCTCTCTCAGCTCTGATAATGAAACTCTGTGACGAATTATGCTAAGGGTTTTCATTTGTCGGACTAAAAATTTGGCCTCCTAACATAAAGTCTCCCAATAGCGCAATTCCTCTTCACCCAATCCAAAATGAGCCAAGAAGTCTAGCACGGTATTTACATCTCTTGAAAAGCGGTCGAGTGATATTGGTGAGGGTCCAAAGAAATCACTCACGTAAGAAAATCATGTTCTCTTCATAATCGCTCATTCGCGTGATATGATGCATGCCTCCAATGGATTTTTGAGGGATAATCGATCCCTTTGGATGCTAAAAAAAGGGGGGAGGAGGAAAAAAGATAGTAAGAAGGAAATGTAATGTTATATTTAAAAAAAAAGAAAAAAAAGGAGGGAGTTATCGGGTCATACACACAGTCAAAGCCTCGGTTGATACTCTTCAAAGCGGTGGGCGGTTGGCGTTATGGCCTACTATCATTTCATCATGAGTAGGTATGGCGAAGTCTCACCATACTCTTGATCTCTCATTCCGATGTTTCAGGAAGCTAGGAAAGAAATCCATATAAGGAACTAGATCCACAAAAGGCGGTAGTGGTTGGAGCGAGGTTCCATTGCTTGGAAGATTGGAATCTTCAAATGGAATGGGCATAAGCAGCTATGCCATCAGGAAAGTCAACTCCAAAATCCCAAGGAAACGGCTCCATGCTATGAGACATTCTTGGCCCCCAATTTGCTTCTTCAGGAGTTAAGAGGCGTCATGGAATGGGGCTAGCTGACCAATCAGTTGAAGCTCTTGGAGGATCTTCATAACGAGGACGTCTTTGTCGATGAGATGAAGATGGTACCTCCGCATGACTAACGGAAGGTTCTTGAGTCGCACTGGAAGTGAACCTATTGATTGACCGCGCCCTCTCTCACCTATCACACAGAAAATATAAAAACATACGTATGTTAGGGATAAAAGGGGCTTAAAGGAATTAAATAAAGGGTTAAATAAAGAGACATAGAAAATCATACCTCTGTAGAATTGCTGCCACGGTGAGCTTGTTGCCCTCGAGGGGCCCCAAGTCTCTGCACTTGTCGTTCATATTTACGAGCTTCACGCTCCAAGGTCGATGCAAAAGATAAGCGTACCCAAGTTAAGCAAGTATAACTAACTCCCGTGTGACTAAGTGGAGCAGCTAGATGGAACTTTGAGTTTGTGCCAAATTGGAGTAAGTGAAGCCATATCAACGAGGCAGAAAATAATCTAGTCTCGACAGGAACGGCATCCATTTGGCGAGCGTCGGTAACACTTGGAATGAAGGGTTTGCCTTCATAAGCAGTTGCCTTCGAAAATCCAAACTATCGAGCTGCCCGGTTAGGTTGATATCCTTCTAAAATAATTGAGCGACCAAATCGATAACATGGACGGGGCGCATGCTAATAAAGTATTCGAATTGCAAGAATTGGGTAGTAGGTATGAATTAAAGTGCATCTACTCTATGGTCAATCCCATCCACAATATCTACCTCCATTAGGCTAGGAGGTAAATTTGTAATTTTGAATTGATGGACGAGATGAAACCTATCAATAACTAGATGAGGGGCAAAGAAAAATAGGTGTACTCTTTCACGCTCCAAGGTAGAGGCTTGTGATTGCATGACTCTTTGGATAGTTCCTTTCTAAGAAGTATGAAGGGCATTCAAGGCAAGGCCCGACATGAATGTGAATCCAAGCATGAATGTATTGCCAAGGTAGGACCAAATCATGAAACTCAAGTGTGCTAGCCTCTGAAATAATTTTTAAAACCCTATACATCCTAGCAAGGACAGGAGGAGCCAAGGAAAGACGTTCACCTCGGGAGATCCTGCTTGCTGCCAATAATGTGCTAGAACGGATAGACCCCTCCTTGATGGGCAAGATGAAAGAACATAACCAAGTAACTAAAAGCGGCTAAAATAAGTCTTAGTCCATACCGGATGCGATGGAGAAAATGTCCATGTGATAAGAAAGGCTCGGCAATATCCTCGGATAAATAATGGCCCATTTGAAAGGGTCATATAATAGAGCGAAAGGATAATAAACTATCCTCTCTTAGAAAGCGGATCAGATTTCCATAGGCATGATCGCTGAATACATGGATAACCCCGTAAGTTCGTAATGATTAAGCAACTTCGGGGTAAACTAAGGGTAGAATCATCCCTCCCCTTTATTCCCATCTACCTGAAAAAGCTCATTATCGAAGGAATATATTCTTCATAACGACTTCCATAAATAGGAAGGCGCGATATCGTCAAGTCATTCAATGTAATGGTTAGTTCTTCGGGGCCGATCCAACAGGTGTTATTCCCAGCATCCCAGAACTCAATAAAGCCTCTTACCCAAGAAGAAGGAATGTTCCTGAAATCGAGCATGGAAGCATAAACTACGTTATAAACACCAGCAGCCTTTAGAACGTCCTTATGAGCTCGAAGAATGTATCTAGCCCAAGCAACATACCCTTTGGACCATGAATTTGCATGGGGCGAGTCTCGAGGCACTCTAATGAGGTGGGTAGTTGTGACTCGGTAAGTGTGATTGCCCTGTTTGCTCGATGATGTCGGTATGGTTGAAGAATTTCCACATAAACCATGACTCACGATCAGCGGTACTATCGAAAGGATTATACTCTCGCATTTGGCGATAGTCATCCATTCTGGGGGATTCTCGAATTGAACAGGTTCTTCAGAACAATCTGGAAGGGCAGGAGAATGGGTGAAGAAGTTTTGAAATATATCACGCCCTTCTAGCATATCATTGTGTTGCTCCAGTCTGTCCAAAATGTCCACGTTATCACGAGGGTCATGTGAATCAATCATAGACCATATAGCATCCTCGGTGGGCTCATCGGAAGGCAAACCTGGTGATCTCCTCCAGTTGAACATTTTCCTATAAAGAGTCAAAAGGCAAACATATAAATATATAGATGACTACATGAAATAAAAGAAGAAGAAGAAGGCGAAAGAAGAAGAAAATGGAAATGAGACAAAAAGAATATTCCCTTGTCTGGCATATGATGACCAAATAAATCCCACGAAAAGAAGAGAAGAAAAGATCCGACAACAAACACGGTCCTCCATACGCACCATGTTTGTTGGGGGCATTGTTGACCTACAACTATGTGTCATTTAAAATTAAGTAAATGACATAGAGGTTAAATGCCCTAATCACAATCGAAATTAATTAAATTCGATTTGATTTAAAAATTCGGCTTCATAATGCGTCGAAAGCATCAAAATTAATTAAATGGGAAAGTATCAAATCAATTAATGATCGATCCAAAAATTAAAATTATTTTTTATGAAATTACACACATATTGAAGTAAAGAAGCCTCGATGATGTCTAAACGATCTCTGTTCATGAAATTGATCGCGCCGTTGTCGCCGAAATATCAAAATCTATCGAACGATGCCTTTCACGATCAATTCAGCAAAGTGTGCGTAAATGTCGATCAATTCGAATGCGACGTCGCACAAATTGTAAACCTAATTTTATCCCGATCATCGTCAACATTGTCAAAACGGCCTCCGATCATGAAATTGATCGCGTCATTGTGTTGCATAATACTAAAATTGACACCCATATTGTTAGGGTTTATTATTAATGATTCGTCAAAATTTATGTGATTATAATTATTAAATTAGTTTGAAATTAGCCTAATCCCTAATCCCTCTCTTACCTAACTCGCTCGTTGCCAATGAAAACCACTAAAGATCAGCGATCGTTGACCCTCATTTCGCTCTCCCTTTCTCTTCTCTCTAAGCTCACATTCTTCCTTCTTTTGAACTCGGCATTCTCCCCTCGATCCCTCTCTCATTTTTCACCTCGGTCTCTCTCTCTCTCGGCGATTTCTCTTGCTTTCGGTTCGATCAAACCTAGGAGCACTCCCCTCTCTACCTCTGGGCCATCCTCCCTCTGAGCTCCCCTGGGTTCTTGCTCTTCTCTCGGTTAAGCAGAACCCTAGCCAGCAAACGGAGGACTCGATCCTTCTAATCACCCTTCCAACCAGAAACCCCAGTTGTTTCGTTTCAATCTTAAGTTATATTTTTGCTATGTGGGTTTCTCTTGAAGGAAATGATTTCGATTTATCCTTATATGTTCTATGGTTGGATTATATTTCTTTTATGAGTTAGTGATGAGATGAAAATATAATGTTAGATTTATGGTGTAATGCAAGCTGCTTGAGTTTCCTTCTATTTGACGTCACTTTGAGCAAACCAAGTAGCTATCCCTTCTCTCCTCTGTTTATGTTTTATCCTTTGCTCCCTTGCTTCGTGTCTTGCCATCTCCGTTGACTTCAACATACGGAAATGATTCTAAAAAAAAAAAAAAAAGTCTTCTTGCATACATCAAAAAAATAATTATTGGTTCACACTTTGTACTAATAGCCTTTTAGCTTTTCCTACTCAAATTGGATCTCTGGCTAGGTTCATCATTTGTTCGGTATCCTTTATTAACTTGGATTTTGTGAAAGATTGCATAGAAGAAGTTAATATTGACAATTTCAAGTGTATTCATGTGAGGAGTAAGGGAAAGGGCAAGGATATTCTTGAAGAGAATGTTCAAACTTGTGACCAAACTTGTGATAAGAGGATAGAGAGTTTTGATGAATTTAATGGAGCTTTATTTCCTAGTGTGTTTAATCTCGACAACCATGGGAGCTGGAATCATTGTTGACCTACAAAGATTCTTTCCAATTTTTATCAAATAGCAAGTCCATTTGATATAAAAAAAAAAGAGAGGGAGTCCTTACATACATGTTCATGGCATATAACAAAAAAGGTGTTGAACAAAATTATATCTTCTCTTAGATTCATGTGTATGTAAAGATTTCATTAAAGCCTCTTTACTTTTGCTTTGCCTATTTCATATTTTCAACACAATGAGATTTGTTTATGGCTTGCTATCCTCTATGGGTTTCATTCGTTTTGTCTCTTGCACATGATTAGATTGAAATCTAAAATTAAAGAAGAGGGGGTTTTCTCATGCTATTTGCTATCCTCTATGGGTTTCATTCATTTTGTCTCTTGCACATGATTAGATTGAAATCTAAAATTAAAGAAGAGGGGGTTTTCTCATGCTATTTGCTATCTCCTATGGATTTCATTTGTTTTATCTCTTGCACATGAGTAGAATGAAATCTGAAAAGTGAAATCTGAAATTAAAAAAAGGAGGGGGTTTTGTTATGCTACTTGTTATTTCCTATGAGTTTCATTTGCTTTTCCTCTTGCACATAAAATCTGAAATCAAGGTGAGATGGAGTTAAGATAGAAGTATGGGGATATGACAAGTTTAGATGTGTAGCCTAAATGTCATACTACTTGTTGTTCTTCTAGTGTTACATGTCTCAATTGGTTTCACTCACTATGATACATGCTGAAATTCTTTTATTTAGTATGGGAATGATACAATGCTTGCTGAAATTATTTTACCTAAGGGAAATCCATTGATTTTCTGAATGGATAATGCATGAAAATATTTTACTAGAGAGAAATTGAATCGATTTGTTTCTAATGTGTATGATACATGAAAAGTATTTTTATGAAAAGGGGAAAACTATTAGCTTGTTGTTTAGAGGCATAAAGCATGCTGAAATTTATTTTATGTAAGGGGGAATCAATTAGTTTGCTATCTAAAGATGTGATGCTTGCTGAAAATTTCTTTTATTTGAGCCGGAAGTTTGAAAATTTGATAAGGAAGGATGTATGGCTAAAATATCATACTATTTGATGTTCTCCTATGAATTTCATGCTTCTACTTTGCTTCAATTGATTTCCTATGAAGGGAATTATATATATATCATGCCTCTTTCATATGCAAGCTTGAAATTTGTGATATAAGTACCTACCATGTTCTCCAACATGGTAGGAAATGCTATGTATCTCGTGGTGTCTCATGACATACACCCATACATGCCTTTCTGGTATGGTGTGCCCTCTCATGGCAACCCCACATGTGGGGAGAGCAGAGGTGTAAATTTTGATTATTATGCTCTAATCAAATGTACATGCAGGCAACTTTCTTTTTGTTTATATGCAAATGCGAGCTTTAAATTTGATATAAGTACCTACCATGTTCTCCAACATGGTAGAAAATGCTATATGCTATCAAAATTTTAATGGTGTCTCACGATATACACCTCATACATGTCTTTCTTGACATGGGGTGCCCGCCTCTCATGGCAACCCCACTTGTGGGGAGAGAGGTCACATAAATTTTGATTATTTTTCTCTTAATTAAATGCATGCAAGCTTTAAATTTATTACTATAAGTACCTACTCATGTTTCTCCAACATGGTAGGAAAACTTATTGCTATGCTATGCTAACCCATACACGCCTTTTTTGGCATGGTGGGCAAATAAATTTCGGTCGCGATGTCTCACGACACCTACCATACACACCTTTCTTGGCGTGGTGGAAATACCTAGTCCCCCGAAGTAGCCCCATATACGGGGATGACGCTGGGAGGCTACCGAAATTTTCAAAATAAAAAAGGAGGTGAAATATGTCATATATAAATGCTTATACTTTAATTTCATATACATGTGAATGCAAATTTATTGCTCTATGCTATAAGTACCCATTCACATTGTTCCAATGCAGTGGAGAAACTTGTGATAAGTACCTGTTCATGTTGTTCCAACGCGTGGAAATCTATAGTATTTGCTCACGTTGTTCCAACGTGGCAAGGAAATATTGTGTTGTGCAACCCATACACGCCTTTCTTGGCATGATGGGCAAATAAATTTTGATCGCGGTGTCTCACGACACCTACCATACACGCCTTTCTTGGCGTGGTGGGAAGACCTAGTCCCCCGAAGTAGCCCCATATGTGGGGATGATGCCGGGAGGTTGCCGAAATTTTCTTTAAAAAAAGGGAGAGAAAAAAGGATGAAATGCTTAGGTTAACATGTTGGCTTAAAATGCTTCTTTAGGTCATATATGAATACTTATGCTTCAATCTCTATATAATAAAAGCTATCATATTTGTGGCAAGTATGACATAAAGTGGATTCTATCTAGCTTGACATGTTGTAAAATACACATTAAACATATGCTCAAACATAAATACCTCCCCTACTTTACTTGTCATTCCCACCATGATTTGCATACATACATGAGACATGGTGAAGACTTGAAACAAACACATATGGAATAAGTTAAATCTACCATATGACATGACATATATCAAGAAGATATCAAAAAAAGTTGTTGAGTTAGAAAAGAAACTCACAAGTCTATGTGGCACAACTTAACCCTTTATGCAAGATTGAAAGAACCTAAACTTGTGGTATAAGGGAGAAAATGAGAGGAAATGTATTTTTGTGAAAGAAAATCCTCTTATTTATATGCTTCCTTAGCCCCTCCTTTTGCCATCTATTCTTATGGCATCGACACATGTGTGCCTCGTCATAAGTTGCATGCAAGGAGATCATCTAGTTTAATGCCATTTGTCATATTGCATGCACATGCATGGACATGTGGATGCCCTTGTGCATCCTTATCACTTTCTTTGAAAAGGAAAATAAAGTCTTTGCCATATCTTCTTAATAAATTTAATGAGTATTTGTCCCCCCACTTGCCATAAGCTTGCATGTGAAGGAGGTGGATTTTAATTAATTCACTTGCCTCTTTTAAATGACATATGACATCTACTCATATTTTTTTATATTCCCCTCCCCTTTATCAAGAGAAATAAATGGGCTATGGATATTTGATCATATGGGCCTTCAAAATGATTTATTTTAGCCCATTTATGTTGGCTGATTTTCCATATAAAGAAAGAATTTTTAGCCCAAATCAAGTGCTTAAATTCATTTTAGGCCCATTACCTTATACTTGATCATATGGGCCTTCAAAATGATTTATTTTAGCCCCTTTATGTTGGCTGATTTTCCATATAGATAAAGGATTTTTAGCCCAAATGAAGTGCTTAAATTCATTTTAGGCCCATCACTTTATATTTGATCATATGGGCCTTCAAAAATGATTATTTCATTTTATGTTTCGATTTGCCACATAAGGAAAGGGTTTTAGCCCAAACCAAATGCCTAAACTAATTCTAGGCCCATCACTTTATATTTGATCATATGGGCCTTCAAAATGATCCCTTTATGTTTTTGGATTTGCCACATAAAGAAAGGGTTTTTAGCCCAAATCAAATTCCTAAATTCATTCTAGGCCCATCACTTTATATTTGATCAAATAGCCTTCAAAAATGATTATTTCAGCCCCTTTATTTTTCCTGATTTGCCACATAAGGAAAGGGTTTTTAGCCCAAATCAAATGCCTAAACTCATTCTAGGCCCATCACTTTATATTTGATCATATGGGCCTTCAAAAATGATTATTTTAGCCCCTTTATGTTTGCTGATTTGCCACATAAAGAAAAGGTTTTTAGCCCAAACCAAATGCCTAAACTCATTCTAGGCCCATCACTTTATATTTGATCATATGAGCCTTTCAAAATGATTATTCCATTTATGTTTGATTTGCCACATAAGGAAAGGGTTTTTAGCCCAAATCAAATTCCTAAATTCATTTTAGGCCCATCACTTTATATTTGATCAAATAGGCTTCCAAAATAATTTATTTCAGCCCCATACCCTGTTGATTTGTGACATCAGAGGAGGGCTTTTGGCCAAAATAATATGCATATCATATTTTCCAAAGAATAGATGCTATACTTCCCGGTTTGGTCTTCGGACCGGGTCCGGGTTAACAAAACCCAAAAAATGTCATATTGAAACTTAAACTTGCAAATTGAACCTACATTTCAACTAGACATTCAATGTCCATACAACATTTTAAAAGAACAGATACTCGTATGTATGTTGAAGTGTTCAAACAATAGGGACACGTGCAAGTTAGGTATAAAACAAAAGAACAGATGCTACATCTTCCCGATTTGGTCTTAGGACCGGGTCCGGGTTAACAAAACTCAAAAATTAAAATTTGACATCGAAACTTCAACATTAGACATCTTAATGTCCATGCAATTTTCAAAGAACAGATATCCGTATGCATGTTGGAGTAATTACTAAGTCAAATATAAAGAATAGATGCTACATAATCCCGCTATTCTGACGTTAACAAAACCTAAAAATTTGATATTATAAGAATTTCAAATTAATAATATCGATAAGCTAATTAATCGTCATATAATACAAGATATGAATCAACTGATATAGCTTCTAAAATTTAAACTCTCAGGAAGAAAAGTCCCAAACCCGATCCTCTATATTCAAACTAGAGTGGACAAGGTTTTGAAGGATTATACTTCTTGAGATAATGAATTTAGACCCGATCCTCTGTAGAAAACTGGACAGAGTAGACAAAGTCTATCAATTGATATTAGCCCTAGGATCGAGAAGGATAATTATAATTAAAATTTCAATGATAAATGATCATATATTCAAATCTAAAATCAATCATAAAATGATCAAAATTCAAAGAAAATAACAAAATATAAATAGAAAAAATGAAATTAATTGTTTAAATTAAAAACTAAAAAAATAAAAATCAATCCACCCCTCCGCAATTGTTTATCTTCGGGTGACAAATTAAGAAAACTTTTGCTCACAAAGAGCCAATGTCAAATTAAATACATAATTACCTTCACACTCAAATATTCCTAAATCCCGTAAGGACGTGGCCCGTGTCCTCTGTCCGCATGGTTTTGCGACATATGCAAATAAATGGCTGACCTCACTGACCGTGGTTCACCGATATGGCACCACTAAATTACTACCACTCAGTATGTTCCCCAACGCTTTACTCTTGAGCGGAAATGTAGAATGTATTTGGTTGGGAAAAGCCTATGTTAGCTAAGGTTGACTTATATTTGTCCCCTTAGATAAACTCCACCCAGTCTACAAGGACACCTTGACGACGTAACCCATGTGTCTTGACAAGGATCCTTCGCCGTCTACCTCCTCTCCTGACTAAGAGGACCGGGGACCGACGCCGGAACGAACCATGGGATCTTGATCGATCATTGTTCCCCCATAAAAGTTTTAAATTAAAATAATAAATTCGTAAGTTCTAAACTCCACTCAATTATATACTCATTCTTTAACGATTCATTGAGCCTTAATCGAAAGTGCTCTCTCAGTATTGAGAGGGGTAATTAACTATAGGAAACCTGAAACCAGATATATAAAGTTCTCACCAAATGAGAATGAAATCTCTGGGTAGTGTCTTATCTACTATTCATCTGCCTTCTGAAATTATCACCGACACTTAAACAACTCTTTCCTTTTTTCCAAAAGAGGTCGGTAGCGAATTTTCGGATCTCACAGACTTAACATTATCTCCTTAGATAAATAACTAATCTATATACACCAGCATGTGTCCCGACAATACGCTGAATGCTTAAATTCAACTATCTGAGGATGCTGCGCGGGTTGCTTCCTGGTTTAGTCTTATAACTAGGTATGGGTTAATAAAACCTAAAAAACTTATAATAATAGTTTCAAATTAGTGAAATAGAGAAACCGATGACAATAGACCGATCCTCTCTAGCCTAAATAGAGTCAACAGGATCTAAAACTCTTAAATATATTCTAATTAATCAATTTTCAAATATCAATCTAAAACTGTCTAAATGAAACTATCATTAAAGATTTAAACTAAACTCAATCTATCCACCCTCCGCAACTGTTTATCGGGGGTGACAAATTAAGAAAACTCTAGCTCACATAGGAGCTAATGTCAAATCAAGTGTTATGCTATGTTCACTCTCAATCAATCTCTTGCCGAAGGACGGGCCCGCCCTGAACTACGTGGGCCAAGAGCTCCACAAATGAAACGCATTGAGTCCGATCAGTGATTTAGCCAATCCGGCTCCATTATTTGATGATCATGATCGTAGCCAGTATGCTCCCCAATGGCTCTGCCCTTTAAGTTGTGAATCATATGTTATACTTGATAGGACAAACAACCCTCTGTCAGCTAAGATAGACTTAAGATTGTCTCCTTAGATAAACACCACCCCAGGTCTATAAGGATTTCTTGGACGACGTAACTCATGTGTTGCTGATGAGGATCCTTCTGTCAGGTTGGGTCGACTACCTCCTCTGACTAAGTAGACTAGGGACGACTACCCGGGATGACGGAACCATGGGATCTAGATCGGGCACGTCATCATTCCCCCAACCATCCGGTTTAAGTTAAAATGATAAATTTCATATCTCAAATTCTAAAACTCTATATGTTGCTACTATATGCTGTGCATTTTGCAATCTAACGATTAGCCTTAATCGAAAGTTCTCTCTCACTTACTAGGAGGGGTAATTAACTATAGGGGCTTGCGCTTATAGGAAACCTGGAACTAGATCTAAAGTCCTCACCAAATGAGGATAAAATCTCTGGATAGTGTCTTATCTACTATTCCATCTTCCTTCTAAAATTACACTGACACTTAAAACCACTCTTTTCATCAAAAGAGGTCGGTGGCGAATTTTTGGAGCCCACAGATTTCTGGCGACTCCGCTGGAGATATGATTCTCTTTCCATCTTTGGCTAGTTGAATTTGAGCTATAGTAATAGTAAAGCATGATAAAATTGATATTTAAAATCAATCATCAATAAAATTAAATTTAAATCAAACACATTTTTATGACTAATCTGTTTATTTTATATATCGATGGATCTTCATAACACATCGTTTATCATGCAGCCAGGTCATAGAGTTAATGTTCGTCTGGCTAATGTTGTAATCAATATCAGAGATACTGGAGCTACCATCCAATTTGGTAGTGTAAACTCTCCAACATCCCACAAATAATCCTCTACCTTAAGCAACTGCATATTCTATGCACCAACTTGTGCAAAGGAGGAGGACAATTGGAATAACCATTACTGTTATTGAGGTTCCTCAAAAGAGAGTATTTGTACTTAAAAGATTGATTCATTTTGAGGGGCCAGTCATGAAGTAAACCTTCACTAGGAAGAAAGTTTCAATCATACATGTGAATAACATAACTCTGCCAATCGAACCTTTCACACTAGGAAGGCATGATACTGGAGCCTCCTCTTCAGGAGGAAAATTGAGTAGAAGGCAAAGGAGAAGAACACTAAACTGCGAGCTTAGTAGTTATTGTCTGAATCACAAGTCATTCAACTAACCTTACAACTAGAAGCGAGTATTTCTACCCCACAATAAATTTGAAAATTTTGAGATGGGTGAAAAGGAATAGCTCTACTGGTGATGTTCAGGGGTATTTTTTAGGCTCAACAGCAGTCGGCTTCAACCTTTCTTAAGAAATAACATGAAACTCTATCTACTCGAGCACATAGAGTTCTAAAGATTGTTAAGGAAAAATGTCTTATGAAGAACAGGTATCAAATATCAATCATCGAAGAAGTCAAAAATGCTCCACTACAAAAGCTACAATCAGTGGTAGTAAGAGCTCAAGACTATTCTAAGCAATTCCTACACGGTGAGCATCAAGACACCAATCGCATGTTCTGGGAACTGCATCGAAAGGTCTCAGAAAGAAAATAAATATGGAGGCCAATGCCTCGAGAAGAAATAAAAGACAAAAGCTTCTTCATCCGGAAGCAAGCTAACCCAAAGAGGAGAAAGAGAAACGCGTTGAAGCTGCTGTCACCATTGTTCAACTAAAAATTATGCAAGCATCTGTGGAACTAGAAGCGAGTGTTCCAACCAATAACAGGTTTGATAGCCTAAGAAGGATAAATTGGAACAGCTCTACTAGTCAAATCAAACAGTCCTTCTAGACCTAATAATGTCAGGTTCCAACTTCTCCAGTGAGAAAACTCAAAACTGTATATGCAAGAGTGTATCGGGTCCTCAAAGTTGCTAAGAAAAAATTATTGATAAAAAGAAAATATGAAGGTCCAGTCATCAGGGAGGCTAGAGTTACTCCTCTAAGAAGACCTCCTCCTACAACCTTAGCAAGATGTCTACTAATTCAAGTCTCACACGGTGAGCATCGATGCGCGACACTTGGACCACATGTCCATGAATCCACCTTCGAAAGGTCCCGATAAATAAGTGAGCAAATTTGAAGGCAAAAATCTTGAAGTGAAATTTTCCTTACAAATAGACAACAGCATGACATCTAGACTGTACTCCTATAAAATCCACTCCTTATGTTAAAGTATTTGGAGCTGAAACAGTCTTGTCACTTGAAGTTGAATTGCCTTCACTTTGAGTAGCCGTCTAGTACAATCTAACTGAAGATCAAAATGCTCATCTGACAATGAAGGAACTCGACGCGCTTGATGAAGTTAGATTACAAGCTCATCAAAATCTAGAAGTCTATCGAGCTAAGATGTCTAGAGCTTTTGACCATACGGTGCGGCCTCGAACATTTAAAAAAGAGGAATTGGTCCTGGTGCTGAGAAGACCAATTATTCTTAATCAAAAATTTGGTGGCAAATTCGAGCCTAACTGGAAAGGCCCTTTTGTCATTGAAAAAGTATACCAAGGAGGGGCATACCAACTTGTCAACCTAAAGGGTAAAAGACTAATGCCGCCAATTAATGGTCGATACTTGAAAAAGTACTATACTTGACGACCACATTATTGAGGTACAATAGAAATCCCCCTGCAAGACAGGGGGCATTGTTTTTTAGTATATCTATTAAGGTTGACATCGTGCTTCATGTCGAGATCCCTAAATAAACCTACTCTAGATGAAGAACTTTACCGTGAAAATTCTCTTGTTACACAGGGGGAATTTTATATTTTTATATACAGATGAAATCAATGTTGTATGTTAAAATCTCATTTAGAGTACATCAATTCAAATATGAATGTATATGTATATTTTCATCTGAAAAATTATCCTACATGTACTTTAGAATTCTCCCTGCAAGACAGGGGACATTTTTTTAGTTTATATTAAATTTATTTGAGTTGACATCATGCCAAAAGATGAGATCCTCAAATATATTCTTATTCAGGTTGACATCGAGCTTTATGCTGAAATTCCTAGATATATCCATAATTGTTACAATTAAGTTGCAAAGTTTTGCAGGAATAAAAAGAATATATTTCTATGCATAAAAGACAGCCCCAAATGTTAAAAAATTTATCTCCCAGATTTGCCAAATTCTGGAGATCAATTCAGAAGAACTCCCGATTTTGGAAGCTTTAATCAATTAAGTTGGAAAAACATCAACCTCTACATCCTAAAGTCTAGGACACGGATGGGTTATAAAGGTCGAACTCAACAAGCCCACAAATGGCCGAGTTGTTGATGCTCTCCTCACTCAACAAGCTGCGAGAAAAGGCCGCAGTGAAAGAGCCCTCGTTAGTCTGTCTAATGACAAAATCACAAACCTACTACAGCTTAAGTTGAAGACTCGAGTAGGTTATAAAGGTCGAACTCAACAAAATTCGTTGTTGACACTCTCCTCAACAAGCCGCAAGAAAAGGTCAGAGCTCGTGTTTCACCCCAATGATAATGCTCAATCTCAAACCATCTAGTTTTCTGACATAAGCAACTGAGACCTAAGAGATCTCTCTACTTGATTAATATATCAAGGCAATCTGAGAAAATGCTCAATTCAGGGTTGCCTCAAATCAATCTTCATATTACCTGCAAGGTGATATCCCAATCTATTCTCAAATGATCTGATCAAGCTCAAAGCACAGATCGAAGCCTACCTTCTCATCAAGTCTGTCAAAGCAGAAATCATAGGACCGAGGAAGCTATTCCATAGCTCATACAAAGTCGATGGCCGAACTAAAGGAATTATATGGTTATTCAGTCTGTTAAAGCACACGTTACTAGGCTAATAACTAAACATCGACCCTATGTAAGCCAGAAGGCTGGGTCATCTGTATGTATCCTTCAATGAATCCATCAAAGCAATAAGCACAAGGTTCATGTCGTACATACATTTCTTGACAAGTCAAATTTGACAAATCAGGTCAATCCTTCATCAAGTCCGCTGCTTAAAGCTGACAAGAAATTTCAAATGCTCAAGCACGGATAAACCGATTCCGAGTCCTTCATCAAAAAATGACCAATTCCTCCATCAAACCCAATCAAGCATGAAGCTAGGGTTCGAGGAAGCTCAAGTCTACAACGACATAAAAGAAGGAGATCTTCAGCAAAGCCATTGAAGCAGATAGTAGATGGTACAAGAACTCTTATCTATCTGACAAGTCAATTCTCACAAATCGTTCAAGCCTGTCATTTAGCATGCCTTGAATAAGGCAGTGTACTAATGACAAATCTTATCAAAGCTCTCTAAGCCGTTTAAGCCGAAATGATCCAAGTTCTATACCAAAAGGTCAACCACAGAATAAACGCGGACTCGCTTCAAGCATGAGTCACATTTGTTGGGGGGCATTTATTGACCTCTATATGTGTGTCATAAGTCAAGATAAGCCTACAAGTCAAATTCGATGGACTTCGGAAGTGACAGTGCGCAAATCGAGGTTCAAAATGCACTGGATGTCACCGAAAATGGTCGAAATGATCTCCGATTGACGAACGGACTTTCCGTCGCGTTCAGAATGTCGAAATTGATCAGAATATAAATATTGCAAAATCTAACGATCAATCAATTAAGTGCTCGAGCTAACAATGCGTTGACACGTATATCAGAGTCGAGAAGCTACGACAATGTCCTAATGACCTCGGTTCATGAAATTGATTATACCGTTAGACTCAAAATATTGAAATCTATCAAATGAGACTACCCGCACTCAATTCAGACAAGTTTATGCAAATGTCGAGTGATTTGAAGTGATAACACGTAAATTGAAGTTGAAACACACTAGACGTCGCTGAAATCAACTCAAATGATATCCGATTGATGAACGGACTTCACCATCGCTTTCAGAATGTCAAAATTGGTCAGAATATAAATATTGCATGACTCGATGAGCAACTAAGCAAGCGCTTGAGTCATCAATGTGCTTGCACATATATCGAGTTTAAAAGGTACCGACGCAAGTCAAATGATCTCCGTTCATGAAATTGATCGCGTCATTGGCTTCAAAACGTCGAAATCTATCAAGTAAGATTATTCGCACATAATTCTGACGAGTCTGCGTGAAAATCGAGCGAGCGAAAGTGGCGACGCACATTTTGAGTAAATTAACTCACGGCCAACTCAACCAAACCCGATAAACCACTACGCCGTCGTGGTAACATCGAATAACCTAAGATTGATATATATATATCAACTATATGAGTCTCTCCGCAAAAAAAAACTCATAATTGAGATTTAATTAAATAGATAGGAAATTAATTAAGCCAAAAGCCACACTCTCTTTAAAAAAAGGGAAATTTACATACATAGAATTCTTATGTATTTACATATTTCACACCCAAATTTGAATATTTATTAAAACCAAGATTTTTCCCATACGTAAAAGGTGCATTTTACGTGATATTTTGATGTAATAATAAAGATTTAAGTATTTAAAGAAAATTAAAATTTAAAATATGTAAACGATGAATTATGCATGTATATAAATCCTCCTCCCAAAAAAAAAAAAGCTGATCCCTCCCTTCATTCAAAATCTTTAATCGCAAGCGCTCAAACAACCGCTCCGTTCAAACGAGCCCGCTCCTCAAAACTGCTCCCGCTCTCAGCATCTCCAAAACCGCAAGAAAATGACAAGCCGAAAAAAAAAAAAAAAAAACGGAAAAGGGGCATTATCTCGTGCATGGCATTGTCTCTCCCGCCTTCCTTCTCTCATCCAAATCGCAAGCCTCCCCTCCAAGAAACCGCTCTTTCCCGTTCGCCTCCTTCAAACCGCAAGGGAGAACGGCAGCAAACAAGGGCTCTCTCTCTCACTCTTTCTCCGAATGCAATGTCGAGTTGAGAGAAGCTATATGCCATCGTCATTGATATCCTACGAAGAGATCTCCGACATCCCGCGCGCGTCCCTACCCGCCGCCGGCGCCGTCCGTTCCGCACCCGCTCGCATTCCGCGTCCTCCATTCCGGCCCGCTACCCGTTCGCGCCTGACCCGCTCCGCGTTTCACCCGTGACCCGTTCTCCGACCCGCGCTGCACCAGCGTTGCTCGGCCCGCTCCGCTCTAAGCGTCCCGCTGACCGACCCGCAAACCCACTGCAGTCTGCAGCGCCTGATCCGTGACCCGAAACCGCTGCAAGACCCGCCCAAACCTGCGCCAGCCCTTCCTTGACCTGCCAGCAGCCCTTCCTTGGCCTGTTTAGCCCTTCCTTGACCCGTCCAGCCTCCAAACTAACCCAAACTTGTTCATTTTCATTTACAAATCGGGGAAGAACATCATCAATAGGCAAATTCTTCCTTCGATACATCGCTTTCTATTTTATTGTCCGCTTTTCATTATAAATTGGGAAGAATCATCAATAAATAATTCTTCCTTCGATTTTCGACGCTCCTCACTCGTTTTCGCTGGCCGGGAACCTGAGAAAAATATCGCCAATAAACTAATTCTTCCTTCGGTTATTGTCGCTCTTATCTTACATTCCCAACAGATACCTAACCCATTCCTGATAAACGCTTGAAAAATATGTCAGAACTTGTGGGATTTGTGAATGTGAATGTATATATACATGTTTGTGTTGCTTTGCAGGTTTGAAGATCTCGTTGTACTCAAGGGCGTGACGATGAAAAAAGCAGTCGGTCAGAGACATCGCCGCACGCCAATGGACGCACCAGAGTTCACCACTGTTAGATGTCGCCCCTGGACGAAATGCTACCAAATTTGCCTAATTTCCAAACTTAGAAAAAAAGGAGAGGAATATATATTGCAGTATGTCTTCTTTCGTTTAAAGGCCTCAGACTCAACAAGGCGCGACGAGATGAAAATCAACGGCGTCAAGAAGACACCAATCGCTATGCTCAATAGGGCATACCGAGTAAGCCAAAACACCCCCGATGCAGCCCCCTATACGGGGATGACGCCGGGAGGCTATCGAAATTTTGTCAAATATTTTGACTTAGAAACATGGGAGAATGAAAGGAGCTAACTTAAAAATGCTAAATAGAAAACTTGTAGCTAATTTTATAGTGTCAAATGAAAAAAGGGGGGAAAGCAAATTTTGGGAAAAATAGAATATTCATTTAAAATTTAAGTGAAATTTGGGGGAGGTCAATATTGAACTCACAAACTTTGGAGAGGCTGATATTAAGCTCACAAATTCTAATAAATTCTTTTTCTCAAATGGTCAGAAGTGAGTTCTCTTTTCTTGCAAATTCCTCAAAATTAAGCAAGCCTTAATTGGAATTGAGGGGGACTAAGGCTAAACTCATAACAACCTCGCAATAAACTCAAAAATTAAAGATAAATTCAAATTGAGTTTAAAAACTCTTATATTAATGTGGAGGTGATTACTATGCTAATTAATAAGCATAAGTAGGGCTAAAGCAGTAAATATTGAAATCAGTATAAATTATCAAAATTGATATAACTTGAGTATAATCATGTTAAAAAATTACAAAAACTCAACAAGTAAACTAAGTGTCAGTAGTGTGCTAAATTGTAATCTAAATCATAACGCCTTCTTTGCCACCGGATCTGCAATCCATTGTACAAGCAGACAGAAGATCGGTGTTAAATCAAAATCTACAGAAATAGAAGGCAATACTAAATCCAAAATCTACAAAAAATCATAGGGCTTCTTTTAATCAAAAATTAAGGAATTTCATCCTATTACGATATTTAAAATCAACAAAATCACTAATTAGGTGAAATTAGCCAAGCTATAAATTTCTGCATGTGCTCGGATATAGAGATTTTAAGTGCAAATTTTAATGTCTGAAAAGGCTTCACAGGCTAAATTGGAATTAAATGAAAATCTAAAATCAATCTCATAACTAAGAAACAAAAACTACATAAAGTATTAAATACACCATGTGCTATCTTTGAATGCCTAAATTCGTGTAGGATCTTTGTGGGTTGATTCCCGCTTAGTCTTATGAGTTAACAAAACCTAAAAATCTATAATAAGAGCTTCAAATCAGTGAAATATTTGAGAACTTGATTCTATCAAGTGACAGTAGATCTAATCCTCTGTTAGTTGCTAAACTGAGTTGGCAGGATCTAAAGCTCTTAAATATATCCAAATTAATCAAATTAATTCAAATTGAATATCAATCAAAAACTGTTTAAATGAAACTCTATCATTAAAAGCTCAAATCAAACTCAATCTATTCACCTTCCGTAACTATTTGTCGGGGGTGACAAATTAGGCAAACTCTAGCTCACAAAGGAGCTAATGTCAAATCAAGTGTTATATTATGTTCACTCTTAATCAATCTGCGTGTGTGGCGTCCTATGGCGGCTTAGGCTCCACAGATGAAGCGGTTATGTGAGTCCTCGGGTGGTTTGGCGGTTGGCTCCATTATATTACGATGCGATCGTAGCCATTATCTCCCAATGGCTCTTTCCTTTGAGTTGTGAATCATAGGGTATACTTGATAGGGCAAATAACCCTCTGTCAAGTAAGGTGGACTTAAGATTGTCTCCTTAGATAAATAACTAATCTATATACACCCGCATGTGCCCCGACACTACGCTGAATGCTTAAATTCAAGTGTCTGAGGATGCTGCGCGGGTTGCTTCCCGGTTTAATCTTATAACTAGGTCCAGGTTAACAAAACCTAAAAAACTTATAATAAGAGTTTCAAATCAGTGAAATATTTAAGAAACTGATTCTATCAAGTGACAGTAGATGTGATCCTCTATTAGCAGCTAAACAAAGTCGACAGGATCTAAAACTCTTAAATATATTCTAATTAATCAATTTTCAAATATCAATCTAAAACTGTCTAAATAATACTATCATTAAAGATTTAAACCAAACTCAATCTATCCACCCTCCGCAACTGTTTGTCGGGGGTGATAAATTAAGAAAACTCTAGCTCACGTAGGAGTCAATGTCAAATCAAGTGTTATGCTATGTTCACTCTCAATCAATCTCTTGCCGATGGGCGTGGCGTGTCCTCAGCTGCGTACGGCTGAAGTCTCCGCAGTTATGTGAGTCCTCGACGGGTGGTTTGGCCGCTCCATTATATTATCACGATCGTGATGCTCCCCAATAGCTTTGCCCTTTGAGTTGTGAATCATGGGTATACTTGATGGAGCCTCTTGGGTAGACTTAAGATGTCTCCTGACAAACATCACCCCAGTCTATGATTTCTTGGGCCGTAACCCATGTGTTTCTTAATGAGGATCCTTCGCCGGTTGTCACTACCTCCTCGACTAAGTATCTTGGGGCCACGGGATGATGAACCATGGGATCTAGATCGTCATCATTCCCCAACCAATTTAATTTAAATGATAAATTTCATATCTCAAATTCTAAAACTCTATATGTTCTTACTATATGTCGATTTTGCAATCTAACGACCTTAATCGAAAGTTCTCTCTCACTTAGAGAATTAACTTATAGCTTGTCTATAGAAAACACAGGCTAGATCTAAAGTCCTCACCAAATGAGACGAAATCTCTGGGCGATGTCTTCTACTATTCCATCTACGAAAATTACACCGATACTTAAAACCACTCTTTTCATCAAAAGAGGTGAATTTTAGCCATAAAGCGGCGTTGAAGCGGCCATGCAGGTGCAAGCGCAACGATACATCACACATTTTTATTTGGGTTTCTCGGACGAATTCCAAATACAAAAAACCAAGTAATGTATTTTGAATATATTACATTACCTTGAAAATTTACTTTATTTCAAGTCAAACATCAAAAAAGCTAAAATTTTTGTATTTACTTTATACTGCATTCTAAATTTCTCCAACTAAATAGCCCCTTAGATTGAAAGTATTTGAAGGATCAAAGAGGACACTAAGAATAAGAAGCAAATTTGGTTTCTCCTGATAATGATAATAATTAGACATGAATACATATGTTTACTTTTCTACATAAAACATCTAATAATTTTAGTAAAAAACAAAATAGATATTTCAAGAAAAATCTCATTTAGTTATATAATAAATATATTAATATGAATATAGTTATCAAATAGACATTGACACAACATAATGTCATGAGTTGCGTAATTTTTTTTTAAATCTTTTTTTCTAACGACTAGAAATTAATTACGAGCGGTGCACGCCATTGCCACCACTTGCTTTATTGATATCTATTTTTATTATTTCTACAATCCACGTGTTATTATTTATACGTCACAGCGCATTGTGGATAGCCGCTTTTGAATCGACAGCCTTTTTTGACGGGTTTTTCTCTGGGTCTTCCCCGTGCGCAGAAGGTAGAAAAAAAATCAAAAGAAATAAAGAAGAATTATATATATATATATATATATATATATATATATATATATATATATATATATATATATAATTTAATATTTAAATTTTAATATTATTATTATTAATTTTTTTAATAAAATATATTTTTTAATATATAAATTTTGATGTCATTATGATGCAAATATTATATATATTATTAAATATTAGATATTAGATATATAAATAAGTAAGAATTATGTGATTATATATATAATTTTTTTAGAAATATAATAAGTTTTTTTAATTTTTTAAAAAGAATATAAATTTTATAAATTTGTTAATACCAAAGATAATTTATTATGTTTATAACTAAGAATAACTGATCTTATAGAAAATATCACTTTTTAAAAAATTTATATTAATGATTTTTAAAGAGAATTTTTTTAATACTTTGCATAAGCATATACAAATTTGTGACATGTGATCGTCTCATTGAATAGATTAATAAAAACTCTTTCAAATAAAAGCACATGGCACTTTCCTAATTTTATTGAGTCACCTAAAACGTTGGCGCCAATATTTTTTTTCTATATTTATTTGTGAGCTATAGAGATTAGCCTAAAAACTCTATATCAAATGTAAAATTTAGGGGCAACTTAAAATTTATATTTCATGATAAATCATAATATTCTAGTAATAAATAATTATTGCATAACAAATTTCTTTAATTAGTAATATCAAGATGATTAATTCATGTATGTATGCCTTATTTCAAAAAAAAAAAAAAAAAACTACATCTATTTTTATCATAATTATAAAATCATTTTTACATTATTGACCAAACAATCATCCTTATTTACAAAACTCAAAAATTGTCCCATGTTTAAAAAAAACAAGAATATGAAGTTTTATAAGCAAAATTTTTATATTAAGTCTAATTAAAATTTTAATTAACTAAATAAGCACAAAAAATAAAAATAATTTAAAATAGGCATAGTCGTCCATTGAATGTGAGACTTGTCGAGGTGTATCGTCGTGACAGCCACCGTTCAAAATGAGCTGAAAACTAAATTTTAAAAAAAATTTGTGCAGTCTCAATATTTTTCCCATATCGGATTCATCTAGTGTCAGAATCTAGTAAGCTTGATATTGTTGGAAACATAACAAAATTCCTCACGACTTTCATATTGACAAAAATCTACAATTCCAGCCCAGTGTGGTGCAGAGTTAAAATTTTTGGCACAAATGTGCCAATTTTGTGAGCATGAAAGTGGAATTTCGTTATTTCCAACGATACCCGGTTTCAATTCGTCGGATGAGTCCGATATGAGCAAAATTTACAAATGCCAAAATTTTTAACCACGCTTTTTTGCGGCGTTTGCAAAATAGCATCTGCTAGAATAGATTTTGTCAACATGAAAGTCGTGAAAACTTTCGTTCTATTTCCAATGATACCAAGCTCACTCGATTCTGACACCGGATAAGTCCGATATGGTAATACTAAAATATAAATTTTTTAAAAAATTTAGCTACTGTCATCAATTGAGCGGCGGCGTGAATCACGTCGGTCAAATCTCCATTCATCGGGCGACTATATCTATTTTAAAATTTTTTATTTTTCATGCTTATTTAGTTAATTAAAATTTTAATTAAGCTTAATATAAAAATTTAGCCAAGTTTTATATTATTTTCCCCAATAAAATGGACAAAAATATAATTTAAGCACATGGGGTGATGGGGGGCCGGGAGGGGGAGACCAAAAGCTTGACTAAGAGAGAGATGCATGCCTATAAAAGGATAGCTTTTGGCTTCAATATCTTGAGGTGGTTGGCCTTCCAATTGAAAGTCATACCAAAGCTAGATAAAGCTTAGCTCAAGTTTTCGAACTGATCAGCTTAAAACAGCAGAGAGGGATGGGAAGGGCTCCTTGCTGCTCTAAGGTGGGACTCCACAGAGGACCATGGACTGCAAGAGAAGATTCATTGCTCATCAGCTATATTCAAAACCATGGCGAAGGCAACTGGAGATCTCTTCCCAAGAAAGCAGGTATACATATATGGCTGTATATTTATATACCTTTTCTTCTTCATATATTCCTTTAAGAATATTGCATGCATGGTTCTCTGTCTCTTTCTCTCTCTCTCTCTCTTTCTGTCATCAACTTGATGAACACTTGTATCTTTAACTTATCATAACTTTTCAACATTCATAATAACCAATTTTATGTATATACTTGATACAATCATTAAGGACTTCATTCCTCTATTAAATTCCTTGTTGAAAATCATATAAAGGTCAATATTTATGCATTTTACTTTATAATATTTATGAAAGTAACGAAGCTAGATTAATGTCTTGATTCATATGAACTCATTTTCTTATATTTATCTATTTTAAACTAAATTTCAGATAATTTTTGAAATGTTCTTTAAGAATTATTTCTCTAAGAAAATTATTTTATTATACCATAAAATCTTAAGACTGCGGTTCTTCCACGAAGCTAAAATGAAAGACAATTCCAACTTTATGTCACTTCTTACCGGCTGAATAACTGTTCCACAAAGTCTTCAAAGCCTTCAAAGTCTAATTTCTAAATTCCACCTGTCACTTATGTCCAAAAATGCAATCAACAACTAATCATAGTTAAACCCCATTGATTCTGCATCTATTATTATCTTAGTAAAAATCTTAACAACTGCAAAAATTCATACACACAGGTCTGCTTCGCTGCGGGAAGAGCTGCAGACTTCGATGGATGAACTATCTCCGCCCCGATATCAAGAGGGGGAACATCGGCCCGCAAGAAGAAGACCTCATCATCCGCCTCCACTGCCTCCTCGGCAACCGTTGGTCGCTCATCGCCGGCCGCCTCCCCGGTCGCACGGATAATGAAATCAAAAACTACTGGAATAGCCACCTCAGTAAAAAGCTCAAGAAGCAAGGTTTCGCCATACGAGAAGAAACTCCAAGACCTAAACGAACAGCAACTCCTAACTATCATAACAAGAAGAAAAACAATAACAACAACAGCAAATTAAGTGAGACCATGCAAAGCGATGGTGCCGTTGAGAATGCCAAAATATATGCACCGAAGCCTACAAGGTTTAAGCCAACCTGGTCAGTGATGGAGAAGAGTGAGAGCGTGACTGAAGAATATGAGAAGGGGTCATCAGATGCGAGCAGTGGAACTAATTACGATGTGGATTTAGCGTCATGGTCGCATGATGATCATGGCGGGGAATTTGATCAAACAGCAGTCGGTTTTCATGATGCCACTCATTTGGATTTTGCTGCTGATTTTTTCATGCAAGATGAATCGCTTCAGAGACTGTATGATGAGTACTCGCAGCTCTTGCAGCTTGAGGTTGGTGCGAATCAATTAGCTGAGCCTCTAATGCAATAATAAGATCGATGCATGCATGCAAATATTTGATGATCATCCAGAATTTATTTGCATGTTTATGTGAGTTTGTAAGAAAATGTTACTCAAACATAGATAAATCTCTTATGATTTTAAATATTAGTGTAAATGAAAATATAAGAGGGTTCTGAGTGTTTACTAATAATGATCCTAGAAAACCAATAATTAGAGATCAACGCCTAACGTCTATCAAATACATAAATATGAAAAACAAAATTCTGCAATATTACAAGAAGAAAGGGCCAATGGATACTATTTTAATCCAAAGTAACCAAATCCAATTTTAGAGCAAAATACATACATACATACATACATATATATATATATATATATATATACCTCTGTTGTTGCAGATTGACGGCATACATGATCTCTTGAGCAAAATACATTAACCCATGGAATTCTTTTTAATGGTACAAACTTTTTATTTTAAATTTTAAGTCAATTTTAAGTTTTGTATTCATTAACTACAATGCCAAAATATCATAAACCTCTATCAAAGTACTCTAACCCTTATTTGTAAATTGGAGGAGCAAGACATGAATGATATATTGTATATGAAGGAGCACATATAACAATTTTTTGTTGTATTTTCTCATAAAGTCACCCATCCTAGAAGTGCTCCCATATGAGCACACTTAACTTATAAATTTTTAATGAAAATTTTATTGTGGCACCAAAAATGTGCCTCAATATTTAAAAGTTCAGCTTTATTTTACTTATAATTTTATAATCTTCCCCCATTAACATTCTGATTAGTGTTCTTATCTAGAAGCGTCCACCCAAGCAAAAAGGATTCTAAATGTGCCCTTATAGGTTCAAGAGTTGGCTCACACCATGTAGCACTTTATCCCATCTAAAGTTTAGGAGGTGACTCTCATAACGTAGCAATTTATCCTATATGACACTTAGTTCACATCTTCTAACTAATGTAATGCATTGAGATTATATATAATAGCATAAACTCTTAATCATCGACATAATATTCACTTTGCCCTAATTGCCTCATAATTTTATCTCAGGAGGTCACCAATTTTAAGAGTATTCCTGCATAAGCACACATAACTTGGAAGTTCCAAATGAAATTTACATGCTTGCAGTGTGGCTCTAGCTCGACGTCGAGCTGGTCAAAGTTAGAGCACCGCATGGAAAGGGAGGAAAAGGGCCCTCACCATTTAACAAAATTAATTAAAAATATCGATTAATCATGAAAATTTTTTTAAAATCATAAAAAATAAAAATACAAATAAATATTTTATAAACATAGAAAAAAAACAACAATGCAAAAATAAAATCCCCAAGACTTATTGTCCAATTTAGGAGCAATTATATATGCTATTTCTAAAAATAATATATACAAAATTAACTTCAAAACACAAGCCCAAATAGCATAAAAATTTTATAGTGTGTTTATGATGTCAACATCCATCCCTAGTAAAAATTACATTTTATTCAGGTGCAAGAAAATAAGCTATTAATTTTTGAACTTAAATGACTAAAATCACTTAATAAATTGTTAAAAAATTATAGAAATCCCCTAACACTAGGGATCCTTTATTAATAGGAAAGAAATCAATAAAATAATTAATGCCTCTAATTTTGGTTAAAGCAAAGATCCCATAATTTGAAATTAATTACATCCTAAATAATCATTTAAATGAACCTAAACTTTAAAAAATCATAATAAATCACCCAATAACTTGAAAAATACAAACAATCTCTAATTGGAGAGAGAGCTCCCAAAGAAAAAACTTTAAGAAAATAAAATATCTGATTCTTGGCAAAGTAATTTAAGGTTAATTAAAGTTTAATTAAAAGAGATCTTTTTGAAATTAATTCTAAAATACTTACCTAAATGATTTGGAAGTTTTATGGGATACTCTTGATAATGATTTTTGCCTCCCTTGAAATTTCATGTATTTTGGGTGAGTAGATTAAAAGTTATGTATTCTAGAATCATTAATGATTAAACTCGCTTAATAATTAATTTGGAATTATTAAAATTATCAAAATCATATTTAGTGGCTGAACACATTCATTTAACACAGAGTCACTTAAAAAAATAATTAGGACTTCTTGTTTTAAATAAAACTTAAAATCACCAAATTAAAGTTAATTAACCATTAATAATTAATTAAATAACCTATACCTTAGAAAATTTATAACTAATTGGAAAAAACTCCAAAAAAATATAATTAATCCCTCTTTGTGCTAAACTAATAAATAGGATTCCTTGAAATTAAAATTGCCAACACATGTTGGCTTTGAAAGTAATTATCATATTATTGAAATATTGATTAATATAACTATTCATAAAATAAAATCCCAAAATATTTTGAAATTTTTAGAGTTGGTTTTTATGTGATTATTAAGCTTCGTGATTTTCTTCAAAATTTTTGGGCTCATGTTTTCTAATTTATTGGATTATTAAGGTGAATTTAAGATATGACCTAATTTTTAACAAAAACTATAAAAATTATAAAATGACATTTTAAGGTCTTAAATCATTTAATGAACAAAGAGAACTATAGGAAAATTGTTGAAAATATTTGATCATCTTCAATTGTACAAATCACCTTCATTAGGCTCAATTTCATTCTTTATTAATTAACCCCAAAGTTAGGAGTTACATAAGTGACTAAGCTAAGTTCAAATGATTTAATGATCCTATGACCAATCTTAGGATTAATGCAAACCATTAAGAGAATCTTCATGGAATTTTGATTTGATATAATAAAACATTTAGAAATTATACTCATAAATAACCATTTAAATAAAATTTAAAATTTGATAAGATTATATAAATTGTATAAACTATCTTGTGAGTCATTCTAAGTATTCTTTTTGATGTCCTTAATCAGAGGACATATTTTTGCATATTCACTCAATTATTTTAATAATATTTATATTTTCCATTAAAAATAATTAATTAATAAATAAATAGTAAGTAATTATTAAATTCTCCAAATTTTGAGGAATGTTCTTTAGGTCCTCCTATACTATGAAAAATAATTCCATGATGTTTGAGGTTGATTAAGCTAATTAAACTTAATTTCAAATGCATTTAATATTTAAATTACACAAATTGCCATTATGTTTTGAAAAAAAATCATAATAAATAAAATAAAGATAGATAAATTATCAAATTTTGGTTACAGATTTATATCAATAGAAATGAAATAAGAAAAAACATAAACTTCACCTATCTTAACTATTATGATATTTTTTTATAATTCAAAATAATTAAATAAATCTAATAAATCATAGAAAATCAAACTAAGGACTAAATGACTTGAGATTTTTATATGAGTGTTAGGATCTCATTCCTAATACTTCTATATAATTTCATAATTTTGAACTAAATTTTATTTTTGATATTTTCTAGAATATGAAATAATATAATAATTAAAAATTCAAATTAATTTATATTAATTTCAAACTTTTATGAGTTGTTTTTTAAAAATCCCTCAACTCTAGAGAATATTTACATAATTTTGGAAGATATATTGGCATTGGTTTGATATTTATTTCTCATTTGATTAATAAAGGATATTAGACCTAATAATAATTTAAATGTAATCAAAATATCATGAAGTGATCTTTAAGGTATTTCCCTAATTCTAAAGTATATTTTGAGCTTAAATAAATCTTAACTTAAAACTAAATTAAAATAAAATATCTAATTATAATATATACAAATTATTTTGTTTAGATTGTTAGAGCATACCATCACCTTTTGGTGATGTGTTCACTCTATTAGGAGTGGGGAAGAGTAAGCCCTACCCCAAGTGGGGCCAATTATTCCTCACACTCTTTAAGACATTAAATTCAATTCTAACATTACAAAAATTATAATTTAATATCTAACCTTAAGTCATTAACCATTTTAATTATAATCACCCAATGGCAATATGTTGAACCTCATTCTTAGATTAAAACTCAGACATTAAAGCTTATCTTTGCCGCACCACACTAAACTTTACACACACATTAGATTGATAAGTCACAAATTCTAAACTTATGTTATGTTGATGCTTTATTACAATGTATTAATTTTCTAATTTTTGATATACTACTTTTGATTGGGTGTTAGGGATTTATGCTTATAGATTGGATATTAAGGTGTTTATTAAACTAATGTTGTCTCCTACAAGTGGTTGTGTTTATAAAAATTGGCCGTCATAATAATTTAAATATGATAAAATTTACTTATAGGTGCTACCTTCTTAAGCCCCTAAACATGGCCATTAAGATAGATAGGCTTAATACCCGTTGGTACCAAACCCCATTGTATGAAATATAATTACTTGTGTGTATGTGTGTTTTAGTTAACCTATGATTTATGGATTTAGTTAGAATTTTATTTCAAACTTCTAAAATATAATTTGTAGTAGAATGAGGTTAGAGTTGTGGAGTTTATGATGAGAAGCTATAAGGAATAAACTTTGGAGGCCATGTGAATCCTGAAGTACTTTCACCTTGAAGATGAAGATATGACGATCCCCATAACCTATTCACTTAGTTCAAAAATGTGTTTTACAAATAGAAAGTTTAACTCCTTATTTTTGCCAGGGTTGGCTGCACTGGCCTTTTTATTATTTTATTTTGATTGATTGATTAATTAGTTTGTTTACATTATATTGCATAATAGAAATAGCATGTTCATATATGTTCATTCTATGTGATGTTAGCTTTTTGTCTGCCTAAACAGACCACACTCCCCACCCAGGCTCTTAGGAAAAAAATTATTATTTTTATATAATTTAATAAATCAACTCATTAAAATAATATAATTGATAACCTCATCTAATTAAAACCATAGGCATAAACATTAAAAGCAACTAGAAAACCTTAGAATTTCTAAACTATACAACATGTTGCCATTTTCCTTTAATTAGGCTTTTCTTCCATTACACAAGGTGTATCTGTTCAGTGAGGATAGTGAACTTCTTAGAGAAGTCAACCTTCTACTCTAATTAAGCTCATAATTGCTCTCTAATTGTATGCGTGTAGGCATAATTGCATACCCACCATGCCTTTGTCAAACAAATTTGGTGTTAAAATATATTTAAAATCTAACAATTATTATATTAGTTATAAGAATTTTTATATCATACATGATCTTTGAGTTTAGGGTATAAGTTCTCTTAGAATTCTTTCTTAATCAATAATAACTTAGCTTTCTTACACTGATAAGACTGACCACATAATTTTAAGTAGCTCATATATGTAGGAAATGAGTCTAAAAGAGTTGAGATAGATTTATATTCCTCAATAGGAGTGAGTCAAAACATCCTATTTTTTTCTCATTAGGCTAGGTCGAACTTCTAGCTTATGCTAAATCACTTTAGTTTAGGATCTGAGGTCACAAATTTTTCCTTTACTATAGGTATAAATCTCTATCTCTTAGGCATTCTTATAGTCTTATACTGTTTAGATATAAGCCATATCATTTTAATAATATATCAACTCAAAATAAAAAAGAATCTTAATTTCAAAAATATAAAGCCTAGTCACAGAATATGTGAAGTACTTGCTAGGCTTCCTAATATCAAAGAACTTCCAAATTTTCGTCTCTTAAAATCCAAAAAAGAACTACTCCTATTTGATCTCTCACATTTATCTTATAAATGAGCAATCCTAATTTTAAACTGTAAAATTCATAATGAAAAAAGCCGACTACTTTAATCAAGAATTTTATTAATAAATCCATATATTCTAAGTTGTAATTAACTACGGGGCCCTATAGGGCACTTCTAACCCAAATAAAATAAACTATATCTTACTTCATCTATGTAAGGCAATATAAAAATCACTAGTACACGTAGATATATCATCCTTAGGAGTCCTTATTAAGAGATTGAATTCATCATAGAGTGATATTTCTATCTTTTGAAGTTGTATATTATTCCTTGATGTCATGTTTGATCACTTAAATAAGTACCATCAAGATCTACATAATATCATCGCATTTTAATCACCACAATAATAGAAATTCATTAGGAAGAGTGCCAAATAGAGCTTATAATAGTTCATTCTTTCATATGCTAATATTTGGTAATGATCATATTATGAAAATAAGGTTTTGTGGAGGTACCTTTGGTGTATCCTTTTCTATTCTATTTTTTTATCCTTTGATTCTCCTCCACTCATATTAATATAGGGTTTATTATGTTAGAAAAAATTATTCTTTATTTTAATGCTCATGGTAAACATATTTAGTTGACTATGGTCTTTAATTAGGAAAAATATTTTTTTTCAGTAAACATGTAATATAATTCAATTATATGGTTAAATAAAGTAGAAATATCATCCAATAAAACATTAATCCTAAGGGATTATCCATTAAACTATATAATACAATATTACATAATTTGATCCTAATGCTGATATAGTTCATGATAATTATTCATTCTCAATTAGGTAGAATTTCTATCATAATAGCTTCTTAAAATACCACACTTAATTTTCGAAAATTCATACTTGTGCTTAGTGCTTCACCACATTATCACATGCTTAGTGACTTTTAAGTAGGTGAACTTATAATTATTTTAAGAATAATACTTATATAGAATAAACCTCAAGTTGATCCACCAATACATTAAGCTTTTTGGTGTAAATAGAGAAATTAAAGTTATGGATATCAAGTTTGGCTTATTCTTTTTAGAGTATTCACTAGTTTCTCATAACAACAATGATGTCTTCCTCTAAGAATAATTCTTTTTGCAAGATGTTTATTTATTGTGTTATGAATTTTTTTTACTCAATAGCTCCATTAACGTAAGTATTTGTTGTTGAAGTAGTTAAAGTTAAGTATTCAAGTCATTGGAATTTTTTTCTTATGAAGGTAACATTATGAATCTCCCTTGTCATTTTTTTTCTTGAAAGATATTAGCAAAGAGTAGTTATTTAGTCTCTTAGCAATCATTTGTTTCAACACCATACACCATGGCTGTTTAAAAAATAGCTCTTTATTACTAAATTGATTTAAAGGAACCTTCTCAATAATGTAAAGAGATCTAACCAACATGTAAAATAAGCTAATTTCGGGTCATGAAAATTCTATTTCATTAAAGGAAGAATTAGTAAATTATGAAAGGAGGAACAAGAAGAACATTTTTTCTCACTTTCTTAGGTTCACTCTCTACCTAATATTTATCTTCTAAACCTCTTTCTACTAAGACCTATTTATAGGTGAGCTTTGTTAGTTATCCTAAAAAAGCAAGAACACTTGTTAGAGAAAACATGGCTAAACTTGCAAACTTTACAAGAGCACAACATCAATTGGCATGTGGTACCTTCTTTTTTATAATAAATCATGGATAAACATGAAGAATTTATGAGGAGATCAACCTGAGATGTTGGAATAGTAAGGTAAGAACAAATGGCCAAGAAAAGCTTAAAAATTATTATGCATAATAAGGACTTCATAATGCTTTAATATTAGCTTGTACAATTTATAATTGCTATTTTGCTAAAGAGTCATTAAACTAAAAACTTTAATCAAACATGAAACTACACTTATGCATATACTCAAATGTGCATAAGTAAAATAGAATAGTACATCTATCATATTCTCACTCCATATAATACATATTTAAAGATTATAAAGAAATACATTATCATAACCATATGTATGCATATACCTAATCAAAAAAAGTTTCATGATACCTACTACAAAAGTTTCTCTATAACTCAACTATTTCATGGGAGTTTTCATGAATGATAATCATCAACTATTCAAGCTGAGTTATATAAAAATATATAATTTAATGAGCATATCACAATTCTAAATGATACTATAGATGATGATGAAAGAAATAGTATGCAAGTTAATCATTAAATATTAAAATAAATTTGACATAACAGGATATTTTGAATAACTTCATTATAATTTAGAAAGAAAAGTAGTTATAATAGATGTCACAACATTTGAAGCCATTAATCATAGTATTTAAATCTTATGATTGTCACTTATTCAACTATGGATTGGCATAGCGTTTGAATTACATCATGGGACATAACATAAAAGACATAGGTTGGGCTATCAAGTGAAAATTATATAAACCTACTCAAAAGTCATAGAATTTAGAACTAAATGACCATTAATACTAGTAAGGTATAACACTTTCAACTAATGTTCTAATTAATAAGAAGGCATTGCTTAATCTTAATCCATTGCATAACACCTTCGATGCATGTGTCCTATCATGCAATGACTTACAATAGAGGAGCTTCATACTTGAATTCATATTTTGTAATCATATCAAAAAAATTGAGTTTTAGTCCATAAGCATAGCAATATAATGATAGTTAGAATCAAATATCTGATAGTAACATAGTGTTTAGAGACATGAACATAAATTTTAAAAGCATTATAACTTATAATAAAAATATTATATTTAGAATTAAAGATTTTAAAAAAGAATATTATTGGAGCCATGGACTAACAGTGATATAGCAAATTATAAATATGACCATAACTATGACACAAGAATTAAAAATATGAACATAAACTAAAGTGTAGACCAAACCGACAATATAATCATTACAGTTGCACGATATTGAAATTCAAGAACATAAAAAAAGTAATCATTATATTTATAAAATTTTGATGTAATGAATTTATCATATATGATTCACAACAATAAAAAGAATGTTGAATAATCAAGATAAATCATATTCTTTTTATGAAAAATTTTTAAATTGTGTGGATGCACATGTATTACTTTTTACAATATGAAGAATGATACTAAAGAGTTGAGGTAAACTAATAGAATAACATTGATATAATAGACATTCCATAGAAAGATGTTTTAATCAATGAGTGCAATCTATTTCAAAATATATGAGAGAGAAGAAATATTATTAGCTAAAAATGTGATTACGTGCTAAAATAGTTTTAATTGATCATCAATCTGAACATCATATCATCATTGATTCCTCCGTATAAACCAAACTCAATGTCATATATGTCATATGCTCAAAATTAAACTACTTAGAGTTTTTGGAGGCTTATGTTATATTTTCACTAAATTAAAAGATGGGGGATTTGCATACATACCACACAATTCTTATGCATTTATATATCTAACACCCAAACTTCAATTTTTACATATGTAATACTCTAATCTTCAATAGCACATCAAAAATATTATCATTACTCATTTTTTAAAGTGAATGCACCTTTTGAAGCATAGGAAAGTGTTAAATAAATAAATATCTAACCTAAAGTGGTATGTATGTAAATGCATAAGAATTGTGTGGTATGTATGTAAATCTTCCTTAAATGATTTACTTTGAGTCTACTTGCCATAAATTTTTTTTTAAAGGTAAAAGCATGTTTCTTTACTATGCCTTTTATCTATTTTTATTTTTTATTTTAAAAATACTAAAAAATATTTTTTATATGTTTTGGTTATTTTTATAAATAACTACAATAGCTTGTTATCACTGTCTCCATCATCAACAACTGTTGCCACAAACGCCATTATTATTAGCTACCAATAACAACTTAGTTTGCACTGATTGCCAACTATAGCCATCATCACCGCCAACACCATCGATCATTACAACCACCACCACTACTACCAGCTACTGTCACCACCATAACTATAATTTCTTGCCAACTACCCCCACTAGAAAAACAAAGTATGAAAAACCAAAAATAAGTGATCCCAAATGATCTATTTATTAATATTTTGGCAGCCAAATCTCCGGTAACATCCATTGGTAATATCTATTCTTGACGTTTTGCTTCAATTAGAACAATTCAAATTGGCTCAAATGTGCTCTATAAAAAAAAAAGAAAAAAAAAAGAACTTTTCCTAAGTGGCAATCATATTGTCAGTTGTCCTGGCACGGCAATACATTTTTATCTTGCAGACTTAATTTCTATTTGCTAGTCATAATATGGTATAAATAATGTTTGGAAATGAATGGGCAAACCGAGCACCAAAGTGCAATTAGTCCTACAAGACTGAACACTAAGAAAAGATTTAATTATTCATACTGTTTTTAGTCCAAAAAAGATAATATTGGTTTTATTGTAACCCAACCACCAGTGAATGAAATTCAAAGAATCATCAACTTGCTTTTCTACTCTATTATGTGATTCTAAGCTCTTTTTTGAAGAACTAAATCAACACTATTTCTAGTCACAATTCGAACTGTTACCCATAGATTGGACTCTCTACCTGAGTATATTTCAGTTTCTTTCTCCATTTAGAAGTAAAATACTCTACAGGAATGAATCAAATTTCTATGTTTGTACTCCGTTTTAAGGCTAATCACATAGTAAATCAAACAAACGCACTGGCGAGAATCGGCATATGAACTCAGTTAGCAGTAGTTTTTTGAATAATTTTATGAGCTTTCTTTCTAATCAAAAAGTTGAATAAATTTACATGTTGGTTAACATGATTCATTTCACCACTATGTAGCCTTTGAGGATATTTAGTAATTTTTCAGTATGAAAATAAAGAAATTACTGTAGACAGGCAAGCCAGTTATCTCCCATTATTTATATGCTTCGAGTTCTCTGCATGAAAAGCTATCATTCATCTAATATTATTCTGCTTGATAATCTTGCTTTCTATTCAATGTTAAATTTTAAAATGGAAGATTTATATACATACCATACAAGGATCGTAGTGGAAACTATGTAAGAAAGATAAAAATGCTACTATTTCAATGAAAGTTCTAAAAACATTATACGAATTTTTTTAAAAAAAAATTATAATTTTATTGATTCTTTCAATTTATAATCAATTTTTATTGCAATTTCTCATTATTTGTTCGATTTTGTTCTTCCAACTCAGTAGATTGGCACCATCTCTCTTCCTTGATGATAAATTAGTAGGCTTGCAAGCGAGATTAAGTGAGCCTCAAGTTTTTCACGGAAACTTGTTATTTATGGAGACTGATTAGTTGAAGGCACATGATTACCATTCCCACTATTAATTAAAAGCTTGAGAATTGCTATCTCCATCGCTAATTGAAGGCATATAGATTATGCTTTTACATCATTGATTAGAGACTAGAGGATTGCTATCTCCACCTTCGATTGAAGGCACATGGATTGTGCTTTCTCTAAAACTATTTGGAAGAGATTCCTTGGTGGAATTTTTTATTATTATTATTATTATTATTTTTTTTTTGGAGAGTGTATCTCCTCCCTCTATAAATTGATCCCTCGAATGGGGGCATACTTTGTATCAATTTTAAAACTCATTATAATAAAAAGAAAAATAACAAAGTTCTATTGTGGCCATGGATGTAAGCAAATTATTGAATCACGTAAAAATTTTCTTATGTCCTTTTGTGCGTAATTGCTTTGTTTCAAGCTCTAACTCTTTTCTGTTTATTTCTCATTCTCCTCTTTTAACCCCAACAATTGGTATCAAAGTCTAGTTCACTAGAAAGAGAAGGAAAAATAGCTAAGGAAAGGTCAAAATAAAAAAAAGTTCAATGACAAAAATTTTGGTTTATAAAAGATAGAAGATTATCTGTACTAGAAGAAACTCCATAAACCTCTTCTCGGACAAAGGCCTAAAATAATGAAGCAAGAAGATTTGGATCTGTTAAACCACCAGGCACTTTAAGTTATTCATCTGACATTGGCAAGAAATGTCACATTCAATATCATTAAAGAGAAGGCAATAGATGACCTGATGAAATCTCTATCATACATATACGAGAAGCCATCAGCATTAAATAAGGTAATTATGTTGCATCGTTTATTTAATTTAAAAATAGTAGAATGTGCATATGTTATATATCATATCAATGAGCTTAACGTAATTACGACTCAGTTGAGTTTCATAGATATCACATTTGATGATGAAGTCAAGACATTGATCTTAATATTATCTATACTGGAGAGTTGGTTTAGGATGTTAAACAATTAATAGTTCATCAAGAACACAAAGCTGAAGTTGAATAATATACATGACTTGATTTTGAGTGAGGATATTCGCAGAAGATAGACTAGTAAATTTTCTACCTCTGCCTTAAATGAAGAAAAAGCCAAAACCAAAATTAGAACCATAAAAAAATAAATTTATAAGTAAGTTTAAGTATCGTAAGGGTATTTTCTGTTTAAATTCTAGAAGAAAGAGTGTTTATCAAGTCAGTGCAAAGCACCCATAAAAATCAACAACAATAAGATAAGTCCACAAACTTAATAACTAAATAACCACTATGATGTGTCTAGTGTTCTATTGAGTCTTAAATTCTTAACTCAGGTGCAACATTTCATTGCACAATTTGTCGTGAGTTTTTACATACTTATGTTGTTGGAAAATTTGACAAAGTTTATATGGTGGAAGATGATCAACTAAAGGTTGAGTGAAAAGGAGAAATTTAGGTCAACATTGAAAATGAAATGAAATGGGTATAACTGGAGGCAAGACATATTATAGACCTCAAAAGAAACCAGATCTCGATGAGCCACATCAATAATTATGAATACATTATAACATTTGATAGTGGATCTTGGAAGGTGTTGAAGGAAGCAATAATAATAGCAATAAGAAAAAAGAGTGAAAACATTTTATGTGATATCTGAAGGCAAGCAATTGATGATAGTTACAGATAGTGACAATTCTAAGCTATGACGACAACAAAGGTTTGGTCATATGAGTAAGAAATGGGTAAAGATCATGACATTAAGAAGAACTCTTAGAATTAAAGTCGGTTGACTTAAAAATGTGTGATATTCTCCATAAATAGGAGAAGGTTAGTTTTATAAGGAATTCAAGAACCTTTAAATCTAAAAGCTAAAACTAGTGCATTATGATATGTGAGGACTAGCTCTAGTTCAATCCCTTAGTGACTCATGATACTATGTCACCTTTATTACTGAATCCATGTAGAAGAAATTAATTTATTTTTTGAAAAGTAAATCTGATGTATATTTTATTTCAAGAAGTAAAAAGCAAAAGTGAAAAATCAGATAAGTCAAAAAATCAAGTGTCTGAAGGCAGACCTCAAGTAATAGAGGCGAGTATTATAGTAGTGAATTCAGTGCTTACTACTCAGAACATGAGATTCGAATTCTGAAGATAGTTTTTGGAATGCTATAATAGAATGATATTATCGAGAGGATGAACCAAGCAATAAACGAATGAGCAAGGAGCATAATGTTGATCTTTGAATTATCTAAGAAATTTTAGCTTGATATAATTAACACTACAACTTACTTGATCAATAGAGGGTTGTCTGTTCCATTGGGATTAAGAATCCCTGAAGAAGAGTGGGCAGGGAATAAGGTACAACTATCACACCTAAAAGTTTTTAGATGTGTATCTTACATTCATATTAATTATGAGTTTAGAGATAAGCTCAACACAAAGACAAAAAAATGTTATTTTATTGGCTATAACTCAAACCATTTTGGTTATCAATTTTGGCATAACCAAAATAAGAAAATCATAAGAGTAAAAAATATAACATTTATTAAGCACAATTTGTAAGAAGACATTAAAAATGTGGAGAGAAGTACAAAGAAGTCATATTCAATGATTGGATCTCAAAAGTCCCAAAGTTGATATAGATGCTTCTACACAAGAGAGTTAATATTCCACATTACGAAGATATACCAACAACCTAAACCTACATAGAGGTACTCTCCTTCTTTATAATACTTATTGTTGACTAATTATGGTGATACAAAGAACTACTTGGAGCAAATATAGACATGAGATTCAATCTAGTGAGAGTAGGCAATGAAGGAAGAGATGCACTCTTTAAAGATGAATATTACCATTATACTAGCTACACCTCCAAAAGGATAAGAATATCTTGCACCACAAGTCATAAGTACACATAATAATGGAGAAGCCTAATGAAAGCAAAATATACAAGGCAAGACTAGTTGTTAATGGATTCCAATAATTGTATGGAATTGACTACACAAAAAAAAAAATAACTAGCATTAGAACATTCTTAAGTATCATCGTTGTAGAAGACTTACTTCCAGAGCAACTAGATGTAAGGACTTCATTTATTTATGAAGATATTGATGAGGAGATCTAAATAAAAAAACCATAAAGATTCAATATTTTAACAAAGAATAATATGGTGTGCAAGCTACAGAAGAACTTATACGGGCTAAAACAAACACCAAAATAGTCATACAAATTTTTTGAAAATTTTATGTACAAGAATGACTTCATCAAATGCGAAATGGTCCATTTTTTCTTCATCAAGAGGTTTGAGAAAAAAAATATCATTTTTTTTATTTATGTTGATGACAAGCTAGTTGTAGGAGAAAATATGAAAAAAATTAACAAGTTGAAGAAGTTGTTATATAAAGAATTTGAAATGAAGGACTTGGAGGTGGCAAAATAACTTCTTGACATGAAAGTTGCATTGGATGGATCTAAACGAACTTTAGAGTTAGCCTAAGAGAAGTTTATTCAAAAGATTTTGAATATATTTAACTTTTAGAATGCAAAACCAAAGAAACTCCTTTAGGTAGCCACTTTGTCAAAGTCAGATGAAGAGTGGGAACATATGAAAAAGATACCATATGCATCTATAGTTGGCAACCTAATGTATGTTATGGTATGTACTAGACTATCAATCCTCATGCAATAGAAGTAGTAAGCAGATTTATGTACAACTTAGGAGAGAAGCATTAGGAAGCTATGAAGTAAATCTTGAGATACTTGAAAGGTATTTCAAGTACAACCTTTTGCTTTAAGAAAAATGAACTAATTATATAAGGATACTTAAACACTAACCTAGAAACAAATATACCTAGTCATATGAGCACTTCGAGATATATGTTCATGCTTGGAGGAACTGCTATAAGTTGGATGTTAAGACTACAGAAGAGCATCGCGCTGTGTATGATTGGAGCCGAGTATATGGCAATTTCAAAAGCAGACAAGGAGATGATCTTGTTGAAGAATTTTCTAAAGAGCTAGAAAAAGAACAAAATAGCAACACTATTTAGTGATAGTTAAAGCATCATCCATCTTATTTAAAATCAAGTATTTCATGTAAAGGTAAAACACATACAGTTGTGGTATCATCATATCAAAAAATTGATTGATGATGAAACTGTACGACTGAAAAGATTCTTAGTATAAAGGATCTAGTATACATGCTAACCGTGATGGTGATCATCTCAAAACTGAAGTTGTGCATAGCCTTAGTCAGTCTCCATTGCACTTGATAGATAGAGGCACCTTACTAGAAATATTAAGCAAGTTTGCTATAATGAGATAAAAATAGAAGAATCAGGAACATCATAGAGTTCCCCTTTTTTAGCACACGCAATTGAATGTTCAAAAAGGAATTCGCTCTAGAGCTCAGCCTCTAAGTCGAAGATTATTATTTGAGATGTTTGACTAGTTAGAGGCACACAAATTATCATCCCAACCATTGATTAAAGGCTTGAAGATTGTTATCTCAACTATTTATTGATGGCACATAGATTGTGCTTTCCCACCATTGATTAAATGCTAGAGGAATGTTATCTCCACCGTCAATTGAAGGTATATAGATGGTTTTTTCTCCTAAACTATTTAGAGAGAATTTTTTGGCAGGAAAATTTCCATTTAAAGTGTTTCTAATTTGTGTACTTTCTCCTTCTATAAATTGAACTCTCGAACGGGGCATACTTTGTACGAATTTTAAGGTTTCCCAAATTCCTTTTAAAAAATAGTGAGATCCCAATGTGGTCATAAATATAGACAAATTATCAAACCAGATGAAAATTGGGCTCTAAAAATTCACCACCGACCTCTCAACAATTTTGAAGAGAGTGTGATTTAAGTGTCGATGTAATTTTCAGAAAGCAGATGGAATAGTAGATAAGATACTACCCAGAGATTTCATCCTCATTTAGTGAGAACTTTAAATCTAGTTCCAGGTTTCCTATAGATGCAACCCCTTATAGTTAATTACCCCTCTCAATGCAGAGAGACAACTTTCGATTAAGGTAGTCGTTAGATCGCTAAATGCATAGTGTATAGTAACACCAATGTGAAGTTTTAGAATTTAGATTTAGAATCTAGGAAATTCATCATTATTAGCTTAAAGCGGATGGTTGGGGGAATGATGATGTGCCCGATCTAGATCCTATGGTTTCGTCATCCTGGCCTATCGCGATCCTTAGTTTACTTAGTCAGAGGAGGTAGTCGACCCAACCTAACCGAATGATCCTTATCAACAACACATGGATTACATCATCCAAGAAATCCTTATAGACCTGAGATTGTGTTTGTCTAAGGAGATAGGCTTAAGTCTGCCTTAGATGACAGATGGGCTTTGTGCCTATCAAATATACCCTATGATTCATAACTCAAAGGGCCAAGCTATTGGGGAACATATGGGCTACAATCGTGATTATAATATAATGGTGTCATTTGGTGACAACCACCCGATCAGAGGACTCTAGTCGTAATCGTATCATATGAGCCTACTAGTCAAACCACATAGATAGAGGACACAGGCCACATCCTTATTGACATGAGATTATTTGAGTTTGAATATAATGGTTTATTTGACTTGACATTAGCTCATTTGTGAGCTAGAGTTTTCTTAATCTGTCTTCCCAACAAACGATGGTGGATGGATGGATGAGTTATTTGCTTTAAGTATTTAAATGATAAATTTCATTTAATTTAGATGTTTCCCTAGTTGAAATTTAATTTTACTTTTAATTAATTTAGAGCTCAAATATCTTCTAATGATAATATCTCATCCGGTTGAGATTTTTAGTCAACGTGGTCATCATCAAGGAAGACCTTATCAACTCTACTTATTTGCTAGTAGAGGATCGGGTCTATGACTTGAATTTATAAACTTGCATTTGAGATACAATAACTTAAAAATATAAATAGTAGTAATCCCCTCTGGTAGAGATTTTCAGTCAACACAGCCATCATCGGGGTAGACCTTGTCAACTCTACCTATTTGTTAATAGAGGATCAGGTCTATGACTTATGTGTAATTTAAATCCTTTAGGATATCATAATAGACCTTGTCAACTCTATTGCGAATATAGAGGATTGGGTCTTAAAATATAATATAATTTGAGTTCATTTAGAATTTGATCATTTAGTAGACCCTATCAACACTATTTCACGCAAAGAGGATTAGGCCTACTACGATCATATTCTATGGGGCTGAATACTTCTATCTTTCATTGATCTAAATTAGCATATGAATACATTCATTAGCTTGCATGCATATAGACATAAATGATTGAATTGATTTCATTATTTTCTCTCCCCCCCTCTTTCTTTTTTTAACCCATGCAGCATCCTTAGACACTAAGTTTAAGTACTTAGTATAAGTGTCGGGGCCCATGCGGGTGTATTTAAGAATGCCTTAATTAACGCCTTCTATTCTCTTGTAAGATGTGTTGTGAATCCGGTGGCATTGATTTCATTCAATTAAAAGCTTACATAAGCTTCAAACCACTTGAATATGACATAGACTTGCTTCAAGAGATGTGTAATAGATTCATACTCATTATTATATTTACACATATCTTTCAACATTTAAGTTGAGCTATTGAAAATATCATGCTATTATATTTGCAAGCCCGCATAAATTAAAATACTTGAATATTGTATAAAATTGCTTGAAAATGAATATAAAGAGTTCACTTTACTCAAGTGTTTACATGTCTCTTGAAGCTATTGATCCAAACGACAGTTTGATTTGTGGTTTTGCATGAAAATTCAACTCCTAAAAATTACTTCAATGAATCAATGGAATGTAATATTCAAGTTGATCCCTTCTCTTTTTGAAGGTTCCTCATTTAGCTTGTTTCTTATTTTCATAACTCATTGATTAATAAGGCTATTTATTCTCATACATTATGGATTTCTACATTCTTATGAAACATCCTTAGATATTTCAAGCTTGTGAATAGATCAACCCATGCTATGAATATAAGTACCTCCTCTCTTTTCAATTCAACCTTCAACTCCATGCAAATGTTTATTTTAATTAGGTATTACTAAACTTCAAGTGCTTGAATTGAGTTATTTATGTTATGATATGCATGAAGCTTATTCAAAACCTCCCACATTCATAAATGAGTTCATTTATAACATATTATTAATGGACTCTTTGATTTCATAATCCACCAATTATTTGATTAAAATTATCATGAGTTATGGTGGAGTTCGCATAAAAGTTGATTCATGTATATAAATAGAATGTATTCCCTTCTTCTAAATTCCTTGATTTCATTTACCTTAATTTTTCCATAGAGATTCTGCAAGTTCAATTGTATTTCAAGTAAGATTTAATATTTTTGTTTATCACTTATACTTCAATTTCACTTTGAGTTTTGATTCAAGCTTATTTAAGTAAGTCATGGTGTTTTAAACAATTTTTATTTAAATTAATTTGAAGTCCCGAATTTCAGATGAAAATATGAAAGCATTTTGGCAGTATTCCGGCGTTATCCCCACATAGGGGGCTATTTCGAAACTGTTTTGGCTTACTCACCCACATCCATTTCTTCACACGCACTACGCCCTAATGGGCATTAACGGGGTCTTAAAACCTACAAATAGCAAACATATATAATTTTCATATATTTAAGCCTCCTCTTTTTTTTTTCTACGTCCCAGATTTTAACAAAATTTTGACAGCATTTCGGCACAGGGGGAGTGACATCTAACAATTTTGGCTTACTCTATATGCCTTAATGGTCATAGCAAGCGGTGTCTTGTGACACCATAGCCGTGTCTTCACACCCATTAAGACCTAATAGGCATTAGCGGGGTCTTGAAACCTGCATAAAGAGGCACAAGCACAAATATACAATTTCTTTTTACACATTCAAACACCTCCCTACCTTCACCAATAGAAATAATAATAGTAATTTTGCATGAGTTCGGATAGCAGGGATTGAATAGCAGATATTAGAATGTTGATTATTTGGATTGAATAGGTGGAGGAAATGTTGGAAACCTAGAGAAGAACCCGCCTAATGATAGTGTTCTTTCTCAATTTTTGTCGCTTACAAGGAAAGAAAGAATGATTGTTTGGCTGCAAGAATAATGGAAATGCTAGAAACGTAGAGGAGAACCCACCTGATGACAGTGTTGCTTCTTGGTTTCCGTCACTTACAAGGAAAGAAAGGGTGGTTGTTTAGCTGTAGGAATAATGGAAACGCCGAAAATCTAGAGAAGAACTCGTCTAAGGATAGTGTTGCTTGCTTCTCATTTCAAAAGGAAAGAAAGAGGGACCGTTTTCATAGGGTAATGGAAATGCCAGAAGCCTAGAGAAGAACCGCCTAATGATGGTGTTGCTTCTCTATTGACATCATTTGCAAGGAAAGAAAGAGGGGCTATTTGGCAACAGAAAAATTGGAAACCCTGGAAACCTAGAGGCAAACTCGCCTGATGATGGTGTTGCTTCTCGAATTTCATCTTCAAACCTGGGTTTGTTCCAACATAAATCCCATACCATAGGTCATTAGTGATAAAATATGTTGCCCTCTCAACAGCGCCGAGATAAACACCAGGTCCAAAGTTAGGTGGCAATGGATAGAACATCTTTTGATTGGGGGTAATCCAGATCAACTGCAACATGCTGATTTGTAAGAAAATTGACTTGTTTATTTCCAGTTCGACTCTTCATAATGGCACCCAAAGTTCCATAAGTCTCCTAACTTGCCACCTGAGAATTTGAACCTATACAGGGATAACTTCCTGTGGTGAATAAATTCCTATTAGGGTGCCGCCTTTCAGATCTGTGTAGAAAAGAAAGAAAAGACCTTATAGAAATTCATCTTGGTAAGATGTCACATAGATCCATAGATGTACTTAATCAGGTGATCGGATATGTCATCAAGGTATATTGTACTATCTCGAAAGATATAAGTCACTACCCTTTAATGGAACTAATCACCTCAATAAGGACTAAGGATGATGGGTCTATGTACTGAGATTCTTCCCCTACTTTACATAAAAAAGTAAAGTAGGGTTTATTTTAAACTGGGTTCGTTAAGTTCCTTACAGGGGCAAGCCCTCATAGTTAATTACATCCTAAGGGACAGGATACCTTAGAAAAACTCTTGATTAAGGTAAATGATCATTGTCTCTGAAGATATCAATAGGGAAGGACTATCAATAGATTGGTTTGTATTTGAAGATCAAATGAGATTGATCAAAAGGGGGAGTTATTATCGAAACCAAAATGAGAATAAGTAGAGATACTCACGATGCTAGAAAACCTACCGAGCATCTCAAACTAACCTAAAATTTGGCTTTATATTTTAGAAATTGATTTAATTTGTTTGAGTTATATTTTTCTTTAGAAATTTAGGACTTAATATTCCTTAACACAAGATTAAAGAAATGCATAAGAGGTGAGGAATTATACTTATGGCCCACAAAGAGAAAAAATCAACCTCAAAACCTAAATCTAGGGAGCTTCGGCGAGGGCCGGAAGCACAACCTAAATCTAAGGTAAGAATGGGTAATTGGTTTGCCTCCACAACAGAGGACAAACCACCCGACAGCTTGGACTTACAACCACCGGGGTGGCCGCAAACTAACTCCTCCTACGATTTTAAATACATGTAGGCAAATCTTTATGCTTATGCAAGATAGCTAGGCTATTTTTATTTAGAAAGAAGCTAAGTCCTTAAACTCACTCCCTAAAGAGACTAGATCATATAAAGGGTATGCTTCAAATGACCTAAATCTAATACATTTCAAATTTCATTTTATTTTTATTTTTGGACAATCATTTTGACTCGAGCTAATAGGACGTTTATGACTAATGCATGAGAAAGTTGATTATTGGTCAAAATTAGCGAGAAGTTTAGGAGGTGAGTTTCCACCATGACCCTCAAAGGTCAAGCCGGGTTCTCTAGAAAAGATGGAAGCTCTCCAATCAAGAGTGAAATAAGATGCATTTGTGCATGATATTATAAAGAAATGCTCATCCCGTTAAGGAGTTGCTAATTCTTTTATCTTGATTTTAATCCTAAGCTTTATGTGAGGTTATGAGTTGTTTTAGTTTTATTTGACTTGTTAAGTTAGGTAAAAGATTTAGTTTTTCCTAAAGAGCCTAATTCACATCCAACCCATACATAAAGCAAGGAAGAAACTAGGAAAAGCATGCCACTTAATGCAAAAACTAAACAAATCATCAAACAATTTATAAAGCTAGTTGCAAAAAGAATAAATGGTCGTTTGTGGTCGGGCACCACCGCACAAACTAAAAAATATCAAATGTGGGTAGCCAAGCTCTACCCTTATACAACCTGGATTACAAATGAATTAAATTATAATTTAAGGAAAGGAATTCATTGTTATGGGGGTCTTCAAGATTTATTCTTCTTTCTTTTTTCTTCTTTCTTCTTTCTTTCTTTCTTATTTTCTTCTTTTGGTTCTTCCTTTTGGATGGATAAATGATAGATGCTCTAAGGCTTCACATGCTCATCCTAAATCCCCATAACAAATCATTACAAAATAGTATATATACAAACTTTTACATGAAAAAGGAAAAGGGAAATCTAACTAACACCTGCAAAATAATGGTTAGTCAAATCACGCCACATAAATCCGAAGCATGTATATTGTACTTATCACCTCACACATGGGTGACTAAGTCCACCTGGCCTATAGATTATGCAAAGGGGTATAAGCGCCTGCAAGCAAGAAGCATTTATATATATTTTTTATTTATGAAAGAGCCCCTTTAGCACAATCCATTATAGAAAAGAATAGTTAGACTAAGCATGTCCTACCATTCATTCTATGAGCATACACCCTAATATCCAGTCTAAAATATTCATCATAGAACAAAACATAACATCAAGCAATGCACCGACCTAACCTAAAGCTAGAAGTGTTGACTTAGGCTAATGTGTGTGCTGTGAAGATTTGTGTGGCATGCTTAGCTTAGGAGTTTAGGTTTAAATTTTCTTAGTGTGAAGGACATGTTCAACTTAGAGGAGGGTTTCATTTAAGTTGTATAAGTATTTTAGGTTATTTTTATTTCATGTTTTAATTTGGTTTAAGTGAAACCTGCAATTAATTACTATGTTTAAAAGAGAGGGAAAGAGAAGAGAACGTCTCTTTTCTTTCCTACCTTAAGTAATTTCTAAGGTAAGTTTCATGTTTTAATTTCATTTAGGTGAATGTTTTAATTACATCTTTTAATCAATCCTAAGTTTAGATAAACTCTAAACAAACCAATTCAAAAAGAAAGATATTTTAAGATTAAGAAGAATGAATCAAAATTCACATAACACACATTGCTTCAATTCTTTTCAAACATATATAACATGCATATGGATGGACCCTAAACATATCTATACATGCAGATGAGAGTACTTACACTTTATGATGCATGCTAAGCAATCCATTTAAGAAAATTTAGAAGTTTTAGATGCATGATTTTACCTAAGTAGAAAAGGTTTTCCTTATCCAAAATTTCACATACATGTATGAAAGTAAGAAAGGCATAAGTGAGTACAACGCCATTGTTAACCAGAGGTGTAAGATACAAGGCCTACTTAGGGCTACTTAAAGTCTCGCAATCTCAGGGTTGTCCAGACTGATATACAACTTTTCTTAAGTACTAACATGCATATAAAAGAAATGAAATGAAGAAGGAATATGCAAAAGTTATTTAATAGATTTGTTTTTGTTTATGCAATTTATTCATGCAAGCATAGGAAATCCTTCTTAGATGAGAGCATAGGCATGAATAGGGTTTGAAATAAAGTAAGTTCTGGGTTCTTTTCAAATGAAGCCTACATCTTGCCCATCCCTATTCAAAACTATGCTAAAATAAGAAAGGGAGGAAAGGCTACACTAAACATGACTTTAAAATTCATCACATGCAAGCTTATAATTAGGGTATAAGAATATCATACTTTTAGATTTGATGTTTCATTTATAGGTTATGAAAATACTTTGGATTTAGTAGTCATAATAGCCACTCATATTCTACTTTAGCCAACACATGCACATTTGACATATAGTAAACAATTTCATTTTAAAATTTTGAAATATGAAATTATGAATGCATGAATCATATGGCATACAATTTAGCATGTTGGGAAAGATATAAAGCAATGAAAGCATGTAAACAAACTCACTTTACTTAAATCCTAAAGACATTCTTAAAGAATTAGAAAATTTAGAATAAATCAAATTGAATTTCAAAATGATTTTTGTTTGGTTTAAAGTTTGATTTATTTTTGAAAAGGTGAGATCAGTTTGTTGTTTCTAGCCCATTCCCACATATGTTTTATTTTTTTTAATTTTAGATAATTAAATCAATTTTAAATATTGATTAGGTTAAGGTATGAATTAAATGGCTTAATTAGCCCTTACTTACACCACCTTAGAAAAAAATTAACTAAGTAATTATGAGCCAATGAGATGACACAAAACCCACAAGGTATTTAAATTTGCAATGCACCTAGTAATGAAAAGGCCTAATGCAATTTGACTCACAATTAAAAGTTAATTAAGCTAAGGGGTTTAGCTTAAGTACTTTTAGAACACCCTTTTATGCTTATGAAAGGGGTTTTAATCTTCTTAATTAGACTTAGGCTATTAAACACTAAGCATCTACCCAAGGTAGATTAATTAAGTTATGAAAATTTTTAGAATTTTTGAAAAATTGTTTAAAGGGATAATTAACACACCAGCCAACCCCTCTCAGCGGGTTAGAGGTGACACTCTAGCTAGACAGTGATGAAGACCAGGCCTCCAAACAAAGCATAAATGTATTCGAATCAGGATTATGTAAAACCATTAGGCAGTAGCTAAGAACCTTAGCTTTAACCCCACTTGCTTCTCAAAAGGTTGAGGGTTTAGTAGTTAAGGAAGCCCCTAGATCTTTCATGGATGTCAAGGCAAAGAGATTCTGTTGAGATCATCATCCTCAAGTGCAGAAGCAGATGTAAAACTTGAGGATGAATCATATAAATATTTATTGGAATTACCTTCTGATTTGTACTCACCTTGTGTTCATAATCATGCAAAGAAAGGTTTGATTCCTTACACATGGTCCAGGCACAGGTCGGAGTATTTCGAGAATCTGTGGGACAATAAAGGTAGGGATGCACAATCAAGACTAGGACTAGGATTCGGTATAGTGGGTCTAGTTAATGATGATGGTTACTGCTTAGTTGCCACCAATCATCTGGAGTCTGATAGGGTCTTCTCAAATCACACTAACTCTTATGAAGAGGTGTGTTTAGAAACTTTAGATGATCCTAATGATCTTCAAATCAAAGATTCATCTCCAAAATTTGAAGAAGAAATCAATTCAACCATCGACATGCTCAAAGAAATCAATCTCGGGATAGAAGAAGATCCACGCCCCACATACATTAGTTCTCTATTGAATGAAGAAGTAACCAATGACTTAGTTAGGCTATTGACTAAGTTTAAGGATTGCTTTGCATGGAGCTATGAAGAGATGTCTGGATTATCTCCTGACGCAGTGGTCCACAAACTAGTAATAGACCCTAATGCTAGCCCTATCAATCAAACTCCTAGACGCATGCGATTAAAAATCAAAAAATAACTCATTTCTGAAGTCAAGAAAACTGATCGATGCTGGCTTTATCAAGGAAGAAAAATAACCTACCTAGTTAGCAGTGTCATCCTAGTAAAGAAGAAGAATGACCAAATTCACATATGCATCAATTTTAGGGATTTAAATAAGGAATATCCTAAGGATGAATTTTAACTTTTTGTACTAGAGTTAATGGTGGACACTGCCTTATCTCACGCAATATTCTCCTTCATAGATGGGTCATCTGGTTATAACCAAATTAAGATGGCCCCCTAGGATGAGAGGAATATTGCTTTTCGAACCGTGATCAGAATCTATTGTTATAAGGTCATGCCCTTCGGCCTTAAAAATACTGATGTTACTTACTAACGGGCCATGACTCAAATTTTTGGTGAACTCATTCATCATCAAGTAGAATGCTACGTCGACGATCTAGTTGTCAAAAGTAAAGAAAAGGGGGACCATCTATTTGACTTGATAGTAGTTTTCAAACTGTTAAGATAATTCAATCTCAAAATGAGCCCCCTGAAGTGTGCATTGATTTCGTGAAAGTTCCTTGGGTTGTCCGACAATCGAAAAGCAGACCAATAGATCAAAGATGTCTTATAAATGTCACCCCCTAAAATTCTAACTCAACTCAGATCACTCCAAGAGCGATATGGCGTATCTAAGGCACTTTATCTTCAATCTATCGGGGAGATGCAAGCCATTTTCAACACTTATCAAAAAAGATGCTAAGTTTAAGTGGGATGATAAGTGCCAGCATACTTTTAAAAACATCAAATAGTATTTAGTGAAGCTGCAAGTTCTAGAAGCCCCTATCCCGGGCAAGCCACTTATCTTCTACACTACTGCATTGAATGATTCCCTTGGCGCTTTGTTGGCCCAAACCAATGATGAAGGGAAGGAGAACTCTCTCTACTACCTCAGCCATCGTCTGATCCCTGCTGAAGCAAACTACCCACCTATTGAGAAACATTGCCTAGCTCTCATCTTTGCATCATAAAAGCTATGACACTACATGCTTTCTCATAAGGCAAACTTGATTTCAAGAACCAATCCACTGCAGTATCTTATGACACGGCCAACATTTTTTGGATGAATGGCACGTTGGTCCGTGATTCTCTCAGAGTTTTATATTACATTCATACCCCTCTGGGCTATGAAAGGACAAGCACTAGCAAGTTTCTTAGTAGCACACCCACTTCCTGCTGATTTCCCACTTAGTGATGACCTCCCTAATGAACAAATCATGAACTTAGGGGACAATAGAATTCTCCATTGGGAGATGTATTTTGATGGTGTGGCTTCCTTTCAAAAAGAAGAAGAATCATGATCTACTCTTCCAAGAAAGGAAGGGGTATGAATAGTTCTCTTAACTCTAGACTGCGATGTGATGAGATTCTCATACTATCTCTCCAATCCATGCACCAACAATGAAGTTGAGTACGAGGCTTTGATTGCTGATTTGGAGTTAGCTATTACAATGTGTATCAAAAGCATCAACATCTATAGGGATTCTCAGCTGGTTATCAATCATATTGTTGGGTCCTATAAGGTTCTAAAACCTAAGCTTCATCACTACCATGTGTACACCATGAAGCTGTTGGCCCAAATCTTTGAGGTAACCATCTACAAGGTTCCTCGAGGAGAGAACACAGTAGTAGATGCTTTAGCCAAACTCGTCAAGGAGTTGGCATGTCCGGAAGATGAGTCCATTCCATTAAGGGTCCAAAATAGATAACTCCTATTCCTTATTGATGTTGAACTTGTCGAGAAACTCTCTCTTGAAGGGGAGGTCGCTGTTGCTGAAAAAGATGAGAAGCTAGATTGGAGGCAACCATTCATAGATTACTTGAACACAGGTAAACTACCTCAAGAAAAATTACAAGCCCATCAGATGAAACAGAGAGCTCTCTCCTATGCTCTCATGGATGGCACCTTGTACCGACGGTCTTTTGATCAAATGTGGTTATGCTATTTAGACAAACACGAAGCCCGTAAGATTGTGACCGAGGTACATTCAGGTATATGTGGAGCGTATCAGTCTAGTCTGAAGATGAAAGCCAAGGTCAAGAGACTAAGATACTACTGGCCTTCGATGATTACAGACTGCATGGATGTAGCTAGGAGATGCCATTAGTGTTAGGTACACGGTGTAGTCTTGCACCAACCACCTAACATTCTACACCCTATATTAGCCTCATGGCCATTCGAGTGTTGGGGTACCGACATAGTGGGTTTGATTGCTCATCCTTCTTCTAAGGGTCACCAGTTCATCCTAGTTTCCACCGACTACTTTTCCAAGTGGGCGGAGGCAATCCCACTTAGAGAGGTCACAACTCAGTATGTGCTCCAATTTTTCAAGAACCATATTGTATATAGGTTTGGGGTGCCTCGATGAATTTTATCTGATAATGGTATTGCATTCAAAAGCATCAAGATAGATAGCATCGCCAGGAGACACAATATAGATTGGAGATACTCTACTATCTACTATCCCATGAAAAATGGCCTAGCAGAAGCATTCAATAAAACTCTCATCCAGATACTAAAGAAAATACTCGACGGCAACAAGTGACAATGGCATAAGTAGCTAGTTGAAGTCTTGTGGGCATACCGCACCACATACAGAACTCCAAACCGATCTACCCCGTTCTTCTTAGTGTATGGGTCTGAAGCCGCTCTACCATTAGAAGTTCAACTCCCATCACTAAGGATAGCAATGGGTAGTAAAATCAATATAGAGCAGAACGCTAGGTTGCGATTAAAAATGCTTAAAGGTTTGGAGGAGAGATGCCTACGGGCATGCTAGAACCTCGAGTTTTATAAAGCCAAGATGATTCAAGCTCACAACAAGCTAGTCCGCCTAGAGATTTTCAAGTAGGAGAGCTTATTTTAGTTTTAATGAGACCGATTGTTGCCCGTGAAAAGATGGGAGGCAAGTTTGAACCCACTTGGGAAGGCCCTTTTGTCATAGTGAAGGCCTACCAAGAAAGATCTTATCAACTTATTAATTGTAAAGGGGAACACCCGATGCTTCCAATCGATGGGCTCTATTTGAATAAATATTATCCTTAAAATCATGTTTGGAAACAATTATATTCAAAAATTTTATTCCAATTCATCAAAATATTCTCTTCATTCGAAGCATTATTTGCTTGTTAGTGAATCCGCCACGACGTGTTTAGGATAGGTGTAAACCCAAGAGGCATCCTATCCCTCTTTCATAACACAAACACAAATTAAACACGATTCCCCGGTGCAACTAGAGTAGGTGTAAGAAAACCCAAGAGGCATCCTATTTTGACTAGTACGGCTAAGTTAGGTGTAAGAGAACCCAAGCGGCATCCTTTCTTGGTAGGATCACAACTGCCATTCATGGAACCATTTTATCAACTCTTAAGCGTATTTAGGATAGGTGTAAGAGAAGCCAAACAACATCCTATTCTCCTTTAACATAAACACAAACACATATCTTTTATCTCAGGCTATTTTGATGTGGGAGCAAGCCCCTTATGACACTCACTCATTAGCTGCTCTAGGTCAGGCTGACATGCTACCTTGCTAGTGTGTCACCCAAATGGTCACTTGTCTAGTGGATGTAAGTCCCCACACTTTCTTCCTGACTTGACCATTACAAACTGACGAGCATCTTGTTAGTTTGGTAGGCCTCATTACGTAGCCAGTAATCTACCTCATGTTGACTTTGTTTGAGAGGATTCAAGCCGACACACTTTCTCCTTGAACAAGCCATCATGCACTGACTAGGTTGAGTATATTTGAGGCTTAGGGTAAGTCCCCTAGTGGCTCATTTCCTCTTGACTACTTTTAATGGATTAACTCTTACCTTAACTTAATCAAAACATAAAATCAACCTAATTATTCTAAATTAAACCAAACTAATTCACACATGGGGGAATGGGTTAGGACTAGCAAACCCTTTTCATATTGCCTAAGTAAAATCAAATTCAAAGATAAAAATCTCCTTAAAGAATTTTGACTCATTTAAATGATATTATTTTATATGATTAGGCATTAATTAGGGTGAATGAAGTCATGTGATTACATTCCTTTATTTATTTCCAATCATGTTAAATATTGCTTTCCATATGAAATCATGCATTCATTTATTTTAAAAATTAATTAAATAAAATATTTCCTTTTATGTCTAATTGCATGTGTTGGCTAATATTAAGAATATGGGTGGCTATTATCACTATTAAACCAAAAATTATTATTTTTTAAACTTATAGATCAAAGATTATAAATGAAGTCATGATAGTTATAAATATTTATAAGCTTGCATGTGATGTTAGCATAAGATGTGTATTATGAAGTTCTCTTCCCTTCTCTTAACATGGATTCACATAGGATTTGCAAGTGTATAGCTCATTTGAAAAGAACACAACACTTGCCTAAATATATTCCTATGCATCTTTATGTTAAGACTTAGAAAAGACCTTCATATTACACATGTAAATCATATAATCAAATCAAGTACAATCTCTTGCATGATTTTTTATCCATTTGGTTTATTTTTGTACATCTACATGTATCTAAAAAAAGTGGTATATCAGTCTGGACATCCCGGGACTGTAAGGCTTTAAGTAGCCCTAAGTAGGTCTTGTGCCTTACGCCACTGGTATAGAAAATAATGACGTCGTACTCACTTATAACATTTGTACATATGGATGTGCATTTAGCTAATGGATGAAAAATCCCTCTTTTCTACTTAACAAAGACATGTATTAATGGGATATCCAAATCTTCAAATTATATCTCTTTGCATTCATCATTAAAGTGTGCTAAGATTTGCATTGTATGTATAGATATGCTTAGGATTATTCATATGCATAATATACATGGTGGAAAAAAATGAATGGGTGTGTATTATGTGATAGTAATCCATCCTAACTAATCCTAAGATGCCTTTCTTACTGAATAGGGCTATTTAGAATGAATCTAAAATTAGGGTTAATTAAAACACATAATAAACCATTCATTAAAGAAAATTCATTAATCAAATTTACCTTAGAAATCACTTAAGGTAGGGATGAATGGGAGTTCTCTTCTCTTTTCTTCATTTCATAAGACTTAGTTGCTAAGTGTAGGTTCATTCAAACAAAATCAAATCACCAACTAAAATTAATAAGTCAAGTAAATCACTTAAAATGAAACCACCATCTAAATTGAATCTTTCATACTTGGAAAACTTTAACTTTAAAGCCTAGCTAAGACATGCCACATAAGTCTTACATGGCACACACATTAGGCTAAGTCACCACTTCTAGCTCTATGTTAGGGCGGTGCATGGTTTGATATATAATTTTATTTTGTGGAGTAATGTTGTAGACTATATGTTAGGGTGTATATGCATAGACTGGATGATAGAGCGATCTTTGCCTAATCATGTCTTCTGCATGGGGTTGTGCTTAAAGGGCGTTGTAATGAAAATATAAAAAATGTTTTTTTATTGTGCAGGTTGCTTATACCCTTAAACATAATCCAAATTAAGACAGGTGAGCTTGGTTACCCATGTGTGTGGTACTAATTCCAAATTATTCCTATAACTACTTAGGTTATATGGTATGTTTAGCTAACATTTATCTTGTAGGTGTAGCTAGATTTGTTTTCCTTCCTTTTGATGTAGTTTTTTCATTAGGATTAGGATAGGTGTTATGGGGACTAAGGTGAACATTGGTTATAAGACCATGTCTTATGTACCTTGTAAAGACTTGGAGCAACCTACATCCCAAGTCAAACCAAAAGAAAAGAAAGATAAGGAGTGAAGAATGGAGGATGAAGAATGAAGACCCCTATAACACTTGTCATTTCATAATTGTAATTTATTCTTTCATTATGCCGAATTGTATAAGGGTAGAGCTCGACTACCCTTTTTTTTTGGGTTATGCTGTGGAACCCGACCACATCGGCCTCTTATTCTTTTGCACTAAATTTATAAATTAATTGATGCTATGTTTATGATTGCGCAATTAAGATGAAATGATCTTCCTAGTTTCTTAATTGTTTGATGATTGTTGAATGGCCTAGATGCGATTAGGCTCTTAGGAAAAAATAAATTTTCTATCTAATTAATGAATTCAAAATTAAACTAAATAATTCATAACTTCACCTAAAGCCTAGGATATAAATCAAGATAATAAAAGATTTAGCAACCCATTAGCTGGATGTTGTATATCTCATATCATGCATAAACTATATTGTCTCACTCTTGCCAATGGAGGACTTCCACCTTTGCCAGAGAACATGGTTTGTCCTTTGAAAGCCATGGTGGAAACGCACCTCCTTCTTTCTGATCTTAGCCCATAACTAATTTTCTCATGCATTAGGCATATAAAATCTCATTGCCTGTGTCAAATAAAAATATCCAAAAATTAAAATAAAACTTGATAAAATTTGCATTAGATTAAGTCATTAGGGAGTGAATTTAAGGACTTAGTCTCTTTTCAAAATAAACAACAACCTAGTTATCTTACAAAGCATATAACTTGCCTACACGTATTTAAAATCATAAGAGTTAGTTGGCGGACACCCCAGGAGGTTGTAAGTCTAACAGTCGGGTGGTTGGGTGATTTACTCTCTCTTATAGAGGTAAACCATATACCCATTTTCGCCTTAGATTTAGGGCATGTTTTGGCCCTCGCTAAAACTTCCTAGATTTAGGAATCTAAGGTTGTTGTTTCCCTTTGGGGCTATAAGCATATCCTCACCTCTTAGGCATTTCTACAATCTTGAATTGTAGAATTATAAGCCCTAGATTTCTAATAAAATTCAACTCAGATATATAACTCTCCTCATTTTCAAAAATATAAAGCCCAACCATAGGATAGTTTGGGATGCTCACTAGGTTTCCTAGTATCATGAGCATCCCCTACTTATCTCTCTTTGGTTTCGATAATAACTCTCTCCCTTTTGATCAAATCCACTTAATTTTCTAAAAAAAACTAATTAATTGATAGTCCTATCTTTGAAATCTTTGGAGACTGTGATTTTACCTTAATCGAGCGTATTCCCATGGAATCTCATTCCTTGGGATGTAATTAACTATGTGGACTTGCCTCCATAGGGAACTTAACAAACCCGACTTAAAATAAACCCTACTTTACTTTTTCATGTAAAGTAGAGGAAAGATCTCTAGTATATTTGATGACCCATCATGCCTTAGGACTCCTTATTAGGTGATTAGGTCCATTATAGGGTAGTGACTTCTATCTCTCGAGATCGTACACTATTCCTTAATGTCATACCCGATCACCCTAAGTATATATAAGATCTGCGGTGTCCCTCACACAAACACACATCAACAACCCTCGCCCATCTTAAAAAAAATAAACACCATAGAACTTGAATTTGTATTTTGTAATCATATCAATAAAATTGAGTTTTAGTCCATAAGCATAGCAATATAATGATAGTTAGAATCAAATATATGATAGTAACATAGTGTTTACAAACATGAACATTAATGTTAAAAGCATTATAACTTATAATAAAAATATTATATTCAGAATTCAAGATTTTAAAAAAGAATACTATTGGAGCCATGGACATAACAATGATATAGCAAATTATAAATATGACCATAACTATGACACAAGAATTAAAAATATGAACATAAACTAAAGTTTAGACCAAACTGACAATATAATCATTACAGTTGCACGATATTGAAATTCAAGAACATAAAATAAAAAAAGTTATCATTATATTTATAAAATTTTGATGTAATGAGTTTATCATATATGATTCACAACAATAAAAAAGAATGTTGAACAATAAAGATAAATCATATTCTTTTTATGAAAAATTTTAAAATTGTGTGGATGCACATGTATTACTTTTTACAATATGAAGAATGATACTAAAGAGTTGAGGTAAACTAATAGAATAACATTGATATAATAGACATTCCATAGAAAGATGTTTTAATCAATGAGTGCAATCTATTTCAAAATATATGAGAGAGAAGAAATATTATTAGCTAAAAATGTGATTACGTGCTAAAATAGTTTTAATTGATCATCAATCTGAACATCATATCATCATTGATTCCTCCTTATAAACCAAACTCAATGTCATATATGTCATATGCTCAAAATTAAACTACTTAGAGTTTTTGGAGGCTTATGTTATATTTTCACTAAATTAAAAGATGGGGGATTTGCATACATACCACACAATTCTTATGCATTTATATATCTAACACCCAAACTTCAATTTTTACATATGTAATATTCTAATCTTCAATATTACATCAAAAATATTATCATTACTCATTTTTAAAAGTGAAATGCACCTTTTCAAGCATAGGAAAGTGTTAAATAAATAAATATCTAACTTTATGTGTTATATATATAAATGTATAAGAATTGTGTGGTATGTATGTAAATCTTCCTTAAATGATTTAATTTGAGTCTACTTGCCATAAATTTATTTTTTTAAAGGTAAAAGCATGTTTCTTTATTATGCCTTTTATCTATTTTTATTTTTTATTTTAAAAATACTAAAAAATATTTTTTTATATGTTTTGGTTATTTTCATAAATAACTACAATAGCTTGTCATCACTGCCTCCATCATCAATAATTGTCGCCACAAACGCCGTTATTATTAGCTACCAATAACAACATAGTTTAAACTAATTGCCAACTATAGCCATCATCGCCGCCAACACCATCGATCATTACAACCACCACTACTATTACCAGCTACTCTACTGTCACCACCATAACTATAATTTCTTGCCAACTACCCCAACAAGAAAAACAAAGTATGAAAAAACAAAAATAAGTGATCCCAAATGATCTATTTATTAATATTTTGGCAGCCAAATCTCCGGTAACATCCATTGGCAATATCTATTCTTGACGTTTTGCTTCAATTAGAACAATTCAAATGGGTTCAAATGTGCTCTATAAAAAAATAGAAAAAAAAGACTTTTCCTAATTGACAATCATATTGTCAATTGTCGTCCAGGCACGGCAATACATTTTATCTTGCAGACTTAATTTCTGTGCTAGTCATAATATAGTATAAATAACGTTGGAAATGAATGGCAAACCGAGCACCAAAGTGCAATTAGTCCTACAAGACTGACACTAAAAGAATATTTAATTATTCATAATGTTTTTAGTCCAAAAAAGATAATATTGGTTTTATTGTAACCCAACCACCAGTGAATGAAATTCAAAGAAAAGGACTCCTACTGCATCATCAACTTGCTTTTCTGCTCTGTTATGTGAACTAAATCAACACTATTGCTAGTCACAATTCAAACTGTTACCCATAAATTGGACTCTCTACCCGAGTATATTTCAGTTTCTTTCTCGATTTAGAAGTAAAATACTCTACAGGAATGAATCAAATTTCTATGTTTATACTCCGTTTTAAGGCTAATCACATAGTAAATCAAACAAACGCACTGACGAGAATCGGCATATGAACTCAGTTAGCAGTAGTTTTTTGAATAATTTTATGAGCTTTCTTTCTAATCAAAAAGTTGAATAAATTTACATGTTGGTTAACATGATTCATTTCACCACTATGTAGCTTTGCTTACCAGTTGTTTGAGGATATTTAGTAATTTTTTAGTATGAAAATAAAGAAATTACTGTAGACAGGCAAGCCAGTCATCTCCCATTATTTATATGCTACGAGTTCTCTGCATGAAAAGCTAATATCATTCTGCTTGATAATCTTGCTTTCTATTCAATGTTAAATTTTAAAATGGAAGATTTATATACATACCATACAAGGATCGTAGTTGAAACTATGTAAGAAAGATAAAATGCTACTTCTATTTCAATGAAAGTTCTAAAACATTATACGAAAATATTTAAAAAATTATAATTTTATTGATTCTTTCAATTTATAATCAATTTTATTGCAATTTCTCATTATTTGTTCGATTTTGTTCTTCCAACTCAGTAGATTGGCACCATCTCTCTTCCTTGATGATAAATTAGTAGGCTTGCAAGCGAGATTAAGTGAGCCTCAAGTCTTTCAAGGAAACTTGTTATTTATGGAGACTGATTAGTTGAAGGCACATGATTACCATTCCCACTATTAATTAAAAGCTTGAGAATTGCTATCTCCATCGCTAATTGAAGGCATATAGATTATGCTTTTACATCATTGATTAGAGACTAGAGGATTGCTATCTCCACCTTCGATTGAAGGCACACGGATTGTGCTTTCTCTAAAACTATTTGGAAGAGATTCATTGGTGGAATTTATTATTATTATTATTATTATTATTTTTTGTTTGGAGAGTGTATCTCCTCCCTCTATAAATTGAGCCCTCGAATGGGGCATACTTTGTATCAATTTTAAAACTCATTATAATAAAAAGAAAAATAACAAAGTCCTATTGTGGCCATGGATGTAAGCAAATTATTGAATCACGTAAAAATTTTCTTATCTCCTTTTGTGCGTAATTGCTTTGTTTCAAGCTCTAACCCTTTTCTGTTTATTTCTCATTCTCCTCTTTCAACCCCAACAATCGGTATCAAAGTCTAGTTCACTAGAAAGAGAAGGAAAAATAGCTGACGAAGGGAAGGTCAAAATAAAAAAAGTTTGACGACAAGAATTTTGGTTTATAAAAGATAGAAAATTATCTGTACTGGAAGAAACCCCATAAACCTCTTCTCGAAAAAAAAGCCTAAAATAATAAAGCAAGAAGATTTGGATATGCTAAACCATCAGGCACTTTAAGTTATTCATTTGACATTGGCAAGAAATGTCACCTTCAATATCATTAAAGAGAAGGCAACAGATGACCTGATGAAATCACTATTATACATGTACGAGAAGCCATCAGCATTAAAAAAGATATTTATGATGCATCACTTTTTTAATTTAAAAATAGGAGAATGTGCATATGTTATATATCATATCAACGAGCTTAACATAATTACAACTCAGTTGAGTTTCATAGATAACACATTTGATGATGAAATCAAGACATTGATCTTGATATTATCTATACTGGAGAGTTGCTTTATGATGTTAAACAATTAATAGTTCATCAAGAACACAAAGCTGAAGTTGAATAATATACATGACTTGATTTTGAGTGAGGATATTCACTGAAGATAGACTGGTAAATTTTCTACCTCCACCTTAAATGTAGAAAACAAAGGTATGAGTCAAAGCCAAAACCAAAATTAGAACCATAAAAAAAATAAATTTATAAGTAAGTTTAAGTATCGTAAGGGTATTGTCTGCTAAAATTCTAGAAGAAAGAACGTTTATCAAGTTAGTGCAAAGCACCCATAAAAATAAACAACAATAAGAGAAGTCTACAAACTTAATAACTAAATAACCACTATGATGTGTCAAGTGTCTATTGAGTCTTAAATTCTTAACTCAGGTGCATCGTTTCATTGCACTATTTTTCGTGAGTTTTTACATACTTATGTTGTTGGAAAATTTGGCAAAGTTTATATGGTGGAAGATGATCTGCTAAAGGTTGAGTGAAAAGGAGAAATTTAGGTCAACATTGAAAATGAAATGAAATGGGTATAATAGGAGGCAAGACATATTATAGGCCTCAAAAGAAACTGATTCGAGCCACATCAATAATTATGAATACATTATAACATTTGATAGTGGATCTTGGAAGGTGTTGAAGGAAGAAATAATAATAGCAAGAAGAAAAATGAGTGAAAACATTTTATGTGATATATGAAGGCAAGCAATTGATGACAGTTATGGATAGTGGCAATTCTGAGCTATGACATCAAAGGTTTGGTCATATGAGTAAGAAAGGGGTAAAGATCATGGCATTAAGAAGAACTCTTAGAATTAAAGTTTGTTGACTTAAAAATGTGTGATATTCTCCATAAATAGGAGAAGGTTAGTTTTATACGTAATTCAAGAACCTTTAAATCTAAGAAGCTAAAACTAGTGCATTATGATATGTGAGGACTAGCTCTAGTTCAATCCCTTTGTGACTCGCGATACTATGTCACCTTTATTACTGAATCCATGTAGAAGAAATTAATTTATTTTTTGAAAAGTAAATCTGATGTATATTTTATTTCAAGAAGTAAAAAGCAAAAGTGAAAAATCAGATAAGTCAAAAAATCAAGTGTCTGAAGTCATACCTAAAGTAATAGAGGCGAGTATTATAGTAGTGAATTCAGTGCTTAGTACTCAGAACATGAGATTTGAATTCTGAAGATAGTTTTTGGAATGCTATAATAGAATGATATTATTGAGAGGATGAACCATGCACTAAACGAATGAGCAAGGAGCATAATGTTGATCTCTGAATTATCTAAGAAATTTTAGTTTGATATAATTAACACGACAACTTACTTGATCAATAGAGGGTTGTCTGTTCCATTGGGATTAAGAATCCCTGAAGAAGAGTGGGCAGGGAATAAGGTACAACTATCACACCTAAAAGTTTTTCGATGTGTATCTTACATTCATATTAATTATGAGTTTAGAGATAAGCTCAACACAAAGACAAAAAAAATGTTATTTTATTGGCTATAACTCAAACCATTTTGGTTATCAATTTTGGCATAACCGAAATAAGAAAATCATAAGAGTAAAAAATATAACATTTAATAAGCACAATTTGTAAAAAGACATTAAAATGTGGAGAGAAGTACAAAGAAGTCATATTCATTGATTGGATCTCAAAAGTCCCAAACTTGATATAGATGCTTCTACACAAGATAGTTAATATTCCACACTACGAAGAAATACCAGGCAACCTAAACCTACATAGAGGTACTCTCCTTCTTTATAATACTTATTTTTGACTAATTATGGTGATACAAAGAACTACTTGGAGAAAATACAGACATGAGATTCAATCTAGTGGGAGTTGGCAATGAAGGAAGAGATGCACTCTTTAAAGATGAATATTACCTAGATACTAGCTACTCCTCCAAAAGGATAAGAATATCTTGCACCAAAAGTCATAAGTACACATAATAATGGAGAAGCCTAACGAAAGAAAAATATACAAGGCAAGATTAGTTGTTAATGGATTCCAATAATTGTAAATTGACTACACAAAGGTATTTTCACCAATGGAAAAAAAATAACTAGCATTAGAACATTCTTAAGTATCATCATTGTAGAAGACTTACTTCCAGAGCAACTAGATGTAAGGACTTCATTTCTTTATGAAGATATTGATGAGGAGATCTAAATGAAATAACCATAAAGATTCAATATTTTAACAAAGAATAATATGGTGTGCAAGCTATAGAAGAACTTATACGGGATAAAACAAACACCAAAATAGTCATACAAAATTTTTGAAAATTTTATGTACAAGAATGACTTCATCAAATGCGAAATGGTCCATTTTTTCTTCATCAAGAGGTTTGAGAAAAAATATATCATTTTTTTATTTATGTTGATGACAAGCTAGTTGTAGGAGAAAATATGACAAAAATCAATAAGTTGAAGAAGTTGTTATATAAAGAATTTGAAATGAAGGACTTGGAGGTAGTAAAATAACTTCTTAACATGAAAGTTGGTTTGGATGGATCTAAACAAACTTTAGAGTTGGCCTAAGAGAAGTTTATTCAAAAGATTTTGAATATATTTAACTTTTAGAATGCAAAACCAATGAAACTCCTTTAGGTAGCTTCTTCGTCAAAGTCAGATGAAGAGTGGGAACATATGAAAATGATACCATATACTTGGATACTACTGGCCTTCTATGATGATAGATTGCATGGACGTAGCTAGGAGATGTCATCAGTGTCAGGTTCACGATGTGGTTCTCCACCAACCACCCAACATTCTACACCCTACTTTGGCTTCATGGCCATTTGAGTGTTGGGGTACCTACATTGTAGGCCCAATCATTCCTCCTTCTAATGAGCATCGATTCATCTTAGCTGCTACTAACTACTTTTCCAAGTGGGCGAAATCCATCCCACTTAGAGAGGTCACAACTCACCATGTGCTTCAATTTTTCAGGAACAATATCGTATATAGGTTTGGGGTGCCTTGATGAATTATATCTGATAATGGTACTGCATTCAAAAACACTAAGATCAATAGCTTTTCTAGAAGACACGGTATAGATTGGAGATACTCCACCATTTACTACCATAGAGCTAATGATTTAGCAGAAGCATTCAATAAAACTCTCATCCAAATACTGAAGAAGAGTCTTGATGATAATAAATGATCGTGGAATGAGCAGTTGGTTGAAGGCTTATGGGCCTACCGCACCACATACTGAACTCCAACTCAGTCTACCCTATTTTCCTTAGTGTGTGAGTTTGAAGCCATTCTTCCCTTAAAAGTTCAACTCCCTTCACTAAGAATAGTATTGAGTAACAAGATCACTATAGAGCAGAATGCAAAGTTGCAGTTAGAAGAGCTCGAAGGTTTGAAGGAAAGTCGCCTACGGTCATGCCAGAACCTTGAGTTGTACAAGAACAAAATGATTCAAGCTCATAACAAGCTGGTCCACCCTAGGTCTTTCCGAGTAGGATAACTTGTGTTAGTCCTAAGGAGACCAATTGTTGCCCGTCAAAAGATGGGAAGCAAGTTTGAACCCACTTGGGAATGGCCCTATGTCATAGAGAAGGCCTACCAAGGAGGATCTTATCAGCTTATTGATTGTAAAGGGGAACACCCGATGCTTCCAATTAATGAGCTCTTTCTAAAGAAATATTACCCATGAAATAAAATTTGTTTGAAAAAAATTATTAATAAAAAGAATAAAATCCATTTCCATTCATCAAATGTTCTCTTCTTTCGAAGTGTTGTTTGCTTGTCTTACAAATCCATCGTGATGTATTTAGGGTAGGTGTAAGAGTCCCCCAGTGGCATTCTATCCCTCTTTCACAACACAAACACAATAACCTAATATAATTAGAATAGGTATAAGAGAACCTGAGAGGCAGCCTATTTCGATTAGCATAACTAAGTTAGGTGTGAGAGAACCCAAGCGCCATCCTTTCTTAGTGGGAATTCTTGTTGCCATCCGTGGCATCATTCCATAATTCCCCAGTGTGTTTTAAGATAGGTATAAGAGTCCCCCAGAGGCATCCTACTCCTTTTAACACATGCACAAACACAAACATAAATCTTTTGTCTCAAGCTACTTTGATGTGGGAGCAAGCCCCTTGTGGTACTCATTCATTAGCTGCTCTAGGTTGAGTCTACATGCTACCTCACTAGTATGTCACCTCAGTGGTCATTTGTTGGAAGATGTGAGTCTCCATGCTTTCTTCCTAATTTGATCATTGCAAACCAATGAGCACCTTGTTAGTATGATGCGCTTTACTTCCCAGCCAGTAAGCTACCTCATGTTGACTTTGCTTGAGAATATGTGAGTCCCTGTGCTTTCTTCTTAAACTAGCCATCATGCCCTAACTAGGTTGAGTATATTTGAGGCTTAGGATAAGTCCCCCAGAGGCCCCTTTCCTCTTGACTATTTTTGAGTCGATGTAAGTCCCTTAGTGGAATTCACTCAGTAGTCGCCCTAGGTCAGATAGCACCTGTCGAGCTTAAGACAGACTATCCCAACAGTCAATTTCGCTACAGGAATATGTGAGTCCCCGAGCTTTCTTCATAGGCTGATTGTTGCAAATTGATGGGCACCTTAGGTTGGTTGATGTTCGCTATGCTAACAGCGACTCACCCGGTGAGTACACCACTCTTGGTAGATATGAGTCCTCGTGCTTTCTCCTTGAGTTGGACACCGAATACCTTTTAAATTTATGATTAGCCATGTCATTTTCTCCAGGGTGTTGGATTAAGCCCTTTTAGCAGCCTCATCCCCTGTGGGAACTCTATTTGAATCAAGTCCTTTGCAACCCCATTTAGACACTACCTGGGTTACTTTTGGATTAGAAATTCCTTCTTTCCTAGTAGCCACCCCTATAGTTAGAAATCTTTTCAGCGGATGCGCATTTTCTCTTGGTTCAGTAAATCTGAGATAGCTCTAGGCCGATATAAGCTCCTTCTCAGTTTGATCTCTTGCAAACTAACAGGGTCCACGATGAAACAAAATAAATTAAAATAAACAAACAAAAATTAATTCACTTGTGGATTATGATTCAAACCCCCCAAAGGGCCCCTTCTCCCAAGAAAACATCCTATCTTTAGGGCAGTGTCAGCAGAACTCCCTATAGGAACTGCTTGACTACTTGAGTTGAGATAAATCTCTGGGTCAGTACTCACTCCATAGTCTTCTTTAGGTCGTTCAATCTATTTTTCCACAAGCAGGTTACCCTGACAGTCATTCCTTTTTGAAAGATATAAGACTATGATGTATTTTTTCTAGCATGCTTATCACAAACCGACGAGCAGCCCTAGGTCGGGTTCGATTTATTGCTCAAAGAAATTGATCACCCCAGTGATCTTTTCTAGTGGAATATGTGAGTCCCCGAGCTTTCTTCCCTTAAATTGATCATTGCAAACTGAAAGGCACTCCTTTGCTCGGATAGTTCTCCCATCGGTTGGGAAGCTACTCCCTTTGGTTCAGTAAATCTGAGATAGGTATAGGCTTCTATAAGCTCCTTCTCAGTGTGATCCATCACAAACTGATGGAACCCACCAAAATAAAAAAATTAAAAATGAAATTAATCTTGACTATTCTTGAGCCGATTTGAGTCCCCTAGTGGCATTCACTCAATAGTCAGCCCAAGGATGAGCTTGATTTGTTGCCCAAAACAACTGATCTCCCCAATGGTTCCTTATCTCTAAAAGATGTGAGTCCTCGTGCTTTCTTCTTAAGACTTGACCATTGTGTACCGAAAGGAATTTCTCCTTGGTTGGATGGTCTTATCTTGTGGTTGGTAGATTACTCCCTTTGAACTGGTAAATCTGAGTCAGGTCTAGGCTTCCATGGACCCTACTCAGTGCAGTTCATCGCAAACCTATGAGATCCATCATAATCATAAATAAAAAAATATAAAAATAGAAATTAATCTTTGACTATCTTTGAGTTGATCTAAATCCCTCAGTGGCATTCACTCAATAGTCAGCCCTAGGTTGGGTTCAATCTATTTCCTTGCCAATAGATTACCCCAACAATTGATCCTTACTTGGAGGATGTAAGTCTACTACAGTTTCTTTCTAGTACAGCTGCTGCATATCGAAAGGCATCCCTTTGGTCAGCTAGTCTTGCTATGTGCTTAGTAGACTACCCCTTTGGATTGATAAATATGACTTAGGTTTTAGCCTCCATGGCTCCTATTCAGTACAACCCATTGCAAACCAACAGGATTCATTCTAAAAATTCAAACCTAATAAAAATTTAAAACAAATCAAACCCTCTCCTCTAGTGGAGATCTCTCCTTAGTGAGATTCAAATCAAATCCAACCTTTCATCTCATTATAGATGACTTGAACCTGCTTCCTTAGTGGAAGGTTCACTCTCTATCCCTTAGTGGATTTCTTCCCTCTCTCTTATTCCTTGGACATAAGTGGAGCCACAATGCACTATGCTCTCGATTCTCTCTTTTCCTTGGTTTAGGGATAGATAGCTTCTGTTAGTGCTTGTAATGTTTCAGTGTTGTTGATTGTTCCGGTCAACACCAATATGTGCAGTGTTTCTGGTCAGTCACACCACACCTATTGGACGCCCTTTGTTGACCTCATTTTTAGAATGAGCTCTCAACACCTCCATCTTAGGCATATGACCTCTCTTAGATTTTAAGGATTCCTTAGTCTTAAGACACATCTAGTGATTAGGTGGACACTCTCCCCTTTCCCTAGAAGATTTAGAAGAGTTAGCCATAGGAATAGGTCATTTCTTAGGGCTGTTAGGAAAATCTACCTACCCTTAGCCTAAACCTTTCTTCACTTTCCTTCTTTCAAGTCAAACTCCAAATAAATTCTATTTGACTTTCTAAAACTCAAATCAATTCCATGATTGAGATCCATGATTGAAATCTATGATTGAAAGTCATGATCAAATTCCATCAAAAACTCCTAAGTTCAAATTCCTAAGTCCTTAATCCTTTCTTAAGAACTTAGCCAAAATCATGATCTAAACCTATTAAAATCTTTGAGATTTTCTCATGTGTCATTTATATTCTCATTTATATTCCCATTTATAAATGAAATATAAATTCAAATAAATCCAATCAAATTCAAAATTCAAAATCAATTCATGAAAAGTTTCCTAAATTCCTTTAATTTTCCATTTAAGGACTTAGCCAAAATCATGATTTAAACCTATTCAAATCTTTGAGAATTTCTCATGATCCATTTATATTCTCATTTATATTCAAATTTATAAATGAAATATAAATTTAAACTCATTAAATCAAATTCAAAATTCAAAATCAATTCAAGAAAATTTTCCTAAATTCCTTTAACTTTCCATTAAAGGACTTAGCCAAAATCAACTCCAAACTTTGATCAAATCAATTCAAATTCATGGGATTCTCTCAAAACTTATTTATATCCTCATTTATATTCACATATATAAATAAAATATAAATATAACTCAGTTCAATCCAACTCAAAAATTAAAATTCCAAATTTAAAATGCTTGAAATTCCCTTAAATCCCTTAATTTCCCATTAATGGATTTAACCTAAACTTTGATCAAACTCATTCAAACTCATGAGGTTTTCTCAAAATCAATTTATATCCTCATTTATGTTCTCATATATAAATGAAATATAAATATACACCAATCAAATCCAATCCAAAAAAAATTAAATTTCTATTTGAAAATTCCATTAAATCCTTTAAATTCCCTTTAATGGATTTAACCCAAATCATGATTAAACTCTTTCAAATTCTTAAAATTTTCTCATGATCAATTTATATTCTCATTTATATTCACATATATAAATGAAATATAAATTCAAATAATCTAAACCAACTTCAAAACTCAAACTCAAATCCACTCAAAATCAAGTTTAAGTAGGGGTATGCAATCGGTCGGTTTGGACGGATCGGTTTTGAAATTTGTTAAACTGTTCGGTTTTAAATCTAGAATTCAAACAAACCGATCCGTTTAATCAATAACACAAACCGAACCGATCCAAACCGAAATTTTTTTTTGGATTTTCTGTTCGGTTTAGAAAAAATCAAAAATTGAAAATATAATTACTATAATAATTATTAATCAAAGAATTACATCATCTTATCAAATCATTTCATACAAAATTAAATAACTCTTTAACAAATGAAACTAATAATATACAAATTTATAATTGAAATTATTTTTTTGAGAGGAATTTTCTAAAAAAAATGAAAAAATATAATTTTTTAGCTATTTTCGCTTTAATCGGTTTAATCGGATTAAGATAATATAAAACCGAACCGAAAACTGAAAACAGAATTTTACCAAATCCAAAACCAAAATCCAAAAAAAATTTATAAAATCGATCCGAATTCAAAAATTCGGTTTGGATCGGTTCGGATTTTCGATTTTAATCAAAAAATGCACACCCCTAAGTTTAAGCCTTTCAAGCCAAAATCTTGAACTTAGCCAAAATCAATTTAAATAAAGCCAAATCCTTGATTTTCTCTCATGGTTCAATCAATCCTACAATCATGAGCTCATATATAAATCCAAACTCCAATCCTTCAATCAAAACCCAAATCAAAAATCAAACTAAAGACCCCTTCATAGACCTTTAAATATGAAATTTTCAAATGGATCAAAATCCATTTGACTTTAAACCACTTGTAAATGGATTTATAATTCAATCATAAGTCCATATACAAGATCAATCAACTTCAAATCAAGCTTTGACCAAACCATTTGGCCCACTTAGGCTCACTTGACCCAAAGTGACCTAAAGTACCCTTATGAGCCAACTTTTGATCGTAATCAAATCGGATTGAACCAAACTCATATTTGCCTCTCATCATGATCAACAATCATCATGGGATGATCAATCAATCAATTAGGTCAAACCAAGTCAAACCTAAGGGTTGACTAAGTCAACACTTAACCTAAAATGAAACTTTACATTGCCAAATTCCACCATAGGCCAAATTGATTGAAACCATTGATCTAAGCTCACTCATGACCTATTTTTGAACTTGACCAAGTCAACCTTTGAGCCTAACCTAGCCCATTTGGCCCACTTGACCCAAGTTGACCCATTTTGACCTAAAGGGCCAAAATGTGTCAAAACTTGATCTAAGCCAAATTGATTGAAACCAATGGGTCAAGTCCATCCCAAATCACTTATGGAACTTAACCAAAGCCTCAAGTGGCCAACTAGACCCAACCTAGCCCAATTGACCTTAGACCAAACATGACCTAAAGGGGTCATGTTGAGCAAAATTGAACTTAACCCAAATTGATTGAAAACAAAGATATCAATCCCCTCAATATGACTAACCAAACCTAAACCTACCCTTGACCAACCTCAAATAGGTCAAATGGGTCAAATGGGTCAAATAATGGGTCAAATGGGTCAACTTGACCCATTTGAACTAAATGAGTCATATGAGCCAAAACTAAATTTATACCAAATTGAACCAAACCAAAGGCACCAAAGCATTCCAAATGGTCATATGAACTTAGCCCAACCCTTGGTTTGACCTAATTTGACCTATTGGTCAACTTGACCCAAGTTGACCCATTTTGAACTAAATGGGTCAACATCAGCAGAACCCTATCAAATGGATTCCAAATCCAGTGAAACTTGGCCCAACCTATTTTATCAACATACCAAAAAGACCCAAACTGAAAAAAATAGCAAAATGACCATTTTACCTGTAGGCCATAGAACAAATTTTGGCCTAGCCCATTGGTATTTTGGTCATACACTCATTACAATCACTTGAGTCTCTCCTAAAAGCTCAAGTGGACTTAGTGATGAGTGGTGCACCCAACCCAATGGGTTTGGGTCAACCCATTTGGCCCATGGACCAAATCAGACCCCATAGCATGAAATTAAAATTTCAAACTCCCCCCAAAGCTCAATTTGATGCACATGGGAGTTAACATTCCACTCCTATGGCCAAACCGACCATGTGCATTGCTCTAACCACCTAAGTAACCCATCCCATGGTGTCAATTGGATCAAAATGACAAGCTTATTGTCGGTTGTTCGATTACCATAGGGGGAGATATACTCCCCCTAATCCACTGAAATCTTCATTGCCACTTGATCGATTGAAGCCTAGAGAGAGTTAGCAAACATCAGAGAGCTTTCCCATGGCCCCTAGTGAGGATTTTGATTCTTGATTCTTCGATTTTGCATGCAAAATAGAGGAGGTCCATTGAATTCTCAACTTCCTCTACACTTGATCTTAGCCTAATTCCTTCTACACTCATCATCCAAGGACCAATTTGAGCCTACCCAAGCTTCCAATTGAGTTCCCACAGCAAGGAAGAGCTCAATTCAATCAAAGCCACAAAGGGAGTGAAGAGGAGTTGGTTTACCCATTCATCCACTCAACCTCAAGAGCTAGGAACTTCAACAGGGCTTCATCTCCACTAGACAAAGCTACCTCATCAATCCCGAGCGCCGGTGATCACCTCCGGCGAGGTTAGTGATTTTCTGACCACTTAGGCTAAGAGGTGTTGGTCCTTTGTGAAAGAAATTTCCATTGCATGTGAAATACACCATTAGATTGGTTACTCTAGTCCTTTAGATGGTGTGGGTTGAGTCTTGAATGAATCTAAGCAAGATTGGGCTTGGATCTCCCCTTGGATTGTGAACAATTCACATTCATCCTCAGGGAAGAACTCAGCCCATCTCAGCCGTCCATCCGCACATTTTAGATGGACGGCTGAGATTATTAGGCACATTTATATATCTGTTATTCGATTTAAAATCGAGAGTGTATCCTCAGCCGTTCGATCTTCGATTGGACGACTAAAGATAAAAGTCGCACCGCCCATTTGGATTTGATAACTTAAGTAAGGCTCGCGGCCGCGTGTAAAGCGTGACCACCCGCCAGCTGGTATTAGGCAGGGATTAGTTAGGGATTATTATTAATTCTTAATTAATTCAGATAACTTCAAAAAATCATAACTCCTTTAATAAAAATAAAAAAATATAAGAAAAAAATGTTATGGATAGATAATTTTATCTAGAATGTTTAAAAAATATTTTCAATGAATTTTGAATTCGCCTTTTCTCTGAATTTGGGTTTCTTTGGGAATGTTAATTAGCTAAGTATTCCCTAATTAAGCCACCAATTAGTCTTAGTTTTCTAGAGTTTATTTTAGGGGATGACCTCTATCTCCCCTAATTTTCTTGGGATTTATTGATGCCTTAATTGGGGAAATTGATATTTCATTTCCTAATTACCCCTTCATGTAATTAATGGTAATTAAGGTATAATTAGTGGATTTACCCTTGGATTAAGTTTGATTAAGGTTAGATCCAGTGAGTAGGGGTTTTATGGAATAATTTTTGGGGTATTTCCATTAATCCATTACCTAAACCTCCTTTTCTTTTCTTAATCTCTTCTTAATTAAGGGTTAATTCATTAATTATCCCTTTAATCAATTTTTCAAAAATTCTAAAAATTTCCAGAACTTAATTAATCTACCTTAGGTAGATGCTTAGGTGTTTAATAGCCTAAGTCTAATTAAGGAAATTAAAAATCCTTTCATAAGTGTAAAAGGGTATTTTAAAAGTACTTAAGCTAAACCCCTTAGCTTAATTAACTTTTAATTGTGAGCCAAATTGAATTAGGCCTTTTCATTACTAGGTGCATTGCAAATTTAAATAGCTTGTGGGTTTTATGTCATCTCATTGGCTCATAATTACTTAGTTAATTTTTTCTAAGGTGGTGTAGGTAAGGGTTAATTAAGCCATTTAATTCATACCTTAACCTAATCAATGTTTAAAATTGATTTAATTATCTAAAAAGTAAACAAAAATATAAAACATATGTCGGAATGGGTTAAGAACAACAAACTCATCTCACCTTTTCAAAAATAAATCAAAATTCAAACTAAACAAAAATTATTTTAAAATTCACTTTGATTTATTCTAAATTTTCTAATTCTTTAAGAATGCCTTTAGGGTTTAAGTAAAGTGAGCTTGTTTACATTCTTTCATTGCTTTATATCTTTCCTAACATGCTAAATTGTATTCCATTTGATTCATGCATTCATAATTTCATATTTCAAATTTTGAAAATGAAATTGTTTACTTTATGTCAAATGTGCATGTGTTGGCTAAAGTAAAATATGAGTGGCTATTATCACTACTAAATCCAAAGTATTTTGAAATCATATAAATGAAACATCAAATCTGAAAGTTTGCTATTCTTATACCCTAATTATAAGCTTGCATGTGATGAATTTTAAAGTCATGTTTAGTGTAGCCTTTCCTCTCTTTCTTATTTTAACATAGTTTTGAATAGGGATGGGTAAGATGTAGGGTTCATTTGAAAAGAACCCAACACTTACTTAATTCTAAACCATATTCATCCATATGCTCTCATCTAAGAAGGATTGTCTATTCTTGCATGAATAAATTGCATAAACAAAAATATATATATTAAATAACTTTTGCATATTCCTTCTTCATTTCATTTCTTTTATATGCATGCTAGTACTTAAAGAAAGTGATATATTAGTCTGCACAACCCTGGGGTTGCGAGACTTTAAGTAGGTCTTGTACCTTACACCTCTGGTTTACAATGAAGCTGTACTAACTTATAAATTTCTTACTTTCATGCATGTATGTGAAATTTTGGATAAGGAAAACTTTTTCTACGTAAGAAAAATCATGAATCTAAATCTTCTAAATTTTCTTAAATGGATTGCTTGGCATGCATCATAAAGTGTGTTAACTACTCTCATTTCCATGTATAGATATGTTTAGGGTCCATCCATATGCATGTTATATATGTAGGGAAAGAATTGAAGCAATGTGTGTTATGTGAATTTTGATTCATTCTTCTTAATCCTAAATGCCTTCCTTTTTGAATAGGTTTGTTTAGAGTTTATCTAAACTTAGGATTGATTAAAAGATGTAATTAAAACACTCACCTAAATAAAATTAAAACATGATACTTACCTTAGAAATTACTTAAAGATTAGGGAAGGATAGAGAAGTTCTCTTCTCTTTCCCTCTCTTTATAACTTAGTAATTAATTGTAGGTTTCACTTAAACCAAATTAAAATATGATATAAAAATAACCTAAAATATTTGTATCACTTAAATGAAACCCTCCTCTAAGTTGAACAAGGCCTTCAAAATTAGAAAATTTAAACCTAAAGTCCTAAGCTAAGTATGCCACACAAACCTTTAAAGCACACACATTAGCCTAAGTCACCACTTCTAGCTTTAGGTTAGGTCGGTGTATGGCTTGATGTTATATTTTGTTTTGTGATGAATATTTTAGACTAGATGTTAGAGTGTATACTCATAGAATGAATGGTAGGACGTGCTTAGTATAACTATTCTTTTCTACAAGGGATTGTGCTAAAGGGGCGCTTTCATAAATAAAAAAAATATAAATGCTTCTTGCTTGCAGGTGCTTATACCCCTTTGCACAATCCATAGGCCAGGTGGACTTAGTCACCCATGTGTAGGGAGATAAGTCCAATATACATGCTTGGGATTTGTGCGGTGTGATTTGACTAACCTTTGTTTTGCAGGTGTTAGTTAGATTTCCCTTTTCCTTTTTCATGTAAAAGTTTGTATGTTTAGGATTTTGGAATGATTTGTTATGGGGAATTAGGATGAGCATTGGTCATAAGATTCCATCTTATGTACCATGTGAAGCCTTGGAGCATCTACCATTTAGCCATCCAAAAGGAAGAACCAAAAGAAGAAAAGAAGAAAGAATAATAAAGCTTGAAGACCCCCATAACAATGAATTCCTTTGCTTAAATTGTAATTTAATTCATTTGTAATCCGGGTTGTATAAGGGTAGAGCTCGGCTACCCACATTAGATATTTTTGGATTTTTACCGTGGTGCCCGACCATAAATGACCATTTATTCTTTTTGTGACTAGCTTTACAAATTGTTTGATGATTTGTTTAGCTTTTGCATTAAGTGGCATGCTTTTCCTAGTTTCTTCCTTTCTTTATGTATGGCCTATATGTGGATTAGGCTCTTTAGGAAAATTTTTTTTTTACCTAACTTAACAAGTTAAACTAAAACTAAAACAACTCATAACCTCACCTAAGGCTTAGAATTAAAATTAAGATAAAAGAATTAGCAACCCCTTACCTGGATGAGTATTTCTTTATAATATCATGCACAAATGCATTTTATTTCACTCTTGATTAGAGAGCTTCCATCTTTGTCAGAGAACCCGGCTTGACCTTTGAGGGCCGTGGTGGAAACTCACCTTCTAAACTTCTCGCTGATTTTGGCCAATAATTTACTTTCTCATGCATTAGTCATAAAAGTCCTATTAGCCTGAGTCAAAATGATTATCCAAAAATAAAAATAAAATGAAATTTGAAATGTATTAGATTTGGTCATTTGAAGCATACCCTTTACATGATATAGTCTTTTTAGGGAGTGAGTTTAATGACTTAGCTTCTTTCTAAATAAAAATAGCCTAGCTATTTTTTATAAGCAAAAAGACTTGCCTACATGTATTTAAAATCATAGGAGGAGTTAGTTTGCGGCCACCCTCAAGCGGTTGTAAGTCCAAGCTGTCGAGTGATTTGTCCTCTCTTGTGGAGGCAAACAAATTACCCATTCTTGCCTTAGATTTAGGTTGTGCTTCTAGCCCTCGATGAAGCTCCCTAGATTTAGGTTCTGAGGTTATTTTTTCCCTTTGTGGGCCATAAGCATAATTCTTCACCTCTTAGGCATTTCCTTAATCTTGTGTTAAAGAATCTTAAGTCATAATTTTCTAAAGAAAAATATAACTCAAACAAATCAAATCAATTTCTAAAATGTAAAGACCAATTTTAGGTTAGTTTGAGATGCTCATTAGATTTCCTAGCATCATGAGCATCTCCTACTAATTTCTATTTTAGTTTCGATAATAACTCCCCCTTTTGATCAATCTCGTTTGATCTTCAAATACAAATCAATCGATTGATAGTCCTTACTTATTGATATCTTTAGAGACAACGATCATTTACTTTAATCGAGAGTTTTTCTAAGGGATCTTGTCCCTTAGGATGTAATTAACTATGGGGACTTATCCCTGTAGGGAACTTAATGAACCCAGTTTAAAATAAACCCTGCTTTACTTTTTCATGTAAAGTAGGGGAAGAATCTCTAGTACATATGGAGACCCATCATCCTTAGGAGTCCTTATTGAGGTGATTGGTTCCATTAAAGGGTAGTGACTTTTGTCTTTTGAGATAGTACACTATACCTCGATGATGTATCAGATCACCTGAATAAGTACATCTGTGGATCTGTGTGGAATCTTACCAAGATGAATTTCTATAAGGTCTCTTCTTTCTTTTCTCCACAGATCTAAAGGTGACTCCCTAATAGGAATTTATTCACCAAAAGAAGTTATCCCTATATAGGTTCAGGTTCTCAGGTGGCAAGTCAAGAGACTTATGGAACTTTGGGTGCCATTATGAAGAGTCAAACTGGAAATAAACAAGTCAGTTTTGTTACAAATCGGTATGTTGTAGCTGGTCTAAATTACCCCAATCAGAAGATGTTCTATCCATTGCCACCCAACCTTGGACCTGGTGTTTATCTTGGCACTGTTGAGAGGGAAACATCTTTTATCACTAATGACCTATGGTATGGGATTTATGCTGGAACAAACCCAGGTTTGAAGATGGAAATCGAGAAGCAACACCATCATCATGCGGGTTCACCTCTAGGTTTTCGTGATTTCTATTTTTTCTACAACCAAACAACCACTCTTTCTTTCCTTGCAAATGACAAAAATTGAGAAGCACCACCATCATTAGGCAGGTTCTTCTCTAGGTTTTTGGCATTTCCATTATCCCTGTAGGCAAATAGGTCATCTTTCATTCCTTGCAAATGACAAAAACTGAGAAGCAACATCGTCATTAGGCGAGTTCTTCTCTAGGTTTCTGACATTTCCATTATTCCTGCAGCCAAACAACCACTCTTTCTTTCCTTGTAAATGACAAAAATTGAGAAGCAACACCGTCATCAGGCAAGTTCTCCTCTAGGTTTCTGGAATTTCCATTATTCCTGTAGCCAAACAACCCCTCTTTCTTTCCCTGTAAGAGACAAAAATTGAGAAATAACACAATCATCAGGCTGGTTCTTCTCTAGGTTTCCAGCATTTCCTCCACCTATTCAATCCAAATAATCAACACTCTAATATCTCCTATTCAATCCCTGCAAGCTGAACTCATGCAAAATTATTATTATTTCGTTTGGTGAAGGTAGGGAGGTGTTTGAATGTGTAAAAATAAATTATATATTTGAGCTTGTGCCTCTTTATGCAGGTTTCAAGACCCCTCTAATGCCCATTAGGGCATAATGGGTGCGAACACATGACTGTGGTGTTGCTAGACACTGCTCGCTATGCTCATTAGGACATACCGAGTAAGCCAAAATTGCTAGATGTCACTCCCCCTATGCCAAAATGCTGTCAATATTTTGTTAAAATCTAGAACTTAGAAAAAAAAAGAGGAGGCTTAAATATGTGAAAATTATATATGCTTGCTACTTGAGGGTTTCAAGACCCTACTAATGCCCATTAGGGCGTAGTGTGTGCGAATAGATGGCTGTGGTGTCATAAGACACTGCTCGCTACGCTCATTAGAGCGTACTGAGTAAGCCAAAAATAGTTTCGAAGTAGCCCCCTACGTGGGGATGACGCCAGAATACTATCGAAATGCTTTCAAATTTTTGTCTGAAATTTGGGACTTAAATAAATTTAAATGAAAATCATTTAAAACACCATGACTTACATAAACAAGCTTGAATCAAAACTCAAAGTGAAATTGAAGTATGAGTGATAAATGAAAATATTAAATCTTACCTGAAATACAATTGAACTTGCATAATCTCTACGAAAAAAATTAAGGTAAATAAAATCAATGAATTTAGAAGAAGGGAATACATTCTATTTATATACATGAATCAACTTTTATGTGGAGTCCACCATAACTCATGATAATTTTAATCAAATAATTGGTGAATTATAAAATCAAAGATTAAATATGTTAAGGATCCATGAATGTGGGAGGTTTCAAAGCTTCCTATGCATATCATAACATAAATAACTAATTCAATCAAGAACAGAAATAAAAACAAAAAATGAGGAATTGAAAAAGAGAGGGTATTTATATTCATTCATGGGTTGATTCATTGAAATATTTTTTTTAAGAATGTAGAAATTTTCATGAGAAATAAATAGCCTTATTAATCAATGAGTTATGAAAATAAGAAACTAAATGAGGAACCTTCAAAAAGAAGGGATCAACTTGAATATTACATTCATTGTAGAGTATTTTATATTGAATTTTTCAAACAATTTTATACAATATTCAAGTATATATTCAATTTTAGCTTCAAAATATAATAGTATGATATTTTCAATAGCTCAACTTAAATGTTGAAAGATATGTGTAAATATATTAATGAGTACGAATCTATTAAACATCTCTTGAAGTAAGTCTATCTCATATTCAAGTGGTTTGAAACTTATGCAAGATTTTAAATGAATGAAATCAATGCCACCGGATTTGCAACACATCTTACAAGCGAATAGAAGACGTTAATTAAGCATTCTTAAATACACCCACATGGGCCCCAACATTTACACTAAGTACTTAAACTTAGTGTCTGAGGATGCTGCACGGGTTAAAAAAAGAAAGGGAGAGAAAATGATGAAATCTATTCGATCATTTATGACTATATGCATGCAAGCTAATGAATGTATTCATATGCTAATTCAAATCAATGTGTGAAATAAGTATTAACAGGGTCTACTAAATGATAAACTTCTAAATGAACTCAAATTATATTAATTTATAAAACCCAATCCTCTATATTTGCAATAGAGTTGACAAGGTCTGTTATGATATCAATTTCATAAAGAATTTAAATTACACATAAGTCATGGACCTGATCTTCTACTAGCAAATAGGTAGAGTTGACAAGGTCTACCCCCTGATGATGCTGCGTTGACTGAAAGTCTCAACCAGAGGGGATTACTACCATTTAGATTTTTAAGTTATTATATCTCGAATGCAAGTTTATAAATTCAAGTCATAGACTCGATCCTCTACTAGAAAATAAGTAGAGTTGACAAGGTCTACCCCGATGATGGTCACGTTGACTAAAAATCTCAACTGGAGAGGACATTATCATTTAAAAAATATTTGAGCTCTAAATTAATTCATCTTAAAATTAAATTTCAACTAGGGAAACATCTGAACTAAATGAATTTTATCATTTAAATACTTAAAGAAAATAACTCATCCACCCATCCACCATCGTTTGTTGGGGATAACATATTAAGAAAACTCTAGCTCACAAATGAGCTAATATCAAGTCAAAATAAATCACTATATTCAAACTCAAATAATCTCATGCCAATAAGGACTTGGCCTGTGTTCTCTATTCATGTGGTTTGGCCAATAGGCTCCACATATGATACGATTATGACTAGAGTCCTCTGATCAGGTGGTTGCCACCAAATGGCACCATTATATTACAATCATGACTATAGCCCGTATGTTCTCCAATGGCTTGGCCCTTTGAGTTATTAATCATAGGGTTTATTTGATAGGCACAAAGCCCCTCTGTTAGCTAAGGTAGACTTAAGCCTATCTCCTTAGACAAACACCATCCGAGGTCTACAAGGATTTCTTGAACGATGTAACCCATGTGTTGCTGATAAGGATCCTTCAGTTAGGTTGGGTCGACTACCTCCTCTGACAGAATCATGGGATCTAGATCGAGCACATCATCATTCCCCCATCATCCGCTTTAAGCTAATAATGATGAATTTCATAGATTCTAAAGCTAAATTCTAAAACTCCACATTGGTGCTACTATAAGCTATACACTTAGCGATCTAACGACTAGCATTAATCAAAAGTTCTCTCTCTGCATTGAGAGGGGTAATTAACTATAGGGGCTTGCGCCTATAAAAAACTTGGAACTAGATCTAAAGTTCTCACCAAATAATGATGAAATATCTGGGTAGTGTCTTATCTATAATTTCATCCGCCTACTGAAAATAACACCGACACTTAAATCACACTCTCTTCAAAATTGTCGAGAGGTCGGTGGTGAATTTTCAGAGCCCAATTTTCAAGTGGTTTGATAATTTGTCTATATTTACAGTCACATTGGGATCTCACCATTTTTTAAAAGGAATTTGGGAAACCATAAAATTGGTACAAAGTATGCCCCATTCGAGAGTTCAATTTATTGAAGGAGAAAGTACACAAATTAGAAACACTATAAAATGGGAATTTTCCTGCCAAAAAATTCTCTCTAAATAGTTTAGGAGAAAAAACCATCTATATAACTTCAATTTACGGCAGAGATAACATTCCTCTAGCGTTTAATCAATGGTGGGAAAGCACAATCTATGTGCCATCAATAAATAGTTGAGATAACAATCTTCAAGCCTTTAATCAATGGTTAGGATGATAATTTGTGTGCCTCTAACTAGTCAATCATCACATATAATAATCTTTGACTTAGAGACTGAGCTCTAGAATTATAGCAAACTTGCTTAATATTTCTAATAAGATGCCTTTATCTATCAACTACAATGGAGACCAACTAAGGCTTAGCACAACTTCAGTTTTGAGATGATCACCGTCACGGTTAACATGTATTCTAGATTCTTTATACTAAGAATCTTTTCAGTCGTAGAGTTTCATCATCAATCAATTTTTTGATATAACGATACCACAACTATATGTGTTTTACCCTTGCATGAAATACTTGATTTTTCATAAGATGGATGATGCTTTAACTATCACTGAATAGTGTTGCTATTTTGTTCTTTTTCTAGCTCTTTTAGAAAATTCTTCAACGAGATCATCTCCTTGTCTATTTTTGAAACTGCCATATACTCAGCTCCAATCATACACAGCGTGATACTCTTCTGTAGTCTTAACATCCAACTTATAGCAGTTCCTCCAAGCATGAACATATATCTCGAAGTGCTCATATGACTAGGTAGATTTGTTTATAGGTTAGTGTTTAAGTATCCTTATATAATTAGTTCATTTTTCTTAAAGCAAAAGGTTGTACATGAAATACCTTTCAAGTATCTCAAGATTTACTTCATAGCTTCCTAATGCTTTCCTTCTATGTTGTACATAAATCTACTTACTACTTCTATTACATGAGGATTGTAGTCGAGTACATACCATAACATACATTAGGTTGCAAACTATAGATGCATATGGTATCTTTTTCATATGTTCCCACTCTTCATCTGACTTTGATGAAGTGGCTACCTAAAGATGCATATGGTATCTTTTTCATATGTTCCCACTCTTCATCTGACTTTTTCATATGTTCCCACTCTTCATCTTTTTCTTTGGTTTTGCATTCTAAAAGTTAAATATATTCAAAATCTTTTGAATAAACTTCTCTTAGGACAACTTTAAAGTCTGTTTAGATCCATCCAAAGCAACTTTCATGTCAAGAAGTTATTTTGCTACCTCAAAGTCCTTCATTTCAAATTCTTTATATAACAACTCCTTCAACTTGTTGCTTTTTGTCATATTTTCTCCTACAACTAGCTTATCATCAACATAAATAAAAATGATATTATTTTTTTTCTCAAACCACTTGATGAAGAAAATATGGTCCATTTCGCATTTGATGAAGTCATTCTTGTACCTAAAATTTTCAAAAAAAATTTATGACTATTTTGGTGTTTGTTTTAGACCGTATAAGTTCTTCTATAGCTTGCACACCATATTATTCTTTGTTAAAATATTGATTCTTTATGGTTATTTTATTTAGATCTCCTCATCAATATCTTCATAAAGAAATGAAGTCCTTACTTCTAGTTGCTCTGGAAGTAAGTCTTCTACTACGATGATGCTTAAGATTGCTATAATGCTAGTTATTTTTTTCCACTGGTGAAAATACCTTTGTGTAGTCAATTCCATACAATTATTGGAATCCACTAACAACTAATCTTACCTTGTATATTTTGCTTTCATTAGGCTTCTCCATTATTATGTGTACTCATGACTTGTTGTGCAAGATATTCTTATCCTTTGGAGGTGTAGCTAGTATCTAGGTAATTTTCATCTTTAAAGAGTGCATCTCTTCCTTCATTTCCTACTCCCACTAGATTGAATCTCATGTCTGTATTTGCTCCAAGTAGTTATTTGTATCACCATAATTAGTCAACAATAAGTAATATAAAGAAGGAGAGTACCTCTATGTAGGTTTAGGTTGCCTTGTATATCTTCATAGTGTGGAATATTAACTCTCTTTTGTAGAAGCGTCTAAACCAACTTTGGGACTTTTTGAGATCCAATCATTGAATATGACTTCTTTGTACTTCTCTCCACATTTTTAATGTCTTTTTACAAATTGTGCTTATTAAATGTTATATTTTTTACTCTTATGATTTTCTTATTTTGGTTATGCCAAAATTGATAACCAAAATGGTTTGAGTTATAGCTAATAAAATAACATTTTTTTGTCTTTGTGTTGAGCTTATCTCTAAACTCATAATTAATATGAATGTAAGAGATACATCAAAAAACTTTTAGGTGTGATAGTCGTACCTCATTCTTGGTCCACTTTTCTTCAGTGATTCTAAATCCCAATGGAACAGATAACCCTTTATTGATCAAGTAAGTTGTAGTGTTAATTATATCAACCAAAAATTTCTTAGATAATTTAGAGATCAACATTATGCTCCTTGCTCATTTGTTTAGTGCTCGGTTCATCCTCTCGATAATATCATTCTATTCTAGCATTCCGAAAACTATCTTCAGAAATCAAATCTCATGTACTGAGTACTAAGCACTGAATTCACTGAATACTTGCCTCTATTACTTGAGGTCTGACTTCAGACACTTGATTTTTTGACTTATCTGATTTTTCACTTTTGCTTTTTACTTCTTGAAATAAAATATACATTAGATTTACTTTTCAAAAAATAAATAAATTTCTTCTACATGGATTTAGTAATAAAGGTGACATAGTATCGTAAGTCACTAAGGGATTGAACTAGAGCTAGTCCTCACATATCATAAAGCACTAGTTTTAGCTTCTTAGATTTAAAGGTTCTTGAGTTACGTATAAAACTAACCTTCTCCTATTTATGGAGAATATCACATAGTTTTAAGTCAACAGACTTTAATTCTAAGAGTTCTTCTTAATGTCATGATCTTTACCCCTTTCTTACTCATATGACCAAACTTTTGATGTCATAGCTCAGAATTGCCATTTCCGTAACTGTCATCAATTGCTTGCTATTATTATTGCTTCCTTCAACACCTTCCAAGCTCCACTATCATTAGCTCATATCACATAAAATGTTTTCACTCTTTTTTCTTCTTGCTATTATTATTGCTTCCTTCAACACCTTCCAAGATCCACTATCAAATGTTATAATGTATTCATAATTATTGATGTGGCTCATCGAGATCAGGTTTCTTTTGAGGCCTATAATATGTATTGCCTCCTATTATACCCATTTCATTTCATTTTCAATGTTGACCTAAATTTCTCCTTTTCACTCAACCTTTAGCAGATCATCTTCCACCATATAAACTTTGCCAAATTTTCCAACAACATAAGTATGTAAAAACTCACGAAAAATAGTGCAATGAAACGATGCACCTGAGTTAAGAATTTAAGACTCAATAGAACACTTGACACATCATAGTGTTTATTTAGTTATTAAGTTTGTAGACTTCTCTTATTGTTGTTTATTTTTATGGGTGCTTTGCACTAACTTGATAAACGTTCTTTCTTCTAGAATTTTAGCAGACAATACCCTTACGATACTTAAACTTATAAATTTATTTTTTTAATGGTTCTAATTTTGGTTTTGGCTTTGACTCATACCTTTGTTTTCTACATTTAAGGCAGAGGTAGAAAATTTACCGCCTATCTTCGAATATCCTCACTCAAAATCAAGTCATGTATATTATTCAACTTCAGCTTTGTGTTCTTGATGAACTATTAATTGTTTAACATCATAAAGCAACTCTCCAGTATAGATAATATCAAGATCAATGTCTTGATTTCATCATCAAATGTCTTATCTATGAAACTCAACTGAGTTGTAATTACGTTAAGCTCGTTGATATGATATATAACATATGCACATTCTCCTATTTTTAAATTAAAAAGTGATGCATCATAAATACCTTATTTAATGCTGATGGCTTCTCGTACATGTATAATAGAGATTTCATCAGGTCATCTGTTGCCTTCTCTTTAATGATATTGAAGGTGAAATTTCTTGCCAATGTCAAATGAATAACTTAAAGTGCCTGATGGTTTAGCATATCCAAATCTTCTTGCTTTATTATTTTAGGCTTTTTTTTCGAGAAGAGGTTTATGGAGTTTCTTCATGATAATTTTCTATCTTTATAAACCAAAATTCTTGTCGTCAAACTTTTTTTATTTTGACCTTCCCTTCGTCAGCTATTTTTCCTTCTCTTTCTAGTGAACTAGACTTTGATACCGATTGTTGGGATTGAAAGAGGAGAATGAGAAATAAAAAAAGGGTTAGAGCTTGAAACAAAGCAGCACAAAAAAGGAGATAAGAAAATTTACGTGATTCAATAATTTGACATCCATGGCCACAATAGGACTTTGTTATTTTTCTTTTTATTATAATGAGTTTTAAAATTGATACAAAGTATGCCCCATTCAAGGGCTCAATTTATAGAGGGAGGAGATACACTCTCCAAACAAAAAATAATAATAATAATAATAATAATAAATTCCACCAATGAATCTCTTCCAAATAGCTTTAGAGAAAGCACAATCCGTGTGCCTTCAATCGAAGGTGGAGATAGCAATCCTCTAGTCTCTAATCAATGATGTAAAAGCATAATCTATATGCCTTCAATTAGCGATGGAGATAGCAATTCTCAAGCTTTTAATTAATAGTGGAATGGTAATCATGTGCCTTCAACTAATCAGTCTCCATAAATAACAAGTTTCCTTGAAAGACTTGAGGCTCACTTAATCTCGCTTGCAAGCCTACTAATTTATCATCAAGGAAGAGAGATGGTGCCAATCTACTGAGTTGGAAGAACAAAATCGAACAAATAATGAGAAATTGCAATAAAAATTGATTATAAATTGAAAGAATCAATAAAATTATAATTTTTTTAAATAATTTCGTATAATGTTTTTAGAACTTTCATTGAAATAGAAGTAGCATTTTTATCTTTCTTACATAGTTTCAACTACGATCCTTGTATGGTATGTATATAAATCTTCCATTTTAAAATTTAACATTGAATAGAAAGCAAGATTATCAAGCAGAATGATATTAGCTTTTCATGCAGAGAACTCGTAGCATATAAATAATGGGAGATGACTGGCTTGCCTGTCTAAAGTAATTTCTTTATTTTCATACTAAAAAATTACTAAATATCCTCAAACAACTGGTAAGCAAAGCTACATAGTGGTGAAATGAATCATGTTAACCAACATGTAAATTTATTCAACTTTTTGATTAGAAAGAAAGCTCATAAAATTATTCAAAAACTACTGCTAACTGAGTTCATATGCCGATTCTCGTCAGTGCGTTTGTTTGATTTACTATGTGATTAGCCTTAAAACGGAGTATAAACATAGAAATTTGATTCATTCCTGTAGAGTATTTTACTTCTAAATCGAGAAAGAAACTGAAATATACTCGGGTAGAGAGTCCAATTTATGGGTAACAGTTTGAATTGTGACTAGCAATAGTGTTGATTTAGTTCACATAACAGAGTAGAAAAGCAAGTTGGTGATGCAGTAGGAGTCCTTTTCTTTGAATTTCATTCACTGGTGGTTGGGTTACAATAAAACCAATATTATCTTTTTTGGACTAAAAACATTATGAATAATTAAATATTTTTTAGTGTCAGTCTTGTAGGACTAATTGCACTTTGGTGCTCGGTTTGCCCATTCATTTCCAACGTTATTTATACTATATTATGACTAGCACGTAGAAATTAAGTCTGCAAGATAAAATGTATTGCCGTGCCTGGACGACAATTGACAATATGATTGTCAATTAGGAAAAGTCTTTTTTTTCTATTTTTTTATAGAGCACATTTGAGCCAATTTGAATTGTTCTAATTGAAGCAAAACGTCAAGAATAGATGTTGCTAATGGATGTTACCGGAGATTTGGCTGCCAAAATATTAATAAATAGATCATTTGGGATCACTTATTTTTTGTTTTTTCATACTTTGTTTTTCTTGTTGGGGTAGTTGGCAAGAAATTATAGTTATGGTGGTGACAGTAGAGTAATTAATAGTAGTGGTGGTTGTAATGATCGATGGTGTTGGCGGCGATGATGGCTATAGTTGGCAATTAGTGCAAACTATGTTGTTATTGGTAGCTAATAATAACGGCGTTTGTGGCGCCAGTTGTTGATGATGGAGGCAGTGATGACAAGCTATTGTAGTTATTTATGAAAATAACCAAAACATATAAAAAAATATTTTTTAGTATTTTTAAAATAAAAAATAAAAATAGATAAAAGGCATAATAAAGAAACATGCTTTTACCTTTAAAAAAAATAAATTTATGGCAAGTAGACTCAAATTAAATCATTTAAGGAAGATTTACATACATACCACACAATTCTTATACATTTATATATATAACATATAAAGTTAGATATTTATTTATTTAACACTTTCCTATGCTTGAAAAGGTGCATTTCACTTTTAAAAAATGAGTAACGATAATATTTTTGATGTGATATTGAAGATTAGAATATTACATATGTAAAAATTGAAGTTTGGGTGTTAGATATATAAATGCATAAGAATTGTGTGGTATGTATGCAAATCCTCCATCTTTTAATTTAGCAAAAATATAACATAAGCCTCCAAAAACTCTAAGTAGTTTAATTTTGAGCATATGACATATATGACATTGAGTTTGGTTTATAAGGAGGAATCAATGATGATATGATGTTCAGATTGATGATCAATTAAAACTATTTTAGCACGTAATCACATTTTTAGCTAATAATATTTCTTCTCTCTCATATATTTTGCAATAGATTGCACTCATTGATTAAAACATCTTTCTATGGAATGTCTATTATATCAATGTTATTCTATTAGTTTACCTCAACTCTTTAGTATCATTCTTCATATTGTAAAAAGTAATACATGTGCATCCACACAATTTTAAAATTTTTCATAAAAAGAATATGATTTATCTTTATTGTTCAACATTCTTTTTATTGTTGTGAATCATATATGATAAACTCATTACATCAAAATTTTATAAATATAATGATAACTTTTTTTATTTTATGTTCTTGAATTTCAATATCGTGCAACTGTAATGATTATATTGTCCGTTTGGTCTAAACTTTAGTTTATGTTCATATTTTTAATTCTTGTGTCATAGTTATGGTCATATTTATAATTTTCTATATCATTGTTATGTCCATGGCTCCAATAGTATTCATTTTTAAAATCTTGAATTCGAATATAATATTTTTTATTATAAGTTATAATGCTTTTAACATTAATGTTCATGTTTGTAAACACTATGTTACTATCATATATTTGATTCTAACTATCATTATATTGCTATGCTTATGGACTAAAACTCAATTTTATTGATATGATTACAAAATACAAATTCAAGTTTCTATGGTGTTTATTTTTTTTAAGATGGACGGGGGTTTGTTGATGTGTGTGTTTTGTGTGAGGGGACACCACGCAGATCTGCATATATACTTATTAGGGTGATCGGGTATGACATTAAGGAATAGTGTAAGATCTCGAGAGATAGAAGTCACTACCCTATAATGGACCTAATAACCTAATAAGGACTCCTAAGGCATGATGGGTCATCGAATACACTAGAGATCTTTCCCCTACTTTACATGGAAAAGTAAAGTAGGGTTTATTTTAAGTCGATTTCATTAAGTTTCCTATGGAGGCAAGTCCTCATAGTTAATTACATCCCAAGGAATGAGATTCCATGGGAATACACTCGATTAAGGTAAAATCATAGTCTCCAAAGATTTCAAAGATAGGACTATCAATCAATTAGTTTTTTTTAGAAAATTAAGTGGGATTGATCAAAAGGGAGAGAGTTATTATCGAAATCAAAGAGAGATAAGTAAGGGATGCTCATGATACCAGGAAACCTAGTGAGCATCCTAAACTATCCTATAGTTGGGCTTTATATTTTTGAAATTGAGGAGAGTTATATATTTGAGTTGAATTTTATTAGAAATGTAGGGCTTACAATTCTATAATTCAAGATTGTAGAAATTCCTAAGAGGTGAGGATTTATGCTTGTAGCCCCAAAGGGAAACAACAACCTCAGATTCCTAAATCTAGGGAGCTTTGGTGAGGGCCAAAATACGCCCTAAATCTAAGGCAAAAATGGGTGTATGGTTTACCTCCATAAGAGAGAGTAAACCACTCGACTGTTACACTTACAATCGCCTGGGGTGGCCGCCGACTACCTCTTATGATTTTAAATACATGTAGACAAGTTATATGCTTTGCAAGATAGCTAGGTTGTTGTTTATTTTAAAAAGAGACTAAGTCCTTAAACTCACTCCCTAATGACTTAATATAATGCAAATTTTTGTCAAATTTTATTTTAATTATTGGACATTTTTATTTGACACAGGCTATGGGATTTTATATACCTAATGCATGAGAAAATTAGTTATGGGCTAAAATCAGAAAGAAGGAGGTGTGTTTGCCCCATGGCTTTCAAAGGTCATACCATGTTCTCTGGCAAAGGTGGAAGCCCTCCATTAGTAAGAGTGAGACAATATGGTTTATGCATGATATGAGACATACAACATCGAGCTAATGGGTTGCTAAATATTTTATTATCTTGATTTATATCCTAGGCTTTAGGTGAGGTTATGAATTATTTAGTTTAATTTTGAATTAATTAATTAGATAGAAAATTTATTTTTTCCTAAGAGCCTAATCACATCTAGGCCATTCAACAATCATCAAACAATTAAGAAATTAAGAAGATCATTTCATCTTAATTGCGCAATTATAAACATAGCATCAATTAATTTATAAAGTTAGTGCAAAAGAATAAGAGGCCAATGTGGTCGGGTTCCATAGCACAACCCGAAAAAGGAAAATGGGTAGCCGAGCTCTACCCTTATACAATTTGGCATAATGAAAGAATAAATTATAATTATGAAATGACAAGTGTTATGGGGGTCGTCATTCTTCATCCTCCATTCTTCACTCCTTATCCTTCATTCCTTCATCTTAGTTTGCTCCATTTCTTTCTTTTCTTCTAGTTTGACTTGGAAAGTAGGTTGCTCTAAGGCTTTACATGGTACGTATGACATGATCCTATAACCAATGTTCACCTTAGTCCCCATAACACCTATCCTAATCCTAATGAAAAAATTACATTAAAAGGAAGGAAAACAAATCTAGCTACACCTGCAAGATAAATGTTAGCTAAACACACCATATAACCTAAGTAGTTATAGGAATAATTTGGAATTAGTACCACACATATGAGTAACCAAGCTCACTTGTCTTAATTTGGATTATGTTTAGGGGTATAAGCAACATGCACAACAAAAAACATTTTTTATATTTTTATTACAACGCCCTTTAAGCACAACCACATCCAGAAGACATTATTAGGCTAAGATCGCCCTATCATCCAGTCTATGTACATATACCCTAACATCTAGTCTACAACATTACTCCACAAAATAAAATTATACATCAAACCATGCACCGCCCTAACATAGAGCTAGAAGTTGTGACTTAGCCTAATGTCTGTGCCATGTAAGGCTTATGTGGCATGTCTAACTAGGCTTTAAGGTTGATGTTTTCCAAGTGTGAAAGATTCAATTTAGATGGTGATTTCATTTTAAGTGATTTACTTGACTTGTTAATTTTAGTTGGTGATTTGATTTTTTTTTAATGAACCTACACTTAGCAACTAAGTCATATGAAATGAAGAAAAGAGAAGAGAACTCCCATTCATCCCTACCTTAAGTGATTTCTAAGGTAAATTTGATTAATGAATTTCCTTTAATGAATGGTTTATTATGTGTTTTAATTAACTCTAATTTTAGATTCATTCTAAATAGCTCTATTCAGTAAGAAATGCATCTTAGGATTAGTTAGGGTGGATTACTATCACATAACACACACCCATTCATTTCTTTTCACCATGTATATTATGCATATGAATAATCCTAAGCATATCTATACATACAATGCAAATCTTAGCACACTTTAATGATGAATGCAAAGAGATATAATTTGAAAATTTAGATAACCCATTAATGCATATCTTTGTTAAGTAGAAAAGAGGGATTTTTCATCCATTAGCTAAATGCACATCCATATGTACAAATGTTATAAGTAAGTATGACATTATTATTTTCTATACCATGGGCGTAAGGTACAAGACCTACTTAGGGCTACTTAAAGCCTTACAGTCCCAGGATGTCCAGACTGATATACCACTTTTCTTAGATACATGTAGATGTACAAAAAGAACCAAATGGATAAAGAATCATGCAAGAAATTGTACTTGATTTGATTGTATGATTTACATGTGTAATATGAAGGTCTTTCCTAAGTCTTAACATAAAGATGCATAGGAATATATTTAGGCAAGTGTTGTGTTCTTTTCAAATGAGCTATACAATTGCAAATCCTATGCGAATCCATGTTAAGAGAAGGGAAGAGAACTTCATAATACACATCTTATGCTATCATCACATGCAAGCTTATAAATATTTATAATTATCATCACTTCATTTATAATCTTTGATCTATAAGTTTAAATAATAATAATTTTTGGTTTAATAGTGATAATAGCCACCCATATTCTTAATGTTAGCCAACACATGCAATTAGACATAAAAGGAAACATTTTATTTAATTAATTTTTAAAAGAAATGAATGCATGATTTCATATGGAAAGCAATATTTAACATGATTGGAAAGAAATAAAGGAATGTAAGCACATGACTTCATTCACCCTAATTAATGCCTAAAGACAATCATATAAAATAATATCATTTAAAATGAGTCAAAATTCTTTAAGGATATTTTTAACTTTGAATTTGATTTGACTTAGGAAATATGAAAAGGGTTTGCTAGTCCTAACCCATTCCCCCATGTGTGAATTAGTTTGGTTTAATTTAGAATAATTAGGTTGATTTTATGTTTTGATTAGGTTAAGGTAAGAGTTAATCCATTAAAAGTAGTCAAGAGGAAAGGAGCCACTAGGGGACTTACCCTAAGCCTCAAATATACTCGACCTTGTCAGTGCATGATGGCTTGTTCAAGGAGAATGTGTGTAGACTTACAACCTCTCAAACAAAGTCAACATGAGGTAGCTTACTAGCTGCGTAATGAGGCCTACCAAACTAACAAGATGCTCATCAATTTGTAATGGTCAAGTCAAGAAGAAAGTGCGGGGACTCACATCCACCATACAAGTGACCATTGGGGTGACACACTAGTAAGGTAGCATGTCAACCCGACCTAGAGTAGCTAATGAGTGAGTGCCATAGGGGCTTGCTCCCACATCAAAATAGCCTGAGATAAAAGATATGTGTTTGTGTTTGTGTTAAAGGAGAATAGGATGATGTTTGGCCTCTCTTACACCTATCCTAAATATGCTTAAGAGTTGATGAAATGGTGCCATGAATGGAAGTTGTGATCCTACTAAGAAAGGATGTCGCATGGGTTCTCTTACACCTAACTTAGATGTACTAGTCAAAATAGGATGCATCTTGGGTTTTCTTACACATACTCTAATAGCGTCGGGGAATCGTGTTTAATTTATGTTCGTGTTATGAAAGAGGGATAGGATGCCTCTTGGGTTTACACCTATCCAAAAATGTCATGGCAGATTCGCAAACAAACAAATAATGCTTCGAATGAAGAGAATATTTTGATGAATTTGAATAAAATTTTTGAAGATAATTGTTTTCAAACATGATTTTAAGGATAGTATTTCTTCAAATAGAGCCCACTGATTGGAAGCATCGGGTGTTCCACTTTACAATTAATAAGTTAATAAGATCCTCCTTGGTAAGCCTTCTCTATGACAAAAGGGCCTTCCCAAGTGGGTTCAAACTTACCTCCCATCTTCGATGGGCAACAATCGGTCTCCTTAGAACTAAAATAAGCTCTCATACTTGAAAAGCTCTAGGGCGGACCAGCTTGTTGTGAGCTTGAATCATCTTGGCTTTGTATAACTCGAGGTTCTAACATGCCCGTAGGCATCTCTCCTCCAAACCTTTGAGCTCTTCTAATCGCAACCTGACATTCTTCTCTATAGTTATTTTACTACCCATTGCTATCCTTAATGATAGAAGCAGAACTTCTAATGGTAGAACGGCTTCGGACCCATACACTAAGAAGATCAGGGTAGATCAGGTTGGAGTTTTGTATATGGTGCGGTATGCCCACAAGGCTTCAACTAGCTGCTTATGCCATTGTCGCTTATTGCCATTGAGTGTTTTCTTTAGTATCTGGATGAGAGTTTTATTGAATGCTTCTGCTAGGCCATTTTCAGGATAGTAGATAGTGGAGTATATCCAATCTATATTGTGTCTCTTGGCGATGCTATTGATCTTGGTGTTTTTTAATGCAGCACCATTATCAGATATAATTCATCGAGGCACCCCAAACCTATATACAATATGGTTCTTCAAAAATTGGAGCACATACTGAGTTGTGACCTCTCTAAGTGGGATTGCCTCCACCCACTTGGAAAAGTAGTCGGTGGCAACTAGGATGAACTGGTGACCCTTAGAAGAAGGAGGATCAATCAGACCCACTATGTCGGTACCCCAACACTCGAATGGCCATGAGGCCAATATAGGGTGTAGAATGTTGGGTGGTTGGTACAAGACTACACCATGTACCTAACACTGATGGCATCTCCTAGCTACATCCATGCATTATGTAATCATCGAAGGCCAGTAGTATCTTAGTCTCTTGACCTTGGCTTTCATCTTCAGACCAGATTGATGAGCTCCACATCTAGCTGAATGTACCTCATGATCTTATGGGCTTCATGTGTTTGTCTAAACAGCATAACCACATTTGAACAAAAAGACCTTCTGTACAAGGTGTCATCCATGAGAGCATAGGAGAGAGCTCTCTGTTTCATTTGATGAGCTTGTGATTTTTCTTGAGGTAGTTTACCTGTGTTCAAGTAATCTATGAATGGTTGCCTCCAATCTAACTTCTCATCTTTTTCAGCAATGGACCTCCCCTTCAAGAGAGAGTTTCTCGACAAGTTCAGCATCAATAAGGAATATGACTTGTCTATTTTGGACCCTTAATGGAATGGACTCATCTTTCGGATATGCCAACTCCTTGACAAGTTTGGCCAAAGCATCTGCTACTGTATTCTCTCCACGGGGAACCTTGTTGATGGTTACCTCAGGAATTTGGGCCAACAACTTCATGGTGTACTCATGGTAGTGACGAAGCTTAGGTTTTAGAACCTTATAGGACCCAACAATCTTGTTGATAACCAGCTGAGAATCCCCATAGATGTTGATGCTTTTGACGCACATTATAATAGTTAACTCCAGATTAACAATCAAAGCCTAATACTCGACTTCATTGTTGGTGCATGGATTGGAGAGATAGTATGAGAATCTCATCACATCACGGTCTTGAGTTAAGAGAACTATTCATACCCCTTCCTTTCTTGGAAGAGTAGATCATGATTCTTCTCCTTTTTGAAAGGAAGTCGCACCATCAAAATACATCTCCCAATGGCGAATGCTATTGTCCCCTAAGTTCATGATTTGTTCATTGGGGAGGTCATCACTAAGTGGGGAATCAGCAGGAAGTGGGTGTGCTACTAAGAAACTTGCTAGTTCTTGTCCTTTCACAGCCTAGAGGGGTATGAATGTAATATCAAACTCTGAGAGAATCATGGACCAACGTGCCATTCATCCAGAAAATGTTGGCCGTGTCATGAGATACTGCAGTGGATTGGTTCTTGAAATAAAGTTTGCCTTATGACAAAGCATGTAGTGTCATAGCTTTTATGATGAAAAGATGAGAGCTAGGCAATATTTCTCAATAGGTGGGTAGTTTGCTTCAGTAGAGATAAAATGATGGCTGAGGTAGTAGAGAGCGTTCTCCTTCCCTTCATCATTGGCTTGGGCCAATAAAGCACCAAGGGAATCATTCAGTGCAGTAGTGTAGAGGATAAGTGGCTTGCCCGGGATAAGGGCTGCTAGAACCGACGGCTTCACCAAATACTGTTTGATGTTTTCAAAAGTATGCTGGCACTTATCATCCCACTTGAACTTAGCATCTTTTTTGAAAAGTGTTGAAAATGGCTTGCATCTCCTCGATAGATTGGAGATAAAGCGCCTTAGATACGCTAATCGCTCTTGGAGTGATCTGAGTTGAGTTAGATTTTTAGGGGGTGGCATTTCTAAGATAGCTTTGATATTTTTCTGGGTCTATTTCTTTTAACGATTGTCAGACAACAAATCGAAGGAACTTCCCTGAAACTACTCCGAATGCACACTTCAGGGGGTTCATTTTGAGATTGAATTATCTTAACAGTTTGAAAACTACTCTCAAGTTAAATAGATGGTCCCCCTTTTCTTTACTTTTGACAACTAGATCGTCGACGTAGCATTCTACTTGATGATGAATGAGTTCGCCGAAAATCTGAGTCATGGCCCACTGGTAAGTAACATCAACATTTTTAAGGCCGAATGACATGACCTTATAACAATAGATTTTGATCGGGGTTCGAAAAGTAGTATTCCTCTCATCCTAGGGGGCCATCTTAATTTGGTTATACCTAGATGACCCATCTATGAAGGAGAATATTGCGTGAGATGAGGTAGTGTCCACCATTAACTCTAGTATAGAAAGTGGAAATTCATCCTTAGGATATGCCTTATTTAAATCCCTAAAATTGATGCATATACGAATTTGGCCATTCTTCTTCTTAACTGGGATGACATTGTTAACCAGGTAGGTTATTTTTCTTCCTTGATAAAGCCAGCATTGATCAATTTCTTGACTTCATAAATGAGTTATTGTTCGATTTATAATTGCATGCATCTAGGAGTTTGATTGATAGGGCTAGCATTTGGGTCTATTACTAGTTTGTGGACCGCTGCGTCAGGATATAATCCGGACATCTCTTCATAGCTCCATGCAAAGCAGTCCTTAAACTTAGTCAATAGCCTAACTAAGTCATTGGTTTCTTCTTCATTCAATAGAGAACTAATGTATGTGGGGTGTGGATCTTCTTCTATCCCGAGGTTGATTTATTTGAGCTTGTAGATGGTTGAATTGATTTCTTCTTCAAATTCTGGAGATGAATCTTTGATTTTAAGATCATTAGGATCATCTAAAGTTTCTAAACACACCTCCTCATAAGAGTTAGTGTGGTTTGAGAAGACCCTATCAGACTCGAGATGATTGGTGACAACTAAGTAGTAACCATCATCATCGACTAGACCCACTGTACCGAATCCTAGTCCTGGTCTTGATTGTGAATCTCTGCCTTTATTATCCCATGGATTCTCGAAATACTCTGACATGTGCCTGGACCATGTATAAGGAATCAAACCTTTCTTTGCAAGATTATGAACACAAGGCAACTACAAATCCAAAGGTAATTCTAGTAAATATTTATATGATTCATTCTCAAGTTTTACATCTGCTTCTGGACTTGAAGATGATGATCACAATAGGAATCTCTTTGCCTTGACATCCATGGAAGATCTAGGGGCTTCCTTAACTACTAAACCCTCAACCTTTTGAGAAGCAAGTGGGGTTAGAGCTAAGGTTCTCAACTGCTGCCTAATGATTTTACATAATCATGATTTGAATACATTTATGCTTTGCTTGGAGGCCTGGTCTTCGTCACAGTCTTGCTAGAGTGTCACTTCTAATGAAACCTGTTGACAGGGGTTGGCTGGTGTGTTAATTATCCCTTTAAATAATTTTTCAAAAATTTAAAAAATTTCCAGAACTTAATTAATCTACCTTGGGTAGATGCTTAGTGTTTAATATGTCTAATTAAGAAAATTAAAACCCCTTTCATAAGTGTAAAAGGGTGTTTTAAAGGACTTGCTAAACCCCAGCTTAATTAACTTTTAATTGTGAGCCAAATTGCATTAGGCCTTTTCATTACTAGGTGCATTGCAAATTTAAATACCTTGTGGGTTTTATGTCATCTCATTGGCTCATAATTACTTAGTTAATTTTTTCTAAGGCAGTGTAAATAAGGGTTAATTAAGCCATTTAATTCATACCTTAACCTAATAAATATTTAAAATTTATTTAATTATCTAAAAATTAAACAAAAGTATAAAACATATGTGAGAATGGGCTAGGAACAGCAAACTGATCTCACTTTTTCAAAAATAAATCAACTTCAAACCAAATAAAAATCATTTTGAAATTCACTTTGATTTATTCTAAATTTTCTAATTCCTTAAGAATGTATTTAGGATTTAAGTAAAGTGAGTTTGTTTACATGCTTTCATTGATTTATATCTTTCCCAACATGTTAAATGTATGCCATATGATTCATGCATTCATAATTTCATATTTCAAAATTTTAAAATGAAATTATTTACTTTATGTCAAATGTGCATGTGTTGGCTGAAGTAAAATATGAGTGGCTATTATGACTACTAAATCCAAAGTATTTTCAAAACCTATAAATGAAACATCAAATCTAAAAGTATGTTATTCTTATACCCTAATTATAAGCTTGCATGTGATGAATTTTAAAGTCATGTTTAGTGTAGCCTTTCCTCCCTTTCTTATTTTAGCATAGTTTTGAATAGGGTTGGGTAAGATGTAGGGTTCATTTGAAAAGAACCCAACACTTACTTTATTCCAAACCCTATTCTTTCATATGCTCTCATCTAAGAAGGATTTCCTATGCTTGCATGAATAAATTGCATAAACAAAAACAAATCTATTAAATAACTTTTACATATTCCTTCTTCATTTCATTTCTTTTATATGCATGTTACTACTTAAGAAAAGTTGTATATCAGTCTGGACAACCCTGAGGTTGTGAGACTTTAAGTATCCCTAAGTAGGTCTTGTACCTTACATCTCTGGTTAATAATGACGATGTACTCACTTATGCCTTTCTTACTTTCATGCATGTATGTAAAATTTTGGATAAGGAAAACCTTTTCTACTTAGGTAAAATCATGCATCTAAATCTTCTAAATTTTCTTAAATGAATTGCTTAGCATGTATCATAAAGTGTGATAACTACTCTCATTTGCATGTATAGATATGTTTATGGTCCATCCATATGCATGTTATATATGTTTGGAAAGAACTGAAGCAATGTGTGTTATGTGAATTTTGATTCATTCTTCTTAATCTTAAAATGCCTTTCTTTTTGAATAGGTTTGTTTAGAGTTTATCTAAACTTAGGATTGATTAAAAGATGTAATTAAAACATTCACCTAAATGAAATTAAAACATGAAACTTACCTTAGAAATTACTTAAGGTAGGGAAGAAAAGAGAAGTTCTCTTCTCTTTCCCTCTCTTTATAACTTAGTAATTATTTGTAGATTTCACTTAAAAGAAATCAAAACATGAAATAAAAATAACCTAAAATACTTATACAACTAAAATGAAACCCTCCTCTAAGTTGAACATGTCCTTCACACTAAGAAAATTTAAACCTAAAGTCCTAAGCTAAGCATGCCACATAAATCTTCAAAGCACACACATTAGTCTAAGTCACTAGCTTTAGGTTAGGTCATTGCATGGTTTTTTCTATGATAAATGTTTTAGGCGGATGTTGGGGTGTATTCTAGAATGAATGGTAGGACATGCTTAGTCTAACTATTCTTTTCTATAAGGGATTATGCTAAAGGGCTCTTTCATATATATATATATATATATATATATATATATATATATATATATATATATATATATATATATATATATATATATATATATATAAATGCTTGCTTGCAAGCGCTTATACCCATTTGCATAATCCATAGGTCAGGGGGACTTAGTCACCCATGTGTGGGGTGATAAGTACAATATGCATGCTTGGGATTTGTGTGGTGTGATTTGACTAACCTTTATTTTGCAGGTGTTAGTTAGATTTCCCTTTTCCTTTTCCATGTAAAAGTTTGTATATTTACGATTTTGTAATGATTTGTTATGAAGAATTAGGATGAGCATTGGTCATAAGATTCCTTCTTATATACCATGTAAAGCCTTAGAGCATCTACCATTTATCCATCCAAAAGGAAGAAGCAAAAGAAGAAAAGAAGAAAGCAAGAAAGAAGAAAGAAGAAAGAAGAAAAAAGAAAAAAGAAAGAAGAATAAAGCTTGAAGACCCCCATATAAATGAATTCCTTTGCTTAAATTATAATTTAATTCATTTTTAATCTTGGTTGTATAAGGGTAGAGCTTGGCTACCCACATTTGATATTTTCGAGTTTGTGCGGTGGTGCCCAACCACAAATGACCATTTATTCTTTTTGCGACTAGCTTTATAAATTGTTTGATGATTTGTTTAGTTTTTGCATTAAGTGGCATGCTTTTCCTAGTATCTTCTTCCTTGCTTTATGTATGGCTTGGATGTGGATTAGGCTCTTTAGAAAAAACTAAATCTTTTACCCAACTTAACAAGTCAAACTAAAACTAAAATAACTCATAACCTCACCAAAAGCTTAGGATTAAAATCAAGATAAAAAATTAAACTCAGGGATGAGCATTTCTTTATAATGTCATGCACAAATGCATCTTATTTCACTCTTGATTGGAGCTTCCATCTTTGCCGGAACGACTTGACCTTTGAGTGGTGGAAACTCTCCTAAACTTCTCATTTGATTTGTAATCAACTTTCTCATGCATTAGTCATAAAAGTCCTATTATCTTGAGTCAAAATAATTGTACAAAAATAAAAATAAAATGAAATTTGAAATGTATTTGATTTAGGTCATTTGAAGCATACCCTTTACATGATCTAGTCTCTTTAGGGAGTGAGTTTAAGGACTTAACTTCTTTCTAAATAAAAATAGCCTAGCAATCTTTCATAAGCGTAAAGATTTGCTTACATGTATTTAAAATCATAGGAGGAGTTAGTTTGTGGCCACCCCCAGGCGATTGTAAGTCCAAGCTGTTGGGTGGTTTGTCCTCTCTTGTGGAGGCAAACCAATTACCCATTCTTACCTTAGATTTAGGTTATGCTTCTGGCCCTCACCAAAGCTCCCTAGATTTAGGTTATGAGGTTGGTTTTTTCCCTTTGTGGGCCATAAGTATAATTCCTCACCTCTTAGGCATTTCCTTAATCTTGTGTTAAGGAATCTTAAGTCCTAAATTTCTAAAGAAAAAATATAACTCAAACAAATTAAATCAATTTCTAAAATGTAAAGCCAAATTTTAGGTTAGTTTGAGATGCTCACTAGGTTTCTGAGCATCATGAGCATCTCCTACTTATTCTCATTTTGGTTTCGATAATAACTCCCCCTTTTGATCAATCTCATTTGATCTTCAAATACAAAATAATCGATTGATAGTCCTTCCCTAATGATATCTTCAGAGACAATGATCATTTACCTTAATCGAGAGTTTTCCTAAGGTATCCTGTCCCTTCAGATGTAATTAATTATGAGGGCTTGCCCCTTTAGGGAACTTAACGAACCCAGTTTAAAATAAACCCTATTTTACTTTTCCATGTAAAGTAGGGGAAGAATCTCATATATCATCATAGGAGTCCTTGAGGTGATTAGTTCCATTAAAGGGTAGTGACTTATGTCTTTTGAGATAGTATACTATACCTTGATGACGTATCCGATCACCTGATTAAGTACATCTGTGGATCTATGTGGCATCTTACCAAGATGAATTTCTATAAGGTCTTTTCTATCTTTTCTACACAGATTTGAAAGGCGACTCCCCAATAAGAATTTATTCACCATAGGAAGTTATCCCTGTATAGGTTAAAATTCTGAGGTAGAAAGTTAGGAGACTTATGGAACTTTGGGTGCCATTATGAAGAGTCGAACTGGAAATAAACAAGTCAATTTTCTTACAAATCGGCATGTTGTAGTTGATATGGATTACCCAAATCAGAAGATGTTCTATCCATTGCCACCTAACCTTGGACCTAGTGTTTATCTCGACGCTGTTGAGAGGGCAACATATTTTATCACTAATGACCTATGGTATGGGATTTATGCCGGAACAAACCCAGGTTTGAAAATTAAATTCGAGAAGAAACACCATCATCAGGCAGGTTCACCTCTAGGTTTCTGGGGTTTCCAATTTTTCTGTTGCCAAACAACCCCTCTATTTTTCCTTACAAATGATATAAATCGAGAAGCAACAGCATCATTAGGCGGTTCTTCTCTAGGCTTCCATTTCCATTACCCCTGAAGCCAAACAGACCCTCTTTCTTTCCTTTCAAATGATGAAAACTGAGAAGCAACACTATTATTAGGCGAGTTCTTCTCTAGATTTTTGGTGTTTCCATTATTCCTGCAGCTAAACAACCACCCTTTCTTTCCTTTGTAAATCGAGTGCTTTGTCATCGTGGGTTCTCCTCTATGTTTCTAGCATTTCCATTATTCCTGCAACCAAACAACCCTTCTTTCTTTCCTTGTAAGCGATAAAAATTGAGAAAGAACATTGTCATTATGCGGGTTGTTCTCTAGGTTTCTAGCATTTTCTCCACCTATTCAATCCAAATAATCAACACTCTAATATCTGCTATTCAATCCCTGCTAGCCGAACTCATGCAAAATTATTATTATTATTTCTGTTGGTGAAGGTAGGGAGGTGTTTGAATGTGTAAAAAGAAATTGTATATTTATGCTTGTGCCTCTTTATGCAGGTTTCAAGACCCCACTAATGCCCATTAGGGCTTAATGGATAAGAACACATTTGGTATGAGACACCACTACTCATTAAGACATGTAATAAGCCAAAATTATTAGATGTTACTCCCCCTATGTCGAAATGCTGTCAAAATTTCATTAAAATCTAGGACGTAGAAAAAAAAAAGAGGAGGCTTAAATATATGAAAATTATATATGTTCGTTACTTGCAAGTTTGAAGACCCCGTTAATAACCATTAAGGTGTAGTGTGTGTGGAGAGATGGCTGTGGGTGAGTAAGCCAAAATAGTTTTGAAATAGCCCCTGTGGGGAAAATAAATCTTGTTTAAAATTTAAAACACCATGAATTACATAAATAAGCTTGAATCAAAACTCAAAGTGAAATTGAAGTATAAGTGATAAATGAAAATATTAAATCTTACCTGAAATATAATTGAACTTGCATAATCTCTATGGAAAAATTAAGGTAAATGAAATCAATGAATTTAGAACAAGGGAATACATTCTATTTATATGCATAAATCAACTTTTATGTAGACTCCACCATAACTCATGATAATTTTAATCAAATAATTGGTGAATTATGAAATCAAAGAGTCCATTAATAATATGTTATGAAGACAATATAACTCATTAAGGGAGCCATGAATGTGGGAGCTTTTGAATAAGCTTCCTATGCATATCATAACATAAATAACTCCAATTCAAGCACTTGAAGTTTCAACAGTAATACCTAATTAAAATAAACATTTGCATGAGAAAATTCTATGGAGTTGAAGGTTGAATTGAAAAGAGAGGAGGTACCTATATTCATAGCATGGGTTGATCTATTCACAAGCTTGAAATATCTGAGGATGTTTCATAAGAATGTAGAAATCCATAAAGTATGAGAATAAATAGCCTTATTAATCAACGAGTTATGAAAATAAGAAAAAAGCTAAATGAGGAACCTTCAAAAAGAGAAGGGATCAACTTGAATATTACATTCCATTGATTCATTGAAGTATTTTTCAGGAGTTGAATTTTTGTGCAAAACTACAAATCAAAATGTCATTTCGATCAATAGCTTCAAGAGACATGTAAATACTTGAGTAAGGTGAACTCTTTATATTCATTTTCAAGCAATTTTATACAATATTCAAGTATTTTAATTTATACAGGCTTGCAAATATAATAACATGATATTTTCAATAGCTCAACTTAAATATTGAAAGATATGTGTAAATATAATAATGAGTATGAATCTATTACACATCTCTTGAAGCAAGTCTATGTCATATTCAAGTGGTTTGAAGCTTATGCAAGCTTTTAAATGAATGAAATCAATGACACCGGGTTCGCAACACATCTTACAAGAGAATAGAAGGCGTTAATTAAGGCATTCTTAAATACACCCGCTTGGGCCCCGACACTTATACTAAGTACTTAAACTTAGTGTCAAGGACCTTGTGAAGTTGGGAGAAAATGAAGAAATCAATTCAATCATTTATGACTATATGCATGCAAGCTAATGAATGTATTCATATGCTAATTCAAATCAATGAAAGATATAAGTATTCAGTTCCATAGAATATGATCATAGTAGGCATAATCCTCTTTGCGTGAAATAGTGTTGACAGGGTCTATAGTCTACTAAATGATCTACTTCTAAATAAACTCAAATTATATTAGATTTTAAGACAATCCTCTCTAATAGACAAGTTCATTATGATATCAATTTCCTAAAGAATTTAAATTACACATAAGTCATAGACCTGATCCTCTACTAACAAATAGGTAGAGTTGACAAGGTCTACCCCGATGATGGCTGCGTTGACTTAAAATCTCAACAGGAGGTGATTACTACTATTTAGATTTTTAAGTTATTGTATCTCAAATACAAGTTTATAAATTCAAGTCATAGACCCGATCCTCTACTAGCAAATAAGTAGAGTTGACAAGGTCTACCCCGATGATGACCGTGTTGACTAAAAATCTCAACTGAAGGGGATATTATCATTAAAAGATATTTGAGCTCTAAGTTAATTTATCTTAAAATTAAATTTCAACTGGGAAACATCTGAATTAAATGAAATATATCATTTAAATACTTAAAGCAAATAACTCATCCATCCATCCACCATCGTTTATTGGGGATGACAGATTAAGAAAACTCTAGCTCACAAATGAGCTAATGTCAAGTCAAATAAATCACTATATTCAAACTAAAATAAACTCATGCTAGTAAGGATGTGGCCTGTGTCCTCTGTCTATGTGGTTTGGCCAGTAGGCTCCACATACGATACGATTATGACTAGAGTCCTCTGATCGAGTGGTTGTCACCAAATGACACCATTATATTACAATCATGACTGTAGCCCATATGTTTCGTAATGGCTTGGCCCTTTGAGTTATGAATCATAGGGTATATTTGATAGGCACAAAGCCCATCTGTCATCTAAGGCAGACTTAAGCCTATCTCCTTAGACAAACACCATCCCAGGTCTACAAGGATTTCTTGGATGGCGTAATCCATGTTCGATAAGGATCATTAGGTCAGGTTAGGTCGACTACCTCCTCTGACTAAGTAAACTAAGGACCGTGATAGGTCGGGATGACGGAACCATGGGATCTAGATCGGGCACATCATCATTCCCCTAACCATATGCTTTAAGCTAATAATGATGAATTTTATAGATTCTAAATCTAAATTCTAAAACTCCGCATTGGTGTTACTATATACTATGCATTTAGCGATCTAACGACTAGCCTTAATCAAAGTTCTCTCTCTGCATTGAGAGGGGTAATTAACTATAGGGGCTTGCGCCTATAGGAAACCTGGAACTAGATTTAAAGTTCTCACCAAATGAGGATGAAATACCTAGGTAGTGTCTTATCTACTATTTCATCTGCCTACTGAAAATTACACCGACACTTAAATCGCACTCTCTTCAAAATTGTCGAGAGGTCGGTGGTGAATTTTCAGAGCCCAATTTTCATGTCATTTAATAATTTGTCTATATTTACGACCACATTGGGATCTCACTACTTTTTAAAAGGAATTTGGGAAACCTTAAAATTGGTACAAAGTATGCCCGTCGAGTTCAATTTATAGAAGGAGAAAGTACACAAATTAGAAACACTTTAAATGGGAATTTTCCGCCAAAAAATTCTCCCTAAATAGTTTAGAGAAAAACCATCTATATACCTTCAATTGGTAGATAACATTCCTCTAGCATTTAATCAATGGTGGAAAGCACAATCTATGTGCCATCAATAAATAGTTGAGATAACAATCTTCAAGCCTTTAATCAATGGTTGGGATGATAATTTGTGTGCCTCTAACTAGTCAATCATCACAAATAATAATCTTTGACTTAGAGGCTAAGCTCTAAAGTGAATTCCTTTTTGAACATTCAATTGCGTGTGCTAAAAAAAGGGGAAACTCTATGTTGTTCCTGATTCTTCTATTTTTATCTCATTGTAGCAAACTTGCTTAATATTCCTAGTAATGTGTCTCTATCTATCAAGTGCAATGGAGACTGACTAAGGCTATGCACTACTTCAATTTTGAGATGATCACCATCACGGTTAGCATGTATACTCGATCCATTATACTAAGAATCTTTTCAGTCGTTGAGTTTCATCATCAATCAATTTTTTGATATGATGATACCACAACTGTATGTGTTTTACCCTTACATGAAATACTTGATTTTAAATAAGATGGATGATGCTTTAACTATCACTAAATAGTGTTGCTATTTTGTTCTTTTTCTAGCTCTTTTATAAAATTCTTCAACGAGATCATCTCCTTGTTTGCTTTTGAAATTGCCATATACTCAGCTCCAATCATACACAGCGTGATGCTCTTCTGTAGTCTTAACATCCAACTTATAGCAGTTCCTCCAAGCATGAACATATATCTCGAAGTGCTCATATGAGTATGTAGATTTGTTTCTAGGTTAGTGTTTAAGTATCCTTATATAATTAGTTCATTTTTCTTAAAGAAAAAAGTTGTACTTGAAATACCTTTCAAGTATCTCAAGATTTACTTCATAGCTTCCTAATGCTTCTCTCCTAAGTTGTACATAATGCACTTTTATTGCAGATTAATAGTCTAGTACATACCATAACATACATTAGGTTGTCTTTGACTTCATCTTCAGACTAGATGATCTCCACATAGGCCTAAATGTACCTCAGTTACAATATCACAGCTTCATTTTCTAAACTAAACCACATGTCATCAAAGGACCGTCATGCAGGTGCCATCAATAAGAGCTTAAGAGAGAGCTCTCTATTTCACCTGATGGGCTTGAGATTTCTCTTAAGGTAGTTTTCCTGTGTTCAAGTAAACTATGAATGGTTGCCTCCAATCTAGCTCCTCATCCTTTTTGGTAATGGCAACCCCCCCTTCAAGAGAAAGTCTCTCGGTGAGTTCCGAATCAATAAGGGATAAGACTTGTCTATTTTGGACCCTTATTGAAATGGACTCATCTTCCGGACATGCCAACTCTTTGCAAGTTTAGCCAAGACATCTGCTACTGTGTTCTCTACTAGAAAACTTGTAGATGGTGACTTCGGGAATCTAGGCTAGCAGCTTCATAGTATACTCATAATAATGATGAAGCTTGGGCTTAAGGACTTGGTAGGACCTGTCGGTAGATCCGAGAATCCCAAGATGTTGATCTTGACTTGATAGTGGCTAACTCAAAGCAATCAAAGCCTCATACTCAGCTTCATTATTGTTGCAGGGGCTACAAAGATAGCATGAGAATCTCATCACATCACGGTTCAAAGTTAGAAGAACTATTCCTACCTGCCTTTCCTGGGAGAATAGATCATGGTGCTTCACCTTTAAGAAAAGAAGTACCACCATCAAAATACATCTCCCATTGGCGGTTGTCGGCCTCCCCTAAGTTCTTGATTTGTTCATCGGAGAGATCATCACTAAGCGAAGAATCAGCAAGAAGTGGGTGTGTTGCTAAGAAGTCTGCTAGTGCCTGACCTTTTACTGCATGGAGGGGTACAAATGTGATATCAAATTGCGAGAGTATCATGGACCAACGAGCCAAATGTTCGGAAAGTGTTGGTCTTGTCATGAGGTACTATAGTGGATTGGTTCTTGAGATCAAGTTCACCTTATGAGAAAGCATGTAGTGTCGTAGCTTCTGAGATGCAAAGATCAAAGCTAGGCAATGTTTCTCAATAGGTGGATAGTTTGCTTCATAAGGGATCAGATGACAGCTGAGATAGTAGAGAGTGTTTTCCTTCCCCTTGTCATTGGCTTGGGCCAATAGAGCACCATGGGAGTCTTCTAATGCAGTAGTGTAAAGGATCAATGGCCTGCCTGGGATAGAGTCTGCTAGAACTGGCGACTTCACCAAGTACTCTTTGGTGCCTTTGAATGCATGCTGGCACTTATCATCCCACTTGAACTTGGCATCCTTTTTGACAAGAGCTCAGAACGGCATGCATCTCCCTGATAAGTTTGAGATAAAGTGTCTTAGATACGCCATCCATCCTTGAAAGGATCTGAGTTGAGTTAAACTCTTAGGAGGTGGCATTTCTAAGATAGCTTTAATCTTTTTAAGATCTATTTCTATTCCTTAGTGTTGAACAACAAACCCAAGGAATTTCCCTGAAGCAACTCCAAATGCACACTTCAGGGGATTCATCTTGAGGATATATTGTCCTAACCATTCGAAAACTACTCTCAAGTCAAAGAAGTGGTCTTCCTTTTCTTTGCTCTTGACTATTAGATCATCAACATAACACTCAACCTAATGATGGATTAGTTCATTAAAGATCTGAGTCATGGCACGTTGGTATGTAGCATTTTTTAAAATGAAAAACATAAATATTCCAATCTGGGTTCAAAAAGTAGTGTTTCTTTCATCTTCAAGTGACATCTTAATTTGGTTATAGCCATATGACCCATCCATGAAAGAGAAGACTATATGAGATGAGACAATGTCCACCATTAACTCTAGTATAGGAAGAGAAAACTCATCCTTAGGGCATGCCTTGTTTAAGTCCCTAAAATCGACTCAAATACAAATTTGGCCATTCTTCTTCTTAATTGGGACGACACTAGCTAACCAGGTAAGTATTTTTCATCCCTGATGAAACCAATATTGATCAATTTCTTGACTTCAGAAATGACCTATTGTTTAATTTCTAATCGCATGCGCCTAGGATCTTACTTAATAGGGATAACGTTAGGGTATATTGCTAGCTTGTGGACTGCAACGTCAGGAGATAATCTGAGCATTTCTTCATAACTCCATGCGAAGTAGTCTTTAAACTCAGTCAATAGCCTAACTAAGTCATTGGTTTCTTCTTCATGTAGCAATGAACTGATGTATGTCGGGCGAGGATTTTCTTCTGTCCCGAGGTTGATTTCTTTTAGCTTGTCGATTGTTCAATGAATTTCTTCTTCAAATTATGGTGGTTCCTCTTTGACTTGGAGATCATCTGGACATAAAGTTTCTAAACACACATTCTCATGAGAGTTTGGGATGTGTGAGAAGAACCTATCAGATTCCAAATGGTTGGTAACAACTAGGTAATAATCTTCATCATCGACTAACTGTATCGAATCCTAGTCCTGCTCTTGATTGTGCTTCCCTACCTGTATTATTTCATAATTTTTCAAAATATTCTAACCTGTACTTGGACCAAGTGTGGGGAACCAAACTTTTCTGCACAAGATTTTGAACACAAGGCGAGTAAAAGTTAAATGGTAATTTCATTAATTCTTTAAAAGTATCTTCCTCAAGTCCTACATCAAGCTTTGGACTTGAGGATGATGAACCCAAAAAGAACCTCTTCTTCATGTCCTTTGGAAGACTTAGGGACTTCCTTAACTATACCTTAACTTTGAGATGTAAGTGAGGTATGAGCTAAGGTTCCCAACTTCACATAGTTTCACATAAACCAGATTCGAATACTTTGCTTTGCTTGGAGGCCTGGTCTTCATCTCTGGCTAGATCAAAAGCCACCTCCAATGGAACCCACTAAGAGGGGTTGGCTGGTATACTAATCACCTTAGACTCATCCTCCAAACTGGATTCCAAGTCTATGTGAATAGTAGGGGTGCTCCTATAAACTAGAACATGACCTTTATTGGTTGAAGGCCAACTAGGGGGTCTTCCACCTCTGGAACTGCCTCTATTTCTACCTCTACCCATACCTGATGGAGGTTAAGTCATCGACTCACATGTCCATATGACAGAATGAACTGTGGGTGGAATGTGATATGCGGATCCACTTCTTCTTCAATTCCCCTTTCTTGCTCACTTGGACTTTTCTTTTTCTTTTCATTTTCTTTTATCTTTTCTTTTGTTTCATTTTTTTCTTTTACATTTGCATTTGAATTTTGTCCAAGTTCACGAGAAAGAGTGTTTTGAGGAAGATATTAAGTCACATCCTCATAAATCTCAACCTCTCTAATTGAGAATGGCTTTTCATCCCCGTTGACATGATACTCAATTCTATCTTTTTTTAACTTGATGCACTGATGAAGGGTGGATGGAATGATCTTATTCTAATGTATCCAAGGCCTACCAAGCAAAGCAGTGAATGAAGTATTCGAATCAATGATGTAGAACTTGGCTTCAATCTTCCAGTCACCGATCTCCAATGGTATCACTATGGAACCTAAAGCACGCTCTCCTTGATCATTGAATCCTCTCAACATCATCCTATCTCCTCGGAAAGTAGAGATGTCGATCTTCAAATAGGCAAGGGTCTTTAGACTCATAATGTTTACTAATGCATCTGAATCTATAACAACCCTAGCAAGTCTAAACTTGTCCATGTCAATTGTAATGTATTGGGGACGGTTGTGCTCTAAGTCCCCTAATAGAAGGTCTTCATCTGTGAAGGTGGTCCCTTGGGATTCTTTTGCATAGTGTGCATCCTTGCCTATAGTGGTCAACTGAGCTAAACATATTTCAGGATCAAGGAGAGGCCTTGATTAGTGATTCCCTCATCTCTTTGGATAAGACAAGGGCATCATATATGCTTAGCTTAGATGGCAACTTTCTTAGATGAGAAAGGACGTTGTAGTCCACCTTCGGCTAATCTTCCACAAGCATATCCAATGGTGGAGGATTCTATGAAAGGGCTTCTCGATCTTTAGTACCAATGACTTGTTTCCCTCTATCTAGAGGTGCTTCCCTATGAGGTAGAACCTTGCTACTATGGAGGTTTATTTCGGTAATCTCTGGAGGTAAGGTGGTGGCAAGTTCTACTTGCACTTCAGGCTCACCTACAGCTTCTCTTATGGGACTCTCAGAATTGGATGATTCCAAGTCTATCTCAAGAGGTGAACCTGTAGTATTTAGAGTTGGAAAGTCCAACTCTGATTCAAAAGAGGAAGATCAGAATTGTTATAGTTAATTAGACTTAAAGAGCATTAGGAATAGAAGAAGATAACTCATCAGAAGAGACACAGATGTAATTCAAATTAGCTTTATTCTTCAATTTCTTGGAAGTATTTGGGGTACAAAGTAGAAGTCAAGTAGAGTGAGTGGAGTAAGGGATTTGATGCCCTTATCCGCTGATACAAGAGTTCTACTAGTAGAAGAAACATAAGAGCTAGCTGAAATGGAAGAAGTCACCGATGTGGAGGCTGCAACTAAAGGTTGGAGGCTGGACACGGTCGGTGGATGTACTAAAAGGCTATCCCGGGATGACACACGCTACTACTACTGAGCTCCCATTTTCCTAGAGTTAGCACTCGCAACTTGCAAACCTTCCTTAATGTTAGAGGTTTGAGCTGACTCAGGCACTTGTAAGGAAAGCTTGTTGATCTTCTGAATTATTTTCTTAGAGGTTTTAGACAAAGAGATGTCCCAACCTTCTTTAGTTTTGGTAGGATCACTTGTATCCCCAAGGATTACCCTAACAAAACTGGAAGGTTATTCCACAAGGTATTCCTTTGGGATAACGACAGCACCGATCTTGAAACTGTGTTCAAGCCAATCCTTAAATATAAAGAAATCCTCCAAAATGTGGGCTAGCATACGGTGGTAAGGGCAAAAGTTTGGATCATTATTTTTGCCTACTTCCTCCGGTCTCCTAGGCTCGAGTAGCTGAAAATCAGGTTTCTTTAAGTGGTTCTTAAAGATTTTCTTGATTACCTCCCTCTTAAAAGAATAAGGTTTGTTTAACTTATCTAATAGAGTAGGTGGACCATAGCTACTTAGCTGCGGATATGCATGTCATTGTTGATGGTGGTATGGCTGAGGTGGTGGCTGTGATGGCCATGGAGGTTGAGGTGGAGGTCGGTATGGCTGCCTCGGTGGTGGCAAAAGAGGTGGAGGCTGCTGAGGTCGTGGTCTCTGGGACTGATCTCTAGCTGGCTGCTTCCCCTTGTCAACCGCTGCTATTGCTCTAGGTTTCTTCTCATAAACCTTTTGGGATTTCTGCTTTGGTAACTGATCTAGAAAAGGAAACTGTTTGGCCTCTCCTTATAGACTAGCCGCCTTATTGATTAGCTTCTCAAATATTTTTATGGTGAAGCCCTTAAGCATGAAGGCAACCAGGCCATGGATATTCTTCAAGAGAATCTCAATGGCATGTTGTTCAGACAGCTATGGTTCACACTTCATACTCAGGTTACACCATCAAAGAATATAATCAACAAGTGACTCATCGGAGTGCTGTTGGGCTACAACGAGATCACCTATGGTAACCCTTTACTGAGCTCCATCAAATATCTTGATGAAGAGTTACTCTAACTCAGCAAATGTCTTAACTGAACTGTTGGGCAGTTCAATATACCAATCAAAAGCGATACCCGCTAGGCTACTGACAAAGAGTCTAAAGAGTAAAGCATCACTGCCACCTATATTATAACAACTGGCCCTGAAATGAGCTATATGCTGCCTTGGATTCCCACTACAATCAAAGCTCTTAAAGGAAGGAAGCATAAAACCCTTGGGATACTGGATGGCATCAAATTCCTCTGGGTAGGGTCTACCGTTTGGAACCAAAGATCCTCCCCAGGCTTGAGCCAAGGCTTCCTTCACCTGCTACTCAACCATGGATTTCAATTCTTTTTCATGTATGGAGGTACTTTCCACTACCTTCCTATACATACTAGTACTTCTTGAGCGAGGTAGAGTCTTAACTAGATCTAAGACATGAACTAGTTCAGGCTGACTGCCATCGACTAGGATGAATTGGAAGGGCTTGCTTCTAAAGCACTGACACTGCTGCCAACAAATCCTGCAACTGCTGTGCCATCCTATCAATATGTTCATCCTTCTACCTTAACTGCTGTCAGAGGTGAGGGGTTGATTTTTCGGTGTCTCCTTGATCAACCTCATCACCTTCCATGGCCTGATGCTCCCTAAGAAGAGAACCTCTAGTATCGACCATGCGTATGTCAGCTGAATCCCCCATCAAGTCATCTTCATTGGGATCGAAGCTGACTCTTTCTTCATTAGATCATGCATACCTTAAGATCTCCTTTTTCTCCATAAAATAGTGTGCAACTATCTCATCAAAGGATCGATCTAACTTAGCAACAAACATTTTGGGCTAACCTATGTGATCATATCATGCAGAGGCCGACCTCACTAGGGGAGTCAATCGCACTGTACTATCTAAATGATACTCTTATTGTGTAATAGGGTAACACTGGATGATCCTCTACCACTACTGTCATTGAACTGTCATCTGGAATATCTCTGATAACCGTCACCATCTTCGCATCTGGTTGAATGGGTGGAGTTGGTGAAGGAACAACCATGAAGCTCCGGGGTCACCACTCCTTCTACACTACTATTGGGGCAGAAGGTTGAGCAGGAGAGCTCGGCCCTACCACAATGGGTGATGTAGGAGGAGTAGGATCCCTTGGCTATAGTTGGATCACCAACAGGGTACATTTTTCCCCGGATGCGGCCTTCATGGCCTTGGATGGAATGGGTGATGTTGAAACTTGCACTAGCGATGGCAGACATGGAGTAGAGCGGTGGGGTGGAGACACCACCGACTCTCTATGCATAGGAGCTACTCTCTTGTGATGGCTGGTCCTCGTGAGCAGGATAATATCAGTATGATTGGCACGGGTAGCGAACCGAGCTAGAAAGTCAACCAAGGCAGAAGTGGCTGAATGACGGTTGAACCTCTGTCGCTCTATGCTAGTGATATGTGATGTATGGGCCTCACAGGTCCTCTCCTGATGGATCGCCTCCCTACACTGAGGGATAACACATCATAAATCAAACTGGGTACCAGACTCTGAGCATCCGTATGCTCTGCCTACCAAGCGTAGAATAGAGCGAAGGCAAGCATACAACCTCCTACTCTGGGAGCCTGTCTATTGTAGATGCACAAATGGAGGAGGCAACAAATGGATCCTCCTACCATCCTCTCTATCTAATCCTGAGAGAGGATGAAACTAGTTTTCTGTAACCAGTGGTGATGTGATTATAGTAGACTCATCCATGGCTGATCTGGCAGCTGCCTCAAGCTCTCTGGCAATCTTGGTATGGAACCGTTTGACCATACGATTCTTATTTTTGCGCTGAGTGCGAGTAGGATGAGAGGAGTATACTTGTACTCAAATGTAGGAGAGGCAAGCCCTAAAACCAGGGGAGCCTTACCCTTGGAGGGTACAGATGATAGGGTGCTAGCATGCACCGGGGCAACATAGGCAACTCGAGGACAAACTGCCACTAGGAACTGGAACTACCGATACTTCTAGTACTACCACAACTTTTCTTCAATAAGGATACATATGAATTAGAGGGTAAGTCTACCCTGATGACCAGCTTCTGCCCAGCCACCCTCTTCCTGCTGACTGTTGTGAGGGAAATGCCCTCACAAGTGATCTTGGCCCCCTCAAATCCATAGCCAAAGTGGATCAAATGGGTATGATCCAAACAAGGAAAGTCAGCCTGATCCAAGGCTAGATCCATGCCGTGAGGGAAGCTGAAGACAAATTTCTAGGAACCTACCATTGCACTGACTGAAACTGAAACTGTACCTGAAAGAAATCTGTAATGAGAAATGAACTTGCATCAATTTTCTGTCTCCATAGAATTTGAATTTTTGAATTTTGAAAATTTGAACCCACATCCAACAACTTGGAAGTGTTAAGTGGGGTTCAAATGAATTTGGAAAGATTGATTGAAAGAGAAATTTGAGTTTGAATCCAAACTTCAACAAATTTGAGTATGTTGAAATATGGATTCAAGATTTTGATAAGATGCTTCCATCGGTTCATTTTGTTTTTATTTTGAGTTTTTTGTGATTTAGAGGACCCTTTTCCTTTAACAAATTTAGGTATGTTAAAGCAAGGGTCAAATGTTTTGTTTTGTTTGAATGTTTTTGGAATTTCACTTACTTAGCAAATTTAGGTATGCTGAGAAGTGAAAGTGATTGTTTCTTTTTGAAAATTTTGTTTTGTTTTTTATTTCGGAAAATTTTGGAATTCTTACTTAGCAAATTTTGGTATGCTTAGTGAAGAACCCAAGTGTATTTTGTTTGATTTTTGAAAATAGTATTCTTAGCAAATTTAAGTATGCTAAGAAAATTTTAAGTGTTTCATTTGTTTGGAAAATTTTTTATTTTTGAAAAGGGTAGGATCCTTTAGCAAATTTGGTATTGTAAGGGAATCCTAAGTGTTTTGTTTTGTTTTGATTGAAAGTGGAGATTCAATGTTAGAAAATTTGGTATGCTAAGGATGATATCTCACTTGGTTTTATGAAATGAAAATTTCACTTAGTAAATTTGAGTATGCTAAATGAAATTTCAAATGGTGTGTTTTGAAATTTTGATTTCATTTTTGATTTTGAAAAATGGAAATTTCTCCTTAGCAAATTTGGTATACTAAGGGAAGAAGTTCCAAAGGTGTTTGAATATTTTTCGTTTTAACTTTGGAAACTTTATTGGGCAAATTTGACTATGCTAGGTGAAGTTCCAAAATATGTTTTGAAAAGCTTTGAATTTTTGATTTGGAAACTTTACTTAACAAATTTAGGTATATTAAATGAAGTTCCAAATGTATGTTTAAAAAAATATTGAATTTTGGATTTGGAAACTTTGCTTAACAAATTTGGGTATGTTAAATGAAGTTCCAAATGTGTTTAGAATTTTGAAATTTTTTGTATTTTGATTTTGGAAACCTTAACAATTTGTGTATGTTAAATGAAGTTCCAAAAAATGTTTAGAATTTTGAAATTTTTTGGATTTTGATTTTGGAAACCTTACTTAACAAATTTTTGTCTATGTTAAATGAAATTCCAAAATGTGTTTAGAATTTTAAATTTTTTTTTGGATTTTGAAACTTAAAAATTTGAATATGCTAAGTGAAATTCCAAATGTGTGTTTGAAAAATTTTGAAATATGGATTTTGATTTTGATTTTGGATTTGGAAACTTCACTTAGCAAATTTGATTACGATAAGTGAAATTCCAAATGTGTGTTTGAAAAATTTTGAAATATGATTGTTGATTTTGATTTTGATTTTGGATTTGGAAACTTCACTTAGCAAATTTGATTATGCTAAATGAAGTTCCAAATGTATTTTGAAATTTTTTTTGAAATATGATTGTTGATTTTAATGTTTTGAAAAGAGGACCTCCATTCAATAAATTTAAGTATGTACAATGGAGATCCATTTTATTTTTGAGATATGATATTTTTATTTTGTTTGTGATTGTTGCTTTTTTGGAAAGAGAGGAATTCCAACTTAAAATAAATGTAAGATATGTTTAAGTGGGATTTCCTAAATGATATTTTATTTTTAGTTGGGAATTTAATTTTCATTTAATAAATTTAAGTTTATTAAATGAAGGTATTCATATGTGCTTTTTGAAAATTTTGATTTTATTTACAAATGAACTTTCCATTAAATAAGTGTGAATGTATTGAATAGAAGAGTTTATGTGTTCTTTTTGAAAATTTTTATGATTATGATTGTGATTTTTCAAAAGGATGATTGCTTATTTTATTTTGAAAATGATATCTTCATCAAAGTGAATTGATTGGAGATATTCATTTGTGCTTTTGAAAAATATTATTAATTTTATTTTTTGAAAATCCTTACATATAACAATTATGTGAATTGTTAAATGAAGGTGAAAAAATTTTGTGGAAAATATTTTATTAAGTGTATTTTTGAAAAATGCTTTTGAAAAGCAAAGTTCTTTATGGAAGTTTATTATTTTTTAGGATGAACCTTTCCTTATCATGAGATGATAAGGATGAAGTCTTTATGATATTTCTTTTTATATTAAATATTTTCATTTTACCCATTGGAGAAATCCAACGGGGGTTTTAAGACCAACAAGGAATGCGGTCCTAAAACCTAAAGATGTTGGCTAACTTAACTCAAGAAAGAAATGAGCTAAGTGCCAACGAAAAGAAGGATAGTCTTGGATTCATACCAAAGTACAAACCCGCTATCGATATTCAAAGACAATGATCATTTACCAAAGATGGAGAGAGAAACCATCCTCAGCGGAGTTGTCAGAAAAATCTGTGGTGCATACATTTCTATTAGGGAGGCGCCTTTCAGATCTGTGGAGAAAAGAAAGAAGAGACCTTATAGAAATTCATCTTAATAAGATGTCACATAGATCCACAGATGTATTTATTCAGGTGATCAGATACATCGTCAAGGTGTAGTGTACTATCTCAAAAGATAGAAGTCACTACCCTTTAATGGAATCAATCACCTTAATAAGGACTCCTAAGAATGATGGGTCTGCATATGTACCAGAGATTCTTCCCCTACTTTACATGAAAAAGTAAAGCAAGGTTTATTTTAAACCAAGTTCATTAAGTTCCCTACAGGGGCAAGCCCCCAAAGTTAATTACATCTTAAGAGACAGAATCACTTAGGAAAACTATCGATTAAGGTAAATGATCATTGCCTCTGAAGATTTCAATAGGGAAGGACTATCAATTGATTGGTTTGTATTTGAAGATCAAACGGGATTGATCAAAAGGGGGAGTTATTATCGAAACCAAAATGGGAATAAGTAGGAAATGCTCACGATGCTAGGAAACCTAGCGAGCATCTCAAACTAACCTAAAATTAGGCTTTACATTTTAGAAATCAATTTAATTTATTTGAGTTGTATTTTTCTTTAGAAATTTAGGACATAAGATTTCTTAACACAAGATTAAGGAAATTCCTAAGAGGTGAGGAATTATGCTTATGACCCACAAAGGAGAAAAGCAACCTCAAAACTTAAATCTATGGAGCTTCAGTGAGGGCCGAAAGCACAACCTAAACCTAAGCCAAGAATGGGTAATTGGTTTGCCTCCACAAGAGAAGACAAACCACCTTATAGCTTGGACTTATAACCACATAGGCGTGGCCACCAACTAACTCCTATAATTTTAAATACATGTAGGCAAGTCTTTATGCTTATGCAAGATAGTTAAGCTATTTTTATTTAGAAAGAAGCTAAGTCCTTAAACTCACACCCTAAAGAGACTAGATCATGTAAAGGGTATGCTTCAAATGACCTAAATCAAAAGCATTTCAAATTTCATTTTATTTTTATTTTTGGATAATCATTTTGACTCAGTCTAATAGGACTTTTATGACTAATGCATGAGAAAGTAGATTATTGGCCAAAATTAGCGAGAAGTTTAGGAGGTGAGTTTCCACCATGACCCTCAAAGGTCAAGCCGGGTTCTCTGGAAAATATGAAAGCCCTCCAATCAAGAGTGAAATAAGATGCATTTGTGCATGATATTATAAAGAAATGCTCATCCAGCTATGGGGTTGTTAATTCTTTTATCTTGATTTTAATCCTAAGCTTTAGGTGAGGTTATGAGTTGTTTTAGTTTTAGTTTGACTTGTTAAGTTGGGTAAAAGATTTATTTTTCCCTAAAGAGCCTAATCCACATCCAGGCCATACATAAAGCAAGGAAGAAACTAGGAAAAGCATGCCACTTAATACAAAAGCTAAACAAATTATCAAACAATTTATAAAGCTAGTCGCAAAAAGAATAAATGGTCGTTTGTGGTCGGGCACCACCGCACAAACTCAAAAATATCAAATGTGGATAGCTTAGCTCTACCCTTATACAACCCGGATTACAAATGAATTAAATTACAACTTAAGCAAAGGAATTCATTATTATGGGGTCTTCAAGCTTTATTCTTCTTTCTTCTTACTTCTTTCTTTCTTTCTTCTTTTCCTCTTTTAGTTCTTCCTTTATATGGCTAAATGGTAGATGCTCCAAGGTTTCACATGGTACATAAGATGGAATCTTATGACCAATGCTCATCCTAATTCCCCATAACAAATCATTCCAAATTCCTAAATATACAAAATTTTACATGAAAAAGGAAAAGAGAAATCTAACTAATACCTGCAAAATAAAGGTTAGTCAAATCACACCACACTAATCTCAAGCATGTATATTGGACTTATCACCCCACACATGGGTGACTAAGCCCCCCTGGCCTATGAATTATGCACAAGGGTATAAGCACCTGCAAGCAAGAAGCATTTATATTTTTTTATTTATGATAGTGCCCCTTTAGCACAATTCCCTACAAAAAAGAATAGTTAGACTAAGCACATCCTACCATTCATTCTACGAGCATATACCCTAACATCTAGTCTAAAACATTCATCACAAAACAAAACATAACATCAATCTATGCACCGACCTAACCTAAAGCTAGAAGTGGTGACTAGGCTAATATGGGTGCTTTGAAGGTTTGTGTGGCATGCTTAGCTTAGGACTTTAGGTTTAAATTTTCTAAATGTAAAGGACATGTTCAACTTGGAAGAGGGTTTCATTTAAGTTGTTTAAGTGTTTTAGATTATTTTTATTTCATATTTTAATTTGGTTTAAGTGAAACCTACAATTAATTACTAAGTTATAAAGAGAGGGAAAGAGAAGAGAACTTCTCTTTCCTTACCTAATCCTTAAGTTATTTCTAAAGTAAGTTTCATGTTTTAATTTCATTTAGGTGAGTGTTTTAATTACTTCTTTTAATCAAACCTAAGTTTAGATAAACTCTAAACAAACCTATTCAAAAAGAAAGGCATTTTAAGATTAAGAAGAATGAATATAAATTCACATAGCACACATTACTTCAATTCTTTCCCAACATATATAACATGCATATGGATGGACCCTAAATATATCTATACATGAAAATGAGAGTAGTTAACACAATTTATGATGCATGCTAAGCAATCCATTTAAGAAAATTTAGAAGATTTAGATGCATAATTTTTCTTAAGTTGAAAAGGTTTTCTTTATCCAAAATTTCACATACATGCATGAAAGTAAAAATAGGCATAAGTGAGTACAGCGCCATTATTAACCAAAGGTGTAAGGTATATGACCTACTTAGGGCTACTTAAAGTCTCGCAACCTCGAGGTTGTCCAGGCTAATATACCACTTTCCTTAAGTACTAACATGAATAAAAGAAATGAAATAAAGAAGGAATATGCAAAAGTTATATAATATATTTATTTTTTTATACAATTTATTCATGTAAGCATAGACAATCCTTCTTAGATGAGAGCATAGGGATGAACCCTACATCTTACCCATCCCAATTCAAAACTATGCTAAAATATAAAAGGGAGGAAAGGCTACACTAAACATGACTTTAAAATTCATCACATGCAAGCTTATAATTAGGGTATAAGAATAGCACACTTTTAGATTTGATGTTTCATTTATAGGTTTTAAAAATACTTTGTATTTAATAGTGATAATAGCCACTCATGTTTTACTTTAGCCAACACATACACATTCGACATAAAGTAAATAATTTCATTTTAAAATTTTGAAATATGAAATTATGAATGCATGAATGATATGACATATAATTTAGCATGTTGGGAAAGATATAAAGCAATGAAAGCATGTAAATAAACTCACTTTACTTAAATCCTAAAGACATTTTTAAGGAATAAGAAAATTTAGAATAAATCAAAGTGAATTTCAAAATGATTTTTGTTTGGTTTGAAGTTTGATTTATTTTTGAAAAGGTAAGATGAGTTTGTTATTCTTAACCCATTCCCACATATGTTTTATAATTTTGTTTAATTTTTAGATAATTAAATTAATTTCAGATATTGATTTGGTTAAGGTATGAATTAAATGGCTTAATTAACCCTTACCTACACCACCTTAGAAAAATTAACTAAGTAATTATGAGCCAATGAGATGACATAAAACCCACAAGGTATTTAAATTTGCAATGCACCTAATAATGAAAAGGCCTAATGCAATTTGACTCACAATTAAAAGTTAATTAAGCTAAGGGGTTTAGCTTAAGTACTTTTAAAACACCCTTTCACACTTATGAAAGGGGTTTTAATTTCCTTAATTAGACTTAGGCTATTAAACACCTAAGCATCTACCCAAGGTAGATTAATGAAGTTCTGGAAAAATTTTAGAATTTTTGAAAAATTGTTTAAAGGGATAATTAATGAATTAATCCTTAATTAAGAAGAGATTAAGGAAAAAAGGGGGTTTAGGGAATAGCTTAGGGGAAATACCCCAAAAAATTTTCCATAAAACCCCTACTCACTAAATCTAACCTTAATCCAACTTAATCCAATGGTAAATCCACTAATGGTACCTTAATTTAGGAATGTTAATTAATTACATGAAGGGGGTAATTAGGGAATGAAATAGCAATTTTCTCAATTAAGGCCTCAATAAATCTCAAGAAAATTAGGGGAGAGGTCATCCCCTAAAATGAACCATAGAAATTTGAGATTAATTAGTGGCTTAATTAGGTAATAATTAACTAATTAACATTCCTAAAGAAACCCAAATTCAGAGAAAAGGGGAACTCAAAATCCATTGAAAATATTTTTTAAATATTTTAGATGAAATTATCTGTCCATAGCATTTTTTTTTATATTTTTTTGATTTTTCTTGAAGGAGTTATGACTTTTTAAAGTTATCTTAATTAATTAATTAATAATAATCCCTAACTAATCCCTATCTAATACTCCCACACACGGCAGTGTGATGCATGTTTACATCGTCATGTGAGCCCCTTATAAGTTCCAGGAGGTGCGCACATGCTTTTATCTTTAGCCATCTCATCAAAGTGGGCGGTGAGATACACGCGGTTTTTCGAATAAGGATATATAAATGTGTAATAATCTCGTCCATCTAAAATGCGATGGATGGGCGGTTGAGATGGAAGTTCTTCCCCGAGGATGAATGTGAACCATTCCGCATCCAAGGGGAGATCTAAGCACGATCTTGCATAGATTCATTCAAGACTCAACCCACACCATCTAAGGACTAGGCGGCCAATCAATGGTGGATTTCCGTGATAAATTTCTTTCATCAAAAGGACCAACACCTCTAAGTGGTCAAAATCACTAACCTCGCCGGTGATCACGATGGTAGCTTTGGTGGAGACAAAGTCCTGAAGTTCCTAGCTCTTGAGGTTGAGTGGATGAATGGGTGGACCAACTCCTCTTCACTTTGGATTGAATTGAGCTCTCCTTTGTGGGAACTAAATGGAAGCTTTAGAATTGGTTGGATGATGAGTGTAGAAGGAATTGTAAGATCAAGTGTAGGAAGTTGGAATTCAATTCCCTATTTTGCAAAATCAAAAGAATCAAGAATCCCCTCTGGGGCCTTGGGAAAGCTCTGATGTTTGTTAACTCTCTCAATGTCAGTGGCAATGAAAATTTCTGGATTGGCAATAAGCTTGTTTCGATCCAATTGACATGGGATGGGTTGTTTGGTTAGAACAATGCACATGGTGGTTTGCGGAGGAGTGGAATCTAACTCCCATGTGCATCCTTTTGGGGAGTTTGAAATTTCAATTTTATGGGGTCGAGTTTGGTCCATGGGGAAATGGGTTGACCCAAACCCATTGGGTTGGGTGCACCACTCATCACTAAGTCCCAAGCTTTTAGAAAGCCTCAAGTGATTGTGATGAGTGTATGACCAAAATACCCTAAGAGCCAAAATTTGTTCTATGGCCTAAGAGTAAAATGGTCATTTTACTATTTTTTTTTCAATTTGGGTATGTTTGGTATGTTGAGAAAATAGGTTGGGCCAAGTTTCATTGGATTTGGAATCCATTTGATAGGGTTTGGCTCAGTTGACCCATTTAGGTCAAAATGGGTCAACATCAAGTGAATGGTCAAATTGGTCAAAGGGTTGGGTCAAGTTCATATGACCATTTGAAATGTTTTGGTGCCTTTGGTTTGGTTCAATTTGGTATAGATTTGGTTTTTTGGCTCATATGACTCATTTAGGTCAAATGGGTCAATTTGACCCTATTTGAGGTAGGTCAATGGTAGGTTTAGGTTTGGTTTAGTCATATGAAGGATTGGTATCTTTGTTTCCAATCAATTTGGGTTAAGTTCAATTTTGGCTCAACATGACCCCTTTAGGTCATGTTGGGTCTAAATCAATTGGGCTAGGTTGGGTCTAGTTGGCCAATTGAGGCTTTGGTCAAGTTCCATAAGTGATTTGGGATGGATTGACTCATTGGTTTCAATCAATTTGGCTTAGATCAAGTTTTGACACATTTTTTGGCCCTTTAGGTCAAAATGGGTCAACTTAGTCAAGTGGGCCAAATGGGCTAGGTTAGGCTCGAAAGGTTGACTTGGTCAAGTTCAAACATAGGTCATGAGTGAACTTAGATCAATGGTTTCAATCAATTTGGCCTATGGTGGAATTTTGGCTATGTAAGGTTTCATTTTATGTTAAGTGTTGACTTGATGACTTGGGTTTGACTTAGTTTGACCCAATTTGATTGATTGATCATCCCATGATGATTGTTGATCATGATGAGAGGATATATGAGTTTGGTTCAATCCAATTTGGTTAGGATCAAAGTTGCTCATGGGTACTTAAGTCACTTTGGGTCAAGCCTAAGTGGTCTGGTCAATGCTTGATTTGAAGTTGATTGATCTTGTATATGGACTTATTATTGAAATATAAATCCATTTACAAGTGGTTTAAAGTCAAATGGATTTTGATCCATTTGAAAATTTCATATTTAAAGGAAGAATAAGGGGTCTTTTGATTTTTGATTTGGGTTTTGATTGGATTGGAGTTTGATTTATATATGAGCTCATGATTAGGATTGATTGAATATGAGAGAAAATGGATTTGGCTTGATTTGAATTGATTTTGGCTAAGTTCAAGATTTTGGCTTGAAAGGTCTAGACTTGATTTTGAGTGGATTTGAGTTTGAGTTTTGAAGTTGGTTTTGATTATTTGAATTTATATTTCATTTATATATGTGAATATAAATGAGAATATAAATTAATCATTAGAAAATTTCAAGAATATGAAAGAGTTTAATAATGATTTGTGTTAAATCTATTAAAGGGAATTTAAAGGATTTAATGGAATTTTTAAATAGAAATTTAATTTTTTTTTAATTGGATTTGATTGATGTATATTTATATTTCATTTATATTTGAGAACATAAATTAGGATATAAATTGATTTTGAGAAAATCTCATGAGTTTGAATGGGTTTGATCAAAGTTTAAGTTAAATCCATTAATGAAAAATTAAGGGATTTAAGGGAATTTCAAGCATTTTAAATTTAGAATTTTAATTTTTGAGTTGGATTGAATTGAGTTATATTTATATTTCATTTATATATGTGAATATAAATGAGAACATAAATAAGTTTTGAGAAAATCCCATGAATTTAAATTGATTTGATCAAGGTTTGGAGTTCATTTTGGCTAAGTCCTTTAATGAAAAATTAAAGGAATTTAAGAAAATTTTCATGAATTGAATTTGATTTAATGAGTTTGAATTTATATTTCATTTATAAATGTGAATATAAATGAAAATATAAATGGATCATGAGAAAATCTCAAAAATTTGAATAAGTTTAGATCATGATTTTGGCTAAGTCCTTAAATGGAAAATTTAAGGAATTTAGGAAAATATTCATGAATTGATTTGGAATTTTGAATTTGATTGGATTGAATTGAATTTATATTTCATTTATAAATGAGAATATAAATGGCTCGTGAGAAAATCTCAAAGATTTGAATAGGTTTAGATCATAATTTTGGCTAAGTCCTTAAGAAAGGGTTAAGGACTTAGGAATTTGAACTTGAGAGTTTTTTTATGGAATTTGATCACGTCTTTCAATCATGGATACAATCATGGATCTCAATCATGGAATTGATTTTAGTTTGAGAAAATCAATAGAAATGATTTAGAGTTTGACTAGAAAGAAGGAAAGTGAGAAAAGGTTTAGGCTAAGGGTAGGTAAATTTTCCTAACACTCCTAAGGCATGACATATTCCTACGACTAACTCTTCTAAGTCTTCTAGGGCTAGAGGAGAGTGTCCACCTAATCACTAGATGTATCTTAAAACTAAAGAACCCTTAAAATCTAAGAGAGGTCCTATGCCTAAGATGGAAGTGTTGAAAGCTCATTCTAAAAATGAGGTCAACACTTCCACACAGACCGTCCACAAGCTCATTGTACAACTGTTCTTCCGAAGTCTGTGCAACTGCACCATTAATATGAAAACTCTACAACATCCACATCACACCACACACCACCTGGTCCCTCAAGGGCAGTTGGCAAACACTGAATCTGCTTCAGCCACTTCCGCTGAACTTTTTGAGCAACAAAGATAAGAATGGCCGGTGTTGCGGTCAACTTTCCTTATCTAATATGAAAGCCTACGGTAGCCCTGAGACTGTAATGCCGTAAGATTTTGCTGTGAAAGGCTCTTATAGTCATCAAATCAAGCAATGTTGTTGCTTGCTGGCCCTTTGGCAGACGGTCGAGATTACCTGGCAAGACCCCTTTTTGAAGGTTCCCAAAATAATTAGCTCGGCCTTCAGCAGAATCATGCATTAGAGTTAAGGTAGGCCATGAGAAGTATGCGGCATTACTTTCAGAATGTTGGCCTTCTGATGCATAAGGCTGGATCGTTGATGCGATGAGAGAAGACTGGTTCTGGTGACCACGAATACTTCTCTCCATATCCAGGGCAGACTCAGCTGATTGTGTTGAGCCTAAATGAAGTCCGCAAATCTCCGAAGGTCTTTTCATATCAGCTAGATTCTAGGACGTCATCAAACCAATTATGAACTCTTCTGAGGCCAAATCAACAATTTGATAGAAAAGAATCCTGAGTATCTGGATTAGTGGAATATTGTGGTGCTGAGATAAAAGGAAGTCCTTTTTAGGGCTCTTAAAGAACGTCGAGGGCTTTGGAAGAACAACAAATAGGAAGGCCGGGATAGGAATTTTGATGCTAGGAAGCCGCTAGGCACTAAAGCAGCCAAACTACAGAGGCTGAGAGGCGCAGAGAAGAAGTTAGAAGAGAGTGAGAGAGAGAAAATACCTACGGTTGATGGGGGTAGGAGCGAACAGGGAGGGACGAAAGGGGTTCGTTTCTCCACAGAAAATCTTTCAGGGTGCCTCTTTGCCTTGCGAGGGAAAAATAGGGAATTAGTAGCCCTAATTGCTGATTAATTTGTTTCCTTATATGTTTAGGTGGGATTTTGAAAATTTTGAATGAAATTTTGAATGTGATTGAGGAGCATTTATGGGAAGAGTATAATCTAACTACCAATTCCTATTCATGCAAAAAATTTAATTTAATATTATAATTTAATAATTAAAATTAAATAGAAATTTGTCTAATTAAGTTGGATGTTTGATTTCCACAATATCACGTCAAAATTCTTGTGAATCTTACCAAAATCAAACCCGCATAATATGGGTATCATTTCTAGGTTAATTCAACGTTCTGGATTCAATGACGTAATCTGTTAAATCGCCATTTGATTAAAGTTTTGATCAATCGTCAATTTTAGTTCAAAGTTGGTGTGAATTACCACATTCACGCACTCATCCGAGGGCGGCATCTTCCTCATTTGATAGGTTTCGACCTTTTGAAGTTAAAGGTTTGATCAATTTTGCGAATGAAGGCTGTTTGGGCATCGTCGCAGCTTCCTAACCTCGGTGCATGTAGGCGCATCGACAGATTTTCTTCTTGAACGGTCGATCGTCGAATTATGTAATATGTATATTTTGATTAATTTTGACATTTTGAACGCGATGGCGAAGTCCGTTCATCAATTAGAGATCATTTTGACTAGTTTCGACGATGCCGAGTGTATTTCAGCTTTGATTTGCATGCCTTATCCGGTTCAATTCAGCTTTGATTTAATTTGACTAATGGATCATACATGTAGGTCAACAAATGCCTCCAACAAATATAGTGCGGATATACTAGTTGACCATACAAGATTTGACCTGATTTGTCTTTATTGACTCATTAAGTAGGAAGAGGGATACATTCGGCCATAAGCTTAATGCTTTGATAGGCTTGAAGAAGGTCTCATCTTAATGGTTTGTATCTTTGATCTTCCTTTTGCCTTAGCTTCGTGCTTAGTAGGCTTGATGAAGGAAGAATTTTATTTATTTTGTGATTTAAGTTCCTTCTGTCCTTGCTTTGAGCTTCATAGACTTGATAAAGGATTGGTCTGATTTGTCTAATTTGACTTGTCAGGAGGATGTGCATGCCTTTGGTCATTTGCTTATTATTTTAGTGGACTTGTTGAATGATTAATTTGATTTGTCTGAATTGACTTGTCAAGAGAATGTGCATACCTTCGGTCATTTGTTTGCTGCTTTTGGTGAACTTGTTGAAGGATTAACCTGATTTGTCGTAATTGACTTGTCAGGAGAATGTGCATGCCTTCGGTCTTCTACTTATTGCTTTGGTAGACTTGTTGAAGGATTAACGACGGTCAATTGACTCGAGAATGTACATTCGTCCTTTGCGCTTTGGCAAACTTGTTGAAGGATTAACCTGATTTGTTGGAATTGACTTTTCAGGAGAATGTGCATACCTTCGGTCCTTTGCTTATTGCTTTTGGTGGACTTGTTGAAGGATGCGAGCTGGCAACCTATTCTTCAAGGAGAGCATTAGGTTTATAGCATGAAGTTGTCAGTCCAACACTTGGTGTTTTAGTGGACTGGTTGACTACAAAGTTCTCATAGTTCAGCTATGAGCTTTTTATGAACTCCAAGATAGCTTCTTTGGCCCTATGCTTGCTATTTTGTTAGACTTGTTGAAGAAGTTATATAGGTTTATGCTTTGTGGTTACTTAGACCTCATCCTCTTGATCTTGCTGATCAATTAGAAAAATTCTGATTTGGATCCCTTAAATTTATGAGTCGACTTTGGAGATAGCTCCTAGCCTTGGTTATCTTCTACATGCAGTGAACATGATCTTTTCTATTATTCGCATAGTCATCTGCGACCTAAACAAATATAATTGTAAATGTTATTTGGGGATTTCAGTATGAGTCGTGATATCAACCCAAAATAGGCATAAGTATTTTTCTAATAAAAAATTAAAAATGTCCCCTATCTGATAGGGGGATTTTCGAGCTAAGATAAAGACGTACTTATACCTCTTTTATATTAATTATAAGAGTATATGAGACTTATTGTCAATCACCACATATGTATACTTTCATCTTGGGATATCGTGAATACATCAACCTAAATAAATATATAAAAATGCTAGGGGGGAATTTCATCATAACTTGAAAATGCGTTCTCACAATGCAAGAGAATTTTTGAGTGCTATTTCATATATATATATATATATATATATGAGGAGTCATGAATATAATGTTCATCCAATTATGTAATCATGTGCAATCAAATATGATACTTCTTGAGATAACGACCATTGATGGGTGGCATAGGACACCAATCAACAAGTCGGTAAGCTCCTTGATTCCTCTATGATATAAAGGTCTTCCCAATTAGCTTCAAATTTACCACTAATTCTTTTGTGAGGGATTAACGATCTTCTCGACTAAACCAACTCTCCATTTGAAAATTCGAGGCTTGTCCATCAAGGCTTTAGACATTCTCTAAATAGATTTCTAGGCTTTGTTGGGTTTGAAGTCTAATTTTGTCGAGCATGTCAAGCTCTTCCATCCATAAATGGGTGTTCTTCTCTTGAGTGAGATTATATTGGATGGCTACTCGAAGTGATGGTAGTTCGACTTCTAGTGGCAAAACTGCTTCGACTCCAAAAGTTAGAGCATAAGGAGTGACTTTAGTTGGTGTCTTGTAAGTAGTTCTATATGCCTATAATGCCTCGAGAATTTTGATGTGCCACTCTCTTTTATTCCTCTTGAGAATCTTTTTGAGTAGCTTGATCAATATTTTATTAAAAGCTTATGCAAACCATTGGCTCTTGGATTATAAATTGATAAATATCGTCAATCAATTTTGTATCGATTAGGGAATTGATAGAACTTTGCACTCTTCAATGTTGGGCCATTGTCTGAGATAACTCATCATGGTATTCCAAATATATAGACAACATTATGAGTAAAGAAGTCGACGACTCAATCAATAACCTATTTAAACGGAGCTGCTTCGGCCCACTTGGAAAAATAATCAGTTGTTGCTAAGATAAAGCAATGATCTGCTGACGATGGTGGATCAATAGGTCCGATTATATTCATTCCCCAATACTCAAGAGGCCAAGATGCGACCGTTGGATGCAGTGGATTCGGAGGTTGATGAATGAGATTCCCGTGGACTTGGCATTCATGGCATCTTTTGGCATGATCAATACAATCTTTCACCATCGATAGACAATAATATCTCATTCTCTTAATTTTTGCTGTCATTTTAGGACCTGTTTGATGTGCCCCACAAAGTCCATGAATTTTAGACATAACTTTGTTAGCTTCATATGTTCCTAAGCATCGCAACCACATTTGTTCAAAAGATCTACGGTACAATGTATCAATAACATAGACATATCGTAGGATTCTTTTACTAAGTTGTGTGGCTAGTGATTTATTGCTCGACAATTTACTTTCCTTGAAATAATCAATGAAGGGTTGTCTCCAATCATCAGGCTCTTCCACTATGAAAGCTTCACATGATTTCTTTGTAGTACTTTTGAGCTTTTCTATCTCTTGTACTTATTCTTTGAGAGAATGAGGAGCAATATGAATTGCTTCCTGTTGGCTTTAGTTTGATGTCCCCTCTTTCTACGGGGAATATGGATTTACTGGCTGTAGAACTTGACGTGTGAAGACTTCTATCAACACGTGCTCATCATTCATGCTTGCCATCTCTTTGGGTAGTTTAGCTAAGCAGTCTTTTTTACTATTTTTGGATCAAGACTAGAGTCAATGTAATATTCAAAATTTATGACATTAGCTCGAGAACTCGCTTATGATAATAAGCTAACTCAAGCTTAGTGATCTTATAGATTCTCAAAACTTGATTGATGATCAGTTGAGAGTCTCCAAAAACTTACAAATTGTGGACACCTATGGTAATAGCTTCTTCAAGACCCATATCAAAGTCTCATACTCAGCTTCATTATTGGTTTGAGGTTCAATCAAGCCATATGAATGTCTTATGATGCCTCTTTCTGGTGTTATGAATACGAGGCCAATACCGGCTTGTGCCTTGGATAGGTTCAGAGGTTGCGCTGGCTTGATCGATGATGCTCCATCAAAATACATCTCCCAGATCTGTAACTTTTCTCTTTCATTAATAGATAGAATCTACTCATTAGGAAAGTCATCATTATGAGTCAAGATAGGATGCGCAGAACTCGCCAAGATCTATCTCTTCACCGCTTGTGGCACGATACATAATATTAAATTGTAATAAAAGTATTATCCATCGAGCTAAACAATCTATCAATGTTGGTCTCGTCATCATGAACTTCAGCAGATCAACCTTTGAGATTAGTGTGATTCTATCAGAATGCATGTAATGGCGAAGCTTCTGAACTGCAAATATCAATTCTAGACAATGCCTCTCTATTGGAGAGTAGCGTACTTCAGCTCCTACTAATCTTTGACTGATGTAATACAACACTTTTTTTTATTTTCCTCATCGTGTTACGCAAGTAAAGCTCTGAGGGACTCCTCTAAGGCTGAGATGTATAAGATAAGAGGTCTCCCTATGATAGGAGCTGTTAGAATTGGTGGATTGAGTAGATACTTTTTAATTCTCTCAAATGCTTCTTGGCATTCCTCGCCCCATTTGAATGAAGCGTTCTTCTTCATTAGCTTCATAAAATGTTGGCATCTTCCTGACATGTTTGATATGAAATGCCAAATGAATGCAAGTTGTCCTTGTAAAGAGCGAAGCTGGCGAAGGTTCTTCAGTGGAGGCATCTCCACAATCGCCTTAATTTTGTTGGGGTCAATCTCAATTCTTCTGTCTTACAACATATCCAAGAAATGTTTTTGAGGAAACCCCAAAAGCACACTTAAGAGGATTCATCTTGAGATTGTACTTTCTGATCCTTTCAAAGACAATCCTTAAATTTTTCAAGGTGATCTTTTCGATCAATGCTTTTAACGATGAGGTCATCAACATAGCATTCTACCTTCTGATGAATCAACTCGTCAAAGATGCATGTCATGGCCCTCTAATATGTAGCTCCGGCATTCCTCAATCCGAACGACATGACTGTGTAGCAATAAATACCAATGTGCATTCTGAATGATGTATGTTTCTCATCTTCAGGAGCCATTTTGATCTGATTGTATCTCGATGATCCACCCATAAAGGAGAACATGTCATAATTGGAGGTGTTATCCACTTGCAATTCTGACACAAGGAGCAGAAAATCATCTTTTGGGCATGCCTTATTTAAATCTTGAAAGTTGATGCAAACTCGAATCTGACCATTCTTCTTCTTTACAGGAATGATATTGGCTATCCAATTTGCATACTTCTCCTCATGAATCAAATATGCTTCAATTAGTTTTTTTTTGTTTCTGCGACCACTTGTTCTTCGACATCTAGCCTCATTATTTTAGGAGCTTGTTTGACTGTTATTGAATCGAGATTGATAGCTAGCTTGTGAGCCACCATCAAGGGATGTTTACATCTCTAATATATCCAAACAAAGGGCCCCGACCACACAAAGCTAGCAATACGTAACTGGAACCTTATCAAAGCGTATAAGGGCACTAACGGTTGACGGTTCTTCTCCCCAAATTAATTTCTTTCAACTTGTCCATGGTAGATGTCTGCCCACCATCTTCAAATTCTTTAAGTGCTAGTTCGACATCTACTTCCCCATCGATTATGAGAATGACTTCATAAAAGTCATTTTTATTTTTAATTTTGGTTTCAATCTCACTTTAGATTAGTGCATAGAAAGTGTTCCTTTGATGATGCTTTTGTTGGATGTATCCAAGACCCTTAGTGGTATAATTATCTTCGAGAGGTCTGTGGACTCTTTGAACTCATTAAGTTACCAAAGAAGAGAGGTCACCATCTATCAGTTCCAACATCGATTCTAAGTTTGTGCATCATCCTTTGGATTTTTGGAGGATAGTATCTCGGGATTTTGGTGGGTATCATCTCTTCGACTGAATAATCCATTTATTCAATCATAGTGTTGACATTCCTTAGATCTATAGAATGAAGTTCCCAATCTGTTGGTCCCAGGTAGTGAAGGTACATAAAAGGTTTTTAGTTCCTCCATATTGTGAACATCACGTGATGTGACTTCTTTGAAATATCATGGAGGAACTAATGTAACTGCGAATGAATTATTTGATGCTAATAGATTAGCAACTCTTGTAGAAGAAACACATTGATCTTCACCTGCATAGATGGACTCAAAATCATAATCAAAATCAGAGTAATTTATCTCATTTACTTTTGTCAAAGGCTCACATTTCTCCTTGAGTTCAACTAGAATACCTTCTTCTCCTTCTGTATCACTACCCAAATGAGGATCATGCCTCTTTAGCTTTGGTGATATGTTATAAGTTTTAGAGAGATTTAATGTAGCCTTTTTTCCTCCTTTTCACTCTTTCTCTTCTTTGGGTTGCTTTGTAGTTTTTGAAGTTGAAGTTGTAGATTGATGAGGCTTACTTTCTTTTGAAAGAAAATACTTTGCATCCTCATAAATTTTTACCTCATGGACTATAAATGGCTGAATAGTGCCGATATTCTTGTGTTCTACTCCATTTCTTATATACTTCATACATTGATGTAGAGTAGACGGAACCATACCATATTCATGGAGCCAAGGACGGCGTAATAGAGCTTTGAATGAGGTGTCGATCTATCACATGAAATTTCCGGTATAGAGTTCTCCAAACCTAAGCTGGTAGAATGAAAGATCGAGAGTCCTCTCCCATTTCATTGAAGCCATGGACCATCAATTTATCTCATCCAAGGTGAATGTCTAGGGACAACCCCATAAGTGTTCTCAGACTCATAAGATTTATTGATGAACCTGGGTCAATTAGAATTCGATTGATCATACTTACATCACTTTCTGCAGCTATATATAATAGATGATTGTGTTCCGTTGTCCCGAGCATAAGATCTTCTTCAGAGAAAGTGATCATCGGGAGATCTTGAACTCGCAAAACAGTCATGCGTCATTCAGCAAAATAAGCTTCATATCTCTAGATCTTTAAGAGCTTGAATCAACATTTCTCGAAGGTCCTTCGACATTAAGAGAGCCTATACACACCAGTGTGATCTTTCTCGATGCGATAGATATTATAATCATTCCTCCACTTGAATTTACTTTCTTCAGGGTCTTTAGGATGATATCTTCATTAACTTCAATATTTTTCATTCGATTTTGTGCTTATTGGATGACCCTTTCCTTAATGGAGGTGGTAGTATCTTACCACTTAGTTGCACTTGACCGCTTTATTTTTGACTCTATGAGGTAGTTCTGAGTCACCATCTACCCCTGAGGACTGTAGATGCTTTAGTCACTACCAAGCTTCAAGCCCATTTGGGATGTCTTGAAGGCTCACTCATCCTCGCCGAGAAAACATAAGTCTTCTTCCTGACCTTTTGTTTGTCGCACCATCAAGCACCCACTTCATGTTATGGGCTTAGATTTCTCCTACTTGGAGACAAACTTTTAAATTTATTTTACATATTACATTTTTCAAAGTCGCTTGATTCCAACTATCCGGGCATATCATCACGGGGTTGTTCGACACTCAAATAACTCGACACGTTTCTCTAGGAAGCAAGTCTTCATTACTATTTTCTTCTTCATTTGACTGAGTGATCTGAAGTCCTGACATATAATTAGCAAGTCTGATAGTCTATCTTATCGGTTGATGACACTCTTCTAGATTATTGATGATCTTTTGAGTTATAGTTCTTTTCTTGATCTTCTTTTTCTTAGCTGACTTTTTTGATTTATGAGGTTCACGTTTAGCCGACTACCCCTCGTGTTGTGATGGAGTAGCCTTATCAAAATTCTGCTGAGAAGCTAAAATATTTGGTTTAGACATTTCGTTTAAGTCTAATAATAGGTTCAAGTGGTGATTTCCACTTAACACTAGGGACATATTTTAGCTGCTTCAGCATTTTTATGGTCTTCTTAGAGACTACTGTCTCCCATTGCTCTTCTTGTATTACTTTTCCTTTTGATTTCTCTTTCATCGATGGTACTGAAGTGGACGTAACCACTCTGGTAGATTCTTTTTTAGGATGAACGAGGACACTATCAGATAGTGTGAATTCACCATTTCTATATTTTCTTCTCCAACCAATCCTTGATAACATAGCAATCTTCGATCGAGTGGCTAATTACCCGATGATATGGACAATATTTTGGATTGTCAGTTTGACCTGAATCTTTGGGTCTTTTGAATTCTGGCAATTCTATTCTTGCTTTAAGCGCTTGGCAGAATAGCTTAGCCACACTCTCCCTCTTAAAAGAGTATTCCTTACTCATCTTATCTTTTAGAGATGGTTACCCTCGCTCATCATCTCTTATTAATTACTTTGATTGAGAGTTAACTAACTGCTTCCCCATTTCATCCATATAAGAGGGTTGTTTTCCTTTATCAACATTGTAAGTTGCCCGATTTCCATTACTCAAACTGTAGGAGGTTGTGTGAGACTCATTCCTCCTTGAGTTTGAGAATTTATTCTTCTTTTCCTTTTTTGAGTGACCCTCAGGTTTCGAACGATTCAGCTTTTCAAACTTTGCCACTCAGTCTAATAACTCTTGGAAGGTTGAGATAGAGTCCATGCATAAATATGACACCATCTTATCATCGATGTTACCCATCAACAATTGGATTGCGTGTTTCTCTTCTAGCTGCTGTTCATATTTCATGCTCATATTTCGCCAATGTGAAATATATTTAGTCACTGACTCATCTTTTCTTCTTTGTTCTAAGGCGAGGTCAGCAATTGTAATCGTTTCAGTTGCACTGGCGAATCTCTTGACGAACATCATTTCTAATTCAACAAAAGTCTTAACTGAGTCATTAGGCAATTCAACGTACCATTCAAAAGTAGTTGAGGTTAAACTACTAACGAACTGATGAAATAGTAGTGCATCATTGCCCCCTGTATTGCCAAATGTTGCTTTGAACTGTGACAGGTGTTGTCTAGGGTTCCCAGTGCCATTGAATGTATTGAATTTAGGCACTGAATAACCCTTAGGGTATGTAACTTGATCACTCTACCGGGTATGGATGACATTTTCTTACCAATTTTTCTGCCTGGTCAACGGCAATGACAGCTTTGATCTTTTCATTTATAATTGTTTCCAATTGAGTTGCTATCACGAGCTTAGATATGTTAACCACATCTTGAGGGATGGGTTGAGAAGCTAGCTGATTGACTTCATTTCTCCCCTCGGGTGCATTATGTGCTCTGGAAGCTTGAGGCACTGAGGCAACTAGTGGATCAGCAGATGTAGCATTAGCTGTCGGATGGTTGGTAGGTGGAGTAGATGCTAGCATTGCACATTTCTCTACATCATTTGTAGCATCACATTCATTTGTGCCATCATTTGGTTCATCTTTGCATTTAACTGGATGATCTCCCTATCCTTTACCTTCATCTATCATTGCATTCATTTCTGCATTTGGGCTAATGTGATAGTGTCGACAAAGAGAGAGTTATCTTCTTCTCTTTCTAGTTCTTCCTCCTCTTCATCACCTGAAGACGTGCTTGAAGCTCCTCCTTCTGTTTGCTCAAGAGCTGGTTATTCAATATGAATAGGAGGTGGGGCTCTATGTCATCTATGTTGGTGTTGTCGTGCACCAGATGGTTCTCCAACATTTTGTACCATATACACTACTTCCACTTCCATAGTATCCTCATCATTCTCTTCATCTTCTTGTAATTTGACTTCAGAACGTCTCCTCTAGTAAATTTTTAGCTCAGGATTCGAGACAAATCTCTCTTCAACTGGAGAGCTACGATCAAAGTCAACCTTCTTTCGTGGAGATTCAGTTGACTGGCGATGGGATTCCCTGGAATTTTCACTTGGGTGTCGACCAACCCGTAATTTATCATCATAAGATTTCTTCTTTTGAACCCATTTTTGTTAGTTCCTATCATTGAAGGATTTCTGGGAGTGCAAACCAGATGTCACGCCTCTTTCTTCATTTTCAACAGTTTCTCTTCGAGGCCTTGGTCTCCAAGCTTGCTTTCCCTTCCGATAGGACCTTTCAAAAGCGGATTCCCTGACATATGGTCTAGGTGTCATGCTTCGATGCTCACCGTACGGGATTTGCTCGAATCGATCATGAGCTCTCACAACAGGTGGTAGTTTACCAGATGAAACATTATCAGCTTCAATCATCATAGGCCTTTGAACCCTTCTTTTCATTAGGCCTATTTCCTTTGCAATTTTCAGCACTCAATGCACTCTAGCGAATAAAGTTTCAGAAATTTTCTTTTAAGGCGTCGGGCACCAATGTGGAGTTTTAGAATTTAGATTTAGAATTTATGAAATTCCTTCTTATTAGCTTAAAGCAGATGGTTGTGGGGATGACGTGCCCGATCTAGATCTCATTATTTTATCATCTCGGGCTATCGCGGTCCGTAGTCTACTTACTCAGAGGAGGTAGTCGACCAACCTGATCGAAGAATCCTTATCAACAACACATGGGTTACGTCATCCAAGAAATCCTTGTATACCAAAGATGGTGTTTATCTAAGGAGACAAGCTTAAGTCTACCTTATGATTCATAACTCAAAGGGCTGAGCCATTGGGAAACATACGGGCTACAGTTGTGATCGTAATATAATGGTGCAATTTGGTGGCAACCACCAAATCAAAGGACTTTGGTCGTAATCGCATAATATGTAGAACCTATTTGGCCAAACCATATGGACAGAGGACACGGGCCACGTCCTTACTAGCATAAGATTATTTGAGTTTGAATATAGTGATTCATTTGACTTGACATTAGCTCCTTTGTGAGCTAGAGTTTTCTTAATCTGTCATCCCCAATAAATGATGGTGGATGAATGGATAAGTTGTTTGCTTTAAATATTTAAATGATAAATTTCATTTAGTTCAGATGTTTTCCTTAGTTGAAATTTAATTTTAAGATGAATTAATTTATAGCTTAAATATCTTTTAATGATAATATCCCCTTCGATTGAGATTTTCAATCAACGCGGCTATCATCGGGGTAGACCTTGTCAACTCTACTTATTTGCTAGTAGAGGATCGGGTCTATGACTTAAACTTATAAACTTGCATTCGAAATATAATAACTTAAAAATCTAAATAGTAGTAATCCCCTTCAGTTGAGATTTTCAGTTAACACAACTATTATCAGGGTAGAACTTGTCAACTCTACCTATTTGCTAGTAGAGGATCGGGTATTGACTTTTGTGTAATTTAAATTCTTTAGGAAATTGATATCATAACAGACCTTGGCAATTCTATTGTGAATATAGAGGATTGGGTCTTATAATCTAATATAATTTGAGTTCATTTAGAAGTTGATCATTTAGTAAACCCTGCAACACTATTTCACGCATAGAGGACTAGGCCTTCTATTATCATATTCTATGGAGCTGAATATTTATATCTTTCATTGATTTGAATTAACATATGAATACATTCATTATCTTGCATGCATATAGTCATAAATGATTGAATTGGTTTCATCATTTTCTCCCCCATTTCTTTTTTTTTTAACTCGCACAGCATCCTTAGACACTAAGTTTACATACTTAGTAAAAGTGTTGGGGTCCATGCGAGTATATTTAAGAATGTCTTAATTAACGTCTTTTATTCGCTTGTAAGATGTGTTACAAATCCGGTGGCGTTGATTTCATTCATTTAAAAGCTTGCATAAGTTTCAAACCACTTGAATATGACATAGACTTGCTTCAAGAGATGTATAATATATATGTACTCATTAATTTATTTATACATATCTTTCAACATTTAAGCTATTGAAAATATTATGCTATTATATTTGCAAGCTCGCGTAAATTGAAATACTTGAATATTGTATAAAATTGCTTGAAAATGAATATAAAGAGTTCACTTTACTCAAGTATTTACATGTTTCTTGAAGCAGAGTTCACTTTACTCAAGTATTTACATGTTTCTTGAAGCTATAGATCCAAACGACCGTTTGATTTGTGGTTTTGCATGAAAATTCAATTCCTCAAAAATACTTCAATGAATCAATGGAATGTAATATTCAAGTTGATTCCTTCTCTTTTTGAAGGTTCCTCAATTAGCTTGTTTCTTATTTTCATAACTCGTTGATTAATCAGACTATTTATTATCATACTTATAAATTTCTACATTCTTATGAAACATCCTTAGATATTTCAAGCTTGCGAATAGATCAACCCATGCTATGAATATAGATATCTCCTCTCTTTTAATTCAACCTTCAACTCCTAGAATTCTCTCATGCGATTGTTTGTTTTAATTAGGTATTACTGTCGAAACTTCAAGTGCTTGAATTGGAGTTATTTATGTTATGATATGCATAGGAAGCTTATTCAAAACCTCCCACATTCATGGCTCCCTTAACGAGTTCTATTGTCTTCATAACATATCATTAATGGACTCTTTGATTTAATGATTCATCAATTATTTGATTAAAATTATCATAAGTTACGGTGGAGTCCACATAAAAGTTGATTCGTGCATATAAATAAAATATATTCCCTCCTAAATTCATTGTTTTCATTTACCTTAATTTTTCCGTAGAGATTATGCAAGTCCAATTGTATTTCAAGTAAAATTTAATATTTTTATTTATCACTTATACTTCAATTTCCCTTTGAGTTTTGATTCAAGCTTGTTTATGTAAGTCATGATGTTTTAAACAATTTTCATTTAAATTTGTTCAAGTCCCAAATTTCAGACGAAAATCTGGCAACATTTTGACAAGAGATCATCTCCACATAGCTACTTCACTGTTGTTTACTTGCACAATGAAGAATGGCTGTCTTCATGACATCATAGTTTCTTAAAACCTACAAATAGCAAACATATATAACTTTCACATATTTAAGTCTCCCCTTTTGTTTTTAAGTCCCAGATTTTAAAGAAATTTTGACAACATTATAGTGACATCTAATAATTTTGCTTACGACATCTAACGTAACGTGATATCTGGACCACAACATGTCTTCGTACCCATTATTCCCTAATGGGCATTAGCGGGATTTTGAAACGTGCATAAAGAGGCATAAATACAAATATATAATTTCTTTTTACACATTCAAGCACCTCCCTACCTTCACCAACAGTAACAATAATAATTTTGCATGAGTTCGACTAGTAGGGATTGAATAGGAGATATTAGAGTGTTGATTATTTGGATTGAATAAGTAGAGAAAATGTTAGAAACCTAGAGAAGAACCCGCCTGATGACAGTATTTTTTCTCGATTTCCATCGCTTATAAGGAAAGAAAGAGTGGTTGTTTGGCTGCAGGAATAATGGAAACGACGAAAACCTAAAGAAAAACTTTTAATGCTTGTCCATTTATAAGGAAAAAATGGGTTGTATAATGGAAACGTTGGAAACCTAGAGAAGAACCCGCCTAATGACGATGTTGTTTCTAGATTTCCGTCGTTTGCAAGAAAAGAAAGAGGGGTTGTTTGGCAGGAAAAATGAAAACTCTGGAAACCTAGAGGAGAACCCGCTTGATGATGATGTTGCTTCTCGATTTTCATCTTTAAACCTGGGTTTGTTCCGGCATAAATCCCATACCAGAGCTCATTAGTGATAAAAGATGTTGCCCTCTCAACGCGCCGAGATAAACACCGGGTCCAAGGTTGGGTGGCTATGGATGGAACATCGTCTGATTGGGGTATTCTAGATCAACTACAACATGCCGATTTGTAAGAAAACTGGCTTGTTTATTTCCAGTTCGACTCTTCATAATGGCACCCAAAGTTCCAAAAGTCTCCTTACTTGCCACCTGAGAACCTGAACCTATACAAGGATAACTCCCATGCAGACCGTCCACAAGCTCATTGTACATCTGTTCTTCGGGAGTCAGTGCAACAGCACCATTAATATGAAAACTCTACAACATCCACATCACACCACACACCACCTGGTCCCTCAAGGGCAGTTGGCAAACACTGAATCTGCTTCAGCCACTTCCGGTGAACTTTTCGAGCAACAAAGACAAGAATGGCCGGTGTTTCGGTCAACTTTCCTTGTCTAATACGAAAGCCTACGGCAGTCCTAAGACTGTAACGCTGCAAGATTTTGCTGTGAAAGGCTCTTATAGTCATCAAATCAAGCAATGTTGTTGCTTGTTGGCCCTTTGGAAGGCGGCCGAGATTACCTGGCAAGACCCCTTTTGAAGGTTCCCAAAATAATTAGCTCGGCCTTCAGCAGAATCATGCATTAGAGTTGAGGTAGGCCATGAGAAGTATGCGGCATTACTTTCAGAGGCCTCCTGATGCATAAGGCTGGAGCGTTGATGCCATGAGAGAAGGTTGGTTCTGGTGACCACATATACTTCTCTCCATATCCAGGGCAGACTCAGCTAATTGTGTTGAGCCTGAGTGAAGTCCGCAGATCTCCGAAGGTCTTTTCATATCAGCTAAATTCTAGGACGTCATCAAACCAATTATGAACTCTTATGAGGCCAAATCAACAATTTGATAGAAAAGAATCCTGAGTATCTGGATTAGTGGAATATTGTGGTGCTGAGATAAAAGGAAGTCCTTTTTGGGGGTCTTAAAGAACGTCGAGGGCTTTGGAAGAACAACAAATAGGAAGGCTAGGATACGAATTTTGATGCTAGGAAACCGCTAGGCACTAAAGCAGCCAGACTGTAGAGGCTGAGAGGCGCAGAGAAGAGAAGAGAGAGAGAGAGAGAGAGAGAGAGAGAGAGAGAGAGAGAGAATACCTGCGGCATTGGGGGGTAGGAGCGAACAGGGAGGGACGAAAGGGGTTCGTTTCTCTGCAAAAAATATTTGGCAATTTTTTTAAATTAAGTATGATTAGAAGCTTAATTAGATAATTAAGTATTAATAAAAAAAATTTAAGAATAGATACTAATTGGGCCACCGCCATCAGACCGACGTCCGCCGCCTAATTAGACAAGCTGCCAATTGGGCGAGCTTCGGTTAATTTTTTTAGTTCACCGCCCGAGACTGTTATTTTGTGATTTGTGTGAGATAAGTAACAGCGTCACGGTTTAGGGCTTGAAATGGTTCGTGACCGCATAAAATTGATAATAATTTAATGGATGACAATCATATGAAGTTAACCAATTCATTTCAGAAATGGATAAATAATAAGAAGTTCATTATGACATAACCAAATTTAGCGGTACATGACTCTCAAGTTTGTAATGAAGCAGATAAATAAAATATAGTACAAACACAAAAGTGTACTGTCCTAAACCCTATACAAGTGACAACCGCCTTTTCCTCCTGCCGCATGAATAGACCACTCCCTGTGTGTCGGTCAAATGCATGAGATGGACGATCACGCAGCTGATGGTGGCCCTCTATTGCAAGATCTTCGGCAGTGTGCATCATATCATCATGTGATTGGAAGATAGTATCATACTCATATGTGGCCGATATGTAGCGACCTAGATCAAGATAATGGACCTGACCAGATGGTCATGGCTCCCAGCCATGGTGGCACACCCTCAGAAAGACCGATCCGTAATATGTGTCACCAATATACACGCACATCCGTCTCTCGATATCACCATACCTATCAACACATCCTCAGAAAGTGATCATCCACAAAGACCGTGGTAAAAAGATGTCCCGAAGCTGCGGATATGCTCCGCTACACGTAAAAAATAGTATGTAAAATTAAGACTTACATAAATATCAATTAAGATGAATACTTACTTATATCGTAACTTACATAAATACGCCCACCGGTGCTCGCGTAGTAGTGGGAGGACCGCCGGGCGGCCAAGAATACAAAGAAGTCACGATCCAACCAAAGACATGTACTCGGCCGATAGTTGTCTTCTCCACATCTCAGTGCCTCGACGAGGTAAATCCTCTCGCTTCCCAAGCAAAGAATGCGCGACGTGGTAATTAACCTGGGCCGACATCCGCTTACCCTCACCATCAACCCTTTTGAAACTAGTGGTCACATCTACTCTACAAAGGAATCGGGCGTAAACACTCTATTCTGTAATGCCACTCAACCTCCTCCAACCATAAGAGGGACTCGTATAACCATATGTAGAACTTGAGCATGTATCGATAGATATGATGTGATCCACTCATTTATCGGCTCCCAGGATCACATATAAGTAAAATTATGTTAAAACATAATCGCATTATTTGAACTAAAGTGTTATTTGCGGATCAACTGTGTTTTCATCATCTAATTTTATGTACACTACAATATTTGTCATTTGTGGCGTGAACATACTTCATTCCATCACGCAATACGGTTTAAACATATATATAAGGCATAATTTGAAAGTGCAATTAACAACACAAACCTCAAATGCAAGCCTGAGATATGGAACATGTAGAGTCGGTCACGCATGAATATGCTCCCAAGCCCAAATCTCGAAGGAGGTGTAGCAACCATGTTATTGGTTGACTGCGCTGACTCCCTATAGATGAGCTAAAAGCGCTCCACCCATAGACATCATGCTAAAGGAATCCAGTCATCGGGGAGTGATAAATCTGCGGTGGACCTCAGAAGTATGGCGGTAAAAGGTCGAAATAAATATAAACGCAAGTGACGGAAGAACTCCCTGCTCTGTTATTGTGACTCCAGCAGAAAGTCCACGAGCCACCTCAATGGCGTAATGCGAGCGTGGCGGCGACATCACGAATGTCGATCCATGGTGATGGGATCATGATACATCGCCGGTAAGGGTTTCGTTCCAACAAATCATCGCAGCAATCAGGCCAAGTGTCCCATCTCTTCCCCTCACCAATCACAATCGGGCCTATGATAGGTGACCCATCAACCCGTAGTCCCAGGATCATCGCGTCGGGCGTCCGGTCATCTCACCTACAACAAGGTGGAAGGTATTGTCCGAGACCATCTCTCAACCAAGGCGATGAAATGATGATCTGGATGAAGCGTGGTGACTAACAGTGCGGCCGCCAGCCGATGAATCGTCGCGTGATGGGCCACTCCTTGCAAGTGTGTGATGCACCAAATGCTCGCAAAAAAAAATCTAAGTAAAATAAAAGGTAAGCATCGTATGCGAAATAAAAAATAAAATTCACTTACGATTATCGGGTGGTGGCTCGATGCTACAGGAGGAACAGGATGAACCTCGTGATGTAGGCTCCGATGGCGGTGGCCTCCTAGCATGGCTATGTCGTGTCTAGCTAGCGGTGATTGCTCTCGTCATCATCGTCAGAAAAGAATCAAAATATAATAGTGTTAAGATATATCAAAGAAAAGATTTATCTCAAAGGGAATTTGGAGATAACTTCATGATAAGATATATTACTCACGCAGTCCACACCAATTATGAAAATCTTTTCTATCTTGCTGTAAGGAACCTTCTGCAATTTAAAAAAGCCTTAAAATTATAAATATATTTAAATTTGCAAAAAAATTAAAAAAATTGCTAGAGCCCTTAAAATACATAATCACTTGAGAAATATTTGAATCATAATTTCTTCCCAAAACGAAAAGCAACTTCCATTCATAAAAAGTTGGCATCTCAATTTACTCAAGCGTTTGCAATGTTAAATATCAATTTCACAGTTATAATGTTGAACAAGTCTCATTGCAAGATCTGTAATGCATTCTTAGGCATACGACACAATGCACTTCACGATTATCAATAATTTGAGTAAGTCATGACCAAGAATGTTGGCACAAATAATCACATAATGTACTTATTCAATGAAATATTAAATCTAGAAGAATATAGCCAACTAACAATTTCAAACCAAGGAAAAAACATGTAAACATAATATCAATACAATTAACCTTTTAAAGAATATAAGATGAATAATAATCATTGCACCATCACATATAACATTTAACTAGGTTAAGCAAAAAATGAGGTCTAACTTGATTGTAGCCATTAAAAAACATCAGTTTTCTTTATTCAAACTAACTCAAGCACCACATGAGGGTATAGAATCCCTTTCACTATAATTTATCTTAGAATAATGGGAGGGAAGTCGCGCGTAAAAGCGGTCGGAAAAAAAGAAGTTTATCGAATACGGACAAGGCAGCGCAATGCGGTCGACCTACGGGCGGCACAGGAAGTTCCAGAGGGAGGAGGACCGTGCTCGGTGGGTCGGAGTTTGGTGAACTCCGGCGGAGGAAGCGGGGCGAATCAGTGAAACTAGGAGATAGGGATCGACCGATCGGCCCTAATATAGGGCGATGCGAATTAGTGGTTGTCGCTTACTTGCGGTGGCCCGGCCAGTATCTGCCGATCAATTAGTGACGTGACCTCAAAGCGACGCCGCTACCGACGCATTGGCGTGGCCGTCACAAATTGGCGACTATACCTATTCTTAAATTTTTTTTTTTATTAATACTTAATTAGCTAATTAAGATTCTAATGATACTTAGTTTAAAAAAATTGCCGACTCTTTATCTTGGGGAGGGAAAAATAGTAGATTAGGTGTCCTAATTGTTAATTAATTAGTTTCCTTATGTGTTTAAGCGGGATTTTGAAAATTTAGAATGAAATTTTGAATGTGATTGAGGAGTATTTATGAGAAGAGTATAATCTGATTATCAATTCTTATTCATGCAAAAATTATGATTTAATATTATAATATAATAATTAAAATTAAATCGAACTTTGTTTAATTAAGTTGGATGTTTGATTTCCATAATATCATGTCAAAATTTTTGTAAATCTTGCCGAAATCAAACTCACATAATATGAGTATCGTGTCTAGGTAAATTCGACGTTCCGGATTCAACGACGTAATCCATTTCGCGATCGGAGACTGTTTGATTAAAATTGGTGTCGAATCGAGTCAATTTTGGTTCAAAGTTGCGCGACGTCACTTCCGATCTCTCGACATTAGCACAGACTCATCCGAATTGGGCGCAAACAGTCTCATTTGATAGGTTCGATGTTTCAACGCTAAAGACGCGATCAATTTTGAGAACGGAGGCCGTTTGGACATCATCGCAGCTTCCCGATCTCGGTATGCGTGTAGGCTCATCGACAGATTTTCTTCTTGATCGGTCGATCATCAAATTATATAATATGTATATTCTGATTAATTTCGACGTTCTGAACGCGATGGCGAAGTCCGTTTGTCGATCAAAGATCATTTCGACTAGTTTCGGCGACGTCAAGAAAATCTTTGTGTCCTATATGTGATTGCTTTATTTCAAGCTCTCTCTCTCTTATTTCTCTTTTTCTTCCTCTTTGAACCCTCACAAAAGATATCAATGAGCTATATATATATAGTTTTCTAGTAGACACCATAATAAATTTTCCTTCCTAGCTTTTAAACCACCTTAACCGTAAGTTGATCATCCTATGTTGTACTATACTTTATATAAAAAAACACTATTCTTACCTGGATGTATAGTCAAATTTCTCCGCATATATGCCTTCTTTGTCATGTTTTCTTCTCGCAAGACAATATTGTAATATTCCAATTTTTTAAACCCTAATTTGATGAAAAATATTACCAAACAAAGCATTCCATAATCCCAATGCTTGGGACTAGTTTTTGAACAAGGAAAATATTCTAACAAGAAGTGCTACTAGATTTCTTTGACAAATAACAAGAAAAGGTTATTAAATTTAACCCAACTATATTTTAGATTAAAATTCAGAATAACACACATAAGCTGCATTTATACGACAATAGTATGTTCTTAATTGCAATTCAAATCTTCTGAACTTTGCCTTTTTTGTCTTATCCATTAATTAACCAAGAGATTTCAATGCAGAGAATTTCTGCTAGATCTCAGTTTGAGATCCATTTGCATGTATATAAAAACTACAAGCTTCATCCGAGTATTGAAAGGAAGAGACGGGGCATTTCTATGTCTAACATTTCACAGAGCATTTCTATGTCTAACATTTCACAGACATTTCTAAATAGAAATATTGAAGACATTTTATCAGCTGATTAAGACAAATCATCTTTATTCTATCAAATATATAAGAGAGATGCTGATCTTGATCTCTCACACACATGCTCAAAGTAATCCTCTTCCAAATACAAATTACAACTTCAAAAGCGAAAAAAAAAAAATTATAATAAATTAAAACCACCATTTATTCTGCTAATGTAAAATTCAGTAAGGTTTGATTCAATATTGACCAACTCATGGAAGTTCAATGCAGGTCTGGCACCAAATCTAATTCACTGCTTTTAAAAATAAATCTGTTTAGGGTGAGTGGCTTACACTGGTGCCAGACCTGTCACTAAAAATAAATCAGTGATCATATTTCACTGTTGGCATTCTATTTCCCTGTCACTGGGCCAGCCAAATTCTTCTAAAAGTGCGAGCACGACACCATTCGTCCAACCAAAGCCAGTCTGCACCATTAAAAAAAAAACACATATTGGTCAAAAGCAGATGAACAAGAATGCAACAATGTAAATTTGACAGAATTCAACACAATGTAAATAAAGCAAATGTCGGGATCTGAAGTGACATCTATTTGAAACTAGTAACTGCAATTTAAAAAAAAAAACGTTATGAAATTGCGTGGACAAATGATTTGAAGCTTGAGAATTTCAAGGAAGATGGAGTTGTCTTTCCAAGCAAGAGAACAACCAATCAAAAAAAATGGTGAATTCAGAGAACATTCATGTGATAAGAGAGATTAAAATTGCAGGAAGACAACATATATAATGCTAATTGGTTTATAACAATAATTATATATATATCAGTTTATTATGGTGAAAAAGTTCTGCAGTTGGATGGTTGAAGGGGAGGAATGCATCAGGTCAATTGTGTGATAGAAAAGTATTGCTTAGACTTAAAAAAAAAAAAGTTTAGAATGACATGTAGAATGTTGGCCAGTAAAAGAGAAGCATAAAATTAAGTGTTGTAGAGATGAGGATGCTTAGGTGGTATGAGGGACTTATACTTAGAGATAAAATGAGAAATGAATATATATATATGAAAAGGTTGGAATAGCTCCAGTTATAGATAAAATTTAAGAAAATCACCTCAAATAGGTGGTCCATAAAGCTGGCTAATCGATGACCCATATATGAGTAGATGTATTAGATTCAAATTATGTTAAGAAAAATAGAGGTTGACCTAAAAAGACTTGATTAGAAGTATAGATATTGACCTTATTTTATTAGAATTAAATGAGAATTTGACACTTAATAGGACCCAATGGAGAAGAAGGATTTATGTAGCTGACACTTAATAGGAAGTGGTACAAAGGTTTGTTATTGTTGTATGCTGAAAAGTGCTGCAGCTTTACCTTTGGTTTATATTCTCCACTGGTTCCGATCTTTCCACAGCCTTCTACATCATATTTTTCATACATTTCACCACTAGTGTTGTAAGCAGCATAATTTGTTCTGATCCACCTTACTGCAATATCCTCTGCCAATGTCCGAGCAGCTTTTGAACCAGAATTAGAAAATCCTTCAATAATCATGTGTTGCAAAGGAGCCCAACCCATGGGAAAATCCCTGTTCAGTGAAAAAACCATGGTTTTAATTAAATATAAAGCTTCTTGATGTGAGTATTTCAACAGAGGTGGGATATGATCCTGCTGGGCAGAAGTAACTTACCACTGTTGTCCACTTCTGGATAACGAAGCTGCAATTCCAGCAGGATAAAGCAGACCAGAGTTTTGAAAGCTTTGAAGAATTCTTTCCACCATGGTACCATCGACAACCGAACCTGAGATGATTTTTCTTGCATCACGAACAAGTATTTATGGTAGGAAACTTTATAGTTTTTGTCAATTTTAATAACGAACCATCGAAACCAAATAGTTTAGAGTGGTTATAATTGTGATTGAAAAAGAATCTCAACCTTAAATGTTTCTCAAGAATTGTCAAAATATTGTAATTTCTAATAATCAGAGCACAAAAGTTAATGATGGGCAGCAAATTACGAGTTATTAAAAGAATAACGAGGAAACATGATTACTGACTTTTCCATTCAACAAACACAGGCAGAGAGAAGACATGGAATGTCAAACCTGAGTTATGCCTCGAAGTCCACAACGGTATGAAGTTTGATGCAAAAATTTTGCCATTTTGATTCTTATCTTCGAATTGATGCACATACTGAAAATTAACGGCACAGTGATCACCATCAAATATTAAACTTCAGAAGTTAATAAATAAATAAAAAAGTCTTAACGTCAGCTTTAGTAGAGCACCTCGCAGTCGTTGTTACTTGTGTCAAGCCAGTAGTCAAACCATTGGTTCATCTCTTTGTTCCAGAAGATGGAATTCATAGCAGACAACCGTGCTTTTGAAGCCTCCATGAATTTAGCTGAGGTTGGGATATCGCCAAGTTGCTTTGCTAAGCATGCTATGTCAAGCTCTACCTGTTGCAGGCAATAGCATCACATAATCAAAAACTTCGATCCTCACGAAACTATGTTTCCATCGTCTGAGAAATACCAGCACCAAGTAGTCGGGTATAGCCATTTGTTGATTAAAGGAAAAAACTTGTATTCATTCAAACTTAGCACATTCTTTGCTGAATGTTTTTGGAATCAAAATCTTGCTTAAGAATAAAAGTGTGGATAGGAATTTGTTCAAGAACAAAATTGCCTTTGAGTGAGGCGCCAGTGCAGCATGATTACAGATGGCACATTCTGTAATATCCAAAAGAAATAAAAAGATAAATTATTATAAAATATGCCTAAAATTTTTCAAATGAATTTTATAAAATTCTACACCTTTAATAGTTCAAAATGATTTAAAATTTTTCAAACTTAGCACATTCTGTTATTATTTAATTTAAAATTTCAACTAATTAATAATTTATTTTAATATAAATGTAATTATATATATATATATATATATATATATATATATATATATATATATATATATATATATATATATTTGATATATATATATATATATATATATATATATATATATATATCAAATATAATTACATTTAAATTAAATTAAAATAAATTATTAATTATTTAATTTAAAATTTCAACTAATTTTATTTTCAGAAACTACTTTAGCAATTCCACTGTAGCGGTGTCACTATAGCAGAACTGTCGCAACCGAAAAATTCCATTTTGCTTGGCATGCATTGGCTAAACTTATATTATATAAATTAATATGATTAATTTAAATAACTTTAAACCTAAAGTTATAATTATATTAAAAGACCATTAACTATTTCTTAATAGGCATAATTTCTATTTCCTCTTTTCGTGGTTGTTACTGGGAGGTGGAAATCGAGAGATGGAAGTGAATGAAAGTTCGGGAAATAGAGAAGTCTAAGAAATTTGAGAGAGAAAAAGGAAGAAGAAGAGAAGAAGAGAAGGCAAGAGAAGAAGACGAAGAAGAAGAAGAACTGGAGGAGAAAGACAAGAGGAGGAAGAGAAATTCTTTTAATTGATCGATTTTAATCGGGTTATAGTTTATAAATTTTTATGAGAGTCATGTTGAAATTGTTTATGTTAGAAAGAGGTTTCAAACAGCTCATTTATTAGGAGTAACTCGTCAGTAGATAAGATTTGCAATTCTAATACAGAAAATAAGTTTATTTTGCCTGCATTGTTAATTGTGTACGATATTAAATTTCAACATTATAAATTCTTCATTTTGCGAATAGCATTTGTTACAAGTTTATTTGAGATAAATTATGTTTACTGCTTCTGTTCTTATATATAATTAAATTGAACAATTAATTATGTCTTGTCTCTTGTGATATTCCTCCATTAAGTAAGCTATTTTATTTCAATTTAGTCATTTTGCGCAATTACATTAAAACAGTCTTAGCTGAGAAATGTCATATAATAGGAATCAAGTTTGCACAATATTATATTATTACTTGCGCAAGTTTAAGGCAAAAAGGTCCCCAGTGAGACAAAAATATATTCAGATGATATAATGTGAAGTAAATGGGCTCTTAAATGATATGAAACCGGACAAAAGAGTCTCCTATAGAGAGGATCTCAATGTAGCTATCAAGCAAGTTTACATCAGCCAATAATCTTGATAACTATATACGACGAGTTTAAAATCTAATATTGTGAAATATTAGTTATGCCTGCAAATGTACAAATTATGTTTTCTTTAGAAATATTATAAAATTTAAACTGACAACTGTATAATCAAGTTGATCATATGTATACATCTTGTTTTATTTGTTTTAGATTGGCATGCATATTAATTTTTGTTCTTTAGTATTTGAATTTTATATTAAATTTGCTTAACTTGATGAGTCTTATGATTTATTAGATGAATATAACTATTTTTTGAGGATGGGGAAAGATAAAGTGGAGAAGTTATTTTTGTCCTTTTTGGGAAGTATTTTGTAGGGAAGTCATTGTAAATAAGTTTTAGAAGTGAGTTTAGTAAATTTTAAGTTATTGTTTCAATATTTGGTATTTTCGATACTCTGTAATTTAATATTTAAAGTTTCAATAACATTGCTTTGCTTACTATGAATGTTGGGTGATTTTAGTAGGCCATTTTATATAAATGTTTTTGTGTACTATTTGAGTAAATTTAGATGATTGAGTGAATCTCCTACTCTATTCTGTGATAAAGAAATTTTTGGAATATATGTTTGAAATATTCAGTAAGCTAAACCTACATCTTTGTTACGTTCTGTTTTGAAGTGTTGTAGGATATTATTTCAGGGCGTGACACATTCTATGCAAAAATAAAAAATAAAAAATGATATTGAAAGCACTAAACTAAAGAAAAGTTCGCCTAAAACAAGTGCTTCAAGTGTTTTAAGTGTTAAAGCAACAGGTAATGGACATTCAAGATTTATTGCAACAATTTCAAGGGGTTCCAATAACATTCACCTATGGTTTCTTTTCTAGTGTTAATTCGTTTAAGAAAAATTCCCAAAGAATTTTTTTTAACAATTCCAAATCCTATGACCATAAAGTTAGAATAGGATTGTTGATTAAACTTCAAAGTAATAACATATACAGAGAACAACTCTACCTGTTTTCCCTATGTGACAAAAATGTGTGGGGAAGCTGTATCATTGAAACTCAAACTTGCATTAATGGCTGATACCATGCCAAAGAAGAACATTGTGAGTTTTGATCAAGCTAGCACGAAGCCCCAACATTAGACTGAAACAAAAGTTTAAGTAAAACCATATTTCCAAACCTAGATAATTTTAATCTCTATTAAATCAAGACATTTCCTAAAATCAGTTCATAAAAATGTTATCTTTTAGGCCAATTATTTTAAATTGTCTCTATCAAATTGACCATAAATAGGCCTAAAGCATCTCAAATCCTCAAACCAAGCTCTCAGATTGTCTGTAACAAGTTGAGACCAAGTCCTCAAATTGGGTACAAAGCCCTTAAAAATCATAATTCCCAAATATTTTGCGCCGCTTATATTAATCAAGTCAACTATATCATTCAAATCTCAATGCTTAAGATTTGCTTTTAAGGATGCATTTGAGATAATTTTTTGACTGCTTTATTTTTTAGAAAGCAACCAAAGTTGCATTTGACTACCAGCTCTTTAGCTGCTTCTCAAAAAGTTTTATAGTTAAAATTTATTTTTAAGATTCAGAGTTGTTAGAGTGTGTTAATGGTCAAAAAAATGTTGTTTAAATTTTTAAAAAAAGAAAATATTTCTAATACCTATAGTAGTTTTATAAAAAATTGTTTACCCCTCAACAACTTACAACTAGCTTTATCAAAAGCTACAACTGCTCCAAACGGGCCCTAAGTCGATTGTAATCTAACCCTGAGCTCAAACAAACTTATAGTTTCTAATCTAAGGCACCTATAAATATGCTAAAATATTACTACTACATAAAAGCAAGTCTCAATGGTTTTTGTTGAGGGGCCACCTTTAAGTCAAATATTTAGTATGGGCTGCAGCCATAAGAACGGTCATACAACACTCAAATTCTATCCATGTCTAAGAAGTCTTCTTTAAAAAAATTAGTCCAAGACATGATCATGATTCAATGAATCAACCATGTATTAAACCTTTAAATCAATTTAAGTACAAATCTTTCAAATCAATTCATTAAACAATAGTGGTCATGTATAAACACCTCTAAATCGCAAACAATAAAATTAGCCCCCTTATAGTTATTTGACACATATTTAGGACACCAAGTCTAACCAAATAAGAGCAAGTATCTTTTAACATACTTACCACCCTTGTTCACTCGATAGCAAATAAAAGAAAGCCACTGAAATCTCTTTGACAATGTGGTCTTTTGGCCCTCTATTGTTAGTAGATTGGATTTATAAAGTCAGCTCAAGATAACAAAATCATAAGACCACTCATCACCAACCATGAACTAAATTCAATTAATTACCTAGTTTATAGTGCATTAATGTCAACATAAAGTGTTCTTGGCCATCAAACATGAGATACAATTAACCATCTTGCACCAATGAAAATTCTCAATCCCCCATATGCAATATAATTCGTGGTTCTTTAAATTGCTAATAAAGTGAAATCTCTAGAAAAGTTAAATATTCTGCCATCCAAACTTCATCATGCTGAACAATTTCTTCTTGAAACTCCAAAACTTATATTGAAAAAAAATGACAACTTCACAAGAGTATTGTCTTTTGAAGCATGTACTATTGTAGAAAAATAACGTCCTACCTACTGAAGAATAATTTTTTTAACTGCCTTAATTCCTAAAGTAGACCCAAAGGCCTTTGAATCTAGACTTTTTCTCTCTCCCCTTCTCTTTTACTCTCAAATGGCTGCAGAATGTGAAATGAAATGAAAATGGTTGTGGAAGTATAAGGGGCATTTTATTCATTTACCACTTTCTATTTTATAGTGGGAATTCAATTTATACATGCAACCATGCTAATATTAATACAATCTTTCTAAAATTAAAAAAAAATGTGAATAAAAATGCTAAAGTGAGTCATGAATATGATGATAAAAATCATTTAAAAAATTCACTAATTGACTCTAACAAAAGTGCAATATCACAAGCATATGTCTGCACGTCGTACTACAGTTAAATAGATTAAACCAAAAATAGCTCACTTAATCATACGGATGATAGAAGATTGGACGCATGATCAAAAGTTGTATGCATGATCATCGAAAGAGTCAAACACTTGGAATTGGGCTGTGGTGGGCATACAAAAGCATCATTACAATCAAACATGCATAAAGTCATAAATTAAATTTTGAAACTCAACGTATGCTCATACACTCAGTTCATTTTAGCTGTGAGTTAAGTCACTACATAAGCATATTAAATCACCGTGGTAGTGAGTATTATAAAGAGAATGTTAAGACAATTAAAACTTATAATATTTGTTCTAATGTTTCATTTCTAATTAAAGGAAACATTAATTTGATCACCTTATTATAATTAAATTAACATGATAGTTTTATGATATAAACCTACCAAAATTAAAATGGGACATCACTATTTTCCCTTTACATCTAACTATTATGAAAATAATTTACATTTATTTTAACTAATTAAATCCCAATGGCTTATGACTCTACCTCCAAATTAAATCAGCATTTGAACTACCCAAACAATATTAAGAAAAAGGGTAATCAGATATCTGAAGGGTTTTATAGAAAACACCTTATATAAGAAAGCATTCAGGTCTGCAGGGATGATCGAAGTCGTTGATAATGTAGTCAAATCAGATGAATTTCTGCAATGAAATGACCATATAATAAAATTAGAAATAGACAAAAAACATGTAAGCAATGACGTCTTGACTCATGGAAGTTTTCCTCAAAAGTAGTGTAGTAGAACTTGCATATGCATTGTTGATTTATGCCTATTTATACATGCCTATGGATATACGTATATACATTCTTGCTAAGTTCTGATATAGACATGAGCAAAAATGCTTGTATGTATATTTATTTCATCACTAATTGTTTAAGTTATGGTGTCACCAATGAAAAAAAAATGATTAATATTGTGAATATTGTTAAAAAAAGAGGTCGGAAAGGTATGAACAACTCTTCACACATTCCTTTATTAAAATATTTGGTTTAAAAAATTCTTATATCCATGTATCCTTGATATTGGCACAAGGCCCAATGGTGCGATGAGAGATTCATTTACAACAATATTTTTAAATAATTGAATAGATTAGTTCCAAGTATATAACAGATTCACATTTATAGTTAACCCAACGAGAGAGTTGTATACTTTCAAAATAGCACAAATTGTTCTGACAAAAAGTTTAGTTAGATTTGAAGTGGATTAATAGAAGTTAGAGTTTAGATTTCAATGGGTATCTATTATGCTTTAGAAAGTTGTGGAAGCTATTAGATTGCTTAAGATAAATAATCAATCCAGTGGATACTAAAAGATTAAGACATTGTCATTGGCCAAGTATTGCGTATCAACATTAAAGAATAGAATAAAATATTTAGTATTATGTTAATTACATGAGATAAACTTTACAAGTTTTAAAATAAAATATTGGGAGAGGATAATCAAACAAAAGCCTAAAAAGATCATACAAATATTATAGAATCAATTTGATTTCATGTCAAAGTAATTTCTATGGTGATTTTTATGTAAAAGGTAATTAATGTAAAAGTATGAAGAACAAGGAAAAGATTTTTATATGATTTTTATTTATTGTAGGAGGTGCATGGCTGAGTGACATGAGAATTGATTTGACAATATTAAAAAAATAAGTTTGTAAAAGGTGTGTTAATGTGGCTTAAGATATGTATGATGGAGTGATGACTAACTTTTGTAGCTGTAGTGATAAAAAAGTTTCCAATCACAATAGGAATACATTAAATTTCATCATAAAATTTGTATCCTTTTGCATCATTCTTTGCGATGGAGAAGGATATTAAGAAAAATGAGGTACCTTGGAATACCATTTTTAGATGATATTGTTTTAATAAAACAATCTTTTGTTAAAATATATTGAAGTTATAAGAATGAAAATAAATTATAAGATAACGAGCTTAGGATTAATAAAATAAAGATAATGTCTTTGTTAAATAATTTTACTTAGGATCGTTTCGTTTGCTATGAAAGAAATGTTGTGTGAAAAGAATTAAATGTAATTGAAATATGATATATTTGAAATAGTTTAGAGTTATTTGGATAGATGTAAAACAAATACAAAAAATTATTTTTGTATTTGGTTTGAGGTAAGAAAGTAATGTAAAAGTTAGCCAATCAAAGAGATAGGAAAAGTAAAGATCTAGTTCAAGTGAGATGTATTAAGGATGAAAATCATAAACTGATTTTCTTAGAAAAGAATTTTGAAAATATGTAGATGAGTTATTTTGATAAACTTTTCCTTAAAGGATATGAGAATACAATTGATTTTAGCAACCTTAATATCATAAACAAAAATAAAGAATTTTATTTTTATCGTCGTATTAGTAAATTTGAAGTTGGAGAAGCTTTAAAGAAAGTGAAGTGTGGAAAAACAATAGGACCTGATAATATTCCAATAGAAGTGTGGAAATGTTTAAGAGATCAAGGAATTTCTTGGCTTAAAAATCTTATTAATGTTATTTTAAAAACTAAAAAGATGTCAGATGAGTGGAGAAAAAGTTTGTTGGTTCCTATATTTAAGAATAAAGGTGATATACAAGACAGTGCAAATTATAGAGGAATTAAGTTGATGTGTCATACATTAAAACTATGGGAGAGAGTAATTGAGCATAGGTTACGATGTGATACAAATATTTCTCAAATTAGTTTGGTTTCATGCCTAGTAGATCTACTATGGAAGCTATACATTTGTTGAGAGGTTTGATGGAGAAGTATAGAAAAACTAAGGAGGATCTCCATATGATATTTGTTGATTTAGAGAAAGCTTATGATAAAGTTCCAACAGAAGTCCTTTGGAAAGTTCTAGATAAGAAAGGAGTTAATATTGATTATATTCAAGTCATTCAGGATATGTGTACTATACTGTTACTTGTGTCCAAATGCAAGGAGGATTGACAAAATATTTCCTATTTCAGTTGGATTACATCAAGGATCAACTTTAATCCCTTATCTTTTTGCTTTAGTTCTGGATGTTCTTACTAGACATTAACAGGAAGATATATCTTGGTGTATGCTTTTTGCTGATGACACTCTTCTTATTGATAAGACAAAGAGAGGGGGAATTCAAGAGAAACCTGAATTATAAAGGTCAACCTTAGAGTCTAAAGCTTTTCATTTTAGTAGATCTAAAACTTAATATATAAAGTGCAATTTTAGTTGTAGAAGTTCTAGCAGTGGTGTGTGACATTGGGTGATCAAGTCATTAAAAAGAGTGAGCATTTCAGATATCTAGGCTCTATTTTTTAAAATGATGGCGAAATAAATGGAGATGTTATTAGTAGAATTCAAGTTGGATGGTTAAAGTGGAGGAATGCATCTGGCCTGTTGTGTGATAGAAAAGTACTGCTTAGACTTAAGGGAAAATTTTATAAGATGGTGGTAAGACCTGCAATGATTTATGGTACAGAATGTTGGCCAATAAAAGAGAAGTTCAGACTAAGGGGCTATTTGGATGCCTGAAAATAGAATGCAGCATAAAAGGAATGTAGTGTAAAATGAATGTAATGTATTTGGATTATTTTAGGTTAATTGGTTGAAAACTTAACAAATACATGAATTTGTTTTTTTCTTTTTGGTAGAATAAATGTAATGTAAAATAATTTTGGGGTTGTGGGTGGCAATGGTAGCGGCCGCCATAGGCGACGGCCAGTGGCAGGTGGTAGGGATCGAAGAGGCTTTCGGCGAGGGCTAGCGGCCAACAATGGAGGTGGTTGGCGGCGATGATAGCACTTTATACTGACCGATGTATTTGAAATTATCCCAAATCGAGCGAATTTTAAATACACCAAAACTAACTGTTACAATGTATTCTAAATACATTACATTACTTTAAAATTTTACTTTACACTATGTCAAATACAAAAAAAAAAGTTAAAATCCCTTGCATTTACTTTACTTCACACTCAAAATTCATCAATTCAAATAGCCCCTAGGTTAAGTATTGAAGACATGAGGATGTTTAGGTGGATGAGTAGCTTTACTCTTAGAGATAAACTGTGAAATGAGTATGTTCAGGAAAATGTTGTAGTAGCTCCAATGGCAGATAAGATTAGAGAGAGTCGTCTTAAATGGTTTGGCCACATAAAACGTTGATCGTCTGATAACCCAGTTAGGAGAGTAGATGTACAAGATTTTCCTTATTTTAAGAAAGGTAGAGGTAGACCTCAAAAGATTTGGTTAAGATATATAAAAAATGACCTTAATATATTAAAATTAAATGAGAATTTGACACATAATAAGACACAATGGAGAAGAAGGATTCATATGTAGCCGACCTCACATAGTAGGATAAAGACTTGTTGTTGTTGTTGTTGTTGCAAGAAAGTAATGTAAAACTCAGAAGCAGTGACTAGCAGCTGTCGGTGGGTGGTAGCTGGCGGATGGCAGTTGTCAAACGATAATTGGCAGTGGACCACAACAGTAGTTGGTGGCTATGGTAGGGCCCATTATGGGTGGCTACAATAGTTACGACTTTGTTGTATTTAAAAACTTCATTAAAATCTTTAAACTGCACCTAAAATTAACTACAAATTGAATTTGAAATTTATGACAATTTTACACTGTATTCCAAATTCTCTAAACTACACACCAAAATTCTTAAAATCCTTGCATTCCAAATACTTTACACTCATTTTTCTTCAAACCAAACAACCCCTTAGTATGAAGTCAATAACTCTAGTTAACTTTGTTAAAAGATTAGGTAAGAAGTAGGTATGGCAGATTTAAGTATCTTAGTTCTATTCTACAAAAATAAAAATATAGATGAGGAAGAGACATCTAAAATTAAGTTGACATGTTTAAATGGAGAAGTGTCCTATGAAGGTTAAGTAATAAATATATATATCATGACAAATGAAACTTTTATTAAAATGCAATTAAATTGTCTATGTTGTATGAATCAAAATTTCAGATGAATAACAAAATCACTGATATTAATGTTAAGAGTAGAAAAAAATGAGAAATTAAGATGTGTGCATAGAAAAATTAAAAATGATAAATTAGGAATGGTTCTATTAGAGATATAGGAGAATATCACCTACCAAAGCTAAAATAGTAAAAAAATAGCTTAAATGGATTGGCCATGTACACTAAAGATTTGAAACTATAATGATTAGACATTGATAACATCAAAATAGAGGGACTATATTAGAAAAAAAAAAGTAATATTGTTACAAGATACAAAAAAATTAGGACAGAATAGAATCAACACTTCAACACTACTAAAAAAGAACATAGAGAATGAGAATTTATAAAACTAATTCCAAATAGTTGAAAGAGTCTAATGATGACGATAAGGTTTCACCATTTAGAGAGTTCTCAATAACCTAACTTTTAAATAGTTTAGCACAAAAAAAAGATAAATGAGTATGAGTCCCTGATATCATAGCATGTCAAATTAAAAAAAAAAACAAAACAAAACAAAAACCTTTACATGCATGTTTGTGCTATTTAGTACTGTGTAGTCTAATGAATGCTAGAGCAATGGGTACAATAAAGCATCAACATGTATAAGATTCTCAATTTAAGTTATCATTCCTTTGTATATGTTGAATATCTTTATTCTTGTATACTTCTAGCATTCCTATGATGAAGCCTTAGAAGTAGTTCCTAAAAAGGAAGGGCATTTTCAAAAATGGCATGCTATTTTTTAGATGAAGTTATTGCTAGTTGAATAGTTTGTAAAGTCACATTTTGTTGCTTATGATGTACTTTTAGGCACTATTTCAACTACAAGCAACCAAGTCAAAAGGAATGGTTTTGGTTTTTATTTCTACAACATTTCAATTACTTTTCAAAAAATAACTACCAAGTGATAGAGTAAGTAGAACTTCAAATAGCAACTAGCTAGTAGATTTTTTAAATAATTTAACAATGAAGATCCATAATGTTGTTAGAAGTTTGATATTGTTTATTCATAAAAATTGTTGACTTTTTTCGTTGTAAACACATTCATTTCAAAATTATGTACAAGAGAAAAATGCTTAGTGAAGTAATATTTATTTGGGAAATATTGATAGAAAAGGGTTTAAATAAGGAACTAAAACCTCATCCAACGAGAACTAAAATCCCATCCAGTCTCTGCTCCTGAAGCAATTTGAAGATAGAAATTTTTCTTATCGGAAGAATTTAAAAGCTTGGAAGCTGTCTCCTCATCCTACATAAGAAGTATCATACCAAAACAATGTGGGATTAGGTTTGGAATTCATTCTCCTTGTTAATTGTAATCAAGTAAAAAAAAAGAAACTTAGAAATAGCATACATTTGTTGCGCTTTCTGGTCTAGGGCTATTCCACATGGCAAAGTAGCGACTCACAGAATGCTCATGACCTTGAAGATCTCGAATCTTTACTTTATGGATTCCTGCATTATCATTTTCAAGAAGAGTAAGATCAAAATTATACATATAAATATGGATATTAGTAAATATAAAATTAGGCGAATTTCTAGCAAACTTTAAATTTTAAAGCTAGCTAGAAATTCAAATGTGTTAAACTTTCTCTTAATTAATCGCATAGCTAAGTAAAGCATATAATCATGAAGAAAAATTAGGACAAAAGATATTCATGACACAAAGCAATTGCACATAAAATTAAAGAAAATTCATCATGTGAAGTATGACCAACTATAGTAGAAAAGAAATCCACCTTTGTAGTACCTGAATTCCAAAAGGTATGTTCTTTCACTAGTGAAGGAAATGACTTCTTGACAAAAGCCAAGTCACCAGTTTTCATGTAGATCTCCATAACCATGGAACTCAATAGTGGAGGTTGGCTGAAAAAAGTCATGGTACCTAAACTTCAGTTATGGTGTTGCAAACAAGTAGCATTCACTAAAAACTAAGGATAAAGGCATTACAACTTTTCGTAAACACAATTTCATTTATTTCTAGCAAAGGTAAAGAAATAATCAAATTAAAGATGTTCAAGAACTTGTGATAGGCTAGAAATTTGCTCTAATATAACTACTAAAGAAGGTAATATCTAAGGAAAGATTAGAATTTTGAATTTAACTCAAAGATTGAATATCACTTGAAAATGAGTTCAGTTTTTGGCTCACATTAATCTCAAAATGAAAATAAATGAAGTTTCTAATTGGCCATGCCCAACTCAAATTAATTCTAAATTGAGCTAGCTTGAGATGGCTCAAAATATAAATGTATGTAATCTACAAATAGGTGTGTGCATATATATATATATATATATATATATATATATATATATATGTATGTATGTATGTATATATAAACTAAAACAATGACCAATCTTGACCTCAAAATTGTACCTAAGTTAGATATATTGTATCAATCCAAGCTTTGACAACTAAAATGTCATTAATAGCAAAGTTGAACATGACTAAAATGAGAATGCTAAGATGAATATGTGATAATAGACTTAAGTAGATTGAATATATACAACTAAGGGTAAAAAATGTTTATGTTTGATGGCAAGATAAAATAAGCATCTAAGAATGTGCAAAAAAAGCAGGTGGACATAACGTTACTTGGATAGAATCACTTAAAATAGAGTAATATGTTTAGCACCTCATATAGTACTAAGTAGAAATTGTAATGTCAGAAATAAATTTGGTGAAGCAAACCTATTTCTAGGCTTAACTCAAGTCAAAACTCATTTATTCACATCCTAGAAAAATATAATAGCAATTTTTTGCAGTGTTCTAATAATACAATTTTTGGCCAACATTATACTTTCCGATTAATCCACCCTTGCGAAGCAGCAAAATAACATACAAACAAACATAAAGAATTGTGAAAATAAGCCAGGATCCACTTAAGAACAACACCTTCGATTTGTATAGTAGGCCCTTGCACCATTCAGCACATGGCCATAAACATCCAGTAGCCATAACAGGTTGTTCACAATCGCCTTGGCTGTGTCATACATTTTGCTTACCATCAGGCCCCTACACGCACCAAAAGAGTCATTAGAAATGCCTGCAAATTAAAAAAATGAAACATGTTATATAATTAAAACTCCCATAATTTGATTCTTTAATAAAAATATTATAATTTCAATACTTTCTAAACAAAGAATAGTTTATCATATTTCTTAGAAATCAACAAGTGAACCTAACTTTGTGAAAACTTCTGGAAACTTTGGCATTATTACTAAGGTGAAACCTTGGCCTGACGTAATATCAGCGTTTATGATAAATCATAAAGGCGCAGTCCAGATTTAGAACAAACTTATTATCACTTTATTTCCAAGAAACTCTAGTGCAAGACACGACTTAGTTCTATCTGTTCAGCAAATAAGATAAATTTTAGTCATTGTTTGCAAAGTTCTAAGAATATTATAATTTGTTTATCCAAAAATCAAAACTAAAAAAAAAAAAAAGTTTTACACCAATAAGAGAAGAAATAATAGAAATAATAAAACCTAACAATCCAGTATGAGTCCCAATAATAAAGCTCCCTGAACACTCCTCCCGCAATGATCACCGGCTCCGGCAAGGGAAGCAGAGTGTGCCGCTCCGGCCGCTCCTTCACATCATCGGACACCTTCCTGCTAAGATTCCTCCACAAAGAATGCACTTGCAGAGCCCAAGCCCTAACCTTTTGGTTCTCCACTTTGGGCAAAAACCCTTCTGGCTCCAGCACGAAGTCATGGGGTTCGGCGTACACCAAATCGCTGCCGGCCTCTCCGAAATAGATATTCAAGAAGCTCTTCAAGTAACCAACGGGAATGATTCCTTTAACCCTAGGGAGTTTCGCGAAGGCCTCTTCTATAATGGCGAGATCTTTCTTGAGAAAGAGATCAACGTAGAGCTTGTTGTCGAAGGATTTGGGTCCCAGAGTTTTGAGAGCGTCATGTTGGAGGCGCTGTAGGAAGGAGACGAGAGGAGTAGAGAGCTCTGGCTCGCTTTCGGCGGTGCAGTCGGCGGCGCAGTCGGCGGCGGCGGTGGCGGCGGATGGTGAGATTTCCAGTGAGATAAGTGAGGAGAAGAGGAGAAAGAAGCAGAAGTGAGGAAGGCAGAAGGGTATTCTCGGAATAAATAAATTTCTAACGGCCATTGGCGCGTCGAGTTCGAATTTTAGCGCACCAGTTTGGTGAGGGCCATTCCGTATATATATAGAGGGTTTTCTTTCTTTTTTTTCATAATAAATACGAGCATTTACATAAATGACATATAATTTTTATATATTTAGATATCTAATATTTAAATTTATATTTTCATATAAATAATATCTGAATTTATAATATTACATAAAAATAGTATTATCATAGACTTTAAAAAGTGAAATATTTTTTCCATACTAAAAAATAATATACTTATAAATATCAAATTTTAGAAGGTAGATATATAAATACATAATTATTATGTATTACTAAATGCATGAACTTTAGGAGTTAGATAAAAAAAATCTTGTTATATATACAGTTACTAACTTTAAAATATTCATATATTATGTTTATTTTTTAAAAAGTTTAATTTCAATTAACATTAAATATTTAAATTTAATTTTATATGATTTTACGAGAATATTATCTAACTCTAAAACAGCTCACCATTATACGCACATTTGACGGAGTTATTTTATGTAAAAATACGTATTGCAATAACATATATAATATAGAATAAAATTTTATTGATGATTATTATAATTATCTTACCATCATTGTATTATATTGATAATTATATGGAAGAAGAACTAATATTAGCCGGCCAATTTTATTTTAGCTAATTCTTTTGTTTTTTTTGTTTTTTTTGTTTTGTTTTTTTTTTTTTGTTTTTTTGGTTGTAGTTTTAATACAAGCAACATTTGGAAGTCCATAGAAAGTAACCAATTGAAGGCAACAATTGTAAGTTTTGGGATTTAGGATTTGACAAAAACAAGTCAATGATAAATATATTTCCAATAGAGCAAATATTGGGCTGCCCTACTTAAAGTATTCAATGGATGATGATATATGTTAAATATAATGACTTGGTCCAAACAAAAATTCAATTTTTTTTTTTTTTTTGGATTTATTAATGGAAACTTCAAATATTTTATTAGTTTTTTTTTTTTAGAAATTTTAATCCTAAATATATTTTTTTCTTTTTTCTTTTTTTTAGATTTTGCTTGTTTGGTGGTATTTGTGATGGGTGGTTTATGTTTATGACATTTCAATTGTGCGAAGTGAGTACAAATGTAAAGACATCAAAGAATCCAATTCAAGTGAAAGCCTAACTACATGATCAAATTTTTTTTTACTTGTCTTAGTCCTTGAATAGCAATACTAGTACTCTATTAAGCTTATTATAATGCTCCTTGTTTTCTACATTTGGAGATTAATCTATAATAAACTAGACTTTTATCAAAGCATGATTTTTGACCTATTGAAAATCAACTTTTTAAAATAGTGATACCATGAGAGAAGGCTTAAGGCTCCATAACTTTTAACTAGAACACTATATTTTTTGTCTTCTTATCATAAAATAATGATGAGAAAATTGCATCAAGATGAGAATAATCGTAGCTAAAAGGTACAAGTGAACAAGGTACATATATGGTTCAATGAGATCGATGTATGACCACAATGATACAAAGAATGACATATTTCAGTATCAATGAGAAAGTACATGAAACATTTCTACATAAAATTAGAAGGTATAATATAGTCCTCCTAAAACAGAGGTGTGAATTAGATAGCTATGCATAAGATGTAAAGATAATGAAGAAATATTGGGATGACCAACTAGTAGTATAGTCCTTCTCATGAATATAAGGGTATTCATAAACACAAAGATAATTGATTGGAGGTTTTCAACAATAATTGTATCTCTAAAATTCTTCATAATTACATGGTTAAAAAAGTCTAATTGAGGTTGTTTGCATCTAAAAAATAATATAAATTGAACATCCCAGCTTGGACGCTACAACGATGCAATCACAGCGCCTAGGCGCTATCGTTATCTTACAGAATCTAGAAACTCAGACCGTCCCCAATGGTTGTCTACTTAAATAACACAGTGACACGGTGCTGTGATTCCAACATCGAGGTGTTGTCACGACAGTCTTCAGTTTTAAAAGCAAAAAAATTATCGTTCCCACCCCAGCAGCAACAACTACCAAGGAGGGACCGGGAGGAACTGTTATGGAGCAAAAAATTATCTTAATTGTAGAAAATTTTCTATAAAAAGAGGAGAACTGCCCCCCACTCTGCTTCTTTTTTTTCCTTCACTCTCCCTCTATCCCATCTGCTCTATTCTTTCTCCTATCTCCAACACTATCAACAACGCACTTTTTCGTTGCTACACGAGAGCGCTATCCTCATGCATGAGACAAGATTGAAGCCTATTACCATCAACTCTAGGTAATTTTTTTTTTTGAAAATGCTTTCTTTATATAATTTTCTCTCTTAAAAATAAATTTAAAAAATGTATACAACTAATCTTAGATCCAGTTATAAATAAAGAGACTTATCTCCACCGATCTTGAATCCAGAATAAATAAATAAATAAAGAATACCCCAAGACTAAAATTTCAGAATTTTGAACTCTGAAGACCTCCACCGTTGAACATGTTCTAGCGTGAGAAAAAAAACCCTCTCTTCGTTGATCTTGGATCTAGAACAAGGGAGAAGAGTGTTTTTCTACTAAATAAGTCAAAATCTAAGCACTGCTAAAATGTTATGCAGCCAAATTTTATAAATATTATCAAATTCTGCAAGAATTTGGTTCAAAAATAGAGTTCCTACTCCACGCCACTGAGGTCCAGCGCCGAGGTGTTAAGCTCTTAGGAATGTAATCTTTAATGCTCCATATCATAGCACCAAGATGCCAAATATCTTGCACCATGGCGCTAAGCTCTCAAGACTGGTACTTTAGTTATAGCACGCAATGTTATATCTCAGCACCACAGTGCTACGCTCTCAGGACTGATACCTTATCTCAATGTCGCACGGCTAAGCTCTCAAGTTTCACCTATTAAAATAGCATCATAATGCTATCTTCCCAGCACCGAGGTGCTATATCCTGAAATCTATTTCACCATCAAAATTGATTTTGGATCCATAAACATGAAATATAATCCTCCCTCCGTTGTTCTTGGATCCATAACAAGGGAGAAGGGTGTTAATACACTAAAAATCATGAAATCTAGTATTGCTAAGATGTTATGCTGTCAAATTTTAAATTTCTCCAAAAACTATTAAATCATATGCTCTCAAGAAATTATGTCTTAGACACATAACTAATAGTGATAAGGCGTTCATATGGAAACTCAAGTTATGTCTATAGCGCCGCATGCATTGAGTTCTCAAGTTTTAAATCTATATCTCTCAGTTGATATCATAACCCAAATCATCTATAGCGTCGAGGCATTAAGCTCACGGGTTATGAACTTATATCTTTCAGCTTAACAGTGTCGAGGCACTGAGCCCCTAATGTTGTTCATTTCGAACAAAAAATTTTATTGTTAAAACTTTGAAATCTTGGAGCACTCCACAAACATAAACACAAAGGCATAAAGATAGAAGAAAATATTTATTAACATGAAAATTCTATTACAAAATTCTTATATAATAAAAATAAAAATAATACAAAACAAAATAAAAGAAAAGGCGGGAAAATTAATAATAGTAATTACTGTCATCTTCCTACTCTTCTTCTTCTTCTGACGTTGACGGAGTGCTTAGATAAAGTGGATATTAAGGTGACATAGGAAGAGGTCAAACCTAAACCCACAAAGCCATAAATGATAGTCAAATATCTTTTCCAAGGCTTGTTGCCTATGGCTGCTCCCGCCAACTTTTTTCCTTAAATCCAAGACTTCTCCTCTGATTTCATGGAGTTGCTCATTAAAGGTTTTGGAATATTGGAATCGAGGTTGTGGGGCATGTGGGGCATGTGAACTATCCCCCACCTTAAACCTCGACCCAAATCTCCCAATTATCCTTTTTGTCAAAGGATCCTTTTGAATAAGAATTTCTTCATCAGGCTCCCCTAACGCACCCGCTGCAACACATAAATCATAACTGATGGAATGATGACCATATCCTATAGTAGTACCACCCCTAAGCATAATACAAATAAAATTATAAATAATATTTCTTATATCTATTGTAAAGCCCTTTTGAATAGCAAAATTCAAAATGGTCATATCCTTAGTCACCTTACAGATATTACTAGTGAGCATCAATTTGGCAGAAATAAAATAGTGCAAGCCTTAGACTCTATCATTAGGCCTGTGGCAGGAAAGTTAATGATTCTTTCTTCCTGCCATTTCGACTGAATATTGACATCTTTATTAGTGAGAAAACTAAGGACTTCATCAAAATCGAAATATGTGTTAATGACAGTACTACCAAAACTTATCAATTTCTCATATACAAAAATTTTATTATCTTGGTGCTCCTTCATATTTGCAAAGAACTCTCACACCATAGGATTGACAGAGGAGCCGCTTTTGTATGCCAACTTTTTCCAACCTCATTCATTGATGACCCTCTCCACACTCCCACCCAGATTGTGGAAACCTCTCTCTGGAATGAGATGCATGTTAATGAGCATATTTGTACCTCTATTCTGCTTCCATGCTAACAAACCTATTATCATCGCTCGAAGTCGCTCTCCTCTTGCTAACAAGCCTTTCGAGCAGCATGACTACTTTCTTAGTGGAAGAAAAGGCTGAAAGAAAGAAGGCTCTAATGGTTCCTATAGAAAGAAGATTGCAAAATGAAAAATTCATAGCCCAAGAGGTCTATTTATAGACTAGACCTAATGTTGTGACACTATATTAGAAGCACTGAGGCGCTAACCTCTTGAGTTCTGAAATAAGGAATCAACATCACATCACTTCACATGCAGCACCTAGGCATCGATCAATTGGTTAATGTGGTTATTGTGTGGATAAAAAAGAGCACTTATTTCAATTTATTACTATTAATTTTGAAATTGGCCAAAATTGAAAAGCGTGTCAGACATTGATGTAGCGCTGTGGCACTAGTCAAAAATTATCTGATCTATTAAATGTGCATGCCAAGCTGCCGGGTCATTTGAATGGTCTTTTGATGGCAATCGCAGCGCTACATAATCAGTGCTTACGTGTTGGTCAATCTGCCAACCTAATTTTAACCATCCTTTTTAGCACCTATGGTGCCATGACACCATTTTTTTTGTAGCATCGAAGCACCGGCTTCTCAGGAACTTTAAATATAACTCTCTGCTATAGCACCATGTCGTTGATTTCCCAGCACCAAGGTGCCACTATAATAATTCCCAAGTTCCATGATCTCCAATGCCAAGGCGCTCCCCTTCATAGAGCCTAGGCACCGTACTTCTAGCACCGATACGCCATCCCCTAGAACAACCTATTATTGTTCACCATGCAAACACCTTATAATTCATTCACCATATGAATGCTCCTATAGTTCTGACATTCCAAAGGGATGTAAGCATAATCTTATGTTTGTTTGTCATGTGAACACTTTATAATTCGTTCACCATGTGAATGCCCATATATAATTCTAACATTCCAAAGGGATGTAAACTCAATTTTTTGTCTGTTCTCTATGCAGACGTCCTATAATTCATTCTCCATGTGAACACTCCTATAAATCTAGCATTCCAAATGGATGTAAGCCATTTTTTTATCCGCTCGCTATGCGAACACCTTATAATTCATTCACCATGTGAACACCTATATTAAAATGACATTCCAAAGAGATGTAAGCCCAGTCTTTTATTCGTTCACTATACAAACTCCTTATAATTCGTTCACCATGTGAGCACCTATATAAAAATGGCATTACAAAGAGATGTAAGCCCAATCTTCTATCCGTTCGCTATGCAAACACCCTATAATTTATTCATGATATGAACACCTATATAAAAAAATGGCATTCTAAGGGATGTAAGCCCAACTGTTGATCTCACTTTTAGAGTGAGTTCTCAATCTCCTCATCTTAGACTTGGGAGTCTTCTAGATACGAAAACTTCCTTAATCATAAGACACCCATAGCAATTAGGTAAACACTTAACCTAAGTCTAGAGACTTAGAAGGGTTAACCATAGGATTAGACCATGCCTTAGGACTTATGGAGATCCATCTATCCTATAGCCTAAACCCAATCCATGTTCACCTTCTCAAACCAAACCTCAAATTCAATTCAAATCTAAATCCAAATTCCAAACAAAATTATTGTAGCACATGATCAAATCCAAACCCAAAATCAACTTAAGCCCTATGATTTTATCTTATGTACTTAGCCTCAACCAAATTCAAATCAATCCAGACTCAGTTGACTTTCTTAAATATCAATTCAACCCTTCAATAAATCTATCAAACTTACAATCAAACTCAATTCCAAAATCAAATGATTGAAGCACATGATCATATCCAAACTTGAAATCTTTCCTAAGTCCTTTGAATCAATTTTCTGAACTTAGCCAAAATCCCATCTAAATCAACCTAAGATCAATTGATTTTCTTATGAATCAATCATATCTTCAATCATCTACCAAAATATAAATCAAATCTACATTCAAATGATCAAAATTAAATCAAACTAAATTAAATTAAAGATTAAAATCTAAGCCATGTGACCTACCTTCATGAGCTTAACCAATCTTAACCCAAATCAATTCAAACTCAATTTATTTTTCCATGAATTAATCATATCTTTAACTATCTTCATAAATATAAATAAAATATACATTTAAATCATCAAAACTAAATCAAACTAAATCAAAATACAAATCTAAACCCTTTAAGCCAACTCCATGGACTTAGCCAAATTCCATCATTCCAAAACCCAAATTCAAATAGTTTTCTCATGAATCAATCATACCTTCAATTATATTCATAAATATAAATGAAAATTACAATCATTAAGCCAAATCAAAATCAACTCAAGTCAAACCCAAAGCCCACTTGACTTGAAATATTCAAATGAACCAAAACTCTTTTAAACCCAAACTAATTGCAATTAAATTTATATATCAATCCCAAATCTATATATAAACTCAACTAAATCAAAGTCAACCCAAAATCAAGCCAACTAAACCCAATTGGCTCACTTGACCCAAAGTGACCAATGTGACCTATTTGAACCAAAATCTAATTCAAGCCAAACCAAAGTGAATTAAGCCAATCCAAACTTCATGGCATGATTATTGGTCATCTTAGGTTGATCAATTATCATAAATTGGTTCAAACCAAGTCAACCTTCTTAACTCATATGAATCCCAACTAGTCAAATTGCAACCCAAGCCAAATCCCTTGAAACCAATGATTCATACTAACACAAAATCAATACTTGAATATGACTTGACCTTCAATTAAGGAAAACCTAACCCAATTGGCCCTCTTGACCTAAGTTGACCTAATTTGACCTAAATGGCCAAAATAGGTCAAATTAAAATCTAAATCAAATTGATTGCAACCAATGGCTCAAGTTCATTCCAAGTTGATTATTGAACTTGATCAAAGCCTCAATTGAGCCCAATTGATCCACTAGACCCAAATGACCTATTGAACCTAACTTGATCTAAAGGGTCAAACCAACTTAAAACCCAATCAAATCAAAAATTAAACTCAACCAAAGCTCACAACATATTTTAAATGATCAACCAAGCCCAAATCAAGCCATGACTCAAGCCAATTTGGCCAATTGGGTCAAAATGGTCAACTCGACCCATTTTACCCAAATAAACTAAAACCAAATATAAACCTAATTGAACCAAACCAATGACACCAATGCACTCCAAATGATCATATGAACTTGACCCAACCCTTGGTTTGACCCAATTTGATCAATTGGTCAACTTGACCCATCCTAACCCAATTTGACCTAAATGGGTCAAATTAAGCCAAATCAAACCAAATTAACTCCAAATGACATGAAATTTGGCCCAACCCACTTTAGACTCATTTCAAATCTACCTAAATCAAATCCAATGATAAATGATCATCCTACCCTTGGGATAGGGGTATCACATGAGGAAAATCACCCATGTAAGTGGTTATTCCATTCCTTGAACACTTTGCACCCTCTTATTGGTCCACCTAGGCTTCTAGGACACTGCCCAACCTGACCCAAGGGTGGTTGGGTCAGCCATGACCCATGGGGAGGTGAAATCACCTCACCTATCCCATTGGAGCATTTGAAGCCACCAAGAACATCCAATACCTTCCTTGGTAGCCACCTCCACACCCTCACCCAACCAAATCGAGCCACCTCATCCACTCAAGGACCTCCACAACCCTATAAGATGGTCGGATGATCACATTGACCAAAATCAAGCCTATATGTCTAATCCAATGTATAAACCCCTCATTTTCACTCAAGCTCACACACTTGCAATCCTCAAAGCCTTAGCTACCCAAAACGAGCCGCCAGAGATCTTCCCTAAGCTCCCAAGCTCATCCCACAATCCCCACTCTCAGTTTCCTTCAACCTAAAATAAGGCACTCTCCCATTTGATCCCATTTGCTCCAAACTCAACCAAAGTGTAATTAACTTTGCACACACCTTCCTTGGAGCTAGCTGAGCAAGAACGAATTGCCTCCCGAGCCCTCCGGCCACCAGACGATCCACTTTGATCAACACTAACCACCTATGCCTCAGGTGTTGGCCTTCTGAGCTATCCACCTCAAATTGGAGCTTGTGCTAATCAGCAGAGTCTCGTCTCTACTAGATGAAGATTCCTCAATCAGATTTGGCACTGGTCTTGAGCTCCAGTGAGGTATGCCATTGAACCGATCCTTGTATGAAAATGTGTTAGAGCTCTTTGAAGAAAACTTCCACCCCGTGCAATCTTAGCCGTTTAATCCCCTTGTAGTGAAGGTGTGGGGTTCATTTGGAGTCGATCCGAGCTTAGCTGAGCTCAAATCATGTGAGTAATGGCGGACGGACTCCATTCCCCCTTGCTCACGTGATGATATCATGCACCGTCCATTCCACGTGATCAGAATGGACGGTCATGATTAGATCTGTTAGCATTATCCATTTTAACTCTTTATTGTCGCATGATTAATCATGGTCGTCCGATCTTAGATCAGATGGTGCACGAGAAAGCGTGTCCACCGCCATCGCCACGCAAGCGCTTACTCGGATTATTTTTAAAAACCAATCCCACAACACCACGTGGAAGAGTGCTGCATCACCACACCACGTGGAACCAATGGGATTAAGACTTAATCGAGCTTAATTAATATTTTTTAATAGCTAAAACTTGTAAAAATCATAACTAATTATTGAAAAATCATAAAAGTACAAATAAATACTCATTTTAAAGATATTTCAAAAGAGAATTTATTAAAAATATTCTTAATTAATTTTTAATAGTAATTAGAGTTTAATTAAGAAATTAATTAGCTTAATTACTCTTTAATTACCCAAGTGATTAATCTCAAGCTTTGTGGGTTAATTCAATGGGATGACCTCTGCCTCCCATAATTTTCTTGGGATTTATTGTTTAAGTAATTAAAAAAATTGACTAATTAAGTTGTAATTACTCTCCTAAATTAATTAACCACTAATTAATCACATGAATAGTAAAATATCAGTTAATTAAGTGGTTAATCACCATCCAATAGGGAATGGACTATGGAATGGGATTGAGGCCTTCTTCCTAATTTATTTCCCTAAGTTCATTTCATTAATCAAACTAACCAAGACTTAATTAACCAATTAAATTAGTTAATTAATTAAATTAAAATCATAATCATACTAGAGCTTAATTATTGAGATCTTGGGTAGACCCTTAGGTGTTCAACAACCTAAGGAAATTATAATTAGCCCATATGTGTTGGGGAGTTATAAAAGTACTTAATCAAGTTCTTTAGCATAACTTTTATGTTAAGTATAGTCATGTTTAATAATAATACAACCTAATTAACTCATAAAATCAACTTAATCATATTTCATTAAACCAAATTAATTAACAAACATGGGAATCAGTTAGGATCAGCAAACCTTTTCTCACATCCTTAAATCAAATCAATATGAAATTAAAAATAACATTAAGGAAGCTTTGGTTTACTTTAAATGATTTTGTTTGATATGATTATCCTTAGGAATTAGTTTGATTGAATGAAATCCTATATTTATGTTTATTTATTCTTTTCCAATCATTTTAAATGTTGTATGTCATTTGAAATGACACATTCATTTTTCAAAGTTAATTGAATCAAATGATTTTCCTTTATGTAAGCTTGCATCTGTTGGATTAATTTACCATATGTGTGGCTATTATCACTAATAAATTCAAATTATTTTTTTCAAAGTTTATGAATTAATTACATTGATTAGAGTGGTAGCAGTTATGAATATATATAGGTTTGCATGTGCTTATAGCTTAGACATATGAAGTAAAGCTTTCTTTTCCTTAATTCATATGTAGTTTTACATGTATTTGAATATTAATAAGTATATAGTCCAGACATCTCGAGGACACGAGGCTTTAGCTAGCCCCAAGGAGGTCATTTGACTATCTCAATTCCCTGGTTAATAGCGACACGTACTTATTTGATTTCATTTACATGTGTTCATATATTAGGATTTGGATAGAACATTAATCCACATGTATAAATGCTTTAATCAAATAAAAACACAATCTTTGCATGGTTTTTTTCTTTTATTTATGTATACATTCATATGTATTTGATAAAAGCAAGTGTTTAGTCTGGACATCCTAGGAATACAAGGCTTTAGCTAGCCCCAAGGAGGTCATTTTGATTACCTCACTTCCCTAGTTAACAATGACATGTACTAGTTTATGCCTCTTATACATATGTGTGTGTATTTAATTATGGGAAATAGAGCCCCTTTACTTTTATTAAGGATACATGCATTCATAACTGACTAAGTAATTGAATTAATCAATCATGTGATTTTTAGCTTTCTTTCTTATATTCATGCATACAAGTTTACATATGTTTGAATGCAAATGGGTATATAGTTTGGACATCCTGGGAACATGAGGCTGTAGCTAGCCCCAAGGAGGTCATTTGATTACCTCACTTCCTTAGTTAATAATGAAATGTACATATTTAATTTTTTCCCTGTGTATCTTTATATAAGAATTTAGATAGAGCTTTAAACTAATATGATTAAATAATTAATTCACATAAAATGATATAAACACAAATACATATATGCATTCATCATACAAGCATGTCAAAACACATTACATGTATAGATACACTTAAGATTTAAACATATGCATGTTACATGTGATGGAAAGGAATGATTTAATATATATCATGTGGTAGTAATTCAATTAAATTAATCTTAAAATGTCTTTCACATTAGATAGAATTATTTAAAGTGAACATAAACTTAAGAATAATTTTAAATGTGTAATAAACCATTCACTAAAGAGAACTAAATCGAATTAATATGTTTTAGAAAGTGGTTAAGGTAGGGATGAAAGAGGGCAATCCTCTTTCTTCTATTTATAACACTTAGATGCTAAGTGTAAATCATATGAAACAAAACAAAAAATATATAAATTAAAATTCTCAAATCAATTAAATAACTTTAAGTGAAATCAACTCTCCATGTTAAATTGAACTTTTCCAAACTTATAAAATACAACTCTAATGCTTAGTAAGACACACCACACAAGCCTTAACACACACATTAGAAATAAATCACCACTTTTAACTCTATGTTAGGATAGTGTATATATGGTGTATATTTTATTTTGTGATGTAATATTTTAGACTAGATGTTAGGGTGTATATTTTATAGATTGTATGTTAGGTCGTGATTAGCCTAATCATGTTATATGTAGGGGATTTTGCTTAAGAGATGCTTAAAAATAAATGTGAATGCTCTATTTGTAGGTTGTTTAATCCCTTAAGCATAATCCAAGTTAGGATAGGTGGGCTTGGCTACCCATGTGCAGGGTGCTAAATCCAAATTATATATATAACTGCTTGGGATTGTATGTATGTTTAGCTAACACTTATTTTGCAGGTGTAATTAGATTTACTTTTCCTATTTTCAGTATGATTTTGCATTAAGAATTAGGATTGGTGCTATGGGAGATTAGGATAAGTATTGGCTAGAAGGCTTTATTCTGGTGTGCTATGTGATGCCTTGAAGCCTACCAAAGAAGAAGGAAGAAAGAAGATAAGAAGAAATGAAGAAAGAAGACCCCTCATAGCATTATAAATTATTATTACTATTTTTTAATCCAGGGTTGTATAAGGGTAGAGCTTGACTACCCATCTTTCTTTTCGGGTTGTACGACGATACCCGACTACATCAGCCTCTTCTTCTTTTGTGTTTGTTTTATAAAAATATTTGATGATTTATTTAGTTTATGCACTAGAAATGACATACTTTTCTTTATTTCTTAAATGAATGAAATGTGTGGCCTGGATGCGATTAGGCCCTTAGAAAAAATTTAATTTTTCTATCCCAATTAATCACTCATAATTAAATTTTAAATAATTCATAACCTCTCCATGAAACCTAGGCATTAAATAAGATAATTAAAAGATTTAACAACTCTTTAGCTGAATGGTTGAATGTTTCACAAAACACATATCATATTATTTCTCTCTTGAAAATAGAGGATTTCCATCCTTACACGATAAGGGAATGCTTGGCCTTTGAGGGCATCCCTTGTGGTGGAAAACACCCATTTCCGCTGATTTAGTCAATAATCTACTTTCATCATGCATAAAGGCATAAAAAATCTTAAAGCCTTTTTTTTCAAATGAAGTCTCAAAATTAAATAAAATTTGAAAAGATTTGTATTTATAGATTAAGTCATTATTCATACCACTCATGCTCTAGGCTCTTAGGGAGTGAGTTTAAGGACTTTAGTCTCTTTCTAAATAAATAATTATCCTAACTATCTTACAATTCATAATACCAGACTACATGATTTTAAAATGGTAGGAGGAGTTAGTTGGCGACCAATCACGCGATTATAAGTCCAACAATCGGGTGGTTTATCCTCTCTTGTGGAGATAAACCTTATGTTCACCTATCACTTAGATTTAGGTCGTGCTTTAGTTCTTACTAAAGCTCCTTAGATTTAAGATCCAAGGTTGCTATTTCCTTTGGGCTACAAGCATAAATCCTCACCTCTTAGACATTTTCACAACCTTGTGTTGGTGGATTATAAGCCCTAGCAATCTAATAAAATTTAACTCAAATAAATAAATCTCTTCACTTTCAAATATATAAAGCCCAATCATAGGGTAGATTTGAATGCTTACTAGGCTTCCTAGTATCATGAGCATTTCCTACTTGCTCCCTTTGGATTCCAAAAATAAGTCTTCTCCTTGAGCTTTCACAATTGATTTTCCAAACCTAACCAATCTTTTGATAGTCTAACATTGAAATCTTTACAGATGATACTTATCTACGTTAATCGAGAATATTCTTAGAAAACTTTAATTTCTAAGATGTAATTAACTGTGGAGGCTTGCCTCCATATGAGACTTTAGAACCTAGTTTAATATAAAGCTTACTTTATTCATCCATATAAAGTAGGGGAAAATCTCAGTATATTTGAAGACCCATCATGCCTTAGGAGTCCTATTAGGTGATTTGGTCCATTGAAGGGTGATGTCTCTATCTCTCGAGATAGTATATCATACCTCAATATCGTACCCGATCATTTCAATAAGTACCCCCCCCCCCCCTACGATATGTGTAGTGTCCCACATCCAAAAATAAACACCACACCAACCAATACATTCATCATGCAATCACCCTACATTAAAACTCTGGTCTACTCAGGATATCTAAGATGAGACAACCCATTGCTGCTAATCAGACTCCCTTGACATTACAATTAGCCCTCTGATGTTGGTAGACTATAATAATGTAGCCCTAAGATGACAGAATCTTGGGATCTTGATCAATATTATCTTCTATTTCTCTCAGATAATCATTTATACTATGCAACACACATTACTAGACACTAATTCATATCATAGAGATATGTTTATTTTCAACCTTAATCGAGAGTGCTCTCTTACTTTGGTAAAAAGGGCAATTAACTATGAAGGCTTGCATTCATAAAAAGTAGAACCCGGATCTAAATAAACCCTAATATATTATTAGGAAAATCTAGTTGAATATATATTAATCTAACTCATGAAAAAAATATACTCCTACCCATCTCGATAAAAATGATGAAGAGCATCATCGAAGGTATTTTTTTTAGCAATCAGAGGCTAGTTTGAACCTTTTAAAATTTAAGGGAATTTTTTATCTAAAATGTATGCTAAAAATTTTTTTATTCTTAACAAATAATAAATACACTAAATCTTGCTCTTAATAAGTTATGATTTCAATAAGAGGCCTGCTTGAATAAGAAAGTTTAAAATAAAAAAAAAACTTAATTGAGGAGAATTAGTTCCATTTAAAAATTATAAGGTGAGTCTTTTTCCATAAAATATTTCAAATTATTTTTATTTTTAAAAATAACAAATGCACCAATTCATGCTATTGTGGTGCTTAAAAATGTGATGAGGGACACCACACAGATCTTAGAGAGTACTTATTGAAATGATCAAGTATGATATCAAGGAAGATATAATACTTCAAGAGGTGGAGATATCACCCTACAATGGACTTAACCATCTAATAAGAACTTCTAAGGCTTATGGGTCTACGTATACTAGATAGTTTTTCTCTACATCATATGGATAAAGTAAAACATAGTTTATTTTAAGCCAGGTTCTTAAGTTTCCTATAGGGGAATGACCTTATAATTACTTACATCTTGGGAGATATGAATCTTCTAAGAATCTCGATTAAAGTAATTGGCTAACATCTCTATAGATTTCAAAGCTTGGTATTAAAGGTTTGGTAATTTTAGAAATCACGTGGGAAGAGTTCAAATAAGAAGAGTCCTTAATGGATTCCAAAGGAGAATGAGTAGGAAGCATCCATGATATTAGAAAACCCAGTGAACGCTTCAATCTATCCTATAGTGAGGCTTTATATTTTTGAAGGAGAGTGAGTTGAAATCTTATTAGAAAGTTAGGACTTAAATTCCAACAACATAAGATTATGAAAATACCTAAGAGGTGTGGACTTATGCTCAGAACAAAAGTGAAATAAGCAATTTTTGAACCTACATTTAAAATGCTCTAGCAAATACTAAAAGCTCGACCTAAATCTACTTAAAGAAAGTGAGATAAGTTAATTCATTTCTACTAGAGAGAATGAACCAATCCTGACTGGTCTGGACTTATAACCGTTTGGAGTGGCTACCAACTAACACCTCCTATGATTTAAAACCATGTGGTTGGTCATATATAAATGCAAGATAGCCAGGTTATTATTAATTAAGAAAAAACTAGAATCCTAAACTCACTCCCTAAGAGACTAGATCATGATTGGTATGAAAATATTTACTCTGATTAATGCAATAAAATTTATAATTTTTATTTCATTTTTTTAACCCATCAATTTTGGACTAAGGCTTGGGAGAGTTTATGCCTAAATGCATGATGAAAATAGATTATGGGCTAAATTAGAGAGAAGGGGTGTTCTCCATTATAAGAGATTGCTCTCACAGGTCAAGTTTGTTCCTTATCGTGCAAGAGTGAAATAATATGCATGCATACTATTATGACATACAACCATACAGCTAAGAGGTTACTAAATCTTTTATTTTTTTTTATTAAAAATCCTAGGCTTTATGGTGAGGTTATGAATTGCTTAAATTTTAGTTAAAGTTGTTAAGTTGGAGTAGAAAATTTAATTTTTCCTAAAGATCCTACCACTTCCAAGTCGCACATCAAACATTCATATTTTAAGAAACCTATGAAAAGCATGTCATTTTTATTCTGTAATCAATATAAACATGACAATCAAACATTAATCACGTAAAAAAAGGCTGGTGCGGTCTGGTACTATTGTAGACCTTAGAAAAGAAAATAATTTAGATAGTCAAGCTCTACCCTTATACAACCCAGATTATAATTAATTAATTAATTAAATTAAAGCTATGGGGGTCTTCAATTCTTCACCTTCATCATCACTTCATGGATTAGGCACTCTAAGTATTATAGGGCCTCCCAAGTCTAAGCCTTCTAGCCACTACTCACCCTAAATCCCATAGCTCTAATTCTAATCCTATTATAAAAATTACATTTTTTTTTAAATGAAAATCTAACTACAACTGCAAAATAAAGATTAACTTAACATACGGCTACACCAATCAGTTAAATTTTATATATTGGGGCTTAGCACCCTACCTCGGGTCGTCAAACCCATATGCCCTAATGGATTACGCTTAGGAACCTAAGCAACACCTATAAAGCATATATATATATATATATATATATATATATATATATATATATATATATATATATATATATATATATATATATATATATATATATATATATATATATATATATATATATACAAAAAATATATATATATATATATATAATTATAGTGGTTACCTTACTAGTAGTCTAATGTCACTAACTTCACTACAAATGATCCTAACATCTAGTCTAAAATATTATATCACAAAATAAAACACCAATCCATCACAACAAAGTGCCAACCTAACCTAAAACTATGATCAGAGACTTAGCATTCTAATATGTATGCTATAACTTAGTGTGGTATGAAAAAGTTAGGCTTCGATGTTTGAACTTAGCTAATAATGAATGTTCAAATTTCCCATTAAATGATGATTATGTTTTAAATTATTAATGGTTTAAGATAAATTTTAAACTTAACTCTTAATTTCTTTATATGTTTTGTTTCATCTAAATTTAGAATTTTCAAGAGAGAAAGGAGGAGTGAGATTCACCTTAATCCCTAACCTTAGGTTAAATCTAAAGATGAATTTTATTACTTTTAATCATCGTAATGAAGTGTTATAAATTTTTTTTATTAAGCTATGTGTTCGGATTTGGCCTAAGTGGCTTTATCTAAACATGAAAGACATCTTAACATTAATAAACCAAATCCTGGCTGATTTAATGATATTTTTCTTGACTTTGCTTCATCATGCCATAATATTCATTTTATTAGATAACATACTAAATTGAATAACTAGATTTAATGAATATATATATATATATATAATTTCACACTTAATGTATTTTTTTTATTTTTTTCCAGTTGATATTCTCAATCAACTATTCCACACTTAATGCATGAATGAATTAATGCATTTTCATTAATAATTAATATATGAGATATGATGCATGAATTTTGTAAAAGAAAATGACTTAAATATACCTTATGCATATACATACACATTAGTATCTTGAATTTATATAAGTTTGTGTCATTGTTAAACCAGGGAAGTAAAGTAATCAAAGACCCCCTTGGGACTACTTAAAGTCTCGTGCTCTTGAGATGTCCAAACTATATACTTGTTAATTCATATACATATGCATACATATATTGGAAAAAGGATGAAATGAAATTATATATATATATATATATATATATATATATATATATATATATATATATATATATATATATATAAGCGAAATAATTTAATCTTAATATGTAATTCACTACAAATCTTATGATACTTATTGTTGTTATACTAAAGATACAATCTATCAAGACCTCCTTTTGACCAGTAGCACTACGACCTCGAATTTCTAGACTATATACCTTTAAAATTGTAGTGCATACATTTAAGATTTTAAATTTTAATTATTCATATTGATTTATATTTAGATTAATAGATAAATTATTTTTAAATTAATTTAAAAATAATTTAAGATTTACTAATGATAATAGCCACACTATTTAATTTAAAGCATGTAATTAAATAAAACCTTTTTATTTATTTTTGAAACTTCAATGCATGAGACATATGAAAGACACATTTATGAATGAACGAAGCAAAGCAATTAAATATAATCACATAACTTATTTAGAATTATTAATTCCTAAGGTTATTCACATGAATATAAGCACTATCAAACTTAATCTAAATCATTAAAGGTTGATTTTTAAAATTTTAATAATTTAATCCTAATGATGAGAGAAAATTATTAAAAAGTTTCTCCTTGAACCATTTTTGTTCATTAAGTGATTCAAAAGTAGTTTAAATTATTTTTATGAATTAATTAAAGTTAATTAATTATTTAATCAATTAAGTCTAAAAGAGCCTATAAATTTAATTAAGCTCTAAATATAATCACAAAAATTATGAAAAATTTTATAGAAAATGCATAAAAATGAAATAAATATGTCCTAAAAATTTTAATGTAATTGGGCTTGTAATTAGGAATTAATTAAAGAAATAGGGATAACTCATAATCATCAATTACACTCAAAATAACTAAATACAAAAAGGACCTCATCAAATCTTTTTAGAGGTCTACATTAATTATTATGAGTTTTTTAAGTTCTAGGGTAATTATCAATTTAATTAATTAAATGAGAGCCCTTTAAAGTGATTTTGAGAAATAATCAAGACTATTGACCTCATTTTTGGAAGAGGTTAATATCACTTATGAAATCATTAATTAGGATACCTAATCTTAGATTAGGAACCTCCTAATTAAAGTGCTTCGGACACTATATCTAGTGACCTAGTACATCTTTCTTGAGTTTGATCTAACCTAATGGGCTTAGGTATACTCAACCTAAATTTTAAATTTGGATTAAATCAAAACAAATCCAAATAATTCTAAATTAAATCAAAATGAATGAATTTGAAACCAAATCAAAGTCAAATATAGTCAACCCATTTGACATAAGTTTGACTTAGGTGGGTCCCACCAAGTCAAAGGTCAAACAAAAATTTGACCTAATGAAATCATTCTAAATATTTTAAATGATAAAATAAATATGTTTAATTATGAATTTAAAGAAATTTAAATTTATTTAGGCCTTACTTAGGTTAATTAGACCACTTAGTCTAAATGAACCTAAATGGATCTCATTGGGTTCAAACCAAAATCAAATTAAAATCAACTCAATTTGATTGCTCAAAATTATTTGAAAATGATAATCAAACATAATACAACCCATTATTAGGTCTAATTTGGTCAAATTGGACATTTGATCGAAATAAACCCAAGCTTAACCCATTAAGTCCACTTTGGGTCAAATAGGTTCAAATTAAAATAAAATTGAAATCAAATGAATTTAATAACTCTAAATCATCTCACACATATAATCAAGAATGATTGGAGTCCAAATAAAATCCAATTATGTCAAATGGATCATTTGAACCTAATTGGAATCAAGGTTAACCCATTTAGACCTGAATGAGTTGAAATGAAATGAAATCTAAAATTAATTCAAATCCTAAATGAATTAATCAAATCAAAATATAATAAATCATCAATTAAAGATGATTGCATCCAAAATTTAATGAATTGAACAAAAAATAAAACACTTTGAATCCAAATGCTTGAATTGGGTTCAAATTTCCAATCAAATTCAAATGGATTTGGATTTAATCACAAACTCACATTCAGTTTGTTTTGGGTAGCCACTCACTAGCCTAAAGGTTGTAATGGTGATGCCAAATGTCATAAATGGAGCTAAAGGGGAGATGAGTGGACGTTTTGATCAAGTAAAAATGCCTCATAGATTCCTCCTCTTCCCATCATCCAAAATTCCTTGGATTTTATCCAAGTGGCCTTTGACCACCTCTTGGAGAGTGGTTCCAAGGCTGAGAATCAATGGATCGACCCTCAAGCAAAGGTAGAATCGACTTCCTCCATGAAGAAGAGAAAGAAGAGGCAAGGGAGAAAGCCAAGAGAAACCAAGCTCACGTCCAAGGGAGGAAAGGGGAAGAATTGACTTCCTCCCATCAAATCTTTTATCCAAATACACTCAAAAGACCAAGGGGTCAAAATCTACCCTTTGGCCAACCATCACGCCGCCAGTGGCCGGAATCCAGCCACCTAAAAGGTCGCATACATGGATCTCGGCCATGTATGAAAAGGGAGGAAGGAGAGCCTTTCCTTTCCATCTTTTCATCCCAAAATACTCACAAAGGGAGGAGATGAAGAAAGGAAGCATTCCCCTAACCCTTTGCTATCGGAACGCTGGAATTTGACCAAATTCAGTTGCTACCGATCGGCCATTAATGGAAAAATGATAGGGAGTTCATTTCACCTCAAATTGAACATACCAACATGTTTTAAAGGTCGATGCAACCTCAAACAAATCCTCAACGCTACCCCTCACTGCCGATGAGCCGGAGAATGGCCAAACCCGATGAAAAATAGTTTCACATTGGTCTCCAAGGCATTTGGTGGGAAGCAAACCACCAAATCACATCCATGTCTTTGTCACATCGAGACGAAGGTGTTCAAGTCGATCCCACCACTGGAGATCATTGAAGTTGGCGTTGCCTCACAACCAACCTCTATAGTGTTCGATTTTGGTCATTTGTGAAAAAAATTGGATCCCCATGGGGATCAAACTAGACAAATCGATTGTAAATTGATCCTTGATCATTTTGTAATCAAAATCGAGTCAAAATCATCCTTAGATCGCTGAAAATCCATCAAATTTGACAGACGATGTCTGTCTCTCACCGGAGATGCTCGGGAAATGATCTCAGTCATCTGTTCCTTCTATTCGGAATGGATGATCGAGATCTAGCCGCATGATCTGATTAATCACCTTAAGGAAATTATGAAATGAATCGGGATCATCCAATCTTTGATCGAACAATCAAGATTCTTCTTGCATGGCCTCACTTTTGATGTGGCCGCCATGCGGATTCCACGATGCCCAATGGCACCGTGCCATGTAGCAAAGGTGCCACGTCGACACCGCCATTTTAAATTGGTAAATCCCATTTTAATTAATTAAAAAATCAATAAAAATATCTAAAACTTTAAAAATCGTAGAAAATTAAATATAAATTTAAAAAATGTAAATGATGACTCTATGGATTCATCTCAATGAGTAGAATTTATTAAACCCAAAATCCCTAACTGATTTTTGGGTAAATTTAGCTTAGTTTAATTTAAAACGAAATCAATTTGACTCAAATTAATCACAAACCACTAATCCACTTGAAATAAAAAACTTTGGGGAACTAAAATTGAGGTTAAAATGCACTTTAAGAAAACATTTCTTGAATTATTGCTGAGAAATTCAAGAAATATCAAATTTCAAACTTTAAACTTCAATTTTAATTAAATAAATTACAATTAAATGAAATAATTCAAAAAATGGATCAAATAACTTTAAATTAACATAACAAACATTAATGAACTTAGAAACATTAATGAAACCCACTGAAACTTAATAAATCACAAAATTTCCTAATTAGGTAATTAATTTAATTAATTAATTTAAATAATTTATCAAAACTTAGAAAAATCACAATAAATCAACCAAATTTCCACAAATTATGAGTGAACCTCTATTGAAGTATCTTTTAGAGAGGAATCAAAGAAAAATAAATTCCTTAAATAATCCTCATTAAATTAGGCTGAATTTGGGTTTTAATGAAATAATTAAAACCTTAATTACACTCTAATTATGCATCTGAGTAAAATGAAACTTTAGAAATATAAAATTGGCAAAGAACCCCACTTTCCATAAAATATTCAAATCCAATTGACCTTTGTATTAAGAATTGTTGAATTTCTAAATCTCTAGGTCAATATAAATCAAATAATAAATTAAAAAATTCATAAATCACAAAAATTCATAAAATAACTTGAAATAATCTTCATTAACATCAAAACTTTCAAGGATAGTTCTTCAACATCCTAAATCAAAATACTTGATCACTTTTATACTTAAGGGTTTATGAAACTAATAATGCATATTAAGTTTAATTAAACCTTAAGGCTAATGAACTCATGATCAAATAAATCAATACAATCCTAATCCATAATCAATATAAGCTAAGAATGGATTAAAACATTAACCTAAGTGCCTTAGGTTAACATAAATTAAACCAAATGAACATGAATTCAAACTAAATGTTATAACCATTCAAATTAAATGGAATAATTTAAATCAAATGAAACAAATCAAATCAAATTGAAAATAAACTCAACCAAGAATGAAATTTAAATTAAATCAAAGAAATGAATTGAAGACTCAAATTCTAAAAGAACTAAAAACTACAGAACATTAATCTAAAATCTAAATTGAATTCAAACCCAAATCATCTAAATGAATCTAAAAGGATTAATTAAGATACATAAGGATCTTAGTTAAGCCTTTGAGATGAATCTTCATCTTAAGATGAAGGTTTAATTTCACTAGGGGTTAGGATGTTGAATAGATTGAGGTCCACCCAAAAGTGAAATCTATTATATTCTCCATTCTTAAAAACCTAAACTTTAATTTAACAAAATAAAAGTGAACTTGGAAATAAAAATAAAATCATTAAATAATTTGAATTGAAATCATCCAAAGGTAAATCAAATAAACTCAAAACTCAAAGTTGAAACTTGAAGTAGAAAGTCCTAGCAAAGTCTTATCATGCAAGCCTATTTTTTTCACTCACTAGATCATTAGGTCATGGACCCCAGACTTTGGTTAGGTCAATATGTGATATTTTTGTGTACTCTGTGTTATAATGTGATGTGCTTTTCATTTCTTTGTGGTATACTATTTTATGCTATATGTCTAGGATTCTTTATATGTTAGACTACATGATAGGACATTCTTTTAGAACTAATATTGTCTTTGGGTGTGTGTGTGTGTGTGTGTGTGCTAGAAATGTACTAGCATAAATAAATTAAAATTATTATTTTCTTGCAGGTGTGCTTAAGTCTTTAAGCATACCCTAATAGGGTAGGTGGGCTTAGCAAGCAACTAATGCTAAGCCTCTATGTTTGTGAAATATAATTGTTGTATGATATTTGTATTTTCTTGACATCTATTTTGTAGGGCTTAGCATTTATTTAGAAATTGAAATATAAATTTAAGCTTAAAATTAGGTTAGGATCTATGGGGTTTGGGATTAGTAGAAGCTAACCCTACTAAGAGATGGTGCAAAGGTCCCCTATAAAGCCCAATGGAGGTCTCTGAAGAAGGAGATGATCCTGGAAAGAAGACTCATAAACCTAAACTTATAGTTCTAGGCTGAGTTGTATAAGGGAAGAGCTCGACTACTCATTTACTCTTTCTTTCAGGGTGTACAACAGTACCCAGACACATTGGCCTTCCTTTAAATTAAATTGGCTTAATTTATTTTGGGTGCGCAATAGAATCAACCTACTTTTCTAGATTTCTTTTTATGTTGTGCTTTTTGTGATGGATGCTTGGATGTAGACTCATAAGGAAAAAATTAAATTTTCTACCCAATTAAATCTAATCAACTCAAATACAAAATAATGAAATTTAAAATCTCATATAAACTAAAGCCTTAAGCAAAACTTAAAATAGATTAGAAATAAATAGCTCTTGAAAATTATACAATCATATTGCTCTAAATTCTTGAATTGGGCACTTCACCCATTACACATAAGGGGCATCTAACATATGAGGATGACCACCTTCTTGGGGAAGTTTTCCTTCTATTAATGATTTGGCCCATAACCAAATTTAATTGCATGGTGTGTAGGCAAAAAAAATACATGCCCCAAAGCTTTAAAAGAATCTCAAGTAAAAACATATAAAATTTTGAAAATTATGCATTAGTTAGTGCATTTCATACTCTACATGATTTTAGGGATTTGGGAGTGAGTCTAGGGTTCTTAGATTCTTTCCTAAAAAGACAACAGCCTAGCCATCTTGCATACATAATACTTGCACCATGAATTTAAAATGCGCTTAGGTGGTGTTAGTTGACAGCCCTTCTAAGTAGGTTGTAAGTCCAAAAGAGTTAGGGATAGAATTGTTCCCTCAAGTGAGAGGAATTGCCGATAATTCCATAAATAAAACTAGGTCAAACATTTGCTTGTGTTAAAAATACATATAGACTTAGATTCTGAAGCATTCTCTATGGAGTAAGTCTTCAACCCTAGCCATTTCTGCAATCTTGTGCTGTTAGAATCTAAACTCTATATCTCTAAGAAAATACTAACTCAAATCTAAATTAAATTTTAAAATTCAAAGCCCAATGATAGAATAGTTGAAATGCTAACTAGGCATCCTAGTATCAATAAACATTTCCTACTTAATCTTATTTGGCTTTCAAAAGAACTCTTTCCATTTTGGATCATTCCCAATTAAAATTTCAAATATCATTCCTTTGAAAACCAACTTAAAACTCCATAGAAATAATAATTTATTTCTTTAATCAAGAGTATTCTTAGGAAGAGACCCTTCTTAAGATGTAATTAACTACTTGCTCTTATAGGGAACCATGAACCCAATTTAAAATAAACCCTGCTCTACTTCCCATGTAGTTCAGGGGAAAACTCTCTGGTATATGAAAGTTCCATTAGCCTTAAGAGTTTATTAAATAACTGAATCCATTATAGGGTAACATATTTATCTTTCGAGATAATATATTTACTCATTAACGATGCATTAGATCATCTAAATAATAAATTCATAAACTCTATATGATGTCATAAATTTTCCCCACAAATACTAGAGGTCCTAATTAATTTTTTATCACCCTGATTATTTTAATATGTAATTAAGCTTTCATAATTAATTTCATAACTTTCTTAATTTTAATTATTTATCAAATGCATAAAAATGACTAATTTAGGTTCAAAAATTTGGATTTCCCAAATTACTTTACAAATTAACCTAAATTAAGTATGAGAAATAGTGGTCATCCCATAAGACTATCACACCAAATTTCAAGCTAATCTGATAAGCGATTAAAGCTTAATTATATTAATTAAGTAAAATTTCAAATCTTAATTAATGCCTATACACTTGATAAATTTTGGGACTTTTAGTTTTATTATATTCTCCTCTATTTAAGCTTTACATGGAGGGTTTATTCATATTTCTTAGATTTGTTTAATTAGTTATGATTTTTTAATGTTTTGCATAATTAAAGTAATTAATTAATGCTTAATTAAACCCTAATTTAATTATTTTTGTGATTTAGTGTGATCCAGATGATTTAATTAATTTTTTTAGATCTTTAATATTTATTAAAGTGATTTTAATTATTTTGATAATTTTTTATAATTTTTATATTTTTTTAATTTTTTATTTATTTAAAATTAATAATTCTTAAACTAGAAGGCTATTTAACTTGAAATTTTTATGATAGGTAGGCAATAACATTAAGTTTCTTTTCTAAAATTTTCAACTTAATTTATTTAGTATTTTAAGAGTACTAAAACTCAAATCACGCCTAAAATATAACTAAATTTAGGAATTTTGGTTCATTAGATTCCTCTTGAAAATCAAATCAATAGAGCCTTTGTTTACCTTTTTTAGCTTCATATTTTAATTTTTATAATTTTTAAAAATTTTAGGTCATATCTAATGGAATAAATAAAAAAAGAAATCTAATCATGGTCGTCCATTTTATCTAAGTAAGATGGATGGCCTAAAGGTTATCTTCCTCATGAGAGGCAGACCAAAATGAGTTAGATGGATGGGAGGTATCCCAAACATCATCAAATCTTACAATTTTTTGATGATCTAAGTCAAAAATAACTTTATTTCATGTTGGGGAATTGAAAGAAAGAAAATGCAATGGAATCTAATGGAAAATCCTAGATTCGTACAAATTTTTCACCAAACACAAACACCTATGTTTAATTTAAGGTTTAGAGAAGTTACCTCACTGAAGCCAACATTCAATGGCTGCTAGAAGATATCCTCTTTTGCCTCCCTATGAAATGTTACAGTCATCGTACGCCATCGCCCATTGCTAAAAATTGGTTGCTCTTGGACTTAAGAGAGCACAAGAGGTGGGGAGAGGAGTTTTCATTTGGTTGGAAAAAAATGTGTGTGTGTGTGTGTGTGTGTTTTAGTTTGTTAAGAAGAAGAAAAGAATGAGGTGTGTAGAAAGTTCTCCTTTTTTTCTCCATGCCCTCCTATGTGAAGAGATATATATATTTTGACTTAAGACTTAAGTTGACTCAGCTTAGTCCAAAATTGAGTTGGGTTGAGTCAAGTGAGCCTTGTTTGCCTAATTAATTTAGGATTAAGTTTAAATTAATTATTTAAAATACTTATTATTAATTATTTTGATTTAACCTAAGCCAAAGTCAACTCAATTTGACTTAAATAAGTCAAATTAGGCCAAATGGCCTAATTTGTCATTTTGAGTTCAATTAGGTCCAATGGTCAAATTAGGCCCAAATTAAGCTTAGATTAATTTTGAATGAGTTGATTCAATATTTTTTAAGCTTTTAGGAAAGTTTAACTTGATTTAATTTTGATTAAATTTGATTTGAGTTTAGTGGGGTTCATATGGTTTAATTTGGGTCAAATGGCCTAAATGGCTAAATGGAGCCCAAACTGGGATCAAATTAAGATTAGATTAATTTTTAATGATATAATATAATAATTGTAAGCCTTTATGCAAGTTTATTTTGATTTGATTCTAGTTAAACTATGTATGAGCTTATTAGAGCCCACATGAGTCAAATTAAGTCAAATGATCTAGCTAGCCATTTTGTATCATGTCTAAATTTAGTTTTATGTTTGTTTATATTTATACATTATTTGTGTGTTTTTAGTTTTATTTAATTTAGATTTATTTTTATTTTATTTTATTTTAATGGACGTAGATGATTTCGAGCTTAAATAGAGTCAATTGGGTTGATCATGCTAATTGACTCAATCTAGGCTCATTTGAGTGAACTCATTTTGGGTTAAGACTTAAGTTGACTTAACTTAGTCCAAAATTGAGTTGGGTTGAGTCAAGTGAGCCTTGTTTGCCTAATTGATTTAGGATTAAGTTTAAATTAATTATTTAAAATACTTATTATTAACTAATTTGATTTAACCTAAGCCAAAGTCAACTCAATTTGACTTAAATAAGTCAAATTAGGTCAAATGGCCAAATTTGTCATTTTGAGTTCAATTAGGTCCAATGGTCATATTAGGCCTAAATTAAGCTTAGATTAATTTTGAATGAGTTGATTCAATATTTTTAAGCTTTTAGGAAAGTTTAACTTGATTTAATTTTGATTAAATTTGATTTGAGTTTAGTGGGGTTCATATGGGTTAATTTGGGTCAAATGGCCTAAGTGGCTAAATCGAGCCCAAACTAGGATCAAATTAAGATTATAGTAATTTTTAATGATATAATATAATTATTTTAAGCCTTTATGCAAGTTCATTTTGATTTGATTCTAGTTAAACTATGTATGAGCTTATTAGGGCCCACATGAGTCAAATTAAGTCAAATGATCTAGCTAGCCATTTTATATCATGTCTGAATTTAGTTTTATGTTTGTTTATATTTATACATTGTTTTTGTATTTCTAGTTTTATTTAATTTAGATTTATTTTTATTTTATTTTATTTTAATGGACGTAGATGATTTTGAGTTTAAATAGAGTCAATTGGGTTGATCATGTTAATTGACTCAATCTAGGCTCATTTGATTTTAGATTTCAATTTAGGTTTACTTAATTTAAGTTTTTATTGAATTATGATGAATTTGGATTTGATTAAACTCACATTGTCACATTGGGCCAGGTCAAGTCTTCTAAGGTTTACTATGCCAACACAAGTTTTTACCTTAATGTGTTGACTTTTTAATTTAATTTTGATACTATATTTAGTTTCATTTTGATTTATTATTTCTATTTTTGCTTAATTTTAAGTTATACACTTAGTTACTAATTATAGTATCCTAAGTACCTAATTAAGAAGCTCTTAATCTGAGGTTGGAGATCTTAATTACTAAGTTAATGTGGTTATTAACCTCACTCAAGGTTAACAGAACCTTAGTGCCTAGATTAAATCCTAAGTATAAGAGGAGTGTTGTTAACCTCACAAAAAGTGAGGTCAACTACCATTCATTAATTAAAAAGTGATGATTTGATCCAGAGGTTAACTCGATTGAGCAAGTCATATTGAGAGTTAGGTATAACAACCCAATAACAATGAAGGTCTGATTGTAGTCTAATTTTGATTACTATCGAAAAGTGGTAGATCAAAAATATATATAATAAATTATTTTAAACCTCTCAACATTACAAATCATATAAAATTAATCGATTACAATTTAATGGTTGAATTAATGAAACTATTTTAAGAAATTTGAGAGATTAATTATAAGGCAAAAATACTGATAATTGATATGAATCTTATATCAATTTTTTGTATTCCTAAATGTATTATGATTCCTTAGATGACTCATCAATCAAAGCCCCATAAAAGCTATAAATATTTTGAAATAGTATAGATTCAAATTAGCGTGGGTTAAAAAAAGTAATGATATGCCACCATTTCTATCTTGAAATATTATTATCGTAATTAATAGTTTAACATTATTGTTTGTTTATGAATCATAGGTTTATAGATATCATAGTAACTCTAAAGAATTAGAGGCATTACTCACTAAGATAGATTTTTAAGAGGTTAACTAATAAGTTAATGGGGTAGTGGTGGTGGTAAAGTTTACCCATCAATAGATATTATTGGTCTCTTATACATGGGAAGGAAAAGGGAGGTCAATCTTGTTTAGTAGCTAGTTTAAGTCGATTTAGTTAGTTCATGCTCCAAACATGTCCAAATTTTGGCAATTTTGGCATCACTGGAATTTTTATAAGGAGATCATTACAATTAGACTATAATTTTTTTTTTTAATTTAGACTATTTTATCCATAATTTTTTTACTCAAAATTTAAACATGTTCAATTTATTTTAATTCACTTTAAATTGCATAAGGTATGTGCTTTATGCCCAAAACTATCTTAAATTTGATGAGGATCAAAACTAAGACATTGTGTTTAATTTTTTCATAGGAAGAAAACATGTAGCCAACTATTGGCAATATTAAAGATTAATGGACTTGACTAATTTGATGATTAATGAACTTACTTTTAATTTCTTATTATCTAGATGAGACTAACATTAACTATGCACTCTTAAAATTTAAGCTAAAGCATTAGAACTATTTTATATTAAAATTAATCATATATAGACTCCACCCTACTAGAATTGAAAGCCAACATTAGTTGAAGCCTTACTTGAACTTCCTCCATAGTAGTAACTTAAGCCCATATTTCTTATTGAAATGTCCAAAATCATTTAGAAAATCAATCTATTTTTGTTCAACTATTTCTCTCTCTCTCTCTCTCTCTCTCTCTCTCTCTCTCTCTTGCATGAAACTTTAAAGCCTTTCCATTTTATGAATTAGTTATATATGGCAAATTATAAGAATAGAATATTCAAATAGTGTATAAGCAAATCATGTAAAAACTTAAATCTCATAAATTCACTATATAATCAATCAAATTATACATAAATTTAAATATCAATAAAAAAGTAATAATTATATGGTGATTAAATGATAAATTAAAAGAGATGTAAATTAGAAAGGAAATACAGATCTATAAAATAAATGAAATTAAATACAGATCAATATTTCAATACCTATAAGTGTATAACATCTTTCTTGTGATTTATATAGAAAAAGTAGATCCTCAAGAAGCCTCAACTTATTTATAGATATGGATTTTCTATATATATATATATATATATATATATATATATATATATATATATATATATATATATATATATATATATATATATATATATATATATATATATATATATATATATGATATTTTAATATATGCATCTTATCGATCCTTGATTGGAAGGAGATTTTTTTTTTTTTTTTTGTTAAGTGGATTAAGCATTGATTGTCATAAAAGATTGTGGCATCCTATTATATTTTATCTAGTTTACGACAGTGTCATGAAGGGTGTAAATGTAATTCATGGTACATTTTCATGTACCTGAATCTCTTCCTAAGGTCGTTTCCAAATAAACATCCAATTATAAGTCAACTTCTTAAAATTATGATGAATAAATGATTCATTTTACATTTAAAGTATCACAAGATTCATCATTCAAGTGATCTTTTTGTAGATTTTGGTATGTGTAATGTGAAGAGACTAACAATTCCCATTAATAGGTTGAAGAGGCTTGAAAATGATAACAATGATTCATAAACCATAGAAACTAAATACTTTTAATAGTTTTTATTTAAAGTCAGCTTTCTAAATTAATAGTACATAACATCCAAAAACATGTTTGGAATGTATTTAAAAACATATACATTAATTTTAAAAGTCCATAATCATTATATCTAATTTATTTTTATGAGAAAATAATTTATTATTTTAAATTTAATTGTTATTTTTAATTTTTATTTTTCTCTTACATGTGGAGGTGTGTGATCGCTCAGAAGAAACACCTTTGAGGATGTGCTCCACCGTATTTATGGGATGGGCAGGAGTATGTACTTTCGTGAGGTAAATTTATTATTTCATTGTATATTTAATTTGACATTAGCTCTTTTCTGAGCTAAAGTTTTCTTAGCTTGTCTTCCTTGACAAATAATGACGAATGGGATGGATGATTATCTGCTTTAAATTAATTTGAATAACAGATTTCGTTTCATTTAGACATATCCTCTCTAATTGTAATATTAAATCAACTTGGCCATCATCAAGGTGAGTTAGGTTCTGGTAACCCAGACCCAATCATGAGACCCAACCAGGGAGGGTGTTCGCAAGACGAATAGATAAAAAGTGCTCACATGGCAAACAAATGTAAGGTTGTTCACATGTTGAACATATATAGAATAGGCTTATATCTTTTTGGAATGCCAAAATTATGTAGATATTCACATGGTGAACATATAGGGGTTATTCGCATGGTAAACAGATAAAAGATTGGACTTACATCCTTTATGAATGCTAGATTATGTAGATGTTCACATGGTGAACATATAGGGGTTGTTCACATTGGCAAACAAATAGAAGATTGGGCTTAAATCCATTTGGAATGCCAAATTATATGGATTTGTCCATATGGTGGACGGATATATTGTTGTTCGCATGGAAAATGAATTATGAGATATTTGCATGGCAAACAAATAGAAGACTTGTCTTACATCCCTTTAGAATGAAAAATTATATGAATTTTTCTACATAGTGGATGGATATATTACTGTTTGCATGACGAACGAATTATGAGATGTTCGCATGGTGAATGAAGCTACACATTTAGTTTAAAGGTATAATGGATCAATGCTTTAGAGCTAAAAAGGTAGCATCCGGATGATATCATAATGGCACCTTAGCACTGCTAAGGTGGCATTTTGATAAGATATATATGTATATCATTATAAAGCACAACACTTCGGTGCCACATGGGTAGTGTCACAACATTTTAATTATTAGTTGATTTGAGTTGTTAAATGTCACCTTGATGTTGGAGGTATAACACTTAGGCGTTGTGTTATGAGAATGAAACCCGAAAGCTTGGCACCTTGGCCCTGTGTTCTGGCACCTCGGTGCTTTACCATGGTGCCATGAAGCAGTGGGGCAAATCCTTGAAGATTTCATTTATGAGAGCTTGATGCCTCAATGCTAGATTCTGGCATCTCGGTGCTATGCGAGCATTTTCCCTCGGCACCTCGATGCTAGTGCATTACACCTTGGTGTTGTGGGGTAGATCCTCAAAGATTTCATTTCTGAGAGCTTGGTGCATCGACACTATGGGGGCGAATCCCCTAGCTCCTCCATGCTGGTGCCATGGCGCCTTGGCACTGTAGGATATAACTACATGAATTAAATTGAATTCTTTAATATTTCTATGATTTTAAAATGCATTGGTTGAATGATAATTTAGCAATGTTACATTTTTATTGATTTAGTGCAAAACACTCTCCTCCTTTGTTCTAGATCTAAGATCGACAGAGGGTTGGGTTTCTCTTCTCATGTCGGAATTAAGTTCGACTACAGATGGTCTTCAATTTTGTTATTTATGGAGTCTGCATTGTTCCTTTAGCTTGGAGGAAGAAATCCTCTAGTGTTGTCTTCTTAAGAAATGAGAATGAATGCTAGTAAGAAGAGAAAGAGCCTGGGGGGTAGGAGAAATAGAAGACCTCCATGAGTGGACTAGACACCCCTAATTATAGTAGTGTTTCCTATAACTATTCCCTCTCATTAGTTGGTGCAATGCCAAGATGATTGTCTCGCAACACTGTATTGTAATTTTGACAGTTAGTTTTGGCAGTTATCCTACTATAAGGTTAGGGCGGTGCCTCAACACCAAGAACATAGCGCCGCATTGCTATAGCCTAACATTTTTTTTATTATTTCTATTTATTTATTTACTTATTTATTTATTTTATATGTGAATAGTGTGGTGTTTAAAAATGTGCGAGAACACTATGCAGATCTTAGGGAGTACTTATTGAAATGATCAAGTACAACACCAAGAAGTAATATACTATGCTGAAAGGTGGAGCCATCAACTACAATGGACTCAATAATCTAATAAGGATTAATAAGGTTGATGGGCCTACATGTACTAGAAAATTTTCCTCTATCTTACACAAATGAAGTAAGAAAGAGTTTATTTTAAACCAAGTTCTTAATCTCTCTATAAGGGCAAATCCCTATAGTTAGCTACATCGTAGGGGGTATGAATCTCCTAAGAAAACTCTTGATTATAGTGGATGGCTAACATTTCTGTGTATTTTAAAGTTGAGAATGAAAGATTGGTAATTTTTGGAAGTAAATGAAAAAACTCAATTAGGAAGAGTTCTTAAAAGAGTCTAAATGAAGATAAGTAGGAAGTGTTCGTGATACTAGGAAGCCTTGTGAGTATTTTAATATATCTTATGGTGAGACTTTATAATTTTTGAAATGGCATATTATTATTATTTAAATTGATATTTTATTAGAATGCTAGAACTTATATACCAATAATACAATATTATGAAAATGCTTAAGAAGTGCTGATTTATACCTGTAGCAAAAGAGAAATGGGCTACTTCGGATCCTAAATCTAAGGTGCTCTAACTTAAGCTAAGAGCTTGATTTTATCTATCGAGGGGAATGAGATATCTTAGCTCCCTTTCAGTAGAGAGTGTGAACCCATCCAGACTCTTCTAAATGACTACCAGTTAACACCACTTATGAGTTAAAATCTTGTGATCAAGTCTCATGAATGATACATAGCTAGGTTGTTGTTTATTAAGAATGTAAACTTAATAGCTTAGACTCACTTCTTAGGGTTTTAGATCATAATTGGTATGTGTAATGTCATAAGCTAATGCAATAAAATTTTTATAATTTTATAGATTTTAGCCTATTAAATTTAACTCAAGCTTGGGTGAGCAATTACGCATATATATATATATATATATATATATATATATATATATATGAAACTAAGCTATAAGCTAAATCAGCAAGAATGTTGTTTTTCACTCAAGGGAGTTATTGTCAGTGATCCTGGACCCTCATCATGCAATGAGTGAAGATCCCCCATATTTAAGAAAAGAAAGACAAGATGCATATGATCTGCTTGTACATTTACCACAAACTTAATTATTCATAAATATTTTAGTTGATTAATTTTTAGGCTTTAAGATGAGGTTATAAACTATATTAATTTTGATTGAAGTTGATTTTAAATTATGATAGAAAATTTTAATCCTAAAGAGCCTACTGAAATCCATGTCATACATAAAAATATCACATTTTTAGAAACATATGAAAAGCACATCATTTTTATTGTACAAATAATGTAAACATACCAAACAATCAATCAAATTAAAAGAATAATAGAAACAAGCATGTGCGGTTGGGTTGCTATACACTCTAAATGAAAATTGATAGCTAAGTTCTACCCTTATACAACTTAATTCACAATGAATATTTCAACAAATAAAAGCTAATGGGGATCTTCATCTTCACCTCCAAGTGTTGAGTGCTCTAGGCTTCATAGAGCTTCCTAAGTAAATACCTTCTATTCATTGGTCATCCTAAAACCCCATAACATTAATCTTAATACTAATTCAAATAAATTACATTTGAAATTTTAAAATTAAATTCTAATTTTATTTACAAATTAGATGTTAGTTGTAACACACATACACACTGAAGTAGAAATAATTCCATATAGTGGGGATTAACACCTGCCACTTACCAAGCTCACCTATCCTGATGGACTATACCTAAGGGGAAAGTAGCACTTGCAAGCAATATCTTTTAATTTTATTTTTGTTACAATAACCCTGCAGAAAGTCAAGTTAGTCTAATATTTCTCGAACATCTAATCTTGGGATATACACCTTAACATTCAGTCTAAAATATTACATCACAAGACAAAACATAAATGAACAACAAAGCGCTATCTAACTTAATCTTAGTTTCGGTGACTTATCATTCTAAAGTGTGTGCAAACACTAAAGTAGTGAGGTAAAACTAGATCTTAGTTGTATCTTGAGTGATTGATTTGAATTATTCACCATGAGGTGATTTTAGTTTAAGTGGTTAATTATTTAGGTGTGTGTTGACCTCACTTTTGGAGTGAGGACTTATCCATCCCGTGTTAGACTTAGGAACCTTCTAGGCATTTGAATTTCCTTAGTCATAGGACACTACTAGTGATTAAGGGAACACTAAACTCAGGCTTAGAGACTTAAGAAAGCATACCTTAAGCTTAGGTTATACCCTAGGTCAGATAGGTTCTACCTATTCTATGGCCTAAACTATGACCTATGATTTCCCACTCATCCAAAACCAACCTCATGCCAACACAACCAACCTCAATTGAATTTTATTTCCTATCCAAGCTCCAAGCCAAATTAACTTAGTCCATAACCTATGTGATTCCATCATGATCCCTGGATCTAACCCAAAACCCTTTCAAGTAAACAAAATCCAATTGATTTTCATAAAAGCACTCCAACCATTCAATGCTCTATTCCAAACCCCTCCAACACTTACAATCAACCAATTTAACCAAATGAAACAAATCAACCCAAATTAGCCCAAATGACCCAAAAGGTCTAAATGAACCAAAGTTCAATCAAACCCAAATCAATTGTAATCAAAGCCATCAATCAACCCTAAATCCATCACTAAACTCTTCTCAACACCCAATTCAATTCATATCAACTCAATCAACCCATTTGATCCACTTGACCCAAAGTGGCCTAAATGACCAAATTGACTCAAACTTCAATCCAATCCAAATTAGATTGAATCAACCAATCCAATCTCCTCTACAATGATTATTGATCATCCTTGTTTATCCAATTGCAATCAATTAGGTCAAACCAAACTAATTTGGTCTCTTGACCCATGTTGACCCAATTTAACTTAAAGGGCCAAATTGAGTCAAATAAAATTCTAAACCCAATTGATTAAAACTAATGCTCTAATCAATCACAAATTGATTATTGAACATGATCCAACCTTTAATTGAACTCAATTTGATCAAACCAACCCAATTGACCCACTTAGCCCAATTTGACCTAAAGGGTCAAATTGAACTAAATCCTTTTTAAATCTAAATTGATTCACCAATACCAACAATCATTCTCAAATGATCAATTGATCCTAAGCCAACCCTCCACCCAAGGAAATTTGTCTAATTTGACCAATTGGTCAACTTAGCCCATTTGACCCATATGAACCCATATGAGTCAAAATCAAATCCACTTCAAATTAAACCAAACCAATGGGATCAATACATTCTAAATCATCATTTGAATGCACCCAAACCCTTGGTTTGACCCAATTTGATCAATTGGTCATCCTAACCCAATTGAACCCCATTTGACCCGTATAGGTCAAGTTGAGCCAAACCCATTCAAATTAAGTCCAAACACAACCAAACTTGGCATAACTCATCCTTGGGTCACCATGGGCCAGCCCAAGTGGACTCAATCCATGGTGAACCTGGGTTGGGTCAAAACCCTTGAACCAACCCACCAAAATGGGACTAAATCCCCATTTGGAAGGGCTCACCTACTTCCCAAGCCATGGCAGCCACCTTTGGCCATTCTTGGACACTAAGACCACATGCCCAACCTGACCTAAGGCTGGTGGGTTTAGCCTTGGGTCATGAGATGGTGAACTCACCCTTAGCCTTCCATTAGTTCACTTAGAGGAGGAGGTACACCCCATGCCAACCCATGCCACTGCCTCAGCCTCTCAAGCACCTCCACCTCAGCAGTCCACTACCATCTCTGACCTCCTACCCCGACTAGACGACTGCCAAAGGCTGAGCCAATCTCAACCCATAGTTCACTTGGGGAGAAGAGTATACTCCTCCCCATCCATTCAAACTTCACACAGAGCTTCCTTAGGGTACTTCGACCAATCCTAGAGCTTTTTCTGATCCTCTCGTGCTCTCCATCACTGGCGAGACCAACCATCAATCGAAATCGAGAACCCCATCCATCCAACCTCACCTAAACTCCACCAAACTTAAATAACTCTTTCCACACCTTCCCCTCACTCTGGCGAGTTGAAAAGAAGGTGTTGGTATTTTGTGAAGAAAATTATGATTGCATGTGATTTCCATCGTATGATCTCTCTAGATCTCCTCCCCTCACATTTTGGAGTCAATCCGGATGTCCTATGAGCTCCGGCGAGCTCGGATCAAGCAACGGATGGCGGATGACGGATCATCGGTCATCTGTTCCGCATGATTAGAATAGATAGCCATGATTTAATCCATTAGATTTTTTGATTTAATAAGAACCACGATTCTCATCGCGTCAGATCGAATCGGTGATGGGGATGAAATCCGCCACTACTACCGGACATTTTAAATAACCTATTTCGCCATGGAAATGCTATCAGCTACGCGTGGTGCCCGGAGGGGATTAATTAGGTGATTAAAATGTTATTAAGTGGCCAAAACTTCAGAAATTCATAAATAATTGTACAAAAATCCAAAATATATGAGTAAACCCATTTTAGGAAGGATAAATAGAGATGAATTTAATAAAAATAAAATCCTCAAGGTTTGATTAATGAATAGTACTTAATTAGGGTTTGAAGTTTAGGCTAATTACCCTAATTAAGGCCTAATTACTTTGGAAATTGATCTAAATTTTGGTGGGTTAATCATATGTGATGTCCTCTACCTCCCATAATTTTTTTGGGATTTATTATCCATGTAATTTAGATAATTTGAAATTCAATCCTATATACCCTTCTTAATCAATTTTATAATTATTAAAAAATGCTAAATAGTAAAATTTAAATAATTAACAAGGGTTAATCACTCTTAACAGTAGGAATGATGAAGGAAAATAATTAAGATCTCCTTCCTAGTTATTTTTTTAAATACATTTCCATAGGAGGGTTAATTAATGCATTTGATTAATTAAAAGCTAATTAAGTAAATTAATAGTAAAATTAATCCAAATTGAAATGATAATTATTTTAGATGATTCAAATTCAATTCATGGGTTTCCCTTTATGTGTTTAATAACATAAAGAGCCTTAAGGAATTTATGGCTAACCCATGGGTGTGGGAAAACCATAAGAGTATTTTGCTTAGTTCTTTCCTGAATCTAATTAACTCTTAAGCATAAGCCTATTTGCATTAAGCCCCTCTTAGGAGGATTGCGAATTTTAATTTCTCATTGACATATCATTGGAGGCTCATGATTAAGTATTTAATTAAATCAATGATACTTAGGAAAGAGAAATTAAATTAATTGCCTAATGATTTGAACTTAATCAATCCATAAAATTTACTTAATTATTTCTCCTTAAACACATTAAGACAATAATGTGGGATGGGGTAAAATAGAAAATATCATTTCTCCTCTTTGAGTATTAATAATTTAAATCCAAATTTAATCTTCATAATAACTTTGGTTACTTAAAGGATATTATTTGATTTGATTGTCCTTAGGATTTAATCTAATTAAATGTATCATGTGGCAATGTTTAATTACTTCTTTTCAATCATTATAAATTTGTATGTAATTTGATATTATACATTTTCAAATAAAAGAATCAAATGAATATGATTATATATTTATAAGTTGCATGTGTTGACTTAATCCTATCATATGACATGGATATTATCATTAATAAATCTCAAATTATTTTCAAAATTATAAATTAATGATGAAGATTTAAATTGATGTTGGCTATGAATATTTATGTGATTTACATTCACTTATAGTTTAAACATGTTAAAGGATTGTTATATTCTCATAACTCATATGTATGTTTACATGTGTTTGAATGTTAGTAAGTATATAGTTTGGACATCCCAGGAATACGAGACTTTAAGTAGCCCCAAGGAGCTCTTAAATTACCTCACTTTCATGTTTAACAACAATACGTACTTACTTAATTTCATTCATATGTATATGCTAGAATTTGGATAGAGCTTTAATTTACATGAGTAAATAAATTTGCTAGCATACAATCTTTTGCATAATTTTCATTCTTATGGTTATGTGTACATTTATATGTATTTAAGATAATAAGTATATAGTTTGGACATCTCAAGAACACGAGGCTTTAAGTAGCCCCAAGGAGGTCTTAGATTACCTCACTTCTCTAGTTTAACAATGTCACATACTTATTTAAATCTTTAATACATGTGTATGTATACTTAGCTACGGAATAAAATCTCTCTTTTCTACCAAAAATATATGCATCTACAATCATTCAAGTGTGCTAAAAATACATATATGTACATTGTTGGTGTTTTCTCTCGAATAGAGAAAAGAAATGACACCACATAGAGTTTAGGAATATTTTATTTAGATGACCAAATATGGCATTTAAGGAATAAGCATATTATCTCGAAAGATAAACATGCTCTCCTATAATGGATTTGATCATTTTAATAAAAGACTCCTAAGGCTAATGGGTCATTCATGTACCAGAGTATTTTCTCCTGAACTACATGAAAAAGTATAACATGGTCTATTTTATCCTGGGATCACAGTTCCCTATAAAGATAAGCCTCTATAGTTAATTACATCTTAGGAAGGGTCTCTTTCTAAGAATACTCTCGATTAAAGAAACAAGTGGTTATTCCTAAAGACTACTAATGTAGCTTTTAAAGGAATGATTTTTGAAAACTCAATTGGGAGAGGTCCAAATTGGAGAGAGTTATTTTTTTAAATAGTCAAATGGGAAGGTGTAGGAAATGCCTATTGATACTAGGATACCTAGTAGACATTTCATCTATCATATGATTGGGCTTCAAATTTGGTATTTAATTTTAGATTTTAAGTTATCATTTTCATAGACATCTAGGGCTTAGATTCTAGCAACACAAGACCACAAAAATGCCTAGGGTTGAAGACTTATACCTAAAAGGATGCTTCAGAACCTAGTCTACATGTGCTTCTGACACATGTCAGATGATCAACCTAGTTCTATCATTGAGAATCATTGGCCATTCTCCTCACTTGAGGGAACTAACCTAACCCTAACTCTTTTGGACTTACAACCTGCTTGGAGAAGGCTACCAGCTAACACCACCTAAGCGCATTTTAAAACCATGATGATAAGTCATATGAATGCAAGATGGCTGGGCTATTGCAGTTTTAGGAAATAAATCTATAAACCTAGACTTACTCCCTAATCCCTAAGATCATGTTGGGTATGAAGATGCATCTAACTAATGCATATTTTTCAAATTTTATGAGTTTTGACTCAAGATTCACTTAGGTCATAGTAATGTAATTTATGCCTAGTGCATGCAATTAGAAAAAAATTATGGGCCAAATCAGAATAGAAGAAGGTGTACTTCCATCATAGGCTCTCAAAGGTCAAGCCCAGGTTCTCTGGCAAGGATGGAAGTCCTTTATTAATCAAGAGTGAAACAATATGATTTATGCATGATATTAAAACATCCAGCTAAGGGGTTGCTACATATTTTATCTTTCTTTAATACCTAGGCTTTTATATGAAGATTATGAGTTGTATTTATTTTTATGTTTCAATTGGTTAAGTTTGGTAGAAAATTTAGTTTATCCTTTGAGCCTGCATTCAAGCAGATATCACAGCATAAACATAGCATAGAAAGAAACCTAAGAAAAGCATGTTGTTTTTATTATGCACCCAAAATAAATCAAGCCAAATTAAATTATATAAGAAAAGGCCAATCTGAGTCTTGTTGTACACCGAAGAAAGAAAAATGGGTAGTGAGTTCGCTTATACAACCCGCCTAGAACTACAAGTTTAGATCTATGGGTCTTCTTTCCAGGAAAGCCTCCTTCTTTAGGGACATCCATCAAGCTCCACAGGAGACCACTGCAACATCTCTTGATTGGGTCAGCTCCTGTTAATCCTAGACCCCATAGATCCTAACCTAATTTTAAGCTCAAATTTATATTTAAAATTCAAAAGAAATCCTAAGCCCTGCAAAATAGATGTTAAGAAATACACATAGCACACAAAATAATTTATATTTCACAAACATACGGGCTTAGCATTAATTGCTTGCCATGTCCACCTGTCCTATGGACTATGTTAAGTGATTTTCAGCACTTAGAAACAAACAATAATTTTATGATTTATTTATTACAATGATCCCTTTAATACAATCCCCTACAAAAAATAGTGTCAAATCTAGAAAGAATGCCCTAATATTCAGTCTAATGAACAAGCAAGCCTAGGCATCCAGTCTAAAGCAATACACCACACAGACATGTCAAGCACATCATAACATATCACAGGAAATTAAAAGAAAATCACAAAACAATCTAACCTAGATCTAGAGTCCATGACCTAAGTAATCTAGTGTGTGTAGAAGTGGGGTTTGTGTGGCAAGGCTTTGCTAGCTCTTTAAGTTCAAGTTTTAATTTGAAGTTTGAATTTGTTTAATTTTTACCTTTGGGTGGTTTCAATTCAAATGATTTAGTGATTTAATTCCCATTTTTTGTTCATTTTATTTGGTTAAATTTGTATAGGTTTTCAAGAATGAAGAATGGAATTATTCTATTTTTGGATGGAGCTCTTTCCATTCAATATCCTAAATCCTAATGAAGTTTCCAAAAGTCTAACTAAAATTCTTAAGTATTTTAATTAATCCTTTTGATGTTATTTATGTTTGGATTTGATTTATGTTATTTCATTTATTTCAATTGCTTTATTTAATTTAATTTGTTTGATTTATTTAAGTTATGATTTGTTTCAGTTTTAATTAAGTTATATGGGTTTCATTTGATTTGGCTTATGTTATTTTAAAGAGTTTGATTTTATTCAATTTAACTTAAGTTATTAAATTATGAATTTGTAAGCTTAAGTTTTAAGTCCATTAATATGAATTAATACATTAGGTTTATCCATGGATTATGCTTAACTTAAAGCACTTAGGTTAATTATTTGATCTGATTTAATTAACTTAGGTTTTAGATTCATTATTTAAATTTATTAGAGATGAATGATTTCATTAAACTTAACTTAAGTTGTTTAATTAGGTTTGAATTTCATTAAGTATTGATTTTCTTAAAATTTTGATATTTGATTAAATTTTTTGACTTAGGAAGTTTTGATGAATTACCCTAAGTATTTCTAAAGTTTATTTCAGATTAGTTCAATTTATTTGTGGATTCAATGAATTATTGATTCTTCTTAATCATTATTTACTTCATATTGACCTAGAGATTTGGAAAATCAAGAATTCCAAATTTATAGACCAATTGGGTTTAAGATAATTATGGAAAGTGGGGTTAAATGCCAATTTTATGTTTCTAAAGTTTTAGCTTGATTAGAGATGTAATTAGGGTGTAATTAAAGTTTTAATTATTTTATTAAAACCTAAATTAAGCCAAATTTATTAAGATTCATTAAGGGATTTTATTTTTCACTTATTTGTCACTAAAATACCTTTCCAATGATGGTTTATTTATAATTTTTATTTAACTAGTTGATTTATTATGATTTAATTAATTTCAGGTCATTTAATTGAATTATTTAATTCTTTTAATTACCTAATTGAGTTAATTAGTGATCTATTAGGTTCATATAGGTTTAATTAGCTTTAATTAGTATTTTAATAATCATTAATATTTATTATGTTGATCTAAGGTTATTAGATTAAAGTTTTCTAATTATTTTATTAAAGGGTAATTAATTTAATTAATTTACAAGTTAAACACATGAAATTATAATTTTCCTTGAATTCAGAGAATTAAATCCCCAAAAATTTTCTTAAGGTATTTTTTAAGCTTAATTTCATTTCCCCAAAGTTTCAAATTAATTGGATTATTAATTTGAGAGTAATTAGGGTTTAATATTTTTCAATTAAACCTAAATTAAGGAAAGTAAAAATTAGCAATTTAAATTTTTATGGATTTCTCTCATCAAGATGAATCAATAGAGCTTTTATTTATAATTTTCTGAGTTTTCTTTGATTTTATATGATTTTGAAGTATTCAGGATTTTCTTTAATTAATTAAATAGTTAAACAACTAATTCTAATAGTTTTTTAAGCGGGGAGGGTCCGCACGGCACGGCAGACCGCGTGTCATGTGGTGCGGAGGCGTGTCACCGCGCTGACGTCAGCGTGGGCGGTCGCGTGATACGGGTTGAAAATGCGGGTGATCCTAGACCGTCCGATCACGGATCGGACAATCCAAATCGTCCCCCACGATCCTTAAGAAATTTAAATCAGATTGTATGGTAAGATCTGGACCATCCGATCCAAATATATAGATCAGATGGCAGAGAGCTCGTCTCCTTCATTTTATGTGGGAGCCGAGAACCTTCCAACATATTTTGCTAATATATTTTGATATAGATAACAAAATCACATGATTTCAAGTACTACACGATCGTGGAAAGAAATCCTATGATTCTATATAGTTGGATCATCTTGAAAATCACTTTTCCTATGAAAACAATCAAAACTGAATTCTTTAAGGAAAAACTTGAGGTCAACAATGGCATACCTCGATTCGTTGGACGATTGACCTTGTAATTGATCCTAGAGCTTTGATTCTTTGAAAGATTATTGTGTGATAAAGGAATTGAGTCAATTCCTTGTCTTTTGATCTCTCCACCAAGCTACTTCTCACAATGGCATGGGAAGTGGGAAAAGCTTTGATTGAGTTCAATTTTGAGTGGTGAAGGTGTTGGAGAACTCAATTTGGCTTGAGGTTGTGTATATGTTCTTTCTTTACTTTGGCCGAGCACTATTCACTTTATTTCCTCTCACCTTTTTTTTCTTTCTTCTCTTACTTTTTTTTTTAGAGTGATGGCAAGCTCTTTTTAAGCTTTCTTGATTGCCTTAATTGCCTTGAAGGCAGCCACCCTTGTTAAGGGGTGGAGTTTGGCTTGATGTGGGAAGAGGAAAAATTCAATTTCCCTTCTTCCCACTTTTCTTCATTTCTTTTATTGTTATTTTTTTTTTATTTGCTGATTTTTTATTGATTTAATGATGAATTGCATTTCCCATTTCATTTTTTTAATTGAATGTGAATTGCATTTCATATTAACCCATTTAAAATAAATAGATTAAATTTGGTTCCAATTAAAGTCAAATGACCAATTTGACTTAATTGGAATAGGTTTGAACTTCAATCATGCTTGATCATGTGCATGGGATGAATTGGAGTGGCTATTTTTATTTGATTTTAATTATATTTTGATGTAAACCCATTTGACCCAAAGTGGGGTTAATGGGTTATGTTTGATTTCAATTGGGTCAAATGACCCATTTGGCCTAATCATATCCAATGGTGAATTAAATTATATTTTATTGTTATTCCCAAATGATTTTAAATGATTAATTTGAGCTTATTTCAATTTAATTGAGGTTTGAATCCAATAAAACCCATTTAGGCTATTTTAAACCAAGTGGTCTAATTCACCCATTTTAGTACTAAATGAATTCAAATATATTTATATTTATGATCAAACATATTTATTTAATCATTTGGAATGGAATGATTTAATTTGGCCACATTTTTGGTGGGTTGACTTTTGACCAAGTGGGTCCCACCTGAGTTAAACCTAGGTTGACTAGATTTGACTTTAGATTTAATTTTTTTTGTTGATTTGTTTGAATTGATTCATATTGGATGCTTGAGTTGATCCTACCTGAGCCAAACAGGTTAGATCCAACCCAAGGTGACTTCCCTAGGTCACTAAGCATTGAATTAGGAAAATCTTATTTGAGATTAGGATCTCCTAATTGCTAGATTAACCTCATCCAAAAATGAGGTCAACATACATTTCTTGTATAGATATGTTAAGCTCAATGTCATATGCATGTTATTGATTATGAAAATGAATTATGTAATATTATCCATGTGATAGTAATTGAATCTCATTAATCTTAAGATGCCTTTCATGTATGAATAGGATTCTTTAGGATTAACCCGAACCTAGGATTAATAAAAAGTTTAATAAATCATTCACTAGAAAAAACTAAAAATCATAATAACATGCCTTTAGAAAATAACATAGGATAGGGATGAAGAGGGTCAAACCTCTTTCTTCTCTTTATAACAATTAACTGTTAAGTAAATATTAAGAGAAACAAAGGAAAATGCCAATTAAAATTAACCAATCTTTTTAATCACTTAAAGTGAAACCTCCCCTAATGTCTAACTTAAACAACTCCAAACTTAGACGATCATAATCCTAAAGCCTAATAAGACATACCACACTAAATCTTAGTGTTGACCTCATTTTCGGATGAGGTTAATTTGAACTCTGAAATCAGTAATTAGGATTACCTAATCTCAAATAGAAATCTTCTAATTCAATGCTTAGGACACTTTACCTAGTGACCTAGAGAATATCCCTTGGGTTGGATCTAACCTACTAGGCTAAGGTGGAATCAACCCAAACTTCCAATTTGGATTAACTCAAATAAATTGAAATCAAGATTAAAATGCATTCAGTTGGTCTCTTGAACTCAATTGGAACCAAATTTAACCCATTTAAGCTAAATGGGTTAAAATAAAATGAAATTCATAATAAAATCAAAATTAAATGAATTAATCGAATCAAAATTCAATTGATCATTAATCAAAGACGATTAAACTTAAAATTCCAAGAACTAAATTCAAATCTAAACACATTAAATTAAAGCATTTGATTTAGATTCAAATTCCAATCCAAGTCAAAAGGATTCAAACATGAACTCAAATCCATTTGAGTTTGAAATGGGAAGCCACCTATTATTCCAAAGACTATGGTGATAATGCCATAAATTACAAAATAAAATAAAATAAAAAATATAAAGAATGAAATAAAAAATAGAAAAAGGGGAAGACAGGAAATTCCATTTCCCCTCTTCCCATGCATATGCCACCCCACCTCTCATGTGGATGGCTGCCTTCAAGTGAAGGCCACCTAGTCAACCAAGTAAAAGGGAATTTTAGCTTCTCCCAATAAGAAGAAAAGAGAAGAAGAAAAAAGAAAGAATAACAAAGGGTGAAGGAGGATTGGCCAAGAGGGAAACCAAGCAAGGATCCATCCTCCATTCCAAGTGAACATCCACACATGTTCACAAGGCCAAAGGGGATTGAATCCACCCCTTGGTCGACCTTGTCATCGCCGGTGGCCGGAGTTCGGCCACCAAAATCTCTCTATAAAGGATTTTCTACCAAACATGGAAAGAGGGGAGGGGGAGCCTATTCGCTCCCCCTTTTCATTCCAAAACCTTCACCAAAGGTAAGGAAGAACCTCAACCCCGACCCTCTCGCCACTAGCATGCCGGTGAATAGATGGAACCGAGCCCCCCCTTCCCCTTTAATGGCAAAATCTAAACAAAAGTTTCTTCCATCAAATTGAAGCTTCCTACATGTTTGAGAGGTTAGGGTGAGCTCAAACATAACACCACCCCGACCCCTCATCGTCGGGAGGCCGGAGAGTGATCAACCCGAATGAAATCCAAACCCACCTTGGTGTAGGGAGCAATCTGGTGGGAGATAGCTCACTTACTTTGGCGCATGAGCTTCTTGCATCGATCCAAAGCTAGTGGAGTCAACCTCATTGTTGAAGATTGCCGGAAGGGAGGTATGTCATTAAACCCCCCTTATTCAAGCTTTTTTTGGTTTGGAGATTTTCAAAAGAAATTGAATCCTCAAGTGGATCCAACCATATAGATTGATCCTAAATCGATCACTAATGGATTTGGGATCAAAATTAGTGGTTAATTCACTGACGATCACCGGCGATTAGATGAAATTGACAGATGGCTCTAAGTTCTCGTCATCCAGGGAAGGAGACACGATCTCCACCGTCTAATCCTTTTAAAAAGACTGGATGGCTCTGATCTAGGCCAACCGCTCGATTTGAACCCTTAAGGAACTACAGGATCGCTCAGGTCCGTCCGATCGTTGATCGAGCGGCCTAGGATCATCCCGCGTGGCACCACTTTTGATGCGGATACCATGTGGGATCCGTGTGCTATGCACCATGGCGGATTGCCATCATCCCATACTCACTTTAAAAATGTTAAGCCCCGTTAAAATTAATTAAAATTTGGTTAAAAATTATAAAAAATTCTAAAAATCTTAGAAAAATAAATATAAATCAAAAAAATTCAAATGAGGGCTCTATAGATTTGTCTTGATGAGAAAAATCCATAAAAAAATAAAATCCCTAATTTATGTTGGGTATTTCAGCCTTAATTTAGGTTTAATGGAAAACCATTAAACCTTAATTACTCTCAAACCATAAATCCAATTGAATTGAAACTTTGGGGAAATGAAATTGCAGTTAAAACACACCTTATGAAAATTTTTCATGATTTATTTTAGTGTATTTAATGAAAATGAAATTTCAAATCCTAAATTACAAATTTAATTTAATTAATTAATTTAAAACAAATTAATTTATGAAAATGATTCAAATCATCTTAAATCAACTTAATAAATCCTAATGAACATTAAAACCCTAATGAACATTAAAACACTAATGAAACCCAGCCAAACATAATAAATCACAAATTGACTTAATTAAGTAATTAATTGAATTAATTAATTCAAATAATTATCCATAACTTAATTAAATCATAATAAATCAACAAAATGTCCAAAAATTATGAATGGATGCTCATTGAAAACAAATTTCAGTTAGGAATCAATGAAAAATAAAATCTCCAAATAAATTTCATTAAATTAGGCATAATTTTAGTTTTAATGAAATAATTAAAACCTTAATTACATCCTAATTATGAATCTAAGCAAAATGAAACTTTGAAAACATGAAATTGGCATGTAACCCTACTTTCCATAAAAATTTTAAACCTAATTGATCTATGGATTGGGAATTGATGAATTTCCAAATTCCTAGGTCAATATTAATCAAATAATGAATAAAGAAAATTCTTTAATTCATTAAATTATGAAACAAATTAAAATAACCTTAATCAAACATCAGATACTCTTAGAAAGGTTTTCAAACATTCTCAGTCAAAGAATTTAGTCAAATTACATGCTTAAAGACTAATAAAACAAATCAAATCAAACTTAAAAAACTAATGAAAGTAAGCCTTAAGTTAATGAAATCCTTAATTAAATCAAACATTAAAATTTGAATCACCAACATTTAATGAAATCATTAATCTCCAATTCAATTAATCTAAGAATGAATTCAAATCTTAGGTTAATTAAATCAAATCAAATGAAACCAACACAACTCAATCCAAATCTTAACCTAAATGCCTTAGGTTAAAATAAACCAAAAATAAACTAAAGTCAAAACACCAAATCATGGAAATGAAACAAATCAAATCAAATAAATCAAATTAAATCAATTGAAATAAAATAATTAAATCAAACCAAATTGAAAACTAAAACAAGAATCAAATGAAAAGGAAAGAAAACATCAAATCTAAATTCAAACAAACAAAATGAAATCAAAAGGATTAATTAAGATACTTAAGGATCTTAGTTAGACATTTGGGATGGATCTTCATCTTAGGATGAATATTTCATTTTATTAAGAGTTAGGATGCAGAATAGAATAGATTCAATCCAAAAATAGAATCCATTCTACTCTTCATTCTTGAAAACCTAAATATCACTTTGATCAAATAAAGTGAAAATAAAAATGAAAACTAAATCACTAAATCATTTGACTTAAACCACCCAAAGGTAAAATTCAAACAAACTCAAACTCCAAATTGAAACTTGAACTAAAAAGAAGCCTAGCAAAGCCTTGCCACACAAACCTATCTTCTTCACACACTAGATCATTAGGTCATAGATCCTAGACTTAGGTTAGGTCATTTTGTGATTCCTATATGATTCCTTGTGATGTGTTTCGATATGTTGTGCTTCACATGTCTTTGTGGTGTACTATTTTATACTGCATGTCTAGGATTATTTGCCCGTTAGGCTGGATGGTAGGACATTCTTTCTAGATCTAACATTATCTTCTGTAGGGGGCTATGCTAGTTGCTATCATAAATAAAATTAAAAAATGTTGTTTCTTGCAGGTATGCTTAAATCCTTAAGCATAGCCCATAGGATAGACGGGCTTGACAAGCAGCTAATACTAAGCTCGTATATTTATGAAATATAACTGATGTGTGCTATTTGTATTTTCTAACATTTATTTTGCAGTGCTTAGGATTAATATTGAAATCAAAATATAAATTTGAGCTTAGAATTAAGTAAGGATCTATGGGTAAAATTAGTAGGAGATGACCCTACCAGGAGATGGTGTAGTGGTCCCTTATAGAGCCCAATGGATATCCCTGAAGAAGGAGATGATCTTGGAAAGAAGACCCGTAGATCTAGACTTGTAGTTCTAGGTCAGGCTATATAAAGGAAGAGCTTGGCTACCCATTTGCCTTTTCTCCTAGGGTGTACAGCGGTACCCGGCCGCATTGGCCTTTTCTATAAATTAAATTGGCTTGATTTATTTTGGGTGCACAATAGAATCAACCTGCTTTTCTAGGTTATTTTCTATGCTATTTTTTTTCTTTGAATAAATGGCTGGATGATTAGGCTCATAGGAAAAACTAAATTTTATACCCAACTAAAATGTAAACAACTAGAACAAAACTAAAGAAAACTTGAAACCTCACATAAACTAAAGCCTTAGGAAAAAACATAAAATTAATTATAAATAATTAGGTTTGAAATCATGAAATTATATTGTTTCCATTCCTTGAATTGGACAACTTCTCCCATTACACATAATGGGCATCTAACTTGTGAGAATGACCGCCTTCTTGGGGAAGCCTGCCTTCTATTATTGATTTGGCTCATAATCATTTCTAATTGCATGACATTAGGCATAAAAATGCATACCCAAGACCTTAAATGAATCTTGAATAAAAACATTTAAAATTCTAAAAAAATGTGCATTAGTTAGATGCATTTCATACCCTACATGATTCTAGAGATTAAGGAGTGAGTCTAGGTTCAAAGATTCTTTTCCTAAAAATGCAACAGCCCAGCCATCTTGCATTCATGAGACTTAGCATCATAAATTTAAAATGCGATTAGGTTGTGTTAGCTGGTACCCTCTCTAGGAGGGTTGTAAGTCCAGAAGAGTCAGGGATAGGTTAATTCCCGCAAGTGAGAGGAATGACTGATAATCCCTAAAAATTGAACTAGGACGAGCATCTGATATGTGTTAGAAGCACCTATATACTAGGTTCTAAAGCATCCTTTTCAAGAATAAGTCTTCAACCCTAAGCGTTTCTATAATCTTCTACTATTAGAATCTAATTCCTAGACTTCTGAGAAAATATCAACTCAAAATTTAAAGCCCAATTATAAAATAGTTGAAATGTCTACTCGGTATCTTAGTATCAATAGGCATTTCTTACTTCACCCTATTTGGCCTCCAAAATAACTCTCTCCAATTTTACCCAATCTCATTTGAAATCCCAAAAATCAATCCCTTGAAAACCATCTTAGAAATTTTTAGAAATAATAACTCATTTCTTTAATCGAGAGTATTCTTAGAAAGAGACCCTTCTTAAGATGTAATTAACTATAGGGGCTTGCCTCTATAGGGAACCATGATTTAAATTAAACCTTGTTCTACCTTTCATGTAGTTCACAGAAAAAAAATTTTGTACACAAAAAATCCATTAGTCTTAGGAGACTTTTATTAAATGATTGAATCCATTGTAGGATAATATGTTTATCTTTTGAGATAATATGTTTATTCCTTAATTATGCATTTGATCATCCAAATAAGAAATTCCTAAACTCTATGTGGTGTTATAAATTTTCTCCACAGAGAAATTATCTAGCGACTCTGCTGGAGAATGGTTCCTCTCTCCATCTTTAGAAATAAGTTGTTATTTTTATATGTCAGCAGTGTACTAGTGCCACTCACTAGTCAAGACTGCCTTTCTTTCCGTTGGATACCTCTCCATTTTATTCTTAGTTGGGCCTATCCAACATCCTGAATTAAGGTTCTAGAACTCTTCGTTTGCCACAGTTAAACGATTGGGTCCTAGAACCAAATCTCAAAATAGAAAATGGGAGATAAATAAATGAAAACCAAGTCATTTATATTAAGATTTAAAGCTGGTCAAGATGGATTTGAAACTATTCTAATATGGAAAAGAAATGTTAACTTTAATAAATTTGAAAAGTACTTCAAACTTTGAAAAGTAAATCTCAAGAATAAAATCTCAAAGTTAAAATTTATCCTTGATCTTACTTTGGATTTGTACTAAAGCTAAATAGAAAGAGGACAGGGACCTAAGTTGATACCCTTTGTTCAACTACATTCAAAGGTTATAAATACTTAAGGATGTATATTGAAATGAAGGAGCTCCTTCAACTCCTGAGAAAATCTAAATCAAAAGGAGGCATAGTTGTACTTATTGGCCCTTACCACCATGATTGAAGCTTGAATTGCATTTAAAGAAGAATCAACTCAAAAGAAAATAAAAAGTGGGATAAAAATAAAAATCATCCCAAAAGAATGCCTTAATGACCTTAGGCAGAGGTTGATTAAGGAACTAAATGAAAACTTTCAATCTTTATAGAAGAAAATTTTACATAAATGCAATTCAACTTTAATCTTAATTCATCTCCACATGTCCACTAGAATATTAGAAAATCAATTACTCAAATTAATTAGCCAATTCTAGGTAGTGACTTGGAGGTAACCCTCTTTTAGACCTTTCCAAAATCTTAAATTCTTAAGAGTTGAGAGAGTCAAAAGAGGTAGATGACATGACATAAATAAATAAATAAAAAGTAATAGGATTTACTTTTGTTGCTAATCAATAAAAGAAAGACAGGGTAGCAAAAGAGAATTTTGATTCTCCTGATATAAGTTAGAATAAATGAAATTTAAACCTGATAAATTTAAATCAACTTTTTAAATGGGAGTTTTCTCCCATTGAATGAAATGATATTTCATGAATGGCCTTAATTAATTTTAAGGACAAATCATAAAAAAATAAATAAATGAAGAGTTTAGTCCTTCTAAACAAATCATGACCTTAGGATTGGGTCCTAAGGATGATATTTCTATCTCTCAGAGTGAAAGTATGAAACTTCTATCTCTTGCAAGTTGATAGATAAATCACTTAGGACTTTGTCAGCCCAAATAAATAAAGAAAGCCTCAGTTTTCTTTGTTCAAAGATTAAGGCATTATATGCTTTCAATACAAAGTGAATCTAAGCAAAATCCTTTGCATTGCTTATGACCTGCTTGACATTGTCTTAATGTCTAGTATAGTGGTCAAATATTTTATTGCAAGTTGAGATTACCTTTAATCTTGTATGTTCAATAAAAAAGTACAAGTCAAACTTGACTTTGTAATAGCACATCATCCTCCCTAAAGGGTCCTCTTTTAAATAATAATCCTCTAAATGAATAGATCATGAGATCTATTGATCTATTGATGATAGATTTAGACCTACCTTCCCTCCATATCAAAAGGGAAATTCTTGAAATTAAATTCAAAATGGTAGAGTCATACCTCCTCAAATGACATTGAAAAGAAATGGCAAAGAAGTCATCTTTAAAATGTGATGTCTTGCCCATCTTAGAGAAGTTGCTTGCAAAATCAAGCATCGTGATGCTCTGTTAAAAAAAAGAGCAAAAAAATAAAATTAAATAAAATTAAATTAAATTAAATGAAAAAGAAATGAAAGTAAAGCAAGGCATTACATAATCATGTAATTTGCCTTACTTAACTATAAGCAACTTCCTGATGTGGCATTTCCTATAAAAAGGTTCTAGGGTTATCTTCTATGATGAAGATAGACTACTAAGAACTTTTCAACATCTTGGTCGATGCAGAAAATTCAAAAGAAGAAAATCTCCAAAATATATGTTGACCCGGGTGCATCAGTCAACATCAATTATGAATATGAAAGTGAATTTATATAGGCCCAAGTCTAATCAAGCTTTGATAAGATGGTTCCATGTAAATTCAATCAAATAAAAAAAGGAGTTTTTAGTTTCATTAAAATTTAATCTTGAAAACTCAACTTAGAAAAAGAACTTAATATCAATCACATAGTTGGCTAAAGATAAAAAAAGGAATCTTAGAAATGTAGAAACATCTTTAAATGCACTTGGATGGTCCTATCTAGCCCAAATACAAAAAATAAATAAATAAATAAAAATTAAAAAATTAAAAAAATTAAAAATTAAATGAAAGAAAAAGAAGGAAAAATATTGGTTATGGAAGGATGTTCATATTCATTCTAAATTGAAAGTGTTGAGTCTTTAGGATTATCATTCAGCTACTCCTAAATAACCTCACTAAATATTTGATTACAGTAGAAAATTCTAATTTCAGAAGTGTAAACTTATCAAGAAAGTCAATATGCCAACCTTAAATGACTCCACTAGATAATTTTGAATTCAAAAGTATAACATCTTTAGAAAGTCATTTTACCAATCTTAAATTACTTCATTAAATTTGTTGTTCTATGAAAGGATAAAAAAAAAGAAAATTGAAATGTTGGATCATATTATATGATAAACCAATCAAAATAAAGAGTTGTATCATATCAAAAGGTCAATTAATCAAATAATGTATTTGGACAAAAAGTCAAATACATCTAATTTCCTAGTAAATCATTTAGTGGAGTCATTTCATAAAGAATGAAAAGTCATGGAAATAGGGTTAAATACATCTAATCTCTTAGTAAGATTTGTAACTAGGAAAAATGCCTAATGTAATAGTTCACAAGAAAAATGAAATGTTATAGAAATGTTGACAAAAAAAAGAAGAAAAGTAAAGGGATGGAAGGACTATATCACAGAGCAAAAGGATAGAGTCTAAAATTTCTAAGTAAGTGGACATTTTGACTTTAAACTTCTCCATAGCAAAATAAAATGGTAGGGTTAGAAGTCAAAAATTGTCCCTAGCTAAACAAAAATAATTAGATATCTCATACTTTATCATCATGACCTTTTCCATGATTGGGTGAGCTCACTTGGCAAGTTAAAAGAGATAATGGATCTTCTTTTCCAGGGGTTCATATCCTTTGTATGCCAAATATTTAATTGAGTATACTCTGATTCCATTGCAAGTGGTCTATAACCATAAGCAAGAAAAGTTATGGAAACATAGATCCATTGCAAGTTGAAAATTGTTAAGTAGTCAGGGTCCTGACTTTCTCTTCAAAAGGCACTCTAACATATTGAATGAATGTTATTTAGATGTGTCTAGAGATCTAGATAGTCTTCAAGTTCAATATGCACCCCTAGAATTTGAAGAGAAATCTAATTCCACAATGGACAAGCTAAAAGAAATAAATAAAAAATATGAGAAATTGATCTACAACTAATATCAATAGCCTAACTCTTTAAAGAGTCAGATACTGATGACTTGATCACTTTATCCTTTGAGTTTAAAAACTACTTTATCTAGAAATAAATTGAAATGATCTCTAGATGTAGTGGTCTATAAACTTAAGCTTGATGCCATTACAATAAACTTAGTCCATTGATGACTGCGGTCAAATTCCAAAAGAAAAGCAAGATTTTGCTAATTTAAAAGCTAGAAAATGATGGCTTTACATGAGAAGAAAACATTCTTCTTGGTTAGCTAACATCATTAACAAAAAAATGAATAAAAAAAGAAAAATAAAAAGATCAAATCCATGTGACCCACATCTTGGGACTAGGATAAAATCTTTACCTTGAAAATGGGTTCATATTATCCATACTTCATTTCAAAATCAAAAAGACCTTCAAGCATAAGATTATCCTCCTTAAGGATAACTTATCTGAAAATTGTCAAACCAAAACAATTCTAGAAAAAGAAGATTTGAAACCATATGATATGACATTCAGAATCCTTACAAGAATGTTATGTTACGTAGTTATATCATTCAATCTCAAAATATTCAGACAATTTTTCAAAAGGTCGTGATCAATATTTCTTAAAACCTTATGTTCAATTAAGTGGAGAGTTATATTAAAAATCTTGCCCCAAAAAAAAAATGAAAAATGACTAAATGAAAAAAAAAAATAAAAGAAACTTCAATGTGATGTGAAAATAATCACAATACTACATATAGAGTCTTAAAATATACCTTTAAAGTAATTTCAAACACCTTGTAGTAAAATTTAGAAAGAATTAAAATGCAAAAACATTTAATTAATCAAATCCATGTATGAAATATCATTTCATAAAACCTTTGAAAGAACAATAAATCAACTTTAAAAAAATCAATTTCAAACTTATCAGGAGAATCTTAATTTCTCTAATAAGTTAATACTTTCAATTCCCTTATTGATTAGTGACAAAAGAATAAAAAAAATGTCTCCATGAGAATCCAAGAGTTTGCTTATCTTGATTCTCATTCATTTTAGAAAGCTTCAAAGGAATTGCTTGATCTTTATTTAATCTAAAAGAAGGCCTTATAAGTTGTTGAGTCATGTCAACAAAATAAAATAAAGTACATGTCCAAACAAAAAGAAAAAGAAATTTTATTTGAGAAGCATTGGTTGACTTTGGTTCTTTCTGCTCAAAGAACTACACAATCACATGCAAGCTCAAAAAGGTAGAATTCTTTGGTTAGTACCCTATGATGTCTTTCCTAGAGTAATTAGACATCTAGAATGGTTATATCTAACTTTGAGATTTAAAAAAAAAAAATGATGAACTTCTATGCTTATGGCATAGTTGGGTCCAAAATATACCCAAATTCTCCTTCAAAAATAAATTTCAACTCTTTGAAACCTTCTTCACAAATTTCTTCATGTGTAGGGAGTATTAGTGCAATCAAGAAATGAAAATAAACCTTCCATTATCTTTCACTAGTTAGACTAATCAAGTAAAGATCAATTCCATTTGACTTTTGCTTATTAGTCAAAAGATTTGAGGATTAGGAATTAAGTCACTTTGACCCCTTTTCCTCACCCATATCATCTATAGGATAGGAGCAAGCCATTTATGGAACCTTTCCTATACATACATTGAGTTAGGAGAAAGCCTTTCTTGGCACCTTTCTCATTTTCCCTAATGAGTTTGGAGTAAGCCTTTGTGCACCATTCTCATAAACTTAAAGTAAGCCTTCTATGGCATAACTCTTTTTTTATATGGGTTAGGAGTAAGCCCATTTGTGGCACCTTTCCTATAACATATATTGAGTTGGGAGCAAGCCCTTTGTGGCACCTTTCTCATATTTTTATTTTTGAGTTTAGAGTAAGCTTCTATGCACCATTCTCATAAATTCAGAGTAAGCCTTTTATGGCATAACTCTTTCTATCCTTAAGATAGGAGTGAGCCCGTTTGTGGCACCTTTCTTATAACTTCTCATAGGTATGGAGCAAGCCTTTCATGGCACCATTCCTATTGTTTACATGATTGGATTAAGTCACTCAGACACCTTTCATGTCACATAGGCTAATTTGGATAGGAACAAGTCATGAAGACCCCTTTCCTATTAGCCAAACTTTTGAGGTTTGGATTAAGTCATGAAGACCCCTTTCCTCTCCTTAGCTATTTAAGTTAGATTAAGCCATTGAAGGTCCCATCTTAATAGCTAATCACATAGGTGTATGTCCCATAGAAGGCATCCTTTCAATAGCAAGATAAGGATAAAGTCATCAAAGACCCCTTTCTTGCTATCTAGACTATTTAGGTAAGAGAACAAGTCATGAAGACCCTCTTTCCTATTAGTCAAATTTGAGGATTGGATTAAGTCAATAATATTCCTTTCCACTTTCTTAGATAATTAAGTTGGATTAAGCCACTAAAGGCACCATCGTTATAGCTAATCATAAAGGAATAAGTCCTTTAGCAGACATCCTTATATAAGGATAGGATAAAGTCATGAAGACCCCTCCCCTTTTCAAATCAACTAAAGCAATGGAATTAAGCCATTGAAGGCCCATTCTTGTGAACTACTCAAATAAGAATTAAGTCCATGAGCCCCTTGCTTAGTAGTCAAAATGTTGAGGGTTAGGATTAAGCTATTCAAGCCCCTTTTCCCCAACTTAGCTATTTGGGTTGGAATATAGTCCCCAAAGACCCCTTCCTAATAGCTAACCAGATAAGAGTAAATCCCCTAGTGGTATCTCTCCCTGGTTAAAACATCATGTATTATGGATTATGGAGTAAGTATCCACATTGGAATCCTTTCCAACTACTATTCTCAGACAAGAGTAAGTCTCTTGAAGGCATCTTCCTTGAGCCCAATGATTGCATTAGGATTAGACCACCTTTGGGTCCATTCCTAATGATATTCCTATTCATCTTAGAACTTAGTGAAGTTAAGTTTCTAAGAATGAATCAAATTGAAACAAGTATAGACATACACATGTCTATCTTTCACAATCAAAGCACAAATTGAAAGTAAGATCAAAATCAAAATCAAAATCCTGAATTTGAACCTCAAGCTTATGCTTGTGATGTTGATCAATTCGATCAACACCAATATATGTAGTGTACTCTGACTGATCCACTACTCATATTGGGGGACCATTTGTTGACCTCATTTTTGGATGAGGTTAATTTGAACTCTGAAATTAATAATTAGGATGACCTAATCTCAAATAGGAATCTCCTAATTCAATGTTTAAGACACTTTACCTAGTGACTTAGGGAATCTTCCTTGGGTTGGATATAACCTACTTAGCTTAGGTGGAATCAAACCAAACTTCCAATTTTGATTAACTCAAATAAATCCAAATAAATCAAATTGAAATCATGTTAAAATAAATGAAAGAATTCAAATCCATTCCAATTGAGTCAAATGGGTCTTTTGAACTCAATTGGAACCAAATTTATTTAAGCTAAATGGGTTAAAATGAAATAAGATTCACAATTAAATCAAAATTAAATGAATTAATCAAATAAAAATTCAATTGATCATCAATAAAAGATGATAAAACTTAAAATTCCAAGAACTAAATTCAAATCTAAACAAATTGAACCAAAGCATTTGATTTAGACTCAAATTCCAATCCAAGTCAAATGGATTCAAACATGAACTCAAATCCATTTGAGTTTAAAATGGGTAGCCACATATTAGTCCAAAGACAATGGTGATAATGCCATAAACCACAAAATAAAATAAAATAAAATAAAAAGAATGAAATACAAAAATAGAAAAAGGGAAGAAGGAATTTCCCCCTCTTCCCATGCATATACACCAGGGGTCTTATTTCCCTCCTCCTTTTCATTCCAAAACCTTTCACCAAAGCTAAGGAAGAAGCTCAACCCTAGCCCTCTCTCCATTGGCATTCCACGGAGATTTAATGGTGAAATCCAAGCGAGTTTCTTATCAAATTGATACCACATGTTGAGAGGGGTTGAGCTCAACGAAATTCCACCCCGACCCCTCACCATCGGAAGGCCAGAGAATGATCAACATGAACAAAATTCGAACCCACCTTCGTGTAGGGAGCAATCTGGAGGGAGATAGCTCAATTCCTTTGGCGCACAAGCTTCTTGCATCGATCTGAAGCTAGTTGAGTCAACCTTGCCACCGAAGATCGCTGGAAGGGAGGTATGCTATTAATGCCCCCCACCTCTTCTTCAAGCTTTTCAATTTTGGGGATTTTCAAAGGAAATTGGATTCTCAAGTGGATCCAACCATATAGATCAATCCTAAATCGATCATTGATGGAATTGGGATCAAAATTGGTGCTAAATTCACTGGCGATCATCGGTGATTAGATGAAATTAATGGGCATCTCTTAGTTCTCGCCATCCAGGGAAGGAGATGTGATCTCCACCGTCTAATCCTTTTAAAAATAATGGACGGCTCTGATCTAAGCGGACCGCTCGATTTGAACCCTTAAGGAACCTCGATATCGCTCGGGACCATCCGATCGTTGATCGAACGGCCTAGGGTCATCCTACGTGGCACTACTTGACGTACACCATGCGATTGGCGTGGATACACCCGCCACATGGTGGCACATCATACCACCCAAAACCATTAAACCCCGTTAAAATTAATTAAAAATTGGTTTAAAATTATAGAAAATTTTAAAAATCTTAAAAAATTAAATATAAATAAGAAAAAAAATTAAATGAGGGTTCTATGGATTCATCTTGATGAGAGGAATCTATAAAAATTAAAATCCCTAATTTATGTTGGGTATTTTAGCCTTAATTTGGGTTTAATGGAAAACCATTAAACCTTAATTACTCTCAAACCATAAATCCAATTAAATTGAAACATTGGGGAAATTAAATTGGGGTTAAAACACACATTATGAAAGTTTTTCATTATTTATTTTACTATATTTCATGAAAAATGAAATTTCAAATCCTAAATTGCAAATTTAAATAAATTACTTAATTTAAAACAAACTAATTAATGAAAATGATTCAAATCATCTTAAATCAACTTAATAAACCATAATAAACATTAAAACACTAATAAAACCCATCCAAACATAATAAATCATAAATTGACTTAATTAAGTAATTAATTACTTCAAATAATTAACTAGAATTTAATTAAAATATAATAAATTAACAAAATGTCCAAAAATTATGAATAAACCCTCATTAGAAACATTTTTCAGACAGGAATCAATGAAAATTAAAATCTCCAAATAAATTTAATTAAATTAGGCATAATTTAGATTTTAATGAAGTAATTAAAACTTTAATTACATACTAATTATGAATCTAATCAAAATAAAACTTTATAAAGATGAAATTAGTACGTAACCCCACTTACCATAAAAATTTCAAACCCAATTGATCTCTAGATTGGGAATTGATGAATTTCCAAATTCCTAGGTTAATATTAACCAAACAATGAATAAAGAAAATTCCTTAATTCATTAAATTATGAAACAAATTGAAATAACCTTAATCAAACATCAGAAACTCTTAGGAAGGTTTTCAAACATCCGAAGTCAAAAAACTTAATCAAATTACATGCTTAAAGATTAATAAAACAAATCAAATCAAACTTAGAAAACTAATGAAATTAAACCTTAAGTTAATGAAATCCTTAATTAAATCAAACATTAAAACTTGAATCATCGACACTTAATGAAATCAATTAATATATGAATGAATTCAAATCTTAGGTTAATTAAATCAAATCGAATGAAACCAACACAACTCAATCCAAATCTTAGCATAAACGCCTTAGGTTAAAATAAAACAAAAACAAATTAAAGTCAAAACAATAAATCATTGAAATAAAATAAATCAAATCAAATAAATCAAATTAAATCAAATGAAATGAAATAATTAAATCAAACCAAATTGAAAACTAAAACAAGAATCAAATGAAAAGGAAAGAAAACATCAAATCAAAATTCAAACAAACAAAATGAAATCAAAAAGATTAATTAATATACTTAAGGATCTTAGTTAGACCTTTGGGATGGATCTTCATCTTAAGATGAAGATTTCATTTCATTTGGAGTTAGTATATAGCCAAAATGGAATCCATTCTACTCTTCATTCTTGAAAACTTAAACATCATTTTAATCAAATCAAGTGAAAATAAAAATGAAAACTAAATCACTAAATCATTTGAATTGAAATCACCCAAAAGTAAAATTCAAACAAACTCAAAACCCAAATTGAAACTTGTACTAAAAAGAAGCCTAGAAAAGTTTTGCCACATAAACCTATCTTCTTCATACACTAGATCATTAGGTCATGGACTCTAGACTTAGGTTAGGTTATTTTGTGACATTTATGATTCCTTGTGATGTGTTTTGATATGTTGTGCTTCACATGTCTTTGTGGTGTATTTTTTTAGACTGCTAAATTTGAATTGTTTGCTCGTTAGACTAGATAGTAGGACATTCTTTATAGATCTAACATTGTCTTCTATAGGGGCTATGCTAGAAAGGATCGCTATCATAAATAAAATTAAAAACTATTATTTCTTGAAGGTATGCTTAAATCCTTAAGCATAGCTCATAGGATAGGTGGGCTTGGCAAGCAATTAATGTTAAGCCCTTATGTTTATGAAATATAACTGTTGTGAGCTGTTTTGTATTTCCTAAAATTTATTTTGTAGGGCTTAGGATTAATTTTGAAATCAAAATATAAATTTAAGCTTAGAATTAAGTTAGGATCTATGGGGTCTAAGATTAGCAAGAGCTGACCCTACTAGGAGATGGTGTAGTGGTTCCCTATGGAGCCTAATGGATTTCCCTGAAGAAGGAGATGATCCTAGAAAGAAAACCCATAGACTTATATTTTTTGGCTGGGCTATATAATGGCAGAGCTCGACTGCCCATTTGACTTTTCTCTCAGGGTGTACAGTAGCACTTGGCCACATTGGCCTTCTTTACAAATTAAATTGGTTTGATTTATTTTTGGTGCACAATATAATCAACCTAATTTTCTAGGTTTCTTTATGTGCTGTGTTTTTTCTGTGAATAAATGACTAGATGATTAGGCTCATAGAAAAACTAAATTCTATACCCAACTTAAATCTAAACAATTGAAATAAACTAAAGAAAACTTGAAGTCTCACATAAACTAAAGCCTTCGGCAAAAACATAAAATCAATTAAAAACAATTAAGTTTGAAATCATAAAATCATATTATTTCCATTCCTTAAATTGGACAACTTCTCCCATTACAAATAAGGGACATCTGACCTGTGAGGATGACCACCTTCTTGAGGAAGCCTGCCTTCTATTATTGATTTGGCTCATAACCATTTCTACTTGCATAGCATTAGGCATAAAAATGCATACCCAAGACTTTAAATGAATCTTGAATAAAAAACATTTAAAAATCTAAAAATCTGCATTAGTTAGATGCATTTCATACCCACATGATTCTATGGATTAAGGAGTGAGTCTAGGTTCATAGATTCCTTTCCTAAAAATGCTACAGCCTAACCATCTTGCATTCATGAGACTTAGTGTCATGAATTTAAAATACGATTAGGTGGTGTTAGCTGATAGCCCTGTTCAGTGGGTTGTAAGTCCAGAAGAGTTAAGAATAAGTTAATTCCGTCAAGTGAGAGGAATGACTGATAATTCCCAAAAATAGAACTAGGTCGAGCATGTGATATGTGTTAGAAGTACCTATAGACTAGGTTCTGAAGCATCCTTTTCAAGAATTCATCTTCAACCTTAAGCATTTCTATAGTCTTTTGCTGCTAGAATCTAAATCCTAGACTTCTAAGAAAATATCAACTCAAAATCTAAATTAAATTCTAAAATTTAAAGCCAAATTATAAGATAGGTGAAATCTCTACTATGCATCTTAGTATTAATTGGCATTTCTTACTTCACCCCATTTGGCCTCCAAAGTAACTCTCTCCAATTTGAACCAATCCCAATTGAAATCCCAAAAATCAATACCTTAAAAACCATCTTAGAAATCTTTAGAAATAACAACTCGTTTCTTTAAGCGAGAGTATTCTTAGGAAGAGACCATTCTTAAGATTTAATTAACTATAGGGGCTTGCTTCTATAGGGAACCATGAACCCAGTTTAAATTAAACCATGTTCTACCTTCTATGTAGTCCAGGAGAAAAATCTTTGGTACACAAAAGACCCATTAGCCTTAAGAGTCTTTTATTAAATGATCGAATCTATTGTAGGATAATATATATTTATCTTTCAAGATAATATATTTATTCCTTAATGATGCATTTGATCATTCAAATAAAAAAATTCCTAAACTCTATATAGTGTCATAAATTTTCTCTACACTTAGCACATACATTAGAATGCTAAGTCACCACTTCTCGCTCTAACTTAGGATGGTGCATGTTGTGATGTTGTGTTTTATTATTTGATGTAATATTTTAGACTGAATGTTAGGATTATTTATATGTAGACTGAATGTTAGGCTATTATTAGCCTAATGATATTTTCTACAGGAGATTATGCTAAAGCGATTGCTGAAATGATAAATAAAGATAAGTGCTTTTACTTACAGGTTACTTATCCCCCTTTTCATAATCCATATTAGGATAGGTGGGCTTGGTTACCCATGTACAGGGTGCTAAGTCCAAATTTATAGAATATAAATTCTTAGTTTGTTTGTATGTTTAGCTAACATATCATTTTATAGGTGTAGTTAGATTTCATTTTCCATAAATATGTAATTTTATAATAGAAATTAGGCTTAGTGTTATGGGGTTTTGGATGAGGAGTGCCTAGAAGGAAAAGACTTGGGTGACCATGTGAAACCTTAGAGTCAAACCAAAAGGATAAGGATGAAAGAAAAAAAAAGTATGAAGACCCCCATAGCATTCATTCAATTGTAATTATAATATTCTTTTATAATTCGAATTGTAAAAGGGTATTTCTTTTTTGAGGTGTCTCATGTACAGCCTTTTATTATTTTACAAAAAATCTATGAATGTTTGATTGACATGTTTAGCTTGAGCAATAGAAATGGCATGTTTTACATAGGTTTCTTAAGTTTGAGGATTGAATCTGTGGCTTGGATGTGATAGGCTCTTTAAAATAAAATTATTTTTTCTATCTCCACTAATAACTCATAAATAAGATCTAAAATAACTCATAGCCTCACTTTAAAGCCTAGATTATAATCAAGATAATTAAAAGATTTAGCAACCCCTTAGCTAAATGTTGATTGTTCTAACATCATGCCTAACATCTTATTTTGCTTTTTAATAGGGAGGGTCTCTACTCTTGCACGATAGGGGTATGCTTAACCTATAAGGGCATCCCTTGTTGTGGAGACCACCTCCTCCCACTGATTTATCCAATAATATAATTTCATAATGCATTTAAGCATAATTTTCCTAAGCCTTTGTCCAAATGAAGGTGTCAAAAATGATATAAAAATTTATAAAATTTTACATTTAGCCTAAGTCATGTCTTCATGTCAGTCATGATCTAGTCTCTTCGGGAGTGAGTTTAGGACTCTAGTCTCTTTCCTAATTAAATAATTGTCTAGGCATCTTGCACTTACATAAGACCGGCCTACATGGTTTTGAAGTGTAGGAGGTGTCAGTTAGTGGCCACTCCAGGAAGTTGTAAGTCCAAAAGAGTCGGGATGGGGTTTGTCCTCTCTTATGGAGGTAAACCACTATGTCCCATTTTCTGATTAAACTTAGGTCATGATTTTAGCTTGTGCTAAAGCATTCCGGATTTAGGATTTGAGGTTGCTTGTTTCCTTCGGGCAATGAGTATAAATCCCCACCTCTTAGGCATTTTTATAATTTTGTGTTGATGGATTATAAGCCCTAGCATTCTAATAAAATTTTAACTCAAATAAAAATAAAATCTCTCTTTCAAATGTATAAAGCCTCACTATAGGGTAGACTGGAGTGCTCACTACGCTTCCTAGTATCATGAGTGCTCCCTACTTATCTTCCTTTAGAATCCAAAAATAAGTCTTCCAAATTGAACTTTCCCACTTGATTTCCAAAAATACCAAATCCTTTGATATTATAACCTTGAAATCTTTAGAGAATTTTATTAACTACTTTAATCGAGAGTTTTCTTATAAAATTCACATTTCCTATAATATAATTAACTATGGAAGCTTGCTTCTATAGGGAACTAAAGAACTCGGCATAAAATAAACCATGCTTTATTTTTCCATGTATAGTAGGGAAAAGATATTTGGTATATACGAAGACCCATCTGCCTTAGGAGTCATTATTAGGTGATTAGGTCCATTATAGGGTGATATTTTTTATCTTTCAAGATGGTATATCATACCTCAATGTCATACCCAATTACTTCAATAAGTACCCCCCCCCCCCCCCTAAGATCTATGTAGTGTCCCAATGATTCCAAATTAAAACACCATAGTGTGTATTTTATATTATAAATTCAATTTTGTTAAGGTAAACTTAGTGTTTTAAAGAGTATGAAGAGTTGTGGATTCCACTTAAAGTGAAATCAATTTATTTTTAACACCCTTAGGTTGACTCTATAGAAGAGGATTTTAATAACTTTAAATCATCTTAATGAAGCTTTTAATTTTAAATAAATCTTAAGTTTGAATTAGACTTAAATGAAATTATACTCATGTGAAATATATCTCAAAAATTAATGGTGATAAGTCATGATTCACCTAATGACATCATTCACCTTTCATTATGACTTTAGTATCTCATTTATAACACAATTTTCATTTATTTTATTAGAAAAATTATCAATATATATGTTAACCTCACTTTTGGAGTGAAGATTCAATCTTCCCATCTTAGACCTAGGAGTCTTCTAAACACTAGGATCTTCTTAGTCATAGGACACTTCTAGTAACTAAGTGAACACTTAACCCAAATCTAAAGGCTTAAGTGGAGTTTTCTTAAGATCTAAGGAAGCCTACCTACCCTATGGCCTAACCCATGACTCATGTCAATCCCTTATGGCCTAACACATGACTCATGCCAAACTCCTATGGCCTAACCCATGACTTATGTCTATCATATCATGCAAAACAAAACCTCAAATTAATCTCACCAATCTCAATTGAATTCCAATTCATATCCAAATTCCAAGATAAATGATTAAAACCCATAACTCAAACCCATCTTAGCTTAATCCAATCTTTTGGACTTAACCAAAATCCTTCAATCAAACCAAATTCAATTTATTTTTACAAAAGCACTCCAACCCTTCAAATCTTCATTCCAAACTCTACAATTAAGCTAATCAAGCCAATTGATCAAATCAATCCAATCAACCCAAGCTAACTCATTTGAACCCAAAATGTCCAAATGAGCCAAAATCCAATTAAACCTAAATCAATTGCAATCAAAATCATCAATCAATCCCAAATCAATCATCAAACTCAATTCAACTTAATTCAACCCAAAGCCAATTCAATTGACCCATTAGGCTCACTTGACCCAAAGTGACTTAATGGACCCATTTGAACCAAACTCCAATCCAACCCAAATTAAATTGAGCCAAACCATTCAAAACCACCTATATTGATTATTAATCATCCTTGATTGATCAATTGCACTCAATTGGGTCAAACCAACTCAATTCAATCACTTGACCCAAGTCAACCCTATTAACCTACATGAACCAAATTAAACCAACCCATCCCAATTCAAATTAATTGAAACCAATGATACCTACCAATATAAATCAATCCTTGAACATGACTTGACCATCAATTGAGTCAAACCAAGTCCAATTGGCCTCTTGACCCAAGTTGACCCAATTTGACCTAAAAGGCCAAATTGGGCCAAATGAAATCCTTGATCAAATTGATTACAACCAATGATTCAAATCCATCCTAAATTGATTATTAAACATGATCAAACCATTTATTGAATCTATTTTGGCCAAGTCAACCCAATTGACCTATTTAGCCCAAACTGACCTAAAGGGTTAAGTTGGTTTAAATCATTCTTAAATCTAAATTGATTGAAATCAAAACTTACAATCATCTTCAAATGATCAACTGAACCTAAACCAACACCCAACCCAAGCCAATTTGGCAAATTTGACCAAATCATTCAACTTAGCCCATTTGACCCATATGAACATGAGTCCAATTCAAATCTAATCCAAATTAAATCAAACCAATTGAATCAAAATATCCTAAATCATCATTTGAGCTTGTTCCAACCCATGGTTTGACTCAATTTGACCAAATTGGTCAACTTAACCCAACCTAGCCCAATTTGACTTATATGGGTCAAATTTAGTCAAACCCAACCAAACTAACTCCAAACCCACTCAAACTTAGCATGACCCATCCTTGGGTCACCATGGGTTAGCCCAAATCCAACCTAACCCAAATCAAACCTGAATTTTACCCATTACCCATTGGGTAAAGTCCTCGACATAAGACAAAACCCTCATTTGGATGGTCAAACCCACTTTCCTACCCTTGGCAACCATTCTAAGCTAAAATTGGGCATTAGGACCACTGGCTCACCTGACCCAAAGCTGGTTAGGTCATTCATGAGCCAAGTGGAGTTGAGCTAACCCATCTCCTCCCATTAGAACACTTGGAGAGCAAGGACACTACACCTCAGCCCTTTCTAGCCCACTTCCCTCACTTAGCCACTCAAACTGAGCTACCTCGGTCTTGAGCTCCAATGAGGTAAATTTTGGCAAACCATAGGAAATTCAATTTTTGTTGGGCCTTTGTGAAGAAAAGTGTGATTTCATGTGATTAACCATTAGATCCCTTTAGATCTCTTTCCCAAAGCTTTTGAAGTCAATCTCGAGCCCTCATGAGCTGTAGTGAGCTTGGATGGAGTGGAGGAGGGCGGACAATGTCTATCTTCCATCATTCGGGGGATGACGGATCATCCGTCATCTATTTCACGTGATTGAAATGAACGACCATGATTAATCTGATAGATAATCTCAATTTAATCCTAATAGGAACCGTATGATTAATCCCCACCGTTCGATCTTATATCAAACGATGGGGACGAAAGCGTGTTCGCCACCGCCACATCAGCATCGCATTGACCATTTAAGTGGTCAATCCCATGGGGCCATGTCGAAACTGTTGCCATGTCAATCGCCCACGTGGCGCCGATGGGATTAGGGATTGATTATTGTTTAAAATGTAATTAATTATCTTGAAAATTCCTAAAATTATAACTAATTGTAAAAAAATTCAAAAAATACAAATAAATACATTTTGGAAAGGTTAAAGAGAGGAAAATTTAATAAAAATAATTTCATTATATTTTAAATAGTGATTAAGGCTTAATTAAGTTTTGAATATTTTCTTAATTAACCTAATTAAGCCCTAATTACTTGGGAAATTAATCCCAAATTTGGCATGTTGATTTAATGGGATGACCTCTACCTCCAATGATTTTATTGGAATTTATTAGCCATGAGTTTAGTTGAATTTAAAATTCAAACTCTAATTACCCCCTTAATTAATCTAATGATTATTTAAAACCCCAAATAGTAAAAATTAATTAATTAAAGTTCATTAATCACTGATTAATAGTGAAATGATGAGGGAGAGTGATTAGAACCCCTTTTCTAAGACTTTTCCAAATTCACTTCATTAAAAAAGAGTTAATTATAATATGACTTGATTAAGGAATTAATTAATTAATTAATGGCTAGATTAAATCAAATTAAATTGATAATCACATCAGATAATCAACATTTAAATTAAAGATTCCTCTTTATGTGTTCAATAATATAATGACCCTTAAAGAAATTATGATTAGCCCATAAGTGTGGAAAAATCATAAAAGTACTTAATTAGATTCTTTAATTTAATTAATTTATAATCAAGAGCCAATTGCATTAGGTCCTGTAGGAGTACTACAACTTTATTTTTCTCATGTGCATATCATTTGCAGGTCATGATTTAATGGTTAATTAAGTTAAAGAAGTATAGGAAAGGGTAATTAAGTGGATTATTCAACTTAATTAAATTATAAAAATCACTTAATTATCTTTCTTTAAGTACACTAAAACCACCAACATGGGAACAGGATGGAAAATAACAAATGAACTCCCCTCTTTAAGCTGAATTCAAATCAAAAATAAAAATTAATAAGAAGCTTTAGTTTTCTCTAAATGTTTTTATTTAATGTGATTGTCCTAAGGAATTAGTGTAATCGAATGAATTATGTGGATGTGTTTGGCTAATCCTTTTCAATCACCATAAATGTTGTATATTATGTGATATCATGCATTCATATTTTCAAAATTAAAATGAAGTTTACTTATGTAAAATTGCATGTGATGATCTAATCTTATTATATATGTGGCTATTAACACTAATAAATTCATAATTACTTTTCAAAAGTTATAAATTGATAACAACATTTGGAGTGATAGTAGTTATGAATATATATAGGATTTGCATGTGTTTATAGCTTAATCATGTGACGGTAGTGCTTTCTTTCCTATGTTCATGTATGAATTTACATGTGTTTGAATGATAATAAGTATATAGTCTGGACATCCCGGGAATACGAGGCTTTAAGTAGCCCCAAGGAGATCATTCGATTATCGCACTTCCCTAGTTAACAAAGGCATGTACTTATTTAATCTCATTCATATGTATCTTTATATTTAAAATTTGGATAGAGCTTTATGCTTTACATGTATAAATTATTCAACCAAAAATACAATCATTTACATGATCTTCACTCTTATAGTTGTATATACATTCATATGTATTTAAGACAGCAAGTCTATAGTTTGGATATCCCAGAAATACGAGGCTTTAAGTAGCCCTAATGAGGTCATTTGACTATCTCACTTTTCTAGTTTAAACAATGACACGTACTTACTTACATCTTTTATACATGTGTATGTGTATTTGATTGGAGAATGAAAGTACACTTTTCTATTAAAAATATATGCATTCGTAATCATTTAAGTGTGCCAAAAATACATTGCATGTATAGGTACACTAAGTGCTAAATCATATGCATGTTACAAGTGATGAAAAGGAATGGTTCAACATATTCTATTTGATGGTAATTCAATCGCATTAATCTTAAGATGCCTTTCATATTGAATAGGATTTTTTAAGATTAACCCAAACTTAGGACTAATAAAATATTTAATAAATCATTCACTAAAAGAAACTAAATCGTAAAAATGTACCTTTAGGAAACAACTTAGGATAGGGATGAAGGAGGTTAAGTCTCTTTCTTCTCTTTATTACACTTGGATGCTAAGTGTAAATCAAATGAAATAAAACAAAAATATAAATTAAAATTTACAAGTCTCTGAACAACTTGAAATGAAACCATCCATTATATTAACTTAAACAATTTCAAAACTTAGAAAATTATAATTCAAAAGCCTAGCTAAGACATACCACATAAAACCTAATCACTCATAGTAGAATGTTAAGTCACCGTTCTAGCTTTAGGTTATGACAATGTATGTAATGATGATGTGTTTTATTTTATGATGTAATATTTTAGACTAGATGTTAAGAATATGGATCGTAGACTGGATGTTATGCCATTAGCAGCCTAATATTATTTTTTGCAGGGGATTATGCTTGAGGAGCCGCTCAAAAATAAATATAAATGTTCTATCTGTAGGTTGCTTATGCCCCGAAGCATAATCCACACTAGGATAGGTGGGCTTGGTTACCCATGTGCAGGTTACTAAGTCCAAATTATGAAATATATCTGCTTGGGATGTATGTATGTTTAGCTAATATATATTTTGTTAGTGTAATTAGATTTACTTTTCTATAAAATATAATTTTGTAATAAGAATTAGGATTAGTGATATGAGAATTAGGATGAGCAGTGGCTAGAAGGCTTAGTCTTGGGATGCCCTGTGATTCCTTGGAACAAATCAAATCAAAAGAAAGAAGAAATGAAGAATGAAGGCCCCCATAGCATTTATTCAATTCTAAATTGTAATATTATTTTGTAATTCTGGGTTATATAAGGGTAGACCTCGGCTACTTCTCTCTTTTTTGGGGTGTACGACAATACCCAGCCACACCGGCCTCTTATTCTTTTACCTTAGTCTATAAAATGATTGTTGTTGTGTTTAGTCTATGCACTAGAATAGTATGATTTTCATAGTTTCTTAATTATTGATGATTGAATGTGTGGCCTAGATGTAGTAGGCTCTTAGGATAAAATTAATTTTCTACCTAATTAACAACTCATAACTAAATTCTAAACAACTTTTAATCTCATTTTAAAGCCTAAGTTGTAATCAAGATAACTAAAATATTTAGCAACCCCTTAGTTGAATGTTGTATGTCTCACATCATGCATGTCATCTTCTATCACTCTTGCAAAATTAGGGCCTCCATTTTTGCACTTTAGGGACCGCTTGACCTATGAGAGCAACCCATTATGATAGAGATTCACACTCTTTCTCTTTTGATTTGGCCAAAAACTAGATTTCATTATGCATTTAGGCATAAGAAATCCCAAAGCCTTTGTCCAAAATATTGACATAAAAATTATAAAATATTGCATTTTTAGACTAAGTCATATGCTCATGCCAATCATGATCTAGTCTCTCAAGGAGTGAGTTTAGGACTTTAGTCTCTTTCCAAATTAAATAACAACTTAAACCATCTTGCAATTACATAAGACCGACCTACATGGATTTAAAGCGTAGGAGGTGTTAACTGGCAGCCACTACAAATGATTGTAAGTTTAGAAGAGTCAGGCGGGTCTATCTTCCCTTGTGGAATTGGTCCTTATGTCCCCTTTCCGCTTAGATTTTGGTCACTCTTTTAACTTGTGTTGAAGCTCCCTAGATTTAAGATCCGTGGTTGCTTATTTCTTTCGGGAAATGAGCATAATCCTCACCTCTTAGGCATTTTCACAATCTTGTGTTGGTGGATTATAAGACCTAGCAATTTAATAAAATTCCAATGCAAATAAAATAAATCCTCTCTCTTTTAAACAAATAAATCCTCAACATAGGATAGGTTGGAGTACTCACTAGGCTTTCTAGTATCATGAGCACTCCCTACTTATTTTCCTTTGGATTCTAAAATTAAGTCTTCTGATTGAACAATCCCATTTGATTTTTCTAAAAATAACAATCCCTTGATAGTCTTAACATTGAAATCTTTAGAGATAATAATTGATTACTTTAATTGAGAGTATTCTTAGAAATCTCATTTCCTAGGATGTAATTAACTATGGAGGCTTGCCTCCATAGGAAACTAAAAAACCCAACATAAAATAAACTCTATTTTACTTTTTCATGTGAAGCAGAGAGAGAATCCCTAGTATATGTGAAGACTCATCATGCTTTAAGAGTCCTTATTAGGCGATCCATTGTATGGTGATGTTTTTATCTTCCGAGATAATACATCATACATTAATGTTGTATCCAATCACTTCTAAGTAAATCACTTGTCCACAACATCCACAACAATTATATATATATATATATATATATATATATATATATATATATATATATATATATATATATATATATATATATATATATATATATATATATATATATATATATATATATATATATATATATATATATATATATATATATATATATATATATATATATATATATATTGATATTTAGGATTTGCATACATTCATACATGCATATGTATATGTATTAAAGTTAATCAAGATTTTACATAAGTAATATTGGTGTATATATACCTACATGAATTTGCATGTATTTTTGTAAAGAGAATTAAAATTTCACAGATATGGGTATACATAAACATACATTAAGCTTTTTACAAGTATGTCACATTATTAAACTAGAAATGTGAGGTCAAAATCTCCTTCAAACCAATAATTATGTGCTCTCGGGTGTCTAGACTATATAGTTGTTTGCCATGTATATACTTATATAAGCATGCATGTAAATGAAAGTATTAATTTAGAAATTCTTATTATTGTAAATTTAAATGTAATTTGATTAACATATTCATTTCTCTCTACAACCCCTTAGGTATGTGATAATATCATTAGCAACATCTTACCATAACATAGACTTAATATCTTGATTTTAAACATGGATGCAAATGAATCAAGCATTCATTTACAAGTTAGTTAAGAAAGATGATTGGACATCTCGAGGCAATCCACTTAAGCCATTAAGTCTTAAGGCTATGACTAACACCATTTAAATCTATTTAGGCTTCTTAACTAACATATTCAAATTAGGGTTGATTGGACTTATTAGAGGAGATTATACATTTTAAAATTACATCAAGACCTCTTTATTTATTAAGTGACTCAAAAGTGAAATAAATGATTTTTATGATTTAATTAAAGTTTAGTAATTATTTAACCCAATTAAGCCCAAGGAGCCTACAAATTTAATTAGACACCAAACATAAACCCAAAAATTATAAAAATAAAAATAAAAATTACAAAACATAGAAGAATGTCAATAAAATATGCCCTAAAATTTTTAATGCAAATGGGCTTATATTTTATGACTAATTAAAAAATAAGGAAAATCTAAAAGCATCAATTACTCTTAAAATACCCCCAAACCAGTTGGGTCTTTTAATTTCATTGGATGCCTCTCCATTAGCACAGAACTAAGAGGAGTTGATCATAATTTTTGGAGATCTACACAAGTAGTTATAAATTTTCTAAATCTTAGGGTAATTAATTATTTATTTAATTAATAAAGACCCTCCTTTAATAATGATTTTGAGAATTAATTAGGATTAGATGACCTAATTAATTTCTATGATCATCATTGGGTTTCACCAACATATATAGGCATTCAAAGCAATTTTCATAATTTTCATGATTTGTGAATTTAATAAATAGCCAAAATAGTGAATTAGGGCTTGAAAATATACATCTCCTACACACTCATCCAATTTACATAAAATAATTATGAGAGGCAGAGATCATCTCAAAGAATATTCATCAAAAATCTCAAGTCATTTGACTAGATGATTAATAAAAATTAATGTTTTTATCATTTTTCTTATTCTCTTCTATTTAAGCTTCATAATGAACCCATATTTATATATTTTTTTTTATTTTCTATAATTAGTTATATTTTCTAGAAATTTTGGCTAATTAATTCTATTTAAAACCTATTTATTCATATTTACACAATCAATAGCTAACGTGATCGTGCTTTACGCGTGGCGCTACGGGATTGGTTATTAAACTAATATGCATGACAACTAATTCGACCAACGATGGACGTGATTTCATCATGAGCCATTCAATCAAAAATAAAATGGCTCTAATTAATCCCATAAATTAAAGGGATAAAAATTAGAAATTATTTTACATTTAATCACACCCGTTCATTCTAATCATGCGAGATGGACAGTGCATGATTTATCTTCAAGCTTTAGTGAGAGATGGAGATTGTCCCCCTCTTGCCACTTGATCTAATCCCACCAAGGCTCATTTCAAGCTAAAATTGACTCCATTAAGATCTAGAAACCAAATTCAAGGGATCCTATGACTTGATCATGACAAAACACCAATTCATAAAGCAAACGACAAAAACTTAGGGGCATGATCTACGATTTTGAAAATTTATTTTATTGGAGCTCAAGATAGTGGCAAAACTGACTGAGGTAGCTTCTCCTTGAAGAGGCTAAGCACTGTTATTGAAGTCTCAAGTTTCCTCCTCACTGACCGTCCTCTAGACCAACATGGTGTTGCACATTGTTGGAACTTGGTCTAGCTCTATCTTCATGTGCTCAAATCGAATGGGATTCAATTCATTTTCACTTGTGAGGATGTGGGGAAGATGTAAGAAGAGTCAATTGGAGTTGGTAAGGGGTTTGGTGAATGGTGATGTTTAGTACATTTAGGTTGAGGAGGATATTGTTGTCATCAGCGATGGTGTCTAAGAGAAGCTCTAGGAAACTTAGGGACTCTCCCTAGGATGCAATGTGAGGTGTGTGTTAAGTTTGAATGAGTGAGAGTAGGTATATCCTCATTCACATGTGAACCAACCAAATGGTTTGGTTTAGCTTTGGCTAGCTAGCCAAGCAAAGAGGGGAGATGGATTTAGTTGGGGATTGATCGGATGGAGTCCTTTGAGTGGCCTAAGGTGTAGTGGACAACGGTAAACCAATGGTTTTCCAAGGTGAAGGTGACTTAACCTTTGTCAATGGCTAGACCAAACAACCTTAGTTTAAGCTTGATCAACTAAGTAAAGGTCAAGGCATGTTAAGGGTGCTACTTTGGCTAAAGGTGAGAAGTGGACTTTGCTATATTGGAATTTTGTTCCATTATGAACCCTTAGTTCACTTAATTTGGGTTGAATTGGGTTTACCTTGGGTTGGGTCTACTTAGGTAGGTGTGGAGAGGTCTAAGGATGAGTCATGCCAAGTTTGGTTGGGTTTGAATTTTATTTCATTAGGTTTGGCTCATATTGACCTATGTAGGTCAATTTGAGTTCAATTGGGTTAAGTTGACCCATTGACTAAAGTGGGACCCAAGGGTATTAGGTTTTATTCAAGTGATGATTTGAAATGTGTAAGTGTGATTGGTTTGATCTAATTTGGCTTGCCTTGAATTTGACTCATATGGGTTCATTTAAGCCATTTAGGTTATGTTGAGTCAATTGGCCAACTTGATCCAACTAAGTTCAATTTGATGTTGAGTCATGTTCAATACCCAATTTGGGATTAATTACACTGACCTATTTAGCTTAATTTGGATTGAATTGACTTTTGGTTCAATTGATGTTATATAGGTCAAATTGGGTTAGGTTGGGTCAATTGAATAATTTAACTTAGTTGGGTTCAATTGGGAGTTTCGGAATGATCAATCATCCATTTGAGAGTGATTGTAAGAGTTAGTTTGGTTTAATTTGGATTAAAATGGCTTTTGGTTCAACTTAACCCTTTTTTGTCAAATTAGGCTAAGTTAGGTTAAGTGGGTCAATTGATCTAATTGAGTTGCAATTAGGCATGAGTGTGATCAATCATGTAATTGAGGATGATCGTGAGGCTTGGCTTTAATCAAGTTAGATTTGATTTTAGCCCCGTAAGATTTTATTGGGCTAACTTGAGCTAAGTGAGCCAATTGGTCAAATTAATTCATAATCAAGCATCAATCAAGTTTAATTGAGGTTTCAAATGGTTTGAGTAAGTTCAATTTCAAGTGGTTTAGGTTAATTTTAAGTTTAGCCCCTTTACGCCCAACCGGGTCAAATTAAGACAATTAGGCCAATTAGTTAAATTGACCCTAATTGGGTGTGGTTGAGGTTTTGTATATCTTATGGTTGATTGATTGCAATTAATTTATATTTAATTAAGATTTGAGTCAAAGTGATTTAAATGGATCAAACAGGCTAAATAGGGCTAAGTGGGGCAAGTAGCACATTTGACCAATTATTCTTAGTTTGCATTGGATTAGGTTATGTTTAAAGTCAATTTCAGTTTGTAATCAAGTTTATTTTTTGTATTAGGATTTGGGTGAGTTCAGGGTCTACTAATCCAATTGGGGTCTAGTTCTAGGGTTGAGTCCTATGAGTCTTCTAAGTTTGGGTTTAGTGTACCCATAATCACTAAAAGTGTATTAGATCTTAAGTGGGTAAAATTAGTGCCAAGATGGAGTCCTAGGTATAAAAGCAAATGATTATCAACCTCACCAAAAGTGAGGTCATCAGGAGGGCATGATAATATTTATAAATCTAAAAATAGACTTCATATGAATGAACTTCGGTCCACATGCAACTCTAGTGCATCTACATAAAACTCAAATATTCATTAAACCAATTTTTATTGTACATTTATTATCATCAAAATTGAGTTTATGCAGTAGAAAAATTAATTTTAACATTCTCTCTCTTTTTATTTTCAAATTAATCTCTAAAAGATATATCACGTGCAAACATATTATTTGTAATGATGTGAAATGTATATAAGTAAATAAGTGCAGGTAAAAAGAACAGGAGCATGAATATTAAAGACATCTAATATCGCTCTTTCTCCTTCTCCTACTTTTCCATCAATCAAATTTGGAAGGGGAGAGGAGGATACGACTTCCAACATAATAATAAATCCAAATAATAATATAGTTTTAACACAAACATTAAATAATATGCAACTAAGTCCTTAAAGTAACAAAATCAATAATTTTTGCTATTCAAAAACAAGTTTAGCATGCCTAAATGTCTTCTAACTTCCAACCTGCGTAAAGCATCTTTCTTGCTCGGTGATCAGTCAATGAAGTCATTCTGAATCCCTAACACGAAAAATTGAATAGCTAACGGCCGTATGGTAGGAAAAAATGATCTTCATTAAGCACTTTAATGAAAATATAGGTGAGTAATTAATTGATGCATATACACATTATTTTAATATTACATTGAGTCACACAAGATCTAATGAAGTAATGTTAAATATCCACATAATAAGTTATTAAATTCTAAATTAATTTTTTGTTAGATTAATTGCACTAGTTTTATTACAACTAATTAATATGTAGTCTGAAATGAATGCATAGTCTTCTTATTACTTCATTTGTTAAAGTATTGGTGTACAACAACTACTAACATACTTTGCACTTGTAGCAAATAGAGTTTGGCTTCAAATTGGACCAAGAAACTAATGTTAGTCATAAGAAATAGCATATATTTGAACTAATGTTCTTGTTGACCTTACAACTAATGTAGTCAACTTCATAAAAAAACTACAATCTTACAAGAAAACTCATTCCTAGGATAAAAAAAAATTAAGAAAGGGACATCTACAAGATATTTAAAATTATTTTTATATCATTTTAGTGTGATTCTTTAAGATTTGCTCTAACCAAGTGTATAAATAAAATACAAACATAATGTCCAATTCATTAAATTTAAATTAGAATATGGAATGAATCACATACCCCACAAAGTTTAGGATCTATTGATTTATCCTTTTCATCTTCATCCAACTAAGGGGATTGGCTTACCTTTTGATTTAAGTCTTTTCATGTTAAATCTAGCAATAAGATTATTGATGTATTTTATTTCATCATTATAATTTTTCTTAACTTGGAGACCAAGAAAGAAATTGTGCACCTATAAAACACTTTCGACTTTTTTTTGGGTTCATTTGTTACTCAAAATAAGATATCCTCTATATAAAAATATAGAGTGATCATATTATTACTTATCTTCTTATTAAAATGGTTATATTTACTTAGATATTTACCATGCCTAAGATGCTTGTTTTAATATGTATAGTGCTTTGTTTAAACGGTACTAATAATCAATAAATTTTGAGGTGTTTCCATTAAAAAGAAAATTTTAATTAAAAGTATGCCAAATAAATTATGAAAGTATATTGAAAAAAAACTCAATGAATCATATAGAATAGAAATTAAACCAAATTTATTAATTATGATATAATTAAGCCTACTCACAAAATATCCATCAACATGAATTCTCTATATTGCAACATCATCATTACTTTTATCATAATTATTTGATATTGATTTTTTGAATTTTCATTTTTATTATTAAGCTTTCCTAAAGTGATATACTTTGTAGACTATTTTGAACAACTTTTAACCAAGTTATCATTATTATTATTTTTTATATTTTTAATGATTATATGTACAATTTATCTATAACTCTATTGTTTCTTCTTTTTCCTCCCTCTTGCTACTCATGCTCAAATTTCTAGGTTTATTTTTAATTATATTTTATAGGCACTACTCTTATCACCCTTTTATTATAATCATTTCATAATTTATTATTCTATTTTAATTATTTTGTATGATACACTCTCTACTAAATGATGCATTTATAATAAAAATTCTCATAATTTGATCATTAGTTGATTTCGTCAACAATTCCATATAGCGTATTTCAATGATTTTATATATCCTTATGTGAACAAAATATGATGATTTGATCATATTTATTGATGCTATTACAAAGATAATGTCAAATGAAAGCAAACAAATGTAATTTTCATTGTTTTATGATAAAGCATGCAAACTTCCCTTGTAAGCTGCAAATGTTATTTTCAAATATTAAATTTATTTTTAGTCTCTATATCTTTATCTTCTCTATAATTTTAGGTGGGTATGACTTGTTTATGAAATACATCATAATGATATAAATTATGATAATTTTGCGTAAGTGTGTTATTCTTTGTCTAGTCTTGGGAATAAGAGCAAGAGCTTTTTGATAAACCTATGGGTGCCAATTAATATGATTGAATGATTGATATGAGCTTTGAAAGTTATTAAGATCTTAAATTCGAATATTGTCTATAATAAAATATCATTTTATTGAATTTGATGAGAAAAAAAAATGAAAAAGAAAGAAAGCATTTGCTTAATGCTAATTGCTTTTCATTTTATAATTTAATCTTTAATAGTGCACGAGATTGAAAAAATAATATAGACTAATTCTACATGAATTAAGAAATTAAGCCTTGATTGATTCATTTACTTTTTAATATCGACAAAGACATATGAAATCAATTTATTATGATTTAATGGAATGTTAAATATTAAATCTTTTTTATTGATTATAATCACTTAATTTGATCTTATTTTCTTCTAAAAAATTCATTATTAAGCTAACCCAAATATTACAATTAATTAATGTTAAATGATGACTGACGTGGCAGCATCAACTTATTATATTTAATTTATTTATTTTTATTTTATTTTATTTCTTTTTGCAAGAAGATTCATTCATCATTTTAAAACATCTTATTTTCAATATATTATGAAATTATTATAAATTAATAAATCATTTAATGCTAATTTTTTTAAAGTTATTTTATTCTTTCAAGCGAGCTTTTATCCTGAATAAATCTGATTTTTTTTTTATGAAATATTTCTCTAGAACTTATTCTTGATACTACAAATGTCTGATGTAAGCTGCGCAGAAGTACATCCAAAGCTCTTCTTGTATTTGAAGAAATATTCAGCAAATGCTACAATATAGAAATTCAGACAAACAGGGAAGTTATAAAAAAAACAGTAAATGCTTATGATTTCTACCTGTTGTCTAAAGATTACAATGATATATATATATATATATATATATATATATATATATATATATATATATATATATATATATATATATATATATATAAGATATATAGGACTACGGTTATATCATGTCAGAAGTTTGTTTGAATCCAAAGGCTGAGATAAAACATCAGCATATGCGTTTGTACTATTCTGTTGAGAGTAAATGGATTCTGTTATCAGCCCCCTGCAAGCTGATAATCCTGGTTGGATTGTGAGCTTGGTTCTCAAGAATTGAAAATGAGCAGCGGCCAATGATTTAGTAAAAATATCTGCCAACTGATCAGTTGAACTAATATGATGCACAGTGAGGGTATTGGCTTTAATACAATCTCTAATAAAATGTTGATCAACCTCAATATGTTTTGGTCTAGCATGGTATATTGGATTATTTGCAAGAGCAATAGCTGATATGTTGTCACAAAATAGGGAGGTGGGAGAGGTAAATGGAATGTGAAGTTCACCAAGAAGTCGTCGAAGCCATATGACATCTGCAGCAGCTGAAGCAAGTGCGCGATATTCAGCTTCAGTAGAGGTTCGAGCAACAGTTGTTTGTTTCTTAACACACCATGAGACAAGGTTGTGACCAATAAAGGCACAATATCCAGTAACAGACTTCCTGTCAGTTGAATCAGCTGCCCAGTCAACATCTACATATGTTGTTAGATCAAGAGTAGTAGCAAGAATTGGAAGTCCGAATGATAATGTTCCTTTGAGATAGCGAAGAAGTCGCTTAAGTAAAGCATAATGAAGATTAAGTGGTTGATGCATATGTTGACAAATCTTATTGACAGCAAAGGAAATATCAGGTCTTGTAAGTGTTAGATACTGAAGAGAACCTGCCAACTGCCTGTATAAGCTAGGATTGGAGAACGGCTAATGGGAGTCAGGGAGGGAAGGCTGCTTGTGTGGAAGAGGAGTGAGAATTGATTTGCAGTCCTTCATTCCAGTTTGATCGAGAAGCTGATTTGCGTAATTTGATTGATGAAGTAGTATACCATAATCAGTTTGTTGAACTTGTAAACCAAGAAAATAATGCATAGAACCAAGGTCCTTCATGTGAAATATGTGCTGAAGTTTATAAAAATATCATTCATGAAGGTAGAATTATTTCCTGTAAAAAGTATATCATCCACGTAAATAAGTATATAAAGAAGATGGCCATTGTCATCATAAATGTAAAGTGAGGGATCAGCTTGGCTAGTGATGAAGCCAAGATTCGAAAGATAGGTGGTAAAGGTTTCAAACCACTGCCGAGGAGCTTGGCGAAGTCCATAAATGGCTTTACTTAGTCGACAAACATGAATGGGATGAGTAGAATCAACAAAACCTTGTGGTTGTTTCATAAAGACTGTTTCATGTAGAATATCATGTAAGAATGCATTGGACACATCTAGTTGCCGAAGTTGCCACCGTTTTGTGATAGCAAGAGTTAACAGAATACGAATAGTAGGCATTTTTGCCACAGGACTAAAAGTTTCAGTGTAATCAAGCCCATATTCTTGACCAAAACCTTGAGCCACAAGACGAGCTTTGTAATGGGCTAAGGAGCCATCACTATGCTGTTTCAGTTTGTAGATCCACTTACAACCAAGAAGATTTTGATTCGGATCATGTGGAACAAGTGTCCAAGTCCCTTGAGCTTGAAGTTCTTGAAACTCTATGGACATTGCTTTCCTCCAGTTTGGATCTTTATTGGCAGTAGTAAAGCTGGTAGGTTCTGGTGGGATAGTGGTATGAGAAAGATCAAAGATGGGTTTAGGTTTGTGAATGTCTGATTTAAGTCTGGTTTGCATTGGATGAGGATGGGTCAAAGTAGTGGAAGGAGAATGGTTGAAGCTAGGTTCTAAGAAAGTATTGATAGTAGGGGAGGAAGATACAGTAAGGGAGTTGTTCTCAGAAGAGGATGAGAAAGCTGAAGATTGAGAGGTTGATGATGAAGGATTAATAGAAGATTTTGGTGAAATGGCAGAGATAGGGACTAAAGTGAGTGGGTGAGTTTGAGAAGGTGGATTTTGTGGTGATAAAGAAGAAGTACTAAATGGAAAGGCCGATTCATTGAAACAAACATGACGTGAAATAAAAACTTTGTTGGTTTGAGGATCAAGGCAACAAAACCTTTTGATATAACCAATGAAAACACAACTGGTAGAGTTAAGACTTAATTTATTTGGTTGATAGGGGCGCAGCCAAGGAAAGCATTGACAACCAAAAATATTTAAATGGTTGTATGTTGGGGGTTTTTGATGAAGAAGTTAATAGGGAGAGATCATATTTATGACTTTAGTAGGTAAGCGGTTAATGAGATAATTTGCAGTAAGAAGAGCATCTACCCAAAAATATTGAGGTAAGTTGTCTTGAAGGAGAAGAATTCGAACCGTTTCAAGCAGGTGTCGATGTTTACGTTCAGCGATTCCATTTTGTTGAGGTGAATATGGACAAGTATACTGATGAAGGATACCAAACTACTTAAGAATCTATTGAAAGGATGAGTTGAGATACTCACCACCACCATCAGATTGAAGAATCTGTATTTTTGAGTTATATTGGTTTTCAACCATAGCTTTAAACTCTAAGAATTTGGACATTGTTTCCGATTTAAGAAACATTAGATACAACCAACAATATTTGGATAAATCATCTATAAATGATACATAATACTTATAACCAGCAGTAGATAGAGTGGGGGAGGAACCCCATACATCACTATGAATTAAAGATAAAGGTTTTGTGGCTTTTGTTATAGAGACAGAAAATTACAATCTGCTGCTTTTGGCTAATCTGCGGGACACACAAGGTGACGGAGAGGAATGCAGCCGTAGAAAGGGAATCTGAAGAGCAATAGTAGATAATATAGTTGAATGAGGATGTCCAAGTCGACAATGCCATAGATCAACGGTATTTGTAGAAGAAAGAAGAGCTAACGGTGGTGATGAAAGAGATGTAGAACTTAGAGAGTAGAGACCATTATGGCAAGGTCCTTGGAGAATGGGAAGTCCTGTTTTCTTGTCCAATATCTGATAACCATGTGAGTTAAATAAAATAGAACAAGAATTATCAGATGTAAGTTTATGAACAGTGATCAAATTATGAGATAGATGAGGAACATAAAGTAGATTTTTTAACCACAGCTTACTGTTTGGTGTGGGAAGAATTCTATGGCCTGTGTGAGATATGGGAAGTGTTTGTCCATTTCCAAGCGTGACTTGCTGATTACCATGATAGGTAGAAGGGGATTGAAGATCATTAAGGTTGGAGGTAAGGTGTGTAGTAGCACCAGAGTCAATTACCCAATCTGTTGGAGTGCCAAAATTGGCAAGATTTCCTAGAAGAGCTTGAGGAGAGGAAGAAATACCAGTATAAGTCAAGTTTTGTCTGTGCCAACAGACTGTAGTTGTATGAACCTTCTTACAGCATATTTGGCAAACAACAGCATGGTGTTGTGGACCTTCGGGTGTGTTATTGGGTCGGCTTCAAGTATTTGAAAGGAAACATTGTCGCCCTCAGCCATGAGTTGTAGTAAAGGCTATAGGTGTAGAAGATATTTGTAATTGTTGTAATTCTTTTGCAGCTTCAGTGGTTTGATTTGTTTCTTCACTGCACAACAAGGAGTAGAAATCATCAATAGCTATGGGTTGAAGATTCATGCGGATAGTTGTTTTGAAGGCCTGATAATTGGAGGGAAGACCATTCAATGTATAAAGAATAATATCCTCTATTATTAAAGGTTGTCCAGCAGTAGCACTAGCATCTATTTTGATTTTAATATCTGTCAAATATTGCTGCATAGAACGTCCAGCCATGGATATATGATGAAGCTCATTTTTGAGTTGTATAAGTTTTGATCGATTTGTGGCTTGAAGATGATGTTCAACTGTTTTCCAGACATCAGCACAAGTAGATAAAGATAGAACATATGGTAATAAAGAGGGAGAAATGGTAGCATAGAGTGTTGTGACTAAATTTTGATCTGTTAAATTCCAAAGACTGTAAGCAGCATTTGGTATGATGCTTCCATTATTTTCAATAATAAACTTTGTCGGTGGTTGAATATTGCTATCTAGATGTTCCTCAAAACCATTTGCACTGAAGAGTCGTTGAACTTGAGCTTTCCAGGTAGCATAGTTATCTGGAATTAGTTGAATCGGAAGAGTATACCTGAGATTGCTCATAAGAAATTTAAGCTGAGTAGGAATATCGACATCATTGCACTTAAGAATAGAAGAATTTTCTTCAAAGGTTACTTCAGAGTGCTGCATAGTTGAGTAATGTGAGAATTAACACCACAAGGCTTTCAGTGCTCTGATACCATGAAGAAATATTCAGCAAATGCTATAATACAGAAATTCAAACAAACAGAGAAGTTATAAAAAAAATAGTAAATGCTTATGCTTTCTACCTGCTGTCTAAAGATTATATATATATATATAGGACTATGGTTACATCATGTCAGAAGTTTGTTTGAATCCAAAGGCTGAGATAAAACATCAGCATGTGCGTTTGTACTATTCTGTTGAGAGTAAATGGATTCTGTTATTAGTATTCATCGACTAAATTAGACTCCAAGCTCTTAAAATGATATAATATTCTCTTAATGAAATTGAATAATCAAAGCCATTGCACAAATAAATATATTTTATTTTAAATCAAAATATAAATAAAATTAAAATTAAAATAAAATTAAAATGATCTCAAATATCTTTCAAGCTTTCTAAAAGGATAGTGCAAATAGAAGCATCAATGGACAATAAGGAGCATAAGAGTTGAAGATTCATTGTAAAGCTAACAGGTACTTAGAAGCATTTATAAATGAATAACAATTATATCAAAATATTCCAGTTAAAATTTGATCTATACAACAACAATAAGCCTTAATCCCACTAGGTGGGGTCGGCTACATGAATCCTTCGTCTCCATTGTGTCCTATTATGTGTCAAATTCTCATTTAAATCAAGTATACTAAGATCATTTTTTATACATCTTAACCAAGTCTTTTAGGTCTACCTCACCTTTCTTAACATAAGGCAAATCTAATGCATCTACTCTCTAATCGGGTCATCGGACGATGCTTTATGTGGCCAAACCATCTAAGGCGACTCTAATCTTATCGGAGACTCAACTTTTTCGAATATACTCATTTTGCATTCTATCTCTAAGAGTAAAAGCCACTCATCCACCTGAGCATCCTCATCTCTGTAACACTTAACTTAGTAGTCTTATGCTTCTCTTTTATTGGCCAACATTACACCATAAGTCATTGGTCTTACCACCATCTTATAAAATTTTCCTTAAGTTTACGTGGAACTTTTCTATCACATAATAGGCGGATGCATTCCTCCACTTCAACCATCCAACTTGAATTCTACTAATAACATCTCCATCTATTTCACCATCATTTTGAACAATAGACTTAATATATGACTTTCATAACCACAAACTCCATCTCTTATAAATTACATCTTTTCAATCTTTAGAACTTTCTACAATAAATTACACCTCCATATATTTTTTCCTCTCTATATAACATCAAATAATCAATAAAGTCATATCAAGTTCTCTTCTCTTATTTATGTATGCGAAAAATTCCCATAAACCTCTTGTGAAACAATAAAAGTAAAAGATAACTTAAAGTCCTTGATCTCTAAACATTTCCACACTTATTGGAATATTATCATCTTGCTTTTCCATTTCATTTTCTTTAAAGCTTCTAAGTTACTAATGTCGATAAATGAAATTCTCATTTTTTGTTTGTATTAAGGTTGCTAAAATCGTTACTTTCAGATCCTTCATTGAAAAGTTTATCAAAATACCTCATCCACTATTTTTATATCCTTTTTTAAAAAGCATTTTATTATTTTCATCCTTAATACACCTCACTTGAACTATGTCTTTACTTCTCCTATCTCTTTGGTCAGCTAACTTATACATACATCTTTCACCTTCTTTGGTATCTAATCTATTGTATAAATCACTAAAGCTAAATTTTTTTGCATCATATCTGCTTTCTTAGAATCTACAGGCCACTTTATATCTTTCCCAATTCTCAGTTTTTTACATAAACCAAGTTTTATAACAATACTTCTTATTTTTTATCTTTTCTTGCACTCGACTCCACCACCAACTATTCTTATTAAAAGAAGCTTTTCCTTTTGATTCTCAAGCACATCTTTAGCAATTTCTTAATTTGCTATTTTTCCCACATAATGTTAGCTTCCTCTATGAACATCCCAAATTCTAATCTCTTGTAACTTGCTCTTAAAAATATTTTTATTTGTATTCTTTAAGTGTCCCCATCTAATCCTAGGACAATAATTTGGTTTATTTTTTCTCTTACAACTTTTCATCTTAAAATCTAAAACTAACACTCGATGTTGGGTACTTTAATTTTCACTTGGAATGACTTACAATCTTTACAATCTAAACGATCTATTTTTCTTATCAGAAAATAATCAATCTGTGTTTTACTAGATCCATTTTTATAAGTAATAATATGTTCATCTCTTTTCTTAAATAAAGTGTTAGCAACTACAAAATCATAAGCTAAAAAAATCTAATATAGTCTACCTTCTTCATTAGTCACTCCAAATCCCATAATGAATACTTTTAAAATCTTACCACTCTACCAACATGTCCATTTAAATCTCCTCCAATAAATACTTTTCTTCAAGAGGTATCTTTTGTATTAATCCCTCTAATTCATTCCAAAATTTTCTTTTGGCTTACCTCCAAACCTACTTGAGGAGCATAACTTATAACATTGATAATCTTAGTATCGACAATAATCTTTAAAGCTATAATTCTATCTCCACATCATTAATATTTATAACATTATCCTTCAAACTTTTATCTATAATCACACACTACACCATTTCTAGTTTCGACTTTTACACGAATACCAAAGTTTAAAACCTAAACTATCAATCTCATGGCCTTCTCCCAAAACCCATTTAGTTTCTTGAACACATAAAATATTTATCTTTCTATAAACCATAATATCTATTAATTCTATTAATTTACCTATAAGAGTACCTATATTCCAAGATCCTAATCTAATTCTAGTTTCATAGACTAACTTCTTTGCTCGCATCCGTCCATAATGTGGGAACCCTTGCTTATTTAACACTGCACCGGGCCGATCGTGACTCTATTTTTTGTATTCAAGCCATATAGCGTCGGGGGGCCTTCTAGCATTAACACAATGATTTAAAGGATTCATGTCATGATTATTTCGACAAGTTTTCTGTTGGCGACGACAACCTCCACTTTTCACATCTGAACTTAGGACCGGCAATGGTATTGTTAAAATTTGATCTATAAAAGAATTTAAATGATTTAATTTTTTTAAGATAATTATATTAATATATAATTAATTCTCATTTATATTACACTCATCTAAAAGTAAATACAATATTTTTAAAATCTATTTTGATCAAATTCTTTTCTCATTTTTTTCTCTTTAAATTACCTTAAAGAAGACATTGCACATGAGCAGGGTATTACACACACAATAGTTGATGTTACACACAATAATATTTGTTATACAACAAAAGAGACATGTAGAGAAAGATCTCTCTCTCTCTCTCTCTCTCTCTCTCTCTCTCTTCATTGCTGATGAATGAGGCGAAACATATTTGATCAAATATTCTTTTGTTATTCTCCATCTCATAAGCTCGAGAAAGCTAATGTGCATACCGAAGCTCATTAAACATCAGCATCAGATTAGACTTGACTCACATTTAAGCTCAAGTTGTAATTCCACATAGACCTTTCAAGTAGAGCCCGAGCTAATAGAGTTGTATCCCTTCTTTTTTAAAATACTATATCATTAGTACAGTCAAATAAATTTTATTTTTAAGTTAAACATAAATAAAATAAAATAAAAATAATCCCGAACAGCCCCTAATATTTTTATTTTTTTAAGTAAATTTTTTTAATATATTCGAGCGAGTTTAATCTTAAAATCACTGATACAATACATCACACACAATGCATAGATAAAATTTAGAATACAAAATCTCTTAGGGGCTGTTTGGTTGCCTGCATTTGGAATGCAGTGTAAAAGAAATTCAATATAAAAGAATTACTTTATAGTTGTTTGGTTGAGAGCTTTACAAATTCATGACTTCGTATTTTTTTGTTTGGTTAACAAAATGTAATGTAAAGTAAATTGAAGGTTTGGATGTCGGCGGTGGGGGGTCGTGTTGGCCAACGGCTGGCCAGCGTCGGCGCAGCGGCGGCGTGAGCGGCAAAGCGGCGTGGCGGCGGCACGGCGACGCACGGCGGTGGCAGCCAGAGCCAGCCGGCTGGCGTCATGCGGCCCGGCGACGGCGTAGACCGCCGCACATCAATTAACTGTGTATTTGAAATTGCTGGCGAATTCAAATCTGTATGCTAACCGGTATATTTGAAATCTGAAATTTCACTTTACTTGGAACCAAACGAAATGTTAGCGTCGTTTGGAATCTGATCATTTAAATGTATTCTCTTAATTAAAATTCTAAACACTCAACCTTTTGTTTTCAAATTTGTAACAAATCTAATAGCAATCAAATCATGTGACGTCAAAATAAATCATTGAAATAAGATTCTTCATATTTCAAGGCACAAATCTTATTTATATTTCGCACAAATAAACATTCAACATTTTGGTTAGAAAGCAAGTTATTCATAGCTAATAAAATTGTTTGCATTTGCTGCATACTTTCACATCCATGCGATCTAATTGATTTATAAGAAGAAACTAGTACCACAAACGAGCAAAATAATATTAAATATACATTAAATACCACTTCTTTTCTAATTAGGGTATGTGACTGCCTAACATGAATAGGTATTTCTAGACCCATTTTAGTCATATATCACAAACTAATAAGACTGAGGTTTTGAAAAAATCTGGACAGCAACCCTTCCAAAGAGGATCCCAGAGCATTCCTTTCACGTCTACCAAAAGCCCAACTAACAGGTCATTAGAATCATTTTTATTATTTTATTTTTTTATCTTTTATTTATTTTTTAATTTAACGTGAAATATATTTAATTACTATTATTTTTAAGAGATATCAGAACACTCATACATTTTTAAAATAATATGAATTTATTATTAAAAATATAAAATCAAAATTCTTAAAAATACATTAAACAAATATATTTAAAAAATAACAAAAAAAAAATTACAAAACAAAATTATCCAAATACAGTATAACTTCTTAATATATCTGCGTTTTCCTTTCTTCAATCTACTTATACTGAATTTGCCACTGATTTTAAGTCAGAATTTTTATCATTCTTTCAAATATAATATAAACAATATAAGAAATTATCATACCAACAAGGGTCATTTGTGATAAATTTTTTTATTTCATTTATATTTTAGCTCAAAATAAAATATATTTGATGTTAATAATTATTTTTAAAAATACTCAAAACACCTAAAATTATATTCAGTGTTTTTAAAAATATAATTTTTTATAAATAAAAATTAGAACACTTAAAAAATGATATATAAACATATATATATATATATATATATATATATATATATATATATATATATATATATATATATATATAAAAATAAAAATAAAATTAAAAATATGATGAATGAGAGCCACGATTACATTCAGCAAGCATAGAAGTGCTCAATTTATTAGTACAAAATTTCTCGATCAAGAAGAAGCAATCCTGCACAAAAAGTTAGAATGAATGCAAAGCTATGCAAAAGGAACAATTGGGAATGAACATGCGTCAAAAGGAAAATAAAAATAAAAGAGAATTAAGAATATAAGTTCATAAAATTACGATCAAAACTCAGAATCACACAAAAGAACTAAACAAAACATAAACACAGATGAAGATTTAGAAGGGCCAAAGGTCACCCCAAAGGGACCTGCGTGCCTGGAGATGAAGATCAGGGCTCTCCCTCTTTGTGACCATTATACGCTCGAAGGTTCCTTCAGATGCATCCCTTTTTGTGGACCTGCATACATCTAATGCAATCCGCTTGCCTCTTCGCACTGGCATGTATAAGATCCGGCCCCAACCACCTCCAAGATCAGCACGGCCTTGCTCGTCATCGTCGCTATAATCTTCTTCATCATTCTTGTTAAACAAAGTGATCTCAGAAACATCCGAATCATAGGGGACGATGTCCCCTTCATCGTTCGAGATAGCTTCGTCAGTCTCAATCTCAATTTGATCCTCTGATTAAAACATAAACATTAGTTTTCACATTTTGACACATAAAATGGAGAGATTCAACGGAGTATCTAGATGAGCAATGCCTATATGACAATAATATTTGGATAATATATGAATTGTAGTAGTAGATAGAACTCAAAATAATACACATAATTAGTGAAGAAAGAAGAAAAAAAGTACAAGTTGCACCGCTTGCACCATTGTGTCACCTTTCAATCAAGAGGATTCATGGCATAACAAGTCCGTTTATTCACCATTCTAAATGGAGGTTCTAAAGTTTGAAGGTTTTATTCTATAAGGGAAACATTGAATGGTACTTAAGCAAGAAATTATATTCAAGCATATAATTGTACATAGATAATTGTATGTAGACGGCGAGACTTTTGGAACAAAATCAAATCTTTATTTGGGTAGAAACCACAGTTGGGTTCAGAAACTGTCCCAACTTTAGTTTAAGGACACTTTTTTTTAGCATCTTGAAACACAAAATACTTACAAATAAATTTTTAATAACAAATAAACAGTTAATCTGTGTACACGAGATTAATTTTTTAAAATGATATTTTGTGACATTGCTTGTCCCCTCACACACAATGCTGGCCATCACCACCACCATACTTGATATTCTTTGATATTAGATTATTGGAGAAGAAAACTTATTATTTTAATTTTATTTTGAATTGTTATGCCATCAATTTTTACTTTGCTATATTATATTACTTTGATATTAGTATAACACTTCTTACTTTAAGATTTGATGTCAAGATATTATTATGTGACTTAATATTTTGGACAATTAATTATTTCCTACAATATTAAGATGTTATAGTATTGCATTTTAATATGTTAACAAGTTAAAATACTTCTTGTTTTGTACTTTGATGTGTGTATAATATTTTTTACTTTGCTTAATTTCTTGATTTTAAGGTTTATGCTTCACCTCATGAACGAAAAACGCCTCAATACAATTGCACAATTTTAAACTTTAGTTTGACCAAACAAATCACGCAAAAAACTCACGTGAATCCGATCTAAGGGTTCTAAAGAAAATTTAGAGCTATTTTGAAATTTTCAAGACTTCGTTTTAGGTATGATAGCCATTAACCTATTTACAGGCTCAAAAATTTAAAGACCCACACCATTAATCTTCGATCCGACCAGAAAAATTATTAAGACCTATCCCATCCATCTTAAGTCTGGTGATAAACATAAAATTTTAGTGAATTTTTTGGGTTTTAATTAGCATATTTATGATTAATTAATGTTTAATATGCTATTATTTTTAGTACTATTTATGTTTTCAACAAGAAATTATCATTTGAAGTTAAAAGAAGAAGAATTCAAAGTTTGATAAGTAATGACTAGACGTTGCACAACGCCAAAGTACCCAAGACTTAGAAACTTTCAGCTTAAAAAGAGCAATCAACACCGCTATGCTAGATAGCCACAATTTACGTAGCAAGTGAGTAATCGAAGTGCCTAGGCATTGAAGGATCAACGTCGGGGCGCCAGAACACTAGAACCCAACATCGTGGTGCTACAACCCAACAGATCAGTTTTGAGCGATTTCAATGATCAATTCAGAAAGTTTTTAGAGCAATTCGAGGAAGTTACTAGGTAGAATGTGGAGACAAATGCAAGGAGGGTATTACACTTATAAATAGAGATTTTCTTGCAATGAGAAAAAAAATTGGCAAATATGTGAGTGTCATATGTGTTAGTGTGTAGTGTTAGTTGAAGAATGAGACTTAAGTGAAGTGTGTTGGAGTATTGTTCATTGTATTGATTGTGATATTTGTGTAGAAGATTAAAGAAAGAAAAGATACAATAAAAGGAAATTTATATTGGGAGGCAAAGGATCTAGATTAAGAACTTAAAAAAACCTACTCGGTTTTATCTTTCTTTTATTTTTATATATCTCAGATGTTCACATACGTTTATGACACGCCAATATTCTCTTTTCCTTATATGAGCAACTAAATAAATAGTGTTCTAGATTTATGATTATCTTATATTGTTTTTTGTAATATTATGATGAGTTAAATATCTAAGAATATTATTTGTGTTTCAATGATTATTATTATTTTTCTTTTCTCAATACTTTATTTACTTATGATTTGACTAATTGCAATATTAAAATATAATGTGAACTAAAGATATCGGAAGAGTCCTAGTAAAATAATTAGGAAAATCAGACATTTTTTAAATATATACAGGCAGACATATGATATTTACAAATTTACAATCATATAAGAAGAATATTATAATGCAATCACTTATTTTATTTAGTATATTGACATATATGTAAATAATTATAGTGGTTAGATCTAAAGATAAAGAATAAGATAAAAATGCTTCTAATTAACAAATACAAAATTGAAACTCACATTTACATTTTACATAAAAACAATCAAGATTTCATTGAGTCAGAACACATTTTCTAAAAATTAAAAAAATCATATTTTCAAAAATAATTTTTATTATTTTCAATGATTTAAATTTTTCTATATTTTTGATTTGGTTGGATAAAAATTTAGTATAAAATTAGTAATTAACTTAATTTTAAGTTTAATAAAAGATCCCTATGGGAATGATACTCTACACATTATTGTATTACTTGAACATCATGTGCACTCGCGTACACGATTTTAGCCCGATCATCTGACAAAAGATGAAAACCTCTCCATTGATCTTGGGTCATGAGCAAGAGAGAAAAGTGAATTGATCACACTAAATTTTACAAAATATAACATTGTTAAACAATCATGTTGTTGGAATTTTATAAGATTGCACGTACTTCAAACATCTAAAAATCAAAAAGAATTGTGCACAAAGACGAAATCATCTCTATTGATCTTAGGTCTGAAGCAAGAGAAAAGATCACATCGATCGTGCTTAATTTTATAAAATATAGCACTACTAGTGTAGAAATCTCACAAAAAAAAACTCAAAATGTTTTCAATAAAATCAAAAAATTATTGAATTAATTGGCCTATAATCACTCCTTCCCTCTCACATTAAAATAATAAGATTTAATAAAAAATCTTAAATTGAGAATTTAAACTTAAATCATTAATTCTCTAGTGAATTTAAAAATATTTACAAATTCAGAAATAATTTACTCACATAACAAATTTTACGAAGTTCATAAAATATAATATTTAACTTTAGAAAGATTGTATAAACACATTCAAACATAAACAATTGTTCATTGGTTAATCAGGCACAATGTGTCGAAAATCTGAATGCAATCCAATCATCCTCTAAAGGAATTAAAACACGTTGATAATCTAAAGGTTGTCTTGACTAAAAAAGAGACTACAAAACTAAACTAGCCATTTTAATGGATGTAAGCCTAGTCTGGACGAATACCACTTCTAATAAAAGCCTTCCAATTAATGTAAGTCAAACCTATACCTGCAAATCGGGCCCCACTTACTAAAACAACCATAAAGCGGACCCCACTTACTAAAACTACCATAAAGAAGACCCCACTTACTAAAACTGGAATTCTAATAAATGTAAAACTAGCATTTCAATGGATGTAAAGCTCAATCAATGTCCGTAAGGTGGATTTCATTCACAATAATGGCATTCCAATGGATGAAAGCCCAGTCCATGTTCGCAAGAAAGATTCCACTTCTAACTAAGGCCTTCCAATAGATGTAAGTCCAACTAATGTCCGCAAGGTGAACCTCACTCTCATTTAAGGCTTTCCAATGGTTGTAAATCCGACCAATAGGCATATCAATAGTACTAAGCCTCGTCTAAATTATAAAATTCTCGAGCCACCTTGTCTAAAAGACAAAGTCATAAAACCCAATAATTGGGTAAACCTACAAGCTAAGTCCAAACAACCCAAAGAACACTATAGCCTACTCGGGATTCTTGGGATGAGATAATCCATAATTGTTAATAAGACTCTCTGGACATTACAAATAATAACCTTCTAATATTGGTAGACTAGAAACGATAATAATCCTAAGACAACAAAATCATGCGATCTTAATATGAACTACTTTCATCTATCTCAAGTAGTCATCCACACAATATCATTAAAGACTAATTCACACCAAAGACTAATATCAACATTCAACCTTAATCGAGAGTGTTCTTCTACTACGATAAGAGGGGTAATTAGGTATGGATGCTTACATCCATAAGAAGTAGGATCCGAATTTAAATAAACCCTAATGTAAATATTAGAAGAAGACTAGTTGAATAAAAATTTAATCTGCCTCACAAAAAATGAGCTCTTATAATCGTAAGATAATACAGATTCGATCATTTTTTTTTAGCTATCACTAACATGCTATGAGAATCACAAGCTTATTCTCATACAAGTGAAGCCACTCATTGAAAAAAAAATTAAAAGCATGATGGATGATTAAGATATCTAAAATATGCATGTAATTGAGTATGAAACTTCTCAAATGATTTTTTCAATGTAATGGGAGGTCATGATCTCATATATGAAGGCTATATATATATATATATATATATATATATATATATATATATATATATATATATATATATATATATATATATATATATATATATATATATATATATCATGTGTGTGCTGCATATGCTTTAAATAAGATCATAATATGGACATTCCCTTCCCAGAAGGGAACATCTATCTAAACAGCCTGCATGAGATCTTTATGTATGACTAGTCTACAATAGCGGAGCCAAAAATATTTTTTAATAGGGGCACCAACTAATTTCAAAAATACCCTTAACTTTTTTCATCTATGCTTGGGATTGGCATCAACAATTTTAAAAAATTTGTATTAGAGTTTTAGTATAAAAATGATAAATATATACTGACAAAAAGAGCATTACCTACAATTTATTTATTTGATTCTCATATGTCAAAATTGTTGTATGATAATTCCATTATTAGCACTACAAAAATTATTCTATCAATATATGTAATTAAATAATCACTCATCGAAGCATTTTTTATATGATTGTGTATTGCAAATATCTCGACTACCTTTGAAATAACTATATCATTTTTGCATATAATACATAACCATATAACAACAAGCCTTTATCCCACAGGGTCGGCTACATGAATCCTTCTCCATTGTGTCCTATTATAAGCAAATTCTTATTTAATTCTAATAAACTAAAGTCATTTTTTATACATTCTAACCAAGTCTTTTTAGATCTACCTCTACTCTCTAATGGTCATCGGGGATTGATGTTTTATGTAAACCATCTAAAGCGACTATCTAATCTTATCTATCAGCTACTCCCCTCATATTCATTTCACATATAATACATAACCATCATTAATTAAAATTATTCATCCATCACTAAATGGGTTGGGGAGAAGGCCAAGGAGATTGATAGTTTAGGTTTTAAACTTTGGTATTCAGGTAAAAGTCGAACTAGAAATGGTGTAGGTGTGATTATAGATAAAAGTTTGAAGGATAATATTATAAGTATTAATAGATGTGGAGATAGAATTATAGCTTTAAAGATTATTGTTGATCTTAAGATTATCAATGTTATAAGTACATGCTCAAGTAGGTTTAGAGGTAGCTCAAAGAAAAATTTTAGGAATGAATTAGAGGGATTAATACAAAAGATCTCTTGAAGAAAAATTATTTATTGGGGAGATTTAAATGGACATGTTGGTAGAGTGGTAGAAGATTTTAAAGTATTTATGGTGGTTATAGATTTGGGTATGAAGAAGGTAGGGATATTAGATTTTCTTGCTTATGATTTTGTAGTTCTTATACTTTATTTAAGAAAAGAGATGAACATATTATTACTTATAAAAATGGATCTAGTAAAACAGATTGATTATTTTTTGATAAGAAAAATAAATCGTTTAGATTGTAAAGATTGTAAGGTTCAAGTGAAATTTTAAGTACCCAACATTTATTAGTTTTAGATTTTAAGATGAAAGGTTGTAAGAGAAAAAATAAACTTGTCCAGGATTAGATGGGGACTTAAGAACACAAATAAAAATATTTTAAGAAGCTACAAGAAATTAAAGTTTGGGATGTTCATAAGGAAGCTAACGTTATGTGGGAAAAAGTATCAAGTCTTTATTAAACAAGTTCTTAAAGATGTGCTTGTGAATCAAAAGGAAAAACTTCTTTTAATAAGAATAGTTGGTGGTGGAGTCGAGGTGTGCGAAAAGATAAGAAATAAAGCATTGTTATAAAACTTGGTTTAGATGTAAAAACTGGAGAATTGGGAAAGATATAAAATGGCTAGAGATTCTAAGCAATATATGATAAAAAATTTAGCTTTTAGTGATTTATACAATAGATTAGATCAAAGAAGGTGAAAGATGTATGTATAAGTTAGCCAACCAAAGAGATAGGAGAAGTAAAGACATAGTTCAAGTGAGGAGTATTAAGGATGAAAATAATAAAGTGCTTTTCTTAGAAAAATATTGAAAATAGGTGGATGAGGTATTTTAATAAACTTTTCAATGAAGGATCAAATACGATTGATTTTTAACCTTAATACCTAAACAAAAATAGAGAATTTCATTTTATCGTCATTAGTAAATCGAAGTTAGTGAAGCTTTAAAGAAAATGAAATGTGGAAAAGCAATAAGAGGATAATATTCCAATAGAAGTGTGGAAATGTTTAGGAGATCGAATTTCTTGGCTTACAAATCTTTTTAATGTTATTTTAAAGACTAAAAGATGCGGATGAGTGGAGAAAGAGTTTGTTGGTTCTATATTTAAGAATAAAGGTGATGCACAAGAGTGTGCAAATTATAGAGGAATTAAGTTAATGTGCCATACATTAAAATTATGGGAGAGTAATTGAGCATAGGTTACGATGTGATACTGAAGTTTCTCAATCAGTTTGGTTCATTCATGGGTAGATCTACTATGGATGTTATACATTTGTTAAGAGTTTGATGGAGAAGCATAGAGAAAATAAGAAGGATCTACATATGATATTTATTGATTTAGAGAAAGCTTATGATAAAGTCTCAAGAGATGTTCTTTGGAGAGTTCTAGAGCAGAAAGAAGTTAATATTGGTTATATTCAAGTCATTAACGATATGTATACTAGAGCTGTCACTTGTGTCCAAACACAAGGAGGATTGACAAAATATTTTCCTATTTGGTTATTACATCAAGGATCAACATTAAGCCCTTATCTTTTTTACTTTAGTTATGGATGTTCTTGAGACATTTACAAGAAGATGTACCTTGGTGTATGCTTTCTTGATGACATTCTTCTTGTTGATAAGACTAGAGGAGTCCAAGAAACTTGAATTATGGAGGTCAACTTTAGAGTCTAAAGGTTTTTAGTTAGCGATCTAAAATTGAATATATGGAGTGTAATTTTAGTTGTAGAAGTTTTAGTGGTAGTGTTGTGACTTTAGGTGATCAAGTCATTAATAAGAGTGAAAATTGATATTTATGCTCTATTGTTCAAAATGATGGTGAAATAGATGGAGATATTATTAGTAGAATTCAAGTTGGATGGTTGAAGTGGAGGAATGCATCGGCTTTATTATGTGATAGAAAAGTTCCACTTAAACTTAAGGAAAATTTTATAAGATGGTGGTAAGACTGCAATGACTTATGGTGCGAATGTTGGCCAATAAAGAGAAACATAAGACTAAGTTAAGTACGAGATGAGGATGCTCGTGGATGAGTGGCTTTACCCTTAGAGATAAAATGCAAAATGAGTATGTTCGGGAAAAAGTTGGAGTAGCTCCAGTGGTAGATAAGATTAGGAAGAGTCGCCTTAGATGGTTTGGCCACATAAAGCGTCGGTCGTCCGATGACCCGATTAGGAGTAGATGCATTAGATTTGCCTTATGTTAAGAAAGGTAGAGGTAGACCTAAAAAGACTTGGTTAAGAAATAAAAAAATGACCTTAGTATACTTGAATTAAATGAGAATTTAACACATAATAGGACACAATGGAGACGAAGGATTCATGTAGCCGACCCCACCTAGTGGGATTAAGGCTTGTTGTTGTTGTTGTTGTATCCATCATCTCTCATATTTTAAAGTCTATACTTATAAACTTTAACTAAAGTCATAGAATAACTATTATAAGCATTCAATAAATTAGAGAGAATCAATTGAAAATTTAATTAAACATATACCTAATGTAGTATATAGCGAAAAATCACTATAATAGGCATATAAAGTTTATTTGATATTAAAATACCATCTCGATTTATCTAAGTCTAACATATTCTTGTCATCTCAAGACATTTTTTTTAATTTTAAATATGACAAAAAATTCCCAAAATAAAGCAAATATCTTGATTTCTAAGAAACTCTAATCATTATTTCTTGTTGCTCATCCGATAATAGGATGATTTTCTAAGTAATCAGATGTAGGAAGTTATATTGGAATATATTAATTTGATAAAGTCTATAAAGTTTCTTATCTTTTTTATTTTACATATTTTAAATTATTTAGCCTTTTTTGGTTGTATAGAAATATAAAAACATGTTTATTTACTTAATATAATAAATTTAAAGTGAAGTAAAAAAATGTTGTCTACTAAGGTTTCCCAAATTTGTTATAACTACCATTACTTTAATACAAGTAAAAATCTTATCCTACTTTGGTCTAATTTTGAAATGTCAATTGGATCTCTGCATTTTCTATGAAAACTATATCTCTAGGGCCTAGTTGATATTATAAACAAAAATTGCCATTAAAAGGGTCCATAATGTCGGGATTGAAAATAAATTGATCATTCACTCCAAAAGTAAATCAATTAAACACGCACATATCCCATCGGTGAATGACCACAAGGCCAGGATGCAAAGTGCGACAAGCTGCGAGCTTGTGACCATGTGAATTGTAATGCTGCGATCGGTGAGTGAGCAGATGAGATTGATTATAATAGGTAACAAGCTAGTTGGGATTTCATTAAAAAAAATAAAATTTTTATTTAGGTGAGCTGGCTAATGGGGACACGGGCCATGCTAATCTCCTACTATCTAAGTTAAAAAAAATAGTGATACTTACTGATTTCCTAAAATTCAAATCGTCGACATAAACAATAGCCTTGCCTAATTTTAGCTCTAAGAATTGTTATTACATATTATTCTAGATGGCTCTTTTGATATTATGCGCAACTTAAAATAAATTAATGTGAAGTAATGTTGTTGAACTCTTATGATATTATGCTCAACTTTAATTTGAAAGATGGATATTATAGTTGACTAGAAAAAGATGTGTAAGAATTTATGAAGATAAATTGAAATGTGGTGATTTGAAAAAAAAACAAAAGTAAAAGATAAGTATATCATTTGGAAGCACGCTGATCAAATGTATGTGCAAATACTAAATTGATACAGTTAAACATAAAGATAAAGAGGATGAATGAAGTAAACATTGGAAGAGATGGAGAGCTAGAAATCCACTAATTAAGAAGAGATGCATGATGAAAAAGATGGAATATATAGTACTCCTTGTACTCTATGCATGTTACAAACTAGAGTATTTAATTATACTTGCTCAAAATAATCCATTTAATAAGTTTTTTTAGCACTGAATGCAAAAGAGATCTTAAAAATTCATTATTTTATACTCTTCCAAATTATTCATCATAATTAAATAAATTAATAAGCAATGTAACAATCATTTCAGTATCTTGCTTTACTCAAGTGAACACCTTGAATATTAGGCAACTATATCGCCCTGAATGAGTCCAACATTTTTAAAAACATTGTTCTGAAACTCCAAGCCACTCAACTAAAATTTCATCTCAACAATAAAAACAAGGCTTCTTAGTCTATCAATAGTTCATTATTTAATGAATCCTAATCATGTACTTTCTATGCCAATAGCAAGTTTAGTCAAAATCTATCACACTTCTTCATAAATGTCTTAACAAATTTACACCTATGTTAATGAACAGATGAGTAGCTCATGTGGAAATATTATAATATTGATTTGGAAAACAATGAAACCATTTATTTGAGGTACAACATTAAAAAGCAACAAATTTCTTTGCCATTGGCAATTCTGTAAGTTGATATTTTCAAACTACATTACAAGTCAATCTGGATAATTCATTGCATACTCCTCTAATAACAGCAAAGAAAACCTCCATTTTCCTAATTCTCTTAATAACAACGTTCTAAACTTCCATCCTGACCTACAAGTTAAATTCCCAAACAATTACATCCCTTCTTCTAATCTCTAGTTCAATAGTTTCAAGTACAAAGATAGGCTTATTCTCACTCAAAACCATAAACACCATACTACCGAAAAAATCTCTATGGGTCACCTATAGGCATCACCTTGCAAGCCTGCAACCTAGGTCTCCGCTATAGTAGAGCCACAAAAGAAGAGACATTAGTTATTTTTGGTGATTATTATGGGCTGGGAGATTTATAGTAGAGAAATTATTAATTCATAGGATCCGTTTAGGTATATTATGCCTAATCATTGGGGAGTTATAAACCCCTGTATTCAAATAATGTCTCAAAAGGAGATGTACTGCTGTATTGTTTCACGGTGTGCTCCATTAGACTTCTAAATCATCTTCCCACATATATAATGTCTCTTCTATTTGCTTGATGTTTGATCTATAGATGGCAACATCATAAAAATCAAACTAGAAAAAAATTCACCATTAACTCGTATCTCTTCTCACCATTTACCCACAAAATCCTTGAAAACTTGTTCCGTTTTTGTTGAACTAACAAGTTCCTTCCCACTAAATTTCTAAGTTATACTGAATTTTGAAAACAAATAGAAAACTTAGGGTCCACTTCGAGGCTGTTTGGTAACAAGAATTCTAAATTCATACAGTTTTAAATGCTGAGTAAAATAAATAAATATAGTGCATGATGCATACATAAGACTATTCTGTTGTCTGTAAAACAAATGTAAGAGAATTAATTTTCTATTTGGTTGATAAAGTTCAGCAATCTTTGAAATATTATTTTAAGAAAATTAAAATTATCATTTATGAATATGATGGAAACATAGTCTAATGCAGTTATAATTATTCATGCTTTTAAAACCGTTTTATGGTATCTAAACAAATACACAAATTGAATAATTTTAGGATAGGAAACACCTAAACTTCATAAATAAATAAAAAAATGAATAATATGAAAGCTCAGAATAACACATCAAACACAAATTTCCAAAAAATAAAAATAAAAATAAAATAAAACAAAATAAAAAGAAAAAAACAAAGCAAACCTTAGATTTGTCACAAGGGGGTGCAAGCAAACCTTAGGTTAGTAGAAGGGAGCTGTAGGCAAATTTGAGCACAGTTGGTCAATGTATTCGGTGCAAAAAGGATTGCAATAATCGGTGATATGTGATTTACGGGTGTTGGCGTTGGTCTGCGCCACTAGTTACGGGAAAGAAAACATAGCTCTAATGCAGTTATAAATTATTCATGCTTTCCAAAATGATAATTTTGAGTAAAAAACAATAAATTTGAAGGGTTTAAGAGAGCTTGAAGCATTTTTTTGTCAGCACCTAAATGATATGCCTAACAAATCACAGGATTATCAAACACATGTTTTCTTACTTCAAGCAACTAATTGTGATCTCCTGCGTCGCACATGCAACACATTTGTATATGTCTCCCATAAAAACTTCCCGTTAATAAGAAGCATAGCAAAATACCAAATGAAGCCTAGGTTGCTACATTATACCAAAAATAAAAAAATAGGGAATTCATGAATCCTATGAACCGCAGTAATCATCCATAAGCGTCTCCTATGTCACAGGTCCTGATTCCTGGAAATGATTTCCAACGGATATCCCTCTTCCCCAACACATTGGAGGAAGCTCAGTTCTGAACAAGCAAATGACAGCAAAAACATGATATAAACTTATCAAAATGATGCAATAGAATCACGCTATAAAAAAAATTTTAGTTTTTTGAAGAGCTAAGAAATGCATATTAGACGATCATGAGTATAATCAAATATTTTAGCTACACAAAAAAAAAATTTAATCCAATTGAATGGAAGAATTCAAGCTTTCTGCTTGTAAAATAAAACATAATAAACAAAGACATGAGAATAGAACAAAAAATCTTAAATATGTATAGCCAGCAAAATTTATTACCATAATCTATGATAAGATCCTCCGGCTTCCTCTTAGCAAGTTTTGCCTTCAAGGTTTCAAACTCCATACCATCAAGTGGCCAAGCCTCCCTACAAAAAAGGGAAAAAGAACAACAAAAAATGAAAATCCAACAGAAAATTTAATTGTTTAATTTATAATGAAAATTATTCGAGATGTGCATTTATCTCTATGTGAAACAATAAGGCCTTTAAATTCTTGAGCTCATAAAGCTATTCACTAAAAACCATCAAAACAAAATATTATAGTTACTTGAGCAAAGATAGATTGACAGAGAGCTACCTATCATGCCGTCCACAAGAAACTTGTAAACTATCTACAACCATATTTGATAATGCAAAAGAAGTCCTATAATATTCATATGAAATCTTGGATGTATGGATGTCCTGATAGCCACTCTAGGGGTTATAAAAATTTGAGAATGTTAAATTTCAGCGTAATAATTGACTGCACAAATAAAAGGGATGCAAGCAAAAACAAGCCTGATTGTGTTGTTGAACTAAAATCTAAACTATTTATGTTAGACCAGATAATCTGGAAAAGCCAAAGAGGCCTATTAGCGATAGCTAAATAAATATTACACTTCTACTCCAATCCAATTACAAGAGAGGCTATACGTAAGAGAACCTTTTAACAGTTCAAATGATAAAATGACCAGTAGAAGAGGTTAAAGCTGAGAGGAATAATATCTATACATTTTTTTCAACAAGTTTTGGGCTAACTATGTCGACCTACACAAAAAATTAATTGTATACCTATTGAAACAAGTATAATTCAAGATAGCTCATAGCTGCAGTACAAAAATAGTTGGTAATAGTTGTATCACATCAATACAGCATACAAAAAGACTGAACAAAAGTTTCAAGTAGAATCACATTAGAAACTAAATAAAAAAATTTATCTGATTTCATAAGATTTGACTGAAAAAAATCAAGGACCAGCTCCCAAATAACATCATTAATTTCAATTTGACCAGCAACACCAATGATCATCACTATTAACCTAAAAAAGTTTGTAATAAATTTGATGAACCTCATTCTTTAATCATCCCTACTATAAAACGTCATTCTCTAGTCATCCCTATTGTGTGTTCTATGAGTAAAATATATTTTGTGCAAATCTTCTTGCACAACATCTATCCATATTACCTACAGTCTACCTTTTTTCCTTCCTAATCCATTAACATTAAGTGCATCTTCTATCTTTTTTTTTTTTCAGGTCAAACCATAAGTCTCTTTTCCACTCACTTCAAATAAATATTATGCCAAACAATAAATCATTTCTTAATTCATCATTCATTAGTTTTACCAAACATCCAATAGTCTCAATTCTGCCGCATTAAACTTGCTCATCAATGACTACTTCACTACCGAAGACATAGGTCCATACAAAATAGTTTTTGTCTAATTAGAGTTAAAATTTATCACTGCCTCTCCATACTCTTCTCTTACCACTATACATTTGAGGCACTTAATCCATTTTAATCACCTAGTCTTAACCCTATATAGTCATCTACAACCTAATTCTTTTACATAATAGATTCATGAAGATTAAAACTATCACACATAAATATTAACTTTATCTTTTAGTTATATTGCCTCATAATTAGTCCTATGAGGTCAAAAATAAATATAATAAACTGAAGCTATGTTTATAAAATCACAATAAGAAGAGAAATAGCATTTTGACATAAATAGTGCACATAATTAACAAGATAAAACATTTAATAGAAAACAAAGCCATTTACAATAAATTGTATGTATCATTCATTCATTAAAGTTCTTACCCTGGCCTGCTTCCACGCTTTAAAGCAACAAAACAAAACTTCTCATCCTCGAAACCACGCAATGGCTCTCCCTTTGACCGCTGCAAGGATGGATAATGGCCAATGAAACTGCAAGATAATGAATAAACTCTAACACAGTTCAACAAAACAGATGTTAAGACAATGCTACCAAAAAATTATGAATGCTCTAACAAAAAAATATTCTAAATGAATCAGTTATTAGATGGAATAATAACTAGTATATGCCGATCTCATATTCTAAATGCATGACAAGAACAATTGAAAGAGAACAATGTCAAAGTTATCTTATAAACAAAGGATATTTCTTATGGAGAAATCAAGTTTCATAGTGATGCAATATACAAGAATGCGTGAATAAAAATTATCATTTTTTAAACAAAATATATGACAAGATGTGTCTACCATATCCGCCAAAGGCTTCAAAATAGTCGTAGAAAAAAAAAGAGAGAGACTTAATGATGAAAATGTGTTAAGAAGCTATGGCACTCAAGAGGGGTGAATTGGATTTTTTTTTTTTAATAATTTTAGAAAACTTAATTTTAAACTTTTGTAGAAAACTTAAATCTTTAATGATAAAGCTTTAGAGAAATAAAACAACAATCAACAATAGTAGAGAAGTAAGTGTAAAAAATAAAGAAAGAAAACACACAGATTTTTATGTGGTTTGGCTAAACCCCAAAAACTAGCCTACGTCCACCCCTAGCAACCCAAGCTAAGAATTCACTAATTCAAAATGAGATTACAACAAATCTCCAATACTCTCTTTCACGGTAAATTACAACCCACCGTCCAATAACAAGTACAACCCAACAAATAAAAATAAGAAAGAAGAATATAAAAATATCTAACTCTCAATTTAAAATAATTTTGCACTCAAGTCCCAACTAAACAATATTAAAACAAGTACAACCCCAAAAACTAGCCTACGTCCACCCATAGCAACCCAAGCTAAGAATTCACTAAGTCAAAATGAGATTACAACAAATCTCCAATACTCTCTTTCACGGGTAAGTACAACCCAACATCGTACTTTCCTTAACGAACAAGTACAACCCAACAAAAAAAATAAGAAAGAAGAATATAAAAATATCTAACTCTCAATTTAAAATAATTTTGCACTCAAGTCCCAACTAAACAATATTAAAACAAATAGTAAAGAGAGCTCAAGGTGAATAAATTTCTTATTAAATTAAAGTTAAAATAATGACATGAACTTTATATGAAACACTTGAAACAAGTCTTAAAAAAAGTATTTTACTTTAAAAGAAATAAAGACTTGAAATGAAAAGAACTTGAAAGACTATGAAATCAAATCACATGGATGATTAAACTATTTGCATGAATATAATATGTAATCCAAAAAGAGCTTTTCAATAAATGCTTTCAAATAAATAATCTAATGTGTATTCCTTATTTGTAAAATCAATTTAGAAACTTTTTCTCAAAACTTTGATGTATGAAAGTAAAGTTCAAGAAATTAAAATTTATAAAAACTTTATGAATATAAAATCAATTCAATCAAATCAAAAGAGTTTTTTAAATCTTTTGAAGGAAGAATGAAAAGAAATCAAGCGAATATTTTGACAATAAAGCGCATAAAATTTTTCATTCAAATCAAACTAATGAACATAAATAATCAATGGAATAAATAAAAGCACTTTTCTTACTTAAGTCCTTTATATGTTTACAAAGAGATCTATGACTTGAAAGTTTCTCTAAATTATATTTTAAAAAACCCAATTCATCCCCTCTCTTGAGTGTCATAACCTCTTAACAATTGGTATCAGAGCCTCGACTCATTTAGTGGCTTAACATCCCTGAGTTAATCACTATGGCACTTTAAATGATTTCTTGCTCATTTGATGATAAAATTTATTATGCACCTATTTTTGATAAAACTAATTTTGATTTATGAAAAGTTAGATTCTTATAATTTTTATGAAGTATTGATTCTAGAATGTGGTATATTTGTTTAAATGGTAGCTTACCTTTAATTTCAGAAAGTGATTTGATTCTTTTAAATGTAAAGATAATTTCATATTTTTTATAAAATATCTTTTCCTGATGAGCTTTCTATTTTATTATCTTTTAAATCTAGAAAATATATACTTGATGCTCTCACTTTACTATATAGTTGTGATTGTAAGACAAGTGAGAAGAATTCTTTACATGAAAAAAATATTCTTATTGAGAATTCCATAAAATTAAATTCAAATCCCCAAGTGTATGCCTTTGGTACTAAAAAGAGTAAGAAGAGAAATAAAAAAGGCAAAGGAAAAAAGAATAAAGAGGATTTTAAACAAAGTTTTATAGTGCTTATAGAAAAAGAAGAAAAAAAGCTTCCAACTGCATCCCTCAAGTCAGCCACCCAAAGTTTCAGTTCTCAAACTGATTCTAAGGATGACCCTAAGGTAAATAATTTATCTTATGAAGAATTATCCAATGTCTTTGATGAATTAATATATGTTTATAATAAATTAAAAAAAACTAAAAGAAAATCTATAAATTTTAAAGTAAATCTTGACACTTTGATGAAAGAAAATAAGTCACTTCTAATATATGCTCAAAAATCTCATGATATGATTTATTTTCTTGAAAATGAAGTATCTTCATTGAAATTAAAGTAAATGATTTGCTAAGTGATTTATCTAGCACAACTACATCCTGCTGTCATGATGAGTTTATTTCCAAAATGAAAATTTTAGAAGATGAAAATAAAGTATTGCAAAATGAATTATTGTCTAGAACTAAAGTTGAACATGATTTATATATTGAGATTGAAAATTTAAAAGGTGAGAATGCAAATATTAGAAGTAAATTAAATGACATATCTTTATATTCTATAAGTTTTAGTTGCTCGCATGCTTTACATTCAAGTCCATCCATATCTTGCAAGCAATATTCATGTTATTCACATACTTTAAATAATTGTATATCTCACAAATATGTTAATTCATTCTCTAAAATTAAACCTAGAAGTTATAATTCATTTATGCATGCTTTGCCCAAAGTTACTTGTACTTATTGTCGTAGGAAAGGTCATGTTTCGTATGTTTGTTCATTTAGGAGATCCATACAATTAAATGTCTCATCTTCATACAATTGGATTCCTAAGGGAACTAATTTGCAATGCCAATCATCTACTTATTCATATATTTACAATGTTACTAATGTTAAAGGATCCAAGCTTGCTTGGATATCAAAATCTACCAAATAAGATTGATTGCAAGTTTGTTTTCATGAAGGACCGATGAAGACAGGCGAAACAGGTATACCAAAAGAATATTAAAATGCCTAAAGATGTATATTCAAAAGGAATAGTATGAGGTAACACGTTTTATATTTTTAATTTATCCCTTATATATTTTATGATCCTTAGATTAGTTATGTTTCATTCATACTTAACTAATCTATATAAGCTTCATGTTCTATTTTTTGTATAATGAATGAATAGCTTCAAAACAAAATTTGAAAATATTTTCATAAATTATATAAATTTTCCTTTAATAATTTGTGATTTTATCAATGTATTGATCACAATCATGTTTATTCAACATATGTTTTGTGATCCATAGCGCTTAATTTGAAACTCATTATTTCTTTATATCGTTCATGATTATTAATTTGCCTTAATTGTTATTAAAAAAAGGGATATGATTAATAAATTAGCTTGTATGCATTAATTTTGAATAAATATGAAATTAGATTTATGAATTATTTTGTATGATCAGAAATTCTCTTGTAATATCTAACTTTATTATTCATGCAAGTTTATAATTCTTAGCCTTTATGCTTCTATTAACAATTACATTTGATTTGATGATAAGATAATTTTGGTTGGTATCTTAAGTTATCAATTTTTTAAAATATTGTTCATTGTGAATGAAGATGTGGAATATCAAATTACTTCAAATATTGCAAAAGTTTTATTTTAGAGACATGTTTGTATCATTCATATGTTCAATTGTATATTTTCATCACATATGATATTTGTCTCAATTTGCATTTTATTCAAGTCAATTTCATATCAAAAAAATTATATATTAGATTATATTAAATACGGGAAGAATATCAAGCATGTTAATCTTTAATTTTTTTTTTATCATCACATGCTTAATTTACTTTTTTACTTAATCAAGGGGAGAAATTTGTTGATATAACCAACTTCTATTTTTTTGTGAACCTTTTGATAATGTCAAAAGGGGGAGAAATATTGATGTTGGTTAGACTTTTAATTTCTCATATATGCATTTAGTGAGAGGGAGAAAATCTTTATAATATTATTTTTACCCTTCACACCAACATCGATTTGTCATCATCAAATAAGGGAAGATTGTTAACTATACATCTTGTGTATCATCTCATCATTTAATTTGATGATAACAAACCTTGTGTAATAATAACTAATTATTTATTTGTAGAATAAATTATCAATATTAATCATTATAAATATTATTCTTAATTTAGATTCAAATTAATGATAAAGATATAATCTTGAAGCTACTAATTATTTATTTCAAGTGTTTCAGGAAATACACCAAACTCAGCTTTCTTAGTTAGATCGGGAAAGTCATATTAGCTTTGACTTGAGCAATTTGAGAATTTCTCTAGGATTTGCAATATTAGACAAATAATAGTTCAATAAAATAAAATTAATGGTTTAATCATTTCAAAATAATTTATTTAAATTCTTTCATATTTTTCTACATAAAAATTGCATTATCCCTTGATTTATCCATTTTAGATAACATAAACTAAATGCATGAGTTTAAATATCATTTAATGTGTTTTAAAACAAGATAAATTAATTTCATACTTCACTAAAGTATTTATTTGGTAACAACTTGAATTTTAAATTCAAGAAGACATGACAACCATTTGAATTAATCTCCAAATAAACACATAAGAGGTCGGCCAAGGCAAGAGAGGGAAAGAGATTTATGCATTTAATATTATTGACTCAAATTCATTTAATGAAATGGTCAAGGAGCGAAGGAATTTGAATAACTTCAAAATTGATTTAATTTAAACCTATTTATTGTATAGAACAGCCAAGAGGATTTCCAAGGATGGATTCAATCAAGTGATATCAATTTAATGCATATTGACTAAGTTAAATAAATGAAATGCTAATAAAATAAATCAATAATAATATGATGAATTTTGGCCAATACATTTCAAACATGAATCTAATCTTCAATCAATACAATAAATCACATGTAAATGGTGATAAAATAATTTAAGAAACTTTTTGAATTAATTGAATAAATTTATTTAATAGATAATTAATAAAGGAGGCCAACCAAAGGGATTTCCTAAAATGAATTTAATTTAAAAAATGAAAGATTATTAAATCAAGGATTATTTGAATTTAATTTTGAATTAACTAAAAATAATTCAATTAAACTCCAATTAGCTGAAATAAATCATGTTAGGGTTGGCCAAATCATTCCATAAATTGTTAAAATTAATTTTGCATTGATATGACAATGAATCATCAAATTAAATTCAAAATAATAAGTTTTAAAAATTAAATAATGAGTGAATTATTATGAAAATAATTTGAATAATTCTCACATAATTTATTAATAAAAAGTAAGTGAAAATTTCGCCAAAACAAAATTAGGTTGATAATTATGGTATGAGACAGAAAAAAAAAGGATATGAGAAAGAAAAGAACAATTAGAATAATTTTATTCTCATGGTAGAAATAAATAGATAAATAATGTAATTAAGCATGAAAATAAGTTAGTGAAATATGAAATTAATTTAACTTGCTTTAAAACACATTAAGTGATATTTAAACTTATGCATTTAGTTTATGTTATCTAAAATGGATAAATCAAGAAATAATGCAATTTTTATATGTAGAAAAGTATGAAGGAATTTAAATAAATTATTTTAAAATGATTAAACCATTAATTTTATTTTATTGAGCTCTTATTTGTCTTATATTGCAAATCCTATAGAAATTCTCAAATTACTCAAGTCCAAGCTGATATAACTTTCCCAATCTGACTAAGCAAGTTGAATTTGGAGAATTTTCTGAAACACTTGAAATAAACAATTAGTAGCTTCAAGAATATATATTTATCATCAATATGAATCTAAATTAAGAATAACATTCATAATGATTAATGTTGATAATTTTTTCTACAAATAAATAATTATTTATTATTACACAAGCTTTGTTATCATCAAATAGAATGATGAGATACACAGTGTATAGTCAACAATTTGCAAGTTTACATTTGATGAAAATATTGAGCTAATCAATATTCTAAGCATTTTTATTTATGTTTCATTGTTTAGTAATGAAAACACTACCATTGCTGGTCCCAAGTCCGGATGCAAAAAGTAGAGGGTTGCGTTAGGTAGTCGACAGTCAACGTGAAATTTGTCGAAATAATCATGACATGAATCCTTTAAATCATTATGTTAATCTGTCACAGAAGCGGCATGTATGACTTGAATACGGTTAAAAATGTCTTGCCGGTAGGGTCGATGTTAAATAAGCAAGGTTCCCACATTATGGACGGATGCGGGCAAAGAAGTTAGTCCTAGAATTATGTTAGGATCTTGGAATATAGGTACTCTACGTAAATTAATAGAATTAATAGATATTATGATTCATAGAAAGATAAATATTTTATGTGTTCAAGCTAAATGGGTTGGTAGAAAGAGGAGATTGATAATTTAGGTTTTAAACTTTGGTATTGAGGTAAAAGTCGAACTAGAAATGGTGTAGGTGTGATTATAGATAAAAGTTTGAAGGATAATATTATAAGTATTAATAGATGTGGAGATAAATTATAGTTTTAAAGATTATTGATCTTAAGATTATCAATGTTAGTTAATACATGCTCTCAAGTAGGTTTGGAGGTAAGCTCAAAAGAAAATTTTGGAATGAATTAAAGGGATTAATACAAAATACCTCTTGAAGAAAAGCATTTATTGGGGGAGATTTAAATGGACGTGTTGGTAGAGTGGTAGAAGATTTTAAAAGTATTCATGGTGGTTATGGATTTGGAGTAGTAATGAAGAATGTAGGGGTATATTAGATTTTCTTAAACTTATGATTTTGTAGTTCTTACTTTATTTAAGAAAAGAGATGAACATATTATTACTTATAAAATGGATCTAGCATAGATTGATTATTTTGATAAGAAAAATAGATCGTTTAGATTGTAAAGATTGTAAGATCATTCAAGTGAAATTTTAAGACCGACATATTTATTAGTTTTAGATTTTAAGATGAAAGGTTGTAGAGAAAAAATAAACTAAATTATTATCCACAGGATTAGATGGGGACACTTAAAAAACACAAATAAAAATATTTTTAAGAACAAGCTACAAGAATTGGAATTTGGGATGTTCATAAGAAAGGTTATGTGGGAAAAAATATCAGTGAAATTAAGCAAGTTCTAAAGATGTGCTTGGAGAATCAAAAGAAAAAACTTCTTTTAATAAGAATAGTTGGTGGAATGTCGAGTGTAAGAAAAGATAAGAAATAAAGCATTGTTATAAAACTTGGTTTAGATGCTTCGGAGAATTGGGAAAGATATAAAGTGGCTGTAGTGATTAAGAAAGCGATATGATCAAAAATTTAGCTTTTAGTGATTTATACAATGATAGATACAAAAGAAGGTGAAAGATATATGTATAAGTTAAACAAAGAGATAGAAAAAAGTAAAGACATAGTTAGTGAGGGAAGGATGAAAATAATAAAGTCTTCTTAGAAAAGATATTGAAAATAGGTGGATGAGGTATTTTGATAAACTTTTCAATAAAGGATCACGAAAGAATCGATTGATTTTAACAAATATATAGAATTTTATTTTTATTTATTAGTAAATAAATGCGAAGTTAGTGAAGCTTTAAAGAAAATGAAATGTGGAAAAGCGATAGGGGATAATATTCCAATAGATGTGTGGAAATGTTTAGGAGATCAGAATTTCTTGGCTTACAAATCTTTTTAATGTTATTTTAAAGACTAAAAGATGTCAGATGAGTGGAGAAAGAGTTTGTTGGTTCTATATTTAAGAATAAAGGTGATGCACAAGAGTGTGCAAATTATTGAGGAATTAAGTTAATGTGGCATACATTAAAATTATGGGAGAAAGTAACTGAGCATAGGTTACGATGTGATCTGAAGTTTCTCACTGTCGTTTGGTTTCATGCCGGTAGATCTTATGGATCTTTATACATTTGTTAAGGTTTGATGGAGAAGCATAGAGAAAGTAAGAAGGATCTACATATGATATTTATTGATTTAGAAAGCTTATGATAAAGTCTCAAAGATATTCTTTGGAGAGTTCTAGAACGAAAGAGTTAATATTGGTTATATTCAAGTCATTAAGGATATGTATCTTAGAGTTACTTGTGTCCAAACACAAGGAGGATTGACAAAATATTTTCCTATTTTGGTTGGATTACATCAAAGATCAACATTAAGCCCTTATCTTTTTACTTTAGTTATGGATGTTCTTACGAGGCATTTACAAGAAGATGTACCTTGGTGTATGCTTTTCTTGATGACATTCTTCTTGTTGATAAGGCTAGAGAGTCCAACAAAACTTGAATTATGGAGGTCAACTTTAGAGTCTAAAGGTTTTCGTTTAAGTAGATCTAAAATTGAATATATGGAGTATAATTTTAGTTGTAGAAATTTTAGTGTGTGTTGTGACTTTAGGTGATCAAGTCATTAATAAGAGTGGCGATTGATATTTAGGCTCTATTGTTCAAAATGATGGTGAAATAGATGGAGATGTTATTAGTAGAATTCAAGTTGGATGGATTGAAGTGGAGGAATGCATCGGCTATTATGTGATAGAAAAATTCCACTTAAACTTAAGGAAAATTTTATAAGATGGTGGTAAGACACCTGATGACTTATGGTGCAGAATGTTGGCCAATAAAGAAACATAAGACTAAGTTAAGTGTTCTGAGAGATGAGGATGCTTAGGTGGATGAGTGGCTTTACTCTTAGAGATAGAATGCAAAATGAGTATGTTGGAAAAAGTTGGAGTACTCGGTGGTAGATAAGATTAGGAGAGCCGTGGTTTGGCCACATAAAGCGTCGGTCGTCAGATGACTTAGGAGAATAGATGCATTAGATTTCTTATGTTAAGAAAGGTAGAGGTAGACCTAAAAGACTTGGTTAAGATGTATAAAAAATGATCTTAGTATACTTGAATTAAATGAGAATTTGACACATAATAGGACTGATGGAGCGAAGGATTCATAGCACCTAGTGGGATTAAGGCTTGTTGTTGTTGTTGTTGTTGTTGTTGTTGTATTGTTTAGTAATTATTTTATTTTGTGCATGCCTGCAATGATGGTGGCATATTCCCTTATAGATGGTGGCATGAGTTGAGCTTTGTTAGCGAATTTCTAAAGTAGCTCTACTTAAGCTTTCAAGATCAGAATTCTTTCAACATAGTATCCATGAATATTTTAATCAAGAATTTGAAATTTTTGGATCATCCTTCTTGAAAGAGCAACACATGAGCCATGTGCAATTTATAAATAAACATTCTAAGCCATATAATAGATATTTTTCATTCAATAAAATCTTTTATTTCGGTTTTATTATTTCAAATGCATGTTGGATATATGATCCCTAGTGCAGTATAAATGTTACTATCAAATTATGGGTGAAGTCATCTCATTGTACCAGAGCAATGCCTTAATTTTCTTCACTTAAGTAATTTATTTTCCTTATCAATTTTCTTTTACATACTTTATTAACATTTGACATAGTTCATAAATTTAGTCAAACTTGATACAATTGAGGTATTAAAATTCTATTGCTAGTTGACCTTGTGTGGTTCCAATTTCATGTTGATGTATTTCAACGTATTTGATCGTCACATTATTCTTTTGAGGATAATTTCCATTTTTTCTAATTCGCACCTAAAAATAATAAGTCTTGTGTTTGAAAAACTTAATTTCTTCAATGTGATATGCATTTATTACATCATATTAGTTGTTTTGCATTAAGAAACCTAAACTTTAAGCATCTAAGAAAACTAATAGGAAGCATTCTTCTTCCATTGATTGCATCAAATAAGACTAATAAATTATTTATAAAGAAGAACATAAAATCCTTTCCTATTATAACAACAAACCAAATCATCTAAAATAGAAAATAAATAGACAAAAAATAATGAAGATTGAAGTGATAAATTCAAAACCCGCCAAAAGAAACTCACAAACACCCTTAATATGTGTGCTCCTTTATTTAATTTTAAAGCACCACCCCCACCCCACTCTTCTTCTTTTCTCTAAAAGCTAAATTGTAGATATTTATCATTTCAAATTAGAACTTAATTCCTCAAAATTTATGTTCTTATATGATTAGGGCCAAAACATCTCAAAGGCAAAGACTCAACCTGGTAGAGTTAATTATTAATGTATGCATCAGGATTAGGCTACAAGGTAGTACGAGCTTATGGGGAACCATCTCGGTGAGACGTCTATAATTTGGTGATGAGTGATGAGTTTGTATGTTGAAGAGGTATAGATCCACTTTCTAACTTTGTCTTAATGAAATGTCGATCTGTCTCAACATATTTGACATGATAATGATGCATAAGTTGAAGAGATATACATTCATGACTCTCCCACACACTTCATAAAGTTCCTTGTTCAATCACATAAAAAATTTAAACACATGCCTTGTCAACAATTCGTTTGTAAAATATTTTAACCTATGGGTGACTTCCACTTATGCATTTCTAATATAATGAGGTGTTGCCAACAAAACCCAAGTAAATTAAAATACTAGGTTAAAAAGTATTCTCCTTGAAGAGGATTTGTGAAGAGTACTTTTGACTAAAAAATGATTTTAATGTATTCTCAAAATTAAAATAAATTTATTTAGCTACATCTCAGACACCTTTTTTCGCGCTCTTGAAGAAAAATTCTCTTCATAAATTATGTGTTATAAATAGAAATCATTCGGTATTTTGTGCAATCTTGTATTTTCTGGCATAAGATAAAAATATTTCATATTGAGTAAATGTAGTTATAGAAACCATTAAATTATAATTATGACTATAAGTTGTATGTTCTGCAATGACTTTGCTCCTTAAGCTATGAATTATATATTATACTTGATAGAGCACAAAACTCTTTGTTACCTAAAGTTGGTTTATATTATTCTATAGACAAGCATAAGAATTTAAGGCAGCAAAAGTTTGAAATCTTTGGCATGTCATCCTTCATCTTTAAGTTAAAAATGGTGAATTTCAAACTCTATTTATTGCAATTATATGATAAATAATTGACCTTTAGCTTTTAATCAAAATTCTCATCATGGAAGGGTTATTACCTCAGGCTTACATAGAAATCTAATCAAATCTAAAGTTCTTACAAAATGAGAGCGAGATCTCTAAATAGTATATTATCTACGATTTCATCTATCTTCTGAAAATGTGATCGGCACTAACTTTAATATCTCTTCTTCGGGAGGCCAAGCATGAATTTTCAAAGCCATGTCTTTCTTGATTTACATCAAAAGATAGTACATATTATGTATTATAATTTTTTGTGTGGCTATACATCAATTGTATCATCTTGATTTACATTATCTAAATTTGAATGAATATCAAGATAGGACACGCATCTCAAGAAAAAGCAAGAATGCATATAATGATTTATTTAAAATATAAAATCACCATTTTAATGTTGCTACCAAAATTATTATTACATTAAATCATGATAAAATAATAATTAGCAATTAAAAAACTTATCAGCTGCTCAAATCCGTCTCAATAACTATCTCTTCCTTTGCTCCAACCCGCCGCCCAAATCCTCAAATCCCTATCGCAGCCCAAATACTGTGATTTGATGTCGTCTATTTCTCCAATCCTGGTAGTCTACTCAAATTAATATTTATCCTAACTTAATACCATTGCATTGGCGCATTCATTTCCTTGTTCACTCCTCATTTATTAAGCCTACCATTCCAACCTTCTGCTGCATTCCACTAACACCTCCACTACCATCTCTCACGACAAGCAGCAAGGCCAAAATCCCCATCCCATCTCCTCTTCTTCATTTCACGGGGACAGACTCATGCAAGAGCCTCCTACCACCTCTATTCTCCCTAACATGACCCCCTCTCGCTCCTTATTCCTCGCACACCAATAGCCTCTCTGCCTCCAAATCCCGCACAACCTGAAGCCAAGCCTAGCTCCAATGTCATTGGCTCCAATCCCTATCTCTCTCTCACCATTTTACACACCAGAGCTTGACCAACCTCTCTGATACACCTAAGCCTCCTCTTTGTTCCCTTCATCCTCCTCCATGCTTGCACAACCTAAGAACCTCTCACAATGTAGCCAAAGACAGCTCACAACCTAACCGACCTCCTCCCTCATTTCATCGTACCTCTCATCAACATCACAACGAGAATCTCATATTTAAGATTTGGTGTGGTCATTATATTGTTTCATATAATTTGAGTTAAATCCAAATCAAATCATGCTATCAAATCAATAGATGGAGTAACGAGATTTCAAGTTCTATTGGATTCAAAGCTATCATGTTTACCTCACTTAAGCTAAAATCTGTCTAGGCTTCGTTTGGCTAACTTCGGCTACTTAAAAAATATTTCCGATATTTGTCTTTTGCTTTTGAAAAATAACTTTTTGAGATGGAACTAGCTTCAAAAAAGCTATTCAAACGAGTATCAAAATCAATTGCTTTCAAGAAAAAAACCCTCCCAAACGAAGCCTAAATTGTGCTTGAAACTTGCACGACCACTAATCTCTAAATTAGTGAACAATAAGATTTTAATGTCTCCAACATCGTTGCATATTAAATATAAGTGAAATAATTTATCACTAAATCGTTAAAATAAATACCCGTAAGCATCCTTCTTGGCGCGATGGAGAAATCTTATTATTATACATTTTTCATATAAATGAAGCAACAATACGCACCTTTCATAGCACGATGGAGAGTTTTCCAAACCACAAAATTAAGAATCTGTACAGCCTTTCTTAGTGCGGTAAGAAATTTTATATTTTTTATGAAAATACTTGAAAACCCATACCAGCCTTGGAGTGGTGGAATTCAAATCAGGACGTGGTGTTTACACCACCCATATACTTTTTTTTTTTACATGGTAGATAAGTCCATCATACTCGAAGAAGCCCCTATACGAGAATATTGCAAAAATACTACAAGATTTCATAGTGACAACTCAAAAAAAATCAAAATAAAAATGAATTTTAAGCCTAAATTGAAATTTAAAGTAATATCAAGTTGAATGTGAGACCATCACATTTTGAGACAAAAATAAACTTTTAAAATTTGAATATGAACGTAACTAAAATGACTTTAATGCTCGTAAACAAGTGTGATTATGACTAGTTCAATAAACATTGGGACTAGTACACTTTATTCTAAATGAACTAAAAGTGACTTCAATTAAACGCAATCAAATCTTAAGAACTTTTAGGACTAGTTCAACTATTAGGAAAATTGATTTTGACATCTAATCAACTAGTAGGAACAAGAATTTTCATTGATTATTCAAGGATGTCAAAACCCCAAATGGTAATCTCTTCAGAAAAAAACAAAGTGAGAACCCATGCCACTAGATCCACAGCACATTGTACAAGCAGAAAGCTTTGCTTAAGGCTTTAAATAAAATCTTGCAAGTAATATGGGATAGTTTTACATGCAAAATTTATAGCCAAAAATTTGTGCAAGAAAATTAAAAATAAAACACATACATGCATTACGAGGTGATTTCACAATCAAATATAATCCTCTTGAAAGTCAAGTGAATCACCTTTTTCAAATTATAGTGAATGCGTCTAAGTGGACAATTCAAGTGCGTCGAAATTTGTGGGATCACACAATGCAAGTGCAATGAAAATTGTGTATTAAATTTAAATATACTTGAATGTACCCCAACACATGTGAAAAAATAGTTAAATCTACTATCTAAGGATGTTACGCAAGCCAAAATAGAGTAGATTCAGAATTGTATCTTGCTTTAAAAGACATGCAAATGCATCAAAATCTTATAAAAGATTTTTCAAAATTTAAACCTAGTTATGAAATTTGAAATTACATACATGTGACGACATATGTTAATTGCTTAAACTCAATGTATAAAGATACTGCACAAGTTAAGAAATATAATTAACATAGATTATCGCTACTCTGAAAGCGTGTAAATATTTTATAAATTAATAATTTCTTTGAAAATACATAATCTCGAACAAATCTAATTTTTAAAGACTGATGCACGTGCACACTTCTGAGCAGGCCGCCTCACCTATAAAGAGTTGTAAATCCCACCTAATTAGTTTGGTCTTCCTCAAAGAGATATGAGTTGACAATACTAGTTAAAAGTTAAGCATCCACTCCTAAAAAAAGAAATTTTATTTTTACATTTGCATACATCCATCAAATACCTTAATTCAGAATTTTTGTATTCAAAATTACAAACTCTCAACATTAAGCTTGAAAATATAATCACGATTTCTAACCTTAGACTCAATCCTCTACAAGCAAATATTCAGAGTTGATAAGGACTGAATTGATAAGATGAAGCTAGTCAAATTCCCCAATAATAGCAGTATTGAAAGTAAATCTCAACCAAAGAGGTTTAACTTCAAAATAAAATTCTTAAATTATAGTATAAGTGCCAAAATAAGTCACACCATGATATATATTCAAAATCTCAACCATAAGGGATATTAACATCAAACATCAAAATATACTTAAAATCCCACATCAAGTTAATCTAAATCAAACAAAAATGTAAAATTTTGATAGGTTATTAAATTCACAATGTTTAAATGAAAATCCAGTATCTAAGACTTGAAGTAAAACTCATTCACCCTCCACAATTATTTGCCAAAAATAACAATTTAAAAAAATTCTAACACACAATAAGCTAATGTCAAATCAAGTGCATCCCTATATTTACATGTCTATAATCTCATGCCAACAAGGACGTGGCTCACGTCTTCTATCCAGTTGATTTTTCCACTAAATGACACTACATTAAATTATGGTTATATCACAACCCTCTTATCAGGTGATTTGTAGCTGAATGGCAAGATTAAATTATAGTTAAGGTTAGAACATGTATATTCCACAATAGCTTTGTTCCTTGAGTCATGAATCATTAAAAAAAACTTAGTAAGGTACAAAGTCCTTTGTCATCTAAAATGGACTTAAAATTGCTCCCTTAAATAAACAACTATTCTAAATCTAAAAGATCTTCTAGGATGAAGCAATCTCAAGCTACAAGTATTCACGAAAAAAAATAAACCTTCCATCCAATAGTATGCATGTTAGTATGTTTTACTAATATTATGACAATTGTGACAAAGGTTAATCCAAAAATTTCAAACTCAAGTTGGAAGAAGTGGAAGAGCTCTAATGAATAAATATTTGAAGTTATCTCGATATATGAAGCAGCCTTTATCTGTTGAAGCAGGAGGACTGATTAAAGCTGAAAATTGAATGATGTAGATAGAGAAGATTTTGACAGCATATTTGCTGGAGAAAGAGAACCTGACTTGCCAAAACGTTCAACATTGAGTATATGTTCCATCCAAACATAAGGATAGAAGGAATCATCAGACGTTATCAAGGTATGACGTTCAAATAATGTTCACGAAAATTTTCATTAACAATAGGAAGTCATTATTATGTATTATTACAGGAACAATTACCATCGAAAAAATAAACATGCTAGAATTTAATTTGATATGGGCACATCACATTCATTTATTTTTGAAGATTTTGCTAAAACCTTGGATTGAGAACAACCAACATGCACCCAACCTTATTGATAGCTCTACCAAATAGAATGTACATGAATGTTAGGACAATATATCAAATAAACATAAAAATTTGCCGAAGGGTTTCAAAATAAATTTACTTCTATTTCACCACAAGAATTTTAATATCATATTCAAGATGAATTAGTTGTTTAGTCATTTCGTCACCATAAATTGTTATAAGAAAATAAATAAAAATTAATTTCCCTGAGAAGAAATTAAATTCACTAGAGACAAGATTATCATCTATAATAATTTCATCCCTAAAGACATTCAAATTATCAAAGAAGGATTATCAGAACTTTTTTGCCTACACAAAATATGTCGAAAAGTGAAAGAATTGAAGGATATACTGGTACTAAGAGATTGCCTAGAAGTCTTCTTAGATGATTTACCTAATTTGCCTCCAATCAAAAAAATTGATTTTTCTAAAAACATAATGCAAGGTGTAAAGCCAATTACAAAGGCACTGTATAAGCCAATCAAAGAACTTCAAGAGTTAAATGGTAATTAGAACAATTATTATAGAAAGGATTCATTAGACCAAACACATCACCATAGAAAGCTTCAATGCTACTTATCAAAAAGAAAGATGAAAGTTCAAGGTGATGCATTAACTACAAAGATTTGGAGAAGCAAACAATGAAGAATAAGTAACAATTATCTAGAATTGATTATCTATTCGAACAGTTAAAAATAATTGAAGTATTTTCAAAATATCATCAATTGTGAATCAAAATAGATGATATACATAAGATGTTATATATTATAAGATACAAACATTATAAACTTATAGTGATGTCATTCAGATTGATAAATGCCAACAATATTCATGAATCTAATGAACAAAATTTTTATGCTATTCCTAACTATATTTGTGATAGTATTTGTCAACAAATTTTTAGAAGACTGATGGAATAGTAGATAAGACACTACCCAGAGATTTCGCCCTCATTTTGTGCGGACTTTAGATCTAGTTCCAAGTTTTTTATAGGTGCAAACACTGATAGTAAATTACTCTTAACGTGAGAGAGAACTTTCGATTAAGGCTAGTTAAATCACTAATTACTTAGCGTATAATAAGAGAAAATGAAATTTAGAATTTGAAAATTATAAAATGCATCATCTTTTGACTCGGATGGTAGGGAAAATGATGACACGCCCGATCAAGATGATCAAGATCCATAGTTCCATCATCCTACATGATCACCTGTCTACAAATAAGATAATTATCTAGAAGAATCAGTAACTATGAGTTACTTCGTCTAAAGAATCCTTATAGATTTGAGTTAATATTTATCTAAAGAGATAAGTTTAAGTCCAGCTTAGTTAACAAAGAACTTTGTGCCCTATTAGGTGAACCATATGGTCACAACTCAAAAGGGTAAAGCCATTGAGATAACATACAAGCTATAGTCATGACCGTAATATAGTGCATTCATTGAGAGTCCAAGCCATCCAATCAAAGGACTCTGATCGTAACCACATCATATGTGGAGCCTATTGACTAAAACACGAAAGCAGAGAATATGAGCCACATCCTTACTGTCATGAGATTGTTTGAGTGTAAGTATCAGACACGATTTGACATTAGTTCTTTAATTTGAAGTTTTAATTTGTCACATCTAACAAACAATTATGAAAGATGAATTAAATGGATTTTGCTTTAAATTATTAAAAGATAAATTTCATTTAGACTTTTATAATTATTGAATTTTCCATGTTTTATCAGTGCTTAAATTTGAGATGATTTTCTTGTGTTAAGGTTTGAAACATTATAATGAAAGCATCCCCTCTAATTGAAATTTTCAATCAACATAATCATCATTGGGATATTTTAACCTATTTGATCATTTAGTTTATCGTTCAAGATCCCATCAACTCCATTAATTTAATGACTGAAGATCGAAATTAAATCTATATTTTGTGATCTGGAATTTGGAATGACCGAACATTAATATTTTGGATATTTTTATAATGATGATCCCTGGTTGATATATTTATTCAACGCAACTATCATTACGGTATTTAGATATTGTCAACTCCACTTGCCTATTAGCAGAGAATCAGATATATAACTAGAACTTGTAATCATGTTTTAAGATTTGATGCTAAGAGCTTACATTTTAAATATAAAATTTTTTTATTAAGGCCTTCGATGACCATATGCAAATGTATAAATCAACTTTTCTTCTTAGTAATCAAGCATTAAACATGCAATCAATCCTATCAACTCCAATCCTTGTAAGGAGAAGAATCGGATTTGTTATATGGGATTTACAATTTCAACATTTAAGTGAAGCGGCCTATTAGCAATGTGCAAATGTATTAGCCTTTAAGAAATCAAACTTATGAAAGATGTATGTATTTTTTAAGTAATTATAAATTTATAGAATGTTTGCACACTTTTCGAAGAAAAATAGGCTTTAAATCCATTTAGTTTTAACCCGCACAACATCTTCAAACATTAGATTTATACTTTTAGTATAATATTGGGGCTCATGCAAGTTGTTTTTCAATTTCATTAAATTTTCATGCAGTTTAAGAGATTTACATACTTTTTAAGGCATTTGTAACCAAATTCAAACTTTTTCGTAAAGTGTGTAAATTAATTAAGAGATATTTGGGCATTTATTGAGATATCAATTTTGAATTAATTATAATTCATGATGTGCATATTCACTTTGCCTCATTGTTTGCATAAATCTCGACCAAAAGTCTATGACTTTCTCATAAAGCATGTGCATAGATGATTTCATTTGAAAATAGCTGATCATCAATATGCATTGTAACAAAACAAAACTTCAGTATAAGGTTTGCATCGAGATGTGAGCATAACTCATTTTTTTAAACATCTACACATTTCAATGTAATAGAGTTGAAGGTATAGTTGCTTTTAGAATATGTGCATAATTTGTCTGCTAACATATACTTAAGTGTAATGAATTTAAATTTTGATATGCAAGATCATCTCAAAGTGTGTGAATAGAATTCTTTTATGCCATTTTGCACACATTTTGGCATGGTGATTTTAAATTCAAGATCATCTTAAAATGTGTGCACGCATATTTTATTCATGTATCTTAGATTGTTATCAAGCACTTCACCCAAAGGTCTTGAATGTGTTGTCTCCTTGTAATGTGCCCACTTTAATTCCTTAATCCTTTACACGTACTTCGAGGTTTGAGTTTAAATGCAAGGTTGTCTTGAAATGAGTATGAGTATTTAACTCATTTCTTTGAAAGTTTGAACAAATTTTAAAGTTCTTGATTGGGATGTAAGATTGTTTCAAAATATGTGCAATGAATTCATTTCATCCAAGTATTATTGTACATTTAGAAGCATCTGAGTTGAGCGATTAGTTACTTCATAATATATACTACAACTTAATGCTTTCTTATATTTGCACGAATTATGAAACATTTGAATTGAATGAGTGACTGCTTCCTAGCATGTGCTAGCGCTCACAAAAGATCCCATAGAATTTCACTTGACTTTAGTTTATTTGAAGTGAGTTGTGATTAAACCCAGAATTCATTAAAGCCCTTGCTTATGCTCATCAAAGAGCCACTTGAGCCATTGCAAATGTTTAATGAATCTTGTTTGAAGATAAGCATTGAGATATTTTGCGGATCTCATTTATCTCAAAGCTATTCAAATGCACAATCTGAACCTTCATTGAGTTATATCATTTGTTATTAGAAAAATACTTTGTTAACTGTAAGCCCATCTTAATTTGATTCTTGCATATCTCATTTTAGAAGTTTGCATTTCATATTTAACTTAATATCAACTCATGTTTCAATTTAGGCTTCAAACAACCTCTTATTTTGCTTTATCTATTCCTATCTCAATTATAAGTCCAGAGTTTGATAAAATTTTGACAACAACAAGACGTCGTACCATGAAGGATCAGATTTCTTATAAGTATGGATTTCCCACCATGCTTATAAGAAACATCCATTGTCGGTGTCTTACAACAGCGCAGCTTAATGTCTTCCAATCCACTGCGCATATAAGAAATGACGGTTGGCATTCAAGTGTACCTGCACAACATAATTTTCAATTTAAAATTTAATTTTAGATTTTAGTTCATTTTATTCCAATTTAGTTTGAGTTACATAATAGTATAAAGTATGGCGGTATTTTGAAAGCCTCTAGCATCATCCGTATAGAGGCTACCTCAAGAGTACTGAGTCTGCCCACCACGCTTATAAGAAGCATGCATGATCTGTGTCTCACAACACCGCGTCGGAGGTTGTCGCACCTACCGCACTTATTAGAAATGACGCATAGGTCTTTAGGTACTTGCCTGAACAAAGATAGCTTTTCTCTGTCATGTTGAAATAACGCGCATGAGGACTTAATTTACAAATTTCTCAGTCACATTGGAAGAATGTGAGCGGGTGCTTATGATTTTTTGGCATTTTTTATGTATTTTACGTCTTTGCATGCAAAATGAGGCAATGCAAGTTGGCATAAATTTTTAGATAAGCACACAAGTTTCGAGGCATAATAAAATAGGGAGGGGAGCAAATTTTCCTCTCTACCTTTTTTTGGCTATTTAGTTTCTAAAGAGAGGACGAGGGAGAGAGTGGTAGTGAGAGAAAGAGAGAGAGGGAGTGTTAGAGCAAAATCTCTTTGTTTAGAGAGAGTGGGGGAGGGAGAGTAAAGAGGAGGCTCGGGTAAGGAAAGAGATGGTTTCCTGTGGGGAGTTCGTTGGCGACGGCGGGTGGGTAAGTGGAGGAATCGAGCTGCACAGGGAGATGAATACGAAGGCGACGAGTTGGAGTGGAAGTGAGGATGTAGTAGACTGTAGGAAAACAGAGCTTCATTGAACAACCCCTCTTCATGTGAAATCCAGGGTCGAAGCAATTCAACCTCTAAATGAGAAAAAGTGAGAAATGGAGGGAGGCAATATTGGCAGGGATATGGGGGAACACTAGTGCAATGTAAGAGATGGTGCAGTCATCTGAATGGATAGTTGGACAGTGGTAATAAGTGAGATTTAGGTGAGAGTTTAAGCTAATCTCAAAATGCATGCAAAACTCGACAACATTTCTCGTGCAATGATCCCAATCGATATGGGTGTCAATTTTAAATTATTTCTTCGACGTTCTGGATGCAATGGCAGTACATGTTACGATGGACGGACAGTTTGGATGATTTCAATTTAAATCACATGATGTCATATTCGCTTGCTCGACACTCGTGTAGATTCATCTGAGTCGATTCTAGATAATCTCATTTAATAGTTTTCGATAGAAAAAATGGAGTGATCAATTTTGCAAATGGGGATTGTTTAGCCATCATCAATCGTTCGGGTATATGAATCGTTCGTCTCCATTGTATCCTATTATGTGTTAAATTCTCATTTAATTCAAGTATACTAAGGTCATTTTTTATACATCTTAACCAAGTCTTTTTAGGTCTACCTTTCTTAACATGAGGCAAATCTAATGCATCTACTCTCTAATCATCGGACTACCGACGCTTTATGTGGCCAAACCATCTAAGGCGACTCTCTAATCTTATCACCGAGCTACTCCAACTTTTTCCTAACATACTCATTTTGCATTTTATCTCTAAGAGTAAAGCCACTCATCCACGAGCATCCTCATCTCTCAGTAACTTAACTTAGTCTTATGCTTCTCTTTTATTGGCCAACATTCTCCCCCATAAGTCATTGCAGGTATTACCACCATCTTATAAAATTTTTCCTTAAGTTTAAGTGGAACTTTTCTATCACACAATAGGCCAGATGCAACTTGAATTCTACTAATAACATCTCCATCTATTTCACCATCATTTTAAACAATAGAGCCTAAATATCTGAATCGCTCACTCTTATTAATGACTTGTTCACCTAATGTCACAACACTACCACTAGAACTTCTACAACTAAAATTACATTCCATATATTCTTAGATCTACTTAAATGAAAACCTTTAGACTCTAATGTTGAATTCAAGTTTCTCTTGGACTCCCTCTAGTCTTATCAACAAGAAGAATGTCATCAAGAAAGCATACACCAAGGTACATCTTCCTATAAATGCCAAGTAAGAACATCCATAACTAAAGCAAAAAGATAAGGGCTTAAAGTCGATCCTTGATGTAATCCAATTGAAATGGAAAAATATTTTGTCAATCCTCCTGTGTTTGGACACAAGTAACTCTAGTATACATATCCTTAATGACTTGAATATAACCAATATTAACTCTTTCGTTCTAGAACTCTCCAAAGAACATCTCTTGAAACTTTATCATAAGCTTTCTAAATCAATAAATATCATATGTAAATCCTCTTACTTTCTATACTTCTCCATCAAACCTCTTAACAAATGTATAAGATCCATAGTAGATCTACCGCATGAAACCAAACCGACATGAGAAACTTTTGTATCACATCGTAACCTATGCTCACTACTCTCCCATAATTTTAATGTATGACACATTAACTTAATTCTCTATAATTTGCACACTCTTGTGCATCACATTTATTCTTAAATATAAGAACCAACAAACTCTTTCTCCACTCATCTCGATCTTTTAGTCTTTAAAATAACATTAAAAAAGATTTGTAAGCCAAGAAATTCTCGATCTCCTAAACATTTCACACTTCTATCGGAGACATAAAAATAAAATTCTCTATTTTTATTTAGATTATAACTAAAATCAATCGTATTCGGATCTTCATTAAAGTTTATCAAAATATCTCATCCACCTATTTTCAATATCTTTTCTAAAAAAGCACTTCATTATCTTCATCCTTAATACCTCACTACTAAGTTTTTTCTCCCATCTCTTTGGTTGTTTAACATCTATATATCTTTCTTTGGTATCTAATCATCACTAAAAGCTAAATTTTTTACATCATATATTGCTTTCTTAGAATTTCTACGGGCCACGTTATATCTTTCCCAATTCTCCAAATTTTTACATCTAAACCAAATTTTATAACAATGTTTCTTATTTTTATCTTTTTTTCTTTCACTCACTGAACTATTTTATTAAAAGAAGCTTTTCCTTTAATTCTCCAAGCATTTTAGAACTGCTTAATTTCACTTTACTTTTCCGACATAATATTAGCTTCTTTATAACATCCAAATTCCCAAATCTTGTAGCTTGCTTTAAAATATTTTATTTGTGTTTTTAAATTATCTAATCCTGGACAATAATTTGATTTATTTTCTTCTTACAATCTTTCATCTTAAAATCTAAAACTAACAATCGATGTTGTCTTAAACTTTCACTTGGAATAACCTTCAATCTTCTGATCTAAAGCGATCTATTTTCTCATTAAAAAATCAATCAAGATTTACTAGATCCATTTTATAAGTAATAATATGTTCATCTTTTTCTTAAATAAAGTAGTAATCATAAAGAAGGCAAAATCTAATATAGTCTACTTCTTTAGTCTCCAAATACATAACCATGAACACTTTTAAAATCTTACCACTCTACCATGTCCATTTAAATCTCCTCCAATAAATACTTTTTTTGAGATATCTTTTGTATTAATCCTCTAATTCATTCCAAAATTTTTCTTTTGAGCTTACGTCCAAACCTACTTGAGAAGCATAAACACTTATAACATTAATAATCTTAATATCAATAATAATCTTTAAAAATATAATTCTATCTCCACATCTATTAATATTTATATTATCCTTCAAACTTTTATCTATAATCACTCTGCATTTCTAGTTACTTCTTGAATACCAAAGTTTAAAACCTAAACTATCAATCTCCTTGGCCTTCTCCCCAACCCATTTAGTTTCTTTAACACATAAAATATTTCTTTTTTCTATGAACCATAATAGCTATTAATTCCAAACACGAACAGACATTTTACAAACCTAATTTGAACACAAGTCAATTTTGAACATGACGATATAAACAAGTCGAACACGAACAGAACTTTAGCTCTCTCAAGCTTGGCTTTACACCCTACAAGTATAATGAAAGTGGAAGAATTTGTGCTTCTAAATGTGAATGTCATTATGGCCGCAAAACATTTTGGAATAGGAAGCTAATTCCAAGATACACTGGTCCTTATGAAACTCCAAAAAGATTAAAAAAGTGAATTATAGACCAGTCAATACAAATGCATGGAGTGCAAGATGTGTTTCACAATTCTTTGTTACAAAAACATACAGCCAATGTATCCGTCATAATCAATCTAGATTACATCAAAGTCTAACCTGATTTCACTTATGTAGAAGAACTAGAAAGGATCATGGACTATGATGTAAAGTAACTACGAAATAGAAAAATTACTTCCATATGAGTTTTATGGATGCACAAGACAAAACTAGATGTTGCATGGGAAAAAGAATAAAAAATGAAAGAATTTTGTCAATAAGAGTAAAGCAACTCATCCTCGACCATCCTCATCTCTGCAACACTTACTCTTATGCTTCTCTTTTATTGACTAATATTCAATGCAATAAAGCATTGCAAGTCTCACCATCTTATAAAATTTTCCCTTAAGTCTAAGCAATACTTTTCGATCACACAATAATTCCTCCACTTCAACCATTCAACTTAAATTCTACTAATAACATCACTATATATTTCATCATTTCTTTGAATAATAGGCCAGAGATATCTAAATCATTCACTCTTGTTCATAACATCATCCCTATTGTCACAACCTTGCCTATATTTTCTACAACTAAAATTACACTTCATGTATTCAATTTTAGATTTACACAAATGAAAACCTAAACTCTAAGGTTGACCTTCATAATTTAAGTTTTACTTGAACTCCCTCTCTACTCTCTAGTCTTATCAACAAGAAGAATAGCATTAGTACATTTTTTTTATTTTTCAACTATATTTTTTTCAACTTGCTTAATATCACTTGCTAATTTTTCTCACAAAATATTAATTTTCTCGTGAACATCTCAAATTCTAAGATATTGTAGCATACTACAACAACAATAATAACAATAAAATTTCATCCCACTATGTGGTCGATCTTATAGCTTACTCTTAGAAAAAGATTTATTAGCATTTTAAATACTCTCATATAATCCTAAGATAATATTTTGAGCTATCTTTCATCTTCCAACCCTTCATCTTAAAATCAAAAACTAGTCATCGATAATGAATATTTAAACTTTCAATGACTTTACAATCTTTATAATATAAAATATATTTTTCTTATAAAAAACTAATCAATTTGTATTTTACTAAGTTTATTCTTATAAGTGATAATATGTTTTATCTTTTCATCAATAAAATATTAGCAATTATAAAACATTAGCACAATGTATTAAAGAATTCATGCCATGATTCTTCGACAAGTTTTATACTATCTCTCACTTTTCTTATCAAGGCTTGAGATAGGACAATAGTAATGTTAATTAAAATAAGAATGATAAAAGTAAGAATAATAATTACGATAATAATGATGTTGAAAATAACATTTGCAGGCAATTGTAAGTTTTCACGACATGAGGATGTTCAATCAAAAGAAAGGAAAAATTGAGCATCCTTATGTTCTCTATTTTATAAAAATTAATTCATTTCTTCTAAATCACATGCATTGACTATTGTGTATAAATTGTATGTGAATGTTCAACTAATATTGCAAATACATTTATCTTTATATATGCATATTAAAAATGTTTTATTAGACAATCAATTGTCATTACAACATTTTTTTTTTCACAATTATGAATTCTCGATATTGATATGATGTTTTCATGATTAAATCCCCTAATGATAAGCTAAAAACATTATTAAATGTGTGATGAAAGACAAAAATAGTCATACTATAGAATGACTGCTTGTGCACGTCGACTGCTGGAGAAGTACCCGTGCTCGTAAATGGAAATGAATTTTTTGCCCTTCTAGGTTAGGTTCGAAAAGGTTATTTTCCCCTTCAAGATTGGTTTGTAAAAGATTATGAGAAGATCTGCTTTCAAATACACATTCAGATGGTGACTCCCGTAATAGGTATATATTATAAGAAAAATTAAGATATGAAATTAATAAGAAAAAAGTTAACACTTCTTAAGCAAACTCTATTATGTATTTTCCTACTATTTCATGAAAAACATTTAATATTGAATTACTAATAAAAATTAACATGCATTATATTTCTAAATTATTAAATTACTGAAAATTAAAAATATAACAATTAATTGAGTTGTTTAATTCACTGTTTAGTTGGTGATTATTTTTAAAAAAAAAATTAATATTATAATTGAATGAAATGAGGGAGAACGTGTGCAATTTACTTCTAGTACTATATATTATATGCAATATATGTATGTATTAAGAAATTCAAGTATTTAGCAAACTATAATTATCTTATAAATTTATTATGACAAATTTTAATGGGCTCATCTCCCATAATGAACATGAAAGAATATTTTACACATCCATCCAACCGTCCGTTCTAGCCTCGATACTTCAAACTCCAAGGACAAATCGTGACAAATAGAATGAAAAATATCTGAAATAATTTCATGTCACATTCACTTATACTTTAGATATAAGGAAGCATATACTGCCTGCACTTTTAAAGCCGATCACCCAATGCAATGACTTTACACTATCCCCTCTTATCATTCCCTACCCACCCATACTCCCCCGTTAAATAAATATATCACAAAGGTACCACAGCCTGCACCTGGCCACATGCAACAGAAAAATAGAATGGAAAATAGATGAGAGATATGGATGACGTGTTGACCTTGTATAAGCGTTGAGATGATGTCCTCTCTATCCGCTGAACGAAATGGCAATATTTACCAGAATTCTCTAAAGGGCATTGACCATCATGTGAACACTGTAAAAAATAGTATTCAAATATCCAATTAACAGGCAACATTTTAAAAAAATGTAGAAATAAATTGGGAACAGCTTCTCCAACATTACTCACTGGAGCAACAACAAATGCATCATTTCTTGAAGATCCTGCATCAACAACAATACTTTTTTCGGCACTTGGAACTTCATTTGATTTATTACTCTTCCGACATTTCTTGAAAGAAAAGTCAAAAGCAAGTAAGGATTACAATCAATAGTGAGAAAAAGTAAACTTGAGAGATAGATATGTTTTTCACTCTTTTAGCCATCCATAGAATATAGGAACGCATCTGGTATATAATTTTTGAACCATGTGGAGTTCCAGGCTCCAAAAGAACCTGTTGTAAAAAAGCATCTTGTCATTTATAAAGAGGCATTTGTTACTGATAACTAATAAAAGGATGGAAGGAATTATAAAAAAAATTAGAAATAGCTTATAATCCAACATATTACTGCTTTATATTATGTAGAAGAAGATGCATTACTAATTAATTATTTAGAGAACTAGATAAATTACTTAATTTAGGCGCATAAGGAAAACATTGCTTTGATTTTGTTTACTATACATTCAATGCTACGGATAAAACATTTTTCTGTTCTCTAAGCTTTGGTTCAATAATTTTCGGGTCTTTTCAAAACACATGATGGGGACATTGATGCCAACAAGAGCCTGTAAGGCTCTTAACACTAAGTTCTGCAAAGCGTAACTAAAGGCACAATTACATATTTGGATTGTGGGGTGTGGAAGACATCAATTTAATTGTTAAGGTGGCGAACATAGAAAGGTAAAAGATGAAGGAATACAATGTGACCAATAAAACCAATCATTATGCTATCAAAAAACCTGGATTTTCTCCACATTAGCATAACAAGGCTCTATCTTCTTTGCACTTAGTCTTTACAGCTAACTCTCAAGCCATTGGAAGAAGAGATGGCTCATAACATGGCCAGTGCAAAATATGTTAGTGATTGGTTGGAACAACTATGAACAACTACATTTCCAACAGCCCACATGATGTTTCACAAGTTGTCATATTTATTACCAAGAAAATTTTGAATAACCAAGAACTAATTCCTGAAATGTTGAAGAAGATTAATATTTTACCCTTAAAAGTTTATTGCAATAATTCAAATCATCAGTGGTGTAAAACTGTCTGTTTAGTATATTGATGGACAAGGCTCATCAAACTCCCAACTAGAACGTTACTAACATCAGCTGTTTTATGACAACCTATTTGGATGACTAATCTGACTAAAATAATGATGAGCCAATTTAAATAGATTTTTGGTTAATAACAGCTTTCTCAAGAATTTGCTGTGGAGGAGTTGAATGACAGAGAAAAGCACATGCATGCTGCAAGGAGCTCCCTTTACAACAAGGTCTAGGAGGGTTGATCTATGCATCCTTAACCGAATATTAGCAGAGAAATTACTTCTGTTAATGATAAACCAATTTGAATTGATTTATAGTAAATAAGAGCTTTCACCAAGGTCTGTGGTGGGAGAGTTGGATGACATGGATAAAAGGACACACCCGTTGTATAGAGCTTCCAATACCATAGGAAATATAAGGGGTTGATCAATGCCATTAATCCAACATTTGCAAAGGAATCGTCTATGTTACTCAAAAAGCTTTCAACCTTCTTGATTAAGTAAACAGAAGTCTAGATTGCTATCTTAGTCTTCATCCAGGAAATTCCAAAAGTATTGTAATGCATGGCTACACAATGCAATTAGGTCGTCCATTACACCATGACAATTTTAAGAAAAGGGCCAAATTTAAGGTGGCAATATTAAAATATAAAATTGATGGAAAAACAAAAAATCTTAGTTTAAATAGCTTTATTGAAATTGGCTCTAGCAGCACAAACCTCAAGCTAACAAAATTGTATAAAATATATTATATGATCAACAAACTGGACTGGACAATCTTCACGAATAAGAAAACAATAGCATGCTATTGGAACAATGTATCTTGAAAGTATGAAGAATAAATAATAAGCTAGATATAATGTATTGTACAGTTACTTCAAATGACCCAACATGAAAGAGAGAGAGAGAGAGAGGTCTTCAACATAAATACAATGTTTTTTGGACCATAAATAATAATAGATCATAAACAAGATCACCATACACCATTGATATGATATGTTCACATGGAATTGGTTTAGTTAGAGGTTGTAAAATCACTTTATACCATTAATAAGAAATGTTCCCGTGACATTAGTTTTATAAGAGGTTGATGACAACATATGTGTGGTTCAACCATACCATGTGGGTTTCTAACAATAATATTACATCAACCTGATTACACCATCCCAAGTGTAAATTTCCTATGATAGTCATCATCACCTCCAAACTTACATTGCAATCTTCATTGCACTGCACCTATCTCTTTCAAGACCTACTTGGCAGCCTCCATTAAGTTGTAATCATTTCATATAATAAATGCACCAACCTCACTTTTGTTACACTCATATCCTTCAAGGCCTATACTGCAACATCACTTGTGTCATAGCTAACATTGCCTTAACATGTGCTTCAATAGCCTACATGCAACCATCTCCTCCAAAACTTGTTTTGCCACTTTTTCTATGCAATAACTTCCTCCTTCAAACCTCTACCACAACCTAGCTTACATTATAATCATCTCCGCCTTCAAACTCATAACCTCACTTGCACCACAATCATATCTTTCAAGACTTATGTTATAACCTCACTTGGGTTATTGTCGCCAACAACTCCAAACTTGTACCACTACCTCAATTTCACTTCAGTTGTCTTCTTCAAGGTAGATTGTACAGCCTAACTTGTGCTGTAGTTATTTATTCTATAATTGAAAGGGAAAGCCTTCCTTTTTAGAGCAGGTTATGGACCCATTACTAGCGTCTTTGCCAATAGGAGACCATGATGGTTTTGTTATTGCTACGATGACTTAGTGATCTAGGAGAGTTCAGATTTATGCCACAACTTCATTTGCATAAAAGCAATCAATTCTTAATGCCCATGTCTTTGTTGCGCCGTAGCCATCTCCTTCAAGTCATGTGTCGTAACCTGGCTTGCACAACAGTTATCTTCTTCCAAGACTTATGCCACAACCTTTGCTTGCACCATACTCGTCACCACTTGCAAGAATGTGTTGTAATCTAGTTTGTGTCGCACCTATCTCTTTCAAAATCTATTTTGCAACTTCACTTATGAAGCAACCATCTCCATGAAGACTTATACTACAACATTATTTGTGTCATAACCATATCCTTTAAAACCCGCATTACAACCTTACTATTGGTGTAGCCATCATTGCCTCGTAACATACATCGCAACCTCACTTGTGCCACCTTCAAGAACAAATTACAACCCCTCTTAAGACATAATAGTGTTGTTCAAGACCTACCTTGCAACCCAACTTACAACACAATAGTATCTTTTAAGACTTCTCACAAATCACAATCTAGATTGAGTTGTAGTTGTTGTCACCTTTAGATCTACATTGTTACTTCACTTCTACACAATTGTCCCTTTCAAAACATTTATGACCGTGATCACATCGCAATTATGGTGCAACAACTCCAAATAGACTTATGTCATATCCATCATTAGTAGACTTAATCACTATCTTCTTCAGCCAAGATTATATTAGGATCCTCTTCGATCATAACATATCCCAAATTAGGACTATAAGTGAGCCAAGCTAACTTGTGAGCCCGCTTGATGAGCTATGAAGCTTAGGCTCAAACTAGCCCTAACTCAACTCATTAACCCATGAGTCATTTTGTTTAATAAATATTAATATAAAATATAAATATAATATGCTAGAATTTCATAATTTAAGGATAAATTTGTTTAAAATATTTAAAGATTACATCTCATTTTCTTATATCAAATAATAATTTTTTATTATTTTGATTCTAATTTCTTATTTTTTTAATCTTTTTCATCGTAAAAATTACAACAACAACAACAAGCCTTAATCCCACTACGTGGGGTCGGCTACATGAATCCTTCATCTTCATTGTGTCCTATTATGTGTCAAATTCTCATTTAAATCAAGCATACTAAGATCATTTTTTACATCTTAACTAAGTCTTTTAGGTGTCTCTACCCTTCTTAACATAAGGCAAATCTAATACATCTACTCTCCTAATCAAGTCATCGGACGGCCGACACTTTATGTGGCCAAACCATCTAAGGCGACTCTCACTAATCTTATCTACCGCTGGAGCTACACCAAATTTTTCCCGAATATACTCATTTTGCATTCTATCTCTAAGAGTAAAGCCACTCATCCACCTAAGCATCCTCATCTCAGAACACTTAACTTAGTCTTATGCTTTATATTGGCCAACATTCGCACTATAAGTCATTCGGTCTTACCACCATCTTATAAAATTTTCCTTAAGTTTAAGTGAACTTTTCTATCACATAATAAGCGGATGCATTCCTCCACTTCAACCATCCAACTTGAATTCTACTAATAACATCTCCATCTATTTCACCATCATTTTGAACAATAGCCTAAATATCTAAACTCACTCTTATTAATGACTTCATCTAAAGTCACACATCACTAGAACTTCTACAACTAAAATTACACTCCATATATTGGTTTTAGATCTACGAAAACCTTTAGACTCTAGAGTTGACCTCCATAATTCAAGTTTCTGGACTCCCTCTCTAGTCTTATCAACAAGAAGAATGTCATCAACAAAAAGCATACACCAAGGTACATCTTCTTGTAAATGCCTAGTAAGAACATTCATAACTAAAGTAAAAAGATAAGGGCTTAAAGATGATCCTTGATGTAATCCAACTGAAATAGGAAAATATTTTGTCAATCCTCCTTGTGTTTGGACACAAGTAACAATGTATGCATATCCTTAATGACTTGAATATAACCAATATTAACTTATTTATATTCTAGAACTCTCCAAAGAACATCTCTGAAACTTTATCATAAGCTTTCTCTAAATCAATAAATATCATATGTAGATCCTCCTTACTTTCTATGCTTCTCCATCAAACCCCTTAACAAATGTATAGCATCCATAATAGATCTACGGCATGAAACCAAAGCGTGTGAGAAACTTCCATTATCACATCTATGCTCAATTACTCTCTCTCCCATAATTTTAATTTATGGCACATTAACTTAATTCCTCTATAATTTGCACACTCTTGTGCATCACCTTTATTCTTAAATATAGAACCAACAAACTCTTTCTCCACTCATCGGCATCTTTTAGTCTTTAAAATGACATTAAAAGATTTGTAAGCCAAGAAATTCCTGATCTCTAACAAATGTATAGCATCCATTTCTACACTATCTATTGGAAAACTTCACGTATCTCTAACATATGCTCATTACTCTCTCTCTTTAATGTATGGCATATTATCTTAATTCCTCATAATTTACTCTGATCAATTCTTAAATATGAAATTCTCCACTCATATTTTTTGTTTAAATGACATTAAGATTGTAAATAGAAATTCCTTGATCTCTAAACATTTACACTTTTATTGGAATATTATCATCCTCATTTTCTTCATTTCTTTAAATATCATTTACTAATACGACGATAAAATGAAATTCTCTTTTTTTGTATATATATTAAGGTTTAAAATCATCTTTATCCTTCATTAGTTTATCAAAATACTCATCTATTTTCAATATCATTTTAAAAAAAGTATTTTATTTTTATATATCTTCTATCTTTTTCTTATCTTATCTCTTTGGTTTAATTTATACATCATCTTTCACCTTTTTATATTGTATAAATCATTTTAAAAATTAAATTTACATCATATCTTTAATTCTTAGAATCTTCTATATCTTTCAATTATCAGGTTTTACATTTAAACCAAGTTTTATAACAATACTTTTTATAATCTTTTCTTGCACACTCGACTCCTATTCTTATTAAAAGAAGTTTTCCTTTTGATTCTCCAAGCCTCTTTAACAACTTTCTAATTTCACTGTATTTTTTCCACATAATATTGCTTATCGTAAAATCACAAATTCTAATCTCTTGTAGTTTTTAAAATATTTTTTTATTTGTGTTCTTTAAGTGTCCATCTAATTCTAGACAATAATTTAGTTTATTTTTCTCTTACAACCTTTCATCTTAAAATCTAAAACTAACAATCGATGTTGTGTCTTAGATTTTTTCGAATGACAATCTTTCTGATCTAAAGCGATCTATTTTTCTTATCGAAATAATCAATCGTATTTTACTTAGATCCATTTTTATAAGTAATAATATGTTATCTCTTTCTTAAATAAAGTGTTATATTCTAATCATAAATTTAAAGAAAATCTAATATAATCCTACCTTCTTTAGTCACTCCAAATCCATGTGTGAATACTTTTAAAATCTTCTACCACTCTACCAACGTGTCCATTTAAATCTCTTCCAATAAATACTTTTTCTTCAAGAGATATCTTTTGTATTAATCCTTCCAATTCATTCCAAAATTTTTTCTTTTCACTACCTACTTGAGGAGCATGACACTTATAACATTGATAATCTTAGATCAACAATAATCTTTAAAGATAATTTATCTCCACATCTATTAATATTTATACCATTATCCTTCAAACTTTTATCTATAATCACACCTACATAGTTCGACTTTTACAATATCAAAGTTTAAAACCTAAACTATCAATCTCCTGGCCTTCTCCCCAACCCATTTAATTTCTTCACATAAAATATTTATCTTTCTATGAACCATAATATCTATTAATTCCATTAATTTACCTGTAAGAGTACCTATATTCCAATATTCTAACCTAATTCCATTTAAATCATAAAAATTACTTGAATCAAAATTATTTTCTCTTTTATACTAAATGAGCTAGCTCATGAGCAAACTCAAACTCATAATACAAAGCTCGAGCTCGATTAATTAATCAAGTTCAAGCTCAAGCCAAGGGTGACTCAAGCTCGACTCGACTCGTTTACACCCCTAGCCCCAATTACAACACACTAGTATAATTTAGAATAATTAAAGTACATTTAGCATGTCATTTCTTTGAGAAATTTTCAATCATGACTAACGCATTCGAACCGTAATTGATCATGTATCATGCTTTTCAATACTTGATACAACAAGTCCTTTCTAGTAAAGTGAGCCAAAGAGTATCAAGAAATTATTCTCTTAGCATAATATCATCAAAGTTCCATGGTGATAATCTTGAAAGAGAGACCCCATGACACATAATTATGTGGGCACCTAGCAATCACATTGATGGCTTCAAAATTACACCAAGCTCCATGATTTAGTTTCAATGGTCATATAAAGCTCTGGCCTAATATTAACAATTATAATATGGGCTCATTAATTTAAGAAAAAAACTTTCACAACCAAAGCTTTTGAAACTATTGGTTGGGATCCACTCAATACAACCTTGGATAACACAAATCATAAGATCTTGATAGGATTTACAGCCAACTTTCATATTTTACCATTTTGTCAAGGCACAATGAGATTTATATGAATGTCTTGCATTAAATGAGTATTAACATAATGTTCAAAAGTAGATCTTTTTAACGAGAGAGATCTCCAAATAGGAGAAGGCAATGACTCCAGAAGCTTGCTCTTATAGGAAGAGCATTGATCCCTAGAACTTTGAAACAAGGCAAAACAGGCTATATAATGCAGTCTATTCCTTGAAAAAAAAACCTTAAATTTCTTCATACAATGACTTGGATCCTTTTTGCAGTCCAACATTATAATAGGTCTATGTATTTGGTCCTTTAAAGAGGACAGCCCTCGGTAAGTAGTAAATTGCCACTACAATAGCATAATGATAGCGCATTCAAGTTGTGAAAGTAACCTCTCAATAGCAATGGTGTAAGACTCTGCATATCAAACACCTAAAAAATCCTTACATATTGCATTGGAGTAAACTCCATAAACGAAAGGTATGCCCTTTTTACCTAGCCTTTTACTTTAAAGTTTAATGATCAACTTTTAGATCTAAACTATTTCAGATGCTTCATTATTACTGTTAAATTTTATGAGTTTGATAACTGTTAAGTCATCAATATTTTTATATTAAAACTATCATTTAATTCCTTCTTGTGTTTTAAGCATTCAGTTTGTAAACAAATTGTGTTTTTATATGAATAAATTAATAGCCATTAAGACTCCAATATAACATCTGCAATATATGCTAAATATTGTTTGTCAAAAAGAATGCACAAAGGATAAAACATATTTTCCCATTTTTGCATCCATATATAGCTACTAATATACAACAAATTATATGGCTCGGTTCAATTTTTAAAAATAAAAGTAAGATAAATGGGGGAACTCATGGATTTTTTTTCTTATGATAAAAAATCCTATACATGAGGATAAATTATTTGCACAAAAATATTCACCGTATAAAAATAATAAGTATAGATCAAATGACACTTAAACCCTAGGTTGAGAAGCAAATGTCAGTGATTGTGTGGGTCATCACCCATACCTTAATTTACATCAATCAACAAGTCAACAGTAGAGGGATTATATTCTCCTAGTCAAGGAGCACATTGATGGTTTCACCAAACATTTATTTAAAATCATAAAAAATTGGTCCCTCAACTATTTATGAAGGACCGATTTAATCCTAGACTAAACAAGAGGACCAATTTGATCCTTTGACTATTTGAACAGGGACAAAATTAGTCTTTCTGTTTAGAATTTAATGAAAAGTTGTAGAGAAATAAAGAATATAGCAGGGCATTTTGGAATAACAAAAAATAAAAATAAAAAGTACATAACTGATAAACCCTATTCTCATTCTCAATTTCATTCAAGCACCATGTACTACTCTAGAGAGTGAGAAGAGTGGTCTTCGATTCGCACGGAGGCATTACCACGGAGGAATCTCATGTTAGAGAGGCGACTGGAGAGTGTATTTCAGCGTCTTTGGAGAGGCAATGTATCCGATTCATAGCACGCGCATTGCCACACGCTAGTTATCGCTACCACGTAATGTAGTGCTAGAGTTGGAGTCGCCGTCGGGCCGGCGGTCGCGGGTCGGCCGATCGTGGCGGTCGCGGCCGTACGAACTAAGAGGATTGCACTGCGAGGATGTCCCGCCGCGCAGAGGAGGGTCGCATGAGGTTGTCTTGCGTGTCGAAGACATTGCGCACAGTGGAGTAGACGCTGGAGTCCCACATGCAGGCCGTTCATGCGTACCTGGACGATCGAGCGAGAATGCTCCAACCGAAGGACTTCGCAAGGATACCTCACATGCCCGAGGCTTGCCTACAATGCTTCTCACAGCTGAGTGATGAATATTCTTGCTTTTAATTCATTTTATTTTATAATTGTCAACAGATTTGAATTAAAGAAATACAAGGATTAAAGAAATAGTGGATCGCAGGATTTTATCATCTACATTAAGGTATATTTATTAATTTTATCTTTGTGATATATTTTCAAAATTATGTTGCAATTTGAGTAGAATTATTGATGTGTTAAATAGAAAAAATAATCATGGAAATGAAAGAAGTAATACTTTTGCTGATGAAGGCAATGAAGATAGGACTGATTTGTTTGATAATTTAAAAGACTGTGAAGAATTTTATGACAGTCATGCTTTGTTTGAAGATAACCCTAATCATTCTATTGAGTTTATTGATAATTCTGATAAAAGAAAGCAACCTATTAATGATGATGATGACTACTCATATAAATTTATAAAGGGAAGAGATTGTAATGTAAATTATATGAACTCTGAAGATGATAACAATGTTATTAACAGTGATGAAGATAATATTGATAAGCATCCAACTTTTAATCCAAGAGCTGATTTTGATAAGGTTAACTTTGAAGTTGGAATGTTATAATGTAGTAAGGAGTTTTAAGAAGCCGTACAAAAGATATCAATTAATACAGGAAAAAAAGTTAAATTTGTCAAAAATGATAAAAGGAGATGTAAAGTGATTTGTAGAAGACCTAATTATCCTTTTGTTGTATATATTTCAAAGCATGAAGGGAGTAACGCATGGCAAATTAGGTCATTTCAAGAACACACATGTACTTGAAATTATCACTGTAAAACTTTGACTTTAATAGTTATTGCAAAGAGATATGTGAGTAAGATTATGACCAATCCATAGATTAAATGTAATATTTTTAGAAGAGAAGCGATCGATGATTTGAAACTACATGTTTCTGAGCATAAGCTAAAAAAGCTCTAAAAAAGGCTCGTATGCTAGTTCATATGAAAGAAAAAGATTAATTTAATAAAATTTGGGACTATTGTTTGGAAATTGCAAACATCAATCTGAGGTCCACAATTTATGTACAGACAAGTGAACATTCAGATTTGCATAGTCAAAATATTTTGTAAATTTTATGTTTGTTTTGCTGCTTGTAAGAAAGGTTTTATACACGGATGCAGGCCCATTATAAGTGTTGATGGTTGTTTTTTAAAGAGAGCAAAGGGGTCAACTTCCAACAGCTGTTACACTTGATGGGAACAATAATATATTTCCAATTGCATGGGCATTAGTGAGGGCAGAGAATAAGGTAGTTGGGAGTGATTTTTAGATTTGGTTCGAAGGGACTTAGAGATATTTGAAAATCAAGATAAGTTCACATTCATTTCAGATAAGTAGAAAAAGTTGACTCTTGCTTTTGAACGTACTACCAAATGTCACTAATAGATTTTGTATTAGACATTTGCATCAAAATTTTAAACTTGTTGGATTCACAAGAACACCTCCAAAGAAAGCATTATGAGCTGCAGTAAAGGCAACCATATTTAATCAATTTGCAAGTAAAATGGAGGAGTTAAAAAATATAAATGTGGTAGTATTTAATTGGTTGAAAGAAAAATCACCTGGTGAGTAGAGTAGATCTCATTTTAGTTTTGGCTCAAAATATGACACTTCGTTAAACAATGTGTGAGTGCTTTAATGTTTTTATCATTGATGCAAGAGAATTATCTATTATTTTCATACTTGAAAGTATTAGATCTATGGTGATGACTAGAATATTGGAGAGTGAAAAGAAGGGTTTTAAATGGGTTGAAAAATTATGCCCAAAGATCATGAAAATCCTTAAGAAAAATATTCAAAAAACAGGAACATGCATTTGTGTCAAATCTGATGACATCCATTATGAGATTAACACTATGTATGGGTAACAATATGTAATGGATTTAGCATCAAAATCATGCATTCATAGAAGATGGGAGTTGACTGAGATACTATGTGTACATGTTTGTATTGTTATTCATATAATTATGAAAGATTGTGATGATCATGTTGATAAGTGTTACTCTGTAGAAACTTTAAAAAAATCTATGAGTGCAATATCATGCTTTTAAATGACCTCAAGAATGGGTATGAAGTGATAAAACCCCACTATTGTCTCCAAGATATAAGAAGCCTAAATGAGGTAGGCCAACAATCAAGCGAAAAAAGGCTCTAGATGAAAAAGTTGATCATTCTCAAAGAAAAAAAAAGAGAAGATCTACAGTTAAACTACATTGTAGTAGATGCAAGCAAAGTAATCATAATAGCATATGCAAGAATATGAGGAGTTCATAGACAGTACAAGAAGCAACAATATCTGTAGATGAAATAATAAATGATATAGTCATAAAGAATTTCATAAGTTAGGCAAACCACAATGTTCTTTTTAATGAAACTTTTTCTTTTCAGAATTGCTTACAATTTTATTTGAGGAGTCAATCACAAGTTGAAAACAGGTGGGAATATCCTCAGAATCACATTTCTTTTGGCAATGGTGATACATTGTATTTGAATTCATGATTTATCTAGTGCATCATAATTTTTTGTATGATATTTTTCAAGGATATTCACAGGTGGAAATAACATTTGAAACATAAGTTTCTACAACTAATAGATTGATGATAAGTTTTTAATTCTAGTTTACATAATGTCTACCTTATATTCATTTATTGATTTTTTTTAATCATTTATTTTACAGGTGTATATCTCGAGGAGAAAGAAGACTAATTGAATGTCTTTAATCCATATTATAATATGTGACAGATAATTTTGTAGATTTAATTCAATATGAATTTATTGTATTACTCAAAAATTGTAATTGATCACGTACAATAAATTCATATTGAATTAAATCTACAAAATTATCTGTCACATTTTGCCACTCTAGTTATTGTCTTATTTTGATTAATGTTGTTGTTAATGTTACAATTATCGTTCTTCTTACTCTTTTGTATTACTTACTATAAACTAAAATAATAGTATCTTATAACGGCTATGCTGACTTTTTTGAGTTTTGTAAATCTTCACCTTACTATTATTTTGATTCATGTACTTTATTTTGGTTCACCCACGGGATATCTCGCTATGCCGACTTTTTTCAGTTTTGTAAATCTTCATCATACTATTAATCTCAACATGAAGCTTTTTATATCGCTTTAATATAATTTGATTTTGAAGTTATGAGTTTGAAATTTTAAAGACAATACAAGAAATTAAATATACACTTTGAAATATATTAATACAAACCCACCACCTTCCAAGTGTTTGAAATTAATATTATCATATTTATTAGACTTTGAAATTAAATATATGCTTTAAAATATATATTAATATATTCTTCATCTCTTAAATTAATAAATATGATAAAATATTTGAAAATAATTTATGATAAGATTTAATTATAATAAAAAAATTATATGATTGTATTTATTAGTATAATTTCAATGGAATAAGAAAAGTCAAATGAAGTAAGCCTAATAATAAAATATTTCTAATAATTTATGTAATAATTTTACATTTACAACATCAAAATAAAAAAATTTAAACTATTTAATTACAAAGACATTGATTTAAATAAAAATACATAACTTTATGCCAAAAAAATAATTTGCTAAAAAATCTCCATGGTAATAATCCAATCTCCTTGCATATAATTGTACCTATTGCACATAGAAAATATTAATTAAAAAAATGAGAAACATTATAATTTTAAAAAAACTTAAAATTCCAAAAATGCTCCTGCTTTTAACACCCCTAACTGTTATTTTGGATGGTAGGATCAACTTGATCCCAGATCAAATAGTCAAGAGACTAAATTGATCCTCCTATTTAGTCTGAGACTAAATTAGTCCTTCATAAATAATTGAGAGATCAATTTGATCCTAAACTCATTATCATCATCATGTATAAAAAGCACTTCAAACCATCATCTTGCAATTACCATGAGGCAATGATTTATCATGAAACCCTAATCCTTGTCTATCTCTATTGAAACTTAGCTATTGAACTCATTTTTTGAATAAGATAGAATTAAAAAAATTTAATCTTCCTATCAAGCCCATTAGTAGACTTGGAAGGATTGATATGACCAAAATAACCATAATCTTCTAAAAATACCAAAATGCCCCTCAAAATTAATCACCCCATTATGCTTTATCTTAAGCCCAATATATAACTCAAAACTATTTTTAGAGCCATTTGGACTCAAATTAGACTTTGGTCAAATCATTTTGACCAAATGGCCCAATTCAATCTAAACTCAAAATTTGGACTCTATATTCACCTTTAAATGATTTAGGGTGATTCTTTAATTCATTTAGAAGTTATTAGACCATAATTAATCACTAGTTGATCAGGGTTGATTGACCCAGTCAAACTTAGATTGCCAAGTAGGCCACACACATTCAAAACCATCATTTTTCTTTAGAGATTTTTAGTTTTTTTTTAATAAACATTATTAAAAGCATATATACCTCAAATGGTCATTGGACATCTTAATGGCTTATTTAAGTCATAAGTATTACAATTTAGTTTAAAATTAAACTCAAATATATTTCAACTTTGAAATGTTTAGTTAAGTTTAAATCAAATTGCAAAATTTGTGGTCGAAGTAAAGCCTTGATAAAGATATAATTCTTTTGACCCAAATGATTTATAAAGCTCATTCATATTGAAACCGCCCCTCCAAATCAATTTTAATAATAATGATCAAATAAAAGTAAAGCCTTTATAAAGGCTTAAGTTTATATTTAATCTCAAATTCAAAACTCAAAGGAAATTATCTTAGTTCGAGTGGCTATTGTCCTAATAATAACCTATCAAAGCACTATTAAAATACAGAGGTTAACTATTTTAATCTTAGTCAAAATGATTTAAGCATTGTTGATAATCTTGAGTTAATTATTTAAGGTTAGAATTAAAATAAATAAATTTTACCAATCCTCAATAGGTTCATGATTCATGTAAACCTATTAAGGTTTGTTTGAAGTAAACTTGAATGAGATTAAGCTTAGTGTGAATCAAAGTAAACAAAACACTAATTCAAATCCTAGTTCATGTGGTTAAGCTATAAAAATTTATTTTTGGACTCATCTTGGTTGAACCCAAGTAACTTCAACTAACACTTGATGTCCATTAAATTTGTTTAGTTGCAAAGTAGGAACCTTTTAATGGAGGCTAAAGTGGTCAACTGGTCAAATCCTGCTTAGCTATTATGTGTGAACCCTTTATTGGAGGCTATTGCCCTAAATTCTAACTCCCAATTAAAGTAAAAAAGGCATATGAAATCATTCACCACTCAAAAGAATTATAAACTACTATGCGTGAAACTTGAAATTATAAGATATTTGAATATGTAATGACAAATTTTTCCAAGTGCCAATTGGGGATTATTTAAATATAGAGTAAGACTATTTATAGGTGCAAGCCGCACAATAAATTATCCCCTTCTTAATAAAGAAATAACTCCCCATTAACGTCACATAACTCTTTATTCTAAGATGATTGCTTATGCAATGATATATTCATTCACCATTCTCACATGGGAAAAGGGTATGGTGGTGAACAGTAAACCTTATCACTTGAGGTTAAATTAAGCAATCCTTGGTTGTCACCACTGGAGCTTTGTTTGTAATTATCCATTATCTTATCCAAAAAGTTCCCCTAAATGAAGGTGATATTATGCCAAGGAAATGATTTTCATGGTATACTCATTTACAAGCAAAGGCCATACTAACCAAGTAAATTGATAAGCTTCGAGGCATAAAATATGGTCAATTGCAATTTAGGGGTCCTAAACATGATCAATAATGACTCAATTACTTATGTGAAATAATGACTTGATTATAAATAATAATATCTTTTTCTAATTGTATTATTTGATATTCCTAATCTATTTTGGGACTATAAACACTTGTATAGCTCAATACCTCGAGTGTTTGTCAAGTGAGTTTGGGGGAATTCATTTTCGAACCTTTACTAAGAAATAGGATGTGGTCAACAAAAGATATGGTCCGATATTGAGCGGGCACTTATCCGTTGTGAATCTTGGGATTGATTAAAGATGTGAGGATATTATGTAGAACTAATTTATATGTGAGAAAAAAAGAAATGAGAAAAAAAAAAGCAACCTTGAACCAAATTAAGGGTCCAGACAGCTACAAAAGCAAAGGTGAAGTGCAAAAGGTGGAAAGAAGTAGTTGAAATGATCAAAAAAATTGAGAATGCTATGTTGCATATTTGAATAAAACTTAAAATGTCCTTATGTGCTGAATAATATAAAACTGAATGAAGAAAAATAAATTATCTGATATTCATAAATAATCGTAAGTCCAGTGATTTACATTAAGATATTATACATCACATAATTAAAAATATTAATATGACAATTATAAATGCAATACAATCAAAATATTATTCTTATCTTGTTGGTCAAATCATTAAATAATTTTTTTCTCAAATATTACCCTCAAAACATAATCATTGTCTGAAGTATCATTCTCGTATTCGTCTACCTATCTGAAATAGTTATAATCATCCCCTGATCGATTTCTATAACACTTGTAAAATCTTCTCATAATTTTCTTCTCTACGTGAAGTAAATATATAATTGCAAATCAAAACATAGTAAGGTACTTCAAAGAACATCAGAATGGCAATACAACACAATTGTTTATTAAAGCATAAATCCTAAAGAAAGCATTGAGAACACATTCATCTAACAATATTACATAATATGATTCTCAAAATAATGATGCAAATATTGAATTCTTCGCTAAGGCAGCATAATCATGAAAATCTCTCTTGTTAAAATCCTCAAGTAGTTTAGTTGAGTACAAATAAAGAAGAAGATCTTCAAACACTTCCTTGATTTGACCCTACCACAATGATAGCATTTGAAAGAGAGGGTGGAATACGAGATGCACTAGACGTGGATGTTATAGCGGTGCATGCAATTACTAATTGAGCAATCTAATTTTGTAGAAATTCAGCCCTTTTTCTTTACACTTTTCGAACGCAATAGCTATTTATGCTGGACCAGCTAAATTCAACACATGCATTAGAGCAATGTGTAAACTCATTAGTACGATCATCTAAAGTATCTAAATGGTTGGAGTTGCAACGTATTTCTTCATGAACCTCTTCATTTAGTCCATAAATGAGCATCAGTTGCAACAACACCACCAAACATCTGATCTAACTTTTTTTCTAACTCTAGATCAATATCACAATATCGAAACTTTTTAGCATTGGGTACACCATTTACAGTTGAACATAAATGACTTTCAATATTTTTATATAAAAATATGACTATAAAGTATACAATAAATGAGCCAAATTACAACAAATATCTTAAGCTTCTTACCACTCATAGTATCGATGGTCTTTTTTCTAGAATCCAAACCTAGACCTGTTGATCCTTATTTTAAATCCTACAATTTTAAATATCTTATTTTTAGTTGTGTTATCATACTCTCTTATTTTTTTTAAATTTATTTATTATGTTTGCCCAATCCTATTAAAGTGAGTTGATATTTTAACTTAACCTTTTAAAAAGGTAACAAAATATCATTTTGATATCTAACTTTCTGCCATCTCTAGGGACTCTATTTACTAAACTAAATGAAGATTCATAATTTCAAAGCTATCCTTATGTATTTCCAATAATTTTGCACTTTGTACAAACAATAATAAAAATGAGTCGATCAAACAATGTAAATAACAAACTAAATAAAATAACTGAGTTCTGCTATCAAATCTGAATCCAGTATAATGCACTTTGTTAGGCAAAGGTAACAAAATATCATTTTGACATCTCACTCCCAAGTGGCACTCAATCCGCCATCTCTAGGGACTCCCATCACGATTTACTAAACAAAATAAATGAAGATAGACAAATTACCGAATGAAATTCAAAGCTATCCTTATGTACCTCCAATAATACGTACACATGCACTTTTTGTACAAACAATAATATAAAAATGAGTCGATCAAACAATGTAAATAACAAACTAAATAAAATAACTTGTGAGCATGCTCTTGCTATCAAATCTGAATCCAGAATGCACTTTATATTAAAACCCTAAATGCACAAACACATGTGCCCAATAATATGTATAAGCTAGAAAGAATGAATCAATACTATAAGCATAAATAAGAAATAATAATCTCAAAGATGAAAATGATAGAACACCTTATTCCAAAAAAAAGTGAAATAAAGTTTCACATAGTAGAATAATTTTGATATGTAAGAAGTAGGCAGATAAAGCTTCATTGTGGTTTTAAAAATAGAGAAACAGAGAAAAAGAGTAGCATAACACTACCAAATAATCTGAGACCAAATTGAAGCTTAATATAGCAATTGTATTCAAGCTCAAAGAGGATTATGTTGTGAAGCTTATATTTTGAGATAAAAGAAGTAAAATAAAGCTTAAAATTTTCATCAATGGCTACATATTAATCAGAGCTTCATGTCATTAACTTTGATCTGTGAGAAGTAGATATATAAAAGTTCAACATTTTCTCATCCCGGGAAAAAACGGAGAAAAAAATTTGAAAACTGGCATTAATGGCTTTTATCATAAGGCACTTCAATCTCTGCACCAAAAAATCAAAGAATCCAAAAGAACAGTTATAGGACGTCATGAAAAACATTACAAGTGAAATAATGAGTTCAGATGACCCTTAAGAGCACCAACAACATTGGATTAATTAAGCATCGACAACAAAACATCAAGCATCCCAATGTGGTGAGAAAAAAATGCACGCATCCCAACAACAAATTCATAAGGTTCATACCAATTGACCCTTCAAGCTTGGTGTTTTTGTAACCAAACCCCAAGTTTCTCTTCTTACTTCACCATAAACACTTTCCTAGGATTTCTTATCAACAAGTCCTCACATAAGCTTCCACATTAACAATCAAAGCCCAATTACTCTCAACAGCATGGAAATGCAACAACTTCATAAATCTACAAACTTCAGCTTCATATTTACTATGTTTGAGAAAAAAAAAAAGATATTGTCATCATTTGCAAGCTATAAGAAATACTCCCAAACACCATTGCATAAGAAATTGCACGTTTGACCTTTGAAATCTAATCCTAGAACTCTATCAAAAGATAGACAACATTTCAAAATTAGGAAATGAGAAGGGCCCGTCATAAAACCTGAAAGTATATAGCAATGAGAATGACATAATATTAAGAAGTGACCTGATGAGTATTCATCAAATGGGAAACCAAGTTTCCACCATAAATGGTTCAGCAAACATAGATGGATGAACTTAAACATCATATGTCATCCCTTACACAATGGTTTTATCAAACATAAAAAACATTCTCTAAATCTAAATGAGAATAAGGTGAAGCATGTTGTAATTATTGCAAACCCATGAAAAATAGATTGAAATATACAGATCCCCCAAATCTAACATTTATAGCTCAGCCCAAAACCAAAAAAACAAATTCATATAATGAATCTAGCAAATGCTCACTTGCTAATTAACGAAAGCGTAGTGTGCTGCATTATCAAACGGCGCTTGCATCGTGTTTAGCGACACAATGCAAGCCTAAAGCGGCCCCAAATGAGTCCTAAGTGTTCTGATTGGCCATGTGTTTTGCCCTTGATGGAAAGATGTTGCAATGAACAACCTATTGACCTCAATGGTGACATCATGAAACTAGATATTGAAATTTTTTTTCTCATTTTTAGAAGTAGATGTGTTATAATGCAACATACAATCAAGGTGGACTCATCAGGTTACAAAATTGATGTATTAATTGATTACCTCTTAGTTATTTTTGGAGGTGCACATAATATGAAACAATTAAGTTTTCTTCCATAACGCAACAATGTTTGCATTTACGACTCTTAAGTCATAATAGCATTTAAGAAGAAAATAAAGAACTCAAAGTTTATCATAAAATATGGATAAACCAATCTAGCATTGCATAGGTAATTCACAAAAGATCCTTTTGGAATAATATACCCTTGACTCAGCATTTATTACTACTAACATTTACAAACATATTTGGATTGATTTTTGAGCATTAGATCCCATTCTTTCTCTAATACAGTAGATTTAAGGGAACCTCACCCACCTTGGCACAATCCTTGCATAGACCTTTCATGGGAATATAAACATGATTCTGTAAAATAAATGAAAAATTTGCATATCAACCACCTAATTCTTAAACACTTATAATTTAATCATCTAACTTATTTTTTGAATTGTCGGACCCATGTATTTATACATATGATATTTGTTGATTTAGAAAAGATTATGATAACGTTTCAAGAGATGCTCTTTGGAGAGTTTTAGAAAAAGAAGAAGTTAATATTGGTTATATTCAAGTCATTAAGAATATGTATACTAGAGCTGTTACTTGGGTCCAAACACAGAGGATTGACATTATATTTTCCTATTTCAGTTGGATTACATCAAAGATCGGATTTAAGCCCTTACCTTTTTGCTTTAATTATGGATGTTCTTACTAGGCATTTACAGGATGATGTAACTAGGTGTATACTTTTTGCTGATGACATTCTTCTTGTTGATAAGACTAGAGAGGGAGTCCAAGAGAAACTTGAATTATGGAAGTCAACCTTACAGTCTAAAGGTTTTCATTTGAGTGGATCTAAAGCGAATATATGGAGTGTAATTTTAGTTGTAGAAGTTATGGTGGTGGTAGTCATTAAAAGAGTGAGTTGGGATATCAGGCTCCATTGTTCAAAATGATGGTGAAATGGATGGAGATGTTATTAGAATTCAAGTTGGATGGTTGAAGTGGAGGAATGCATCTAACTGTTGTGTATAGAATACCTTAGACTTAGAGAAATTTTATAAGATTGTGGTAAGACCGCAATGATTTATAGGAAAAGCCAATCAAAGACAAGCATAAGACTAAGTTAAGTGTTGCGAGATGATGCTTAGGTGGATGAGTGGTTTTACTCTGAGATAGCAAATGAGTATGTTGGAAAAAGTTGGAGTAGCTGGGTTGTAGATAAGATTAGAGAGAGTCGGCTTGGGATAGTTTGTAAAAGTCTACCATCCCATGAAAAGAAGAGTAGATGTATTAGATTTGTCTTATGTTAAGAAATGTAGAGGTAAATCTAAAAAAACTTGGTTAAGATGTATAAAAAATGACCTTAGTTTACTTGAATTAAATGAGACACAGATAATTGAGAAGAAGGATTCATGTAATAACCACACATAGTGGGGAATAAAAGCTTGTTGTTGTTAGTGTTGTTGTTGTTGCACCCATGTATTTATACTTGTCATGGTCAAATCATTAGGAGTTTCAAAAAAAAATATGATTAGACTGTTATGAATTTCAATATTTTAATTTGAAAAATTAAAATACTTGATTAAATTATAAATACATAAGTTGTATACATAAAATCCCAAATAAATTTTCATTTTGTATATAGAAGAATTTGTGAGCTCTTTGTTGACGTGACTTCCAAATTCCTTCGAAATCTACATGATCATTTATAAAGTTTCAGAACCAATGACTATAGATTTAAGTGTATTAAGAAGTTAGTATCATAAACTTGTCATTTGGGACAATATTGGCTGTAGCATGAAAATGAATGAAGTTGTAAAAGAAATTGTCAAAAAGAAGTTGTAAATTATAATTATTTATTTTAAAAGTCGGATCAATTTTTAACCAACACATTCTACTGGTTAGGTTGAAAAAAACACAATTTTTCCACCGCAGCTTCAAACACAACAAAAAAAAAGCTTTCAAATCCCACCAAAACAAATTTCAAATGCCAGGGTGGACCAATAGATAGAAAGTTACAAACATAACCTAGATTTCCCATTTGTTTGCAATTTATATTTCAATATATAATGAAAAGCAAAAAAAATAAATTCCTTATACATAAAGATTTTAATTGTGTAATTTTAAATGATAATGTCTAAATAAATTCTAAAATATTGAGATTTATGTATATTTTATTTAATTTTCACCAAAATAAAATTATCTAGTCAACATAATAAATAGTACCATGTAAACATTTGAAGCATCACAATCAACTTCAAAACTCAAATTAGAGAGTCAAAACCAAATTATTACTATTTAATTTGTCATGGACCAAAAAACTTCATATTTTAGTAATCATAATGACAATAAAAAAAATATCTAATAATATCAAAAAGACACTAAACCATAAATTCAAACATTGGTAAAAATTGATGTAATCAATCTATATTTTTGGACTTTTCAAAATCTATTTTATTTAAACTAAAATTTTATATCAAAATTTTTTATTTCATTTTTAAAATTTAATGTCAAATAAGTAAAAGTTTTCCTTTCTTAAATCAAATCTTGTAGTAACATGATAAATTTTCTTTTACTAAAAGTCAGGACAGAATATCATCAAAATAAAATCACTATAAATTTTCTAAAGTGACATAAAGTGCTTAATCAACTAAAAGTGAAGCATTGGAAACCAAAAGGCATCACAATCTCAAATAATTCATCAGTGTTTTAAAATTGTTTCATTTGATCAAAATCATTAGATTTATCATCAAAAGAATAAAAAAATTAAGTGTTTCCTTCAAATTTGTTCATCTTGATAAAAATTATATTGTATTTATTAATCTCTTTTCAATAAAATTTGTGTTTCTATTTTTTAAAAAAAGCTGATGCAAGATTTCATCCTCAATTAAACCATCTAAATTTTTTGAAACATTATATTATTGAAAATATAAATACATGAAAATATTTTATTATAAATAATATATCTAATCTAAATAAAATAAACAATATTAAAAATAAAGGCATTTAAGTCTAATATGAACTTTCAAAAGATAAATAGTTCATAGATGATATAAAAGCATTATGTGAAACAGCATTGAGAGGTCTGAAAATATTGGCCTACAGCATTAATGGCAACGACAAAGGCGTCGATGACAATGATCAATGATACTCCACGATCACATGAGAAACTCTAGCCACGTCTCGCGAAAGAGATAGATCAGAAACTCAAACGGGAAAGCTAGACGATGTTCATATACATGAGGCGCGGGCTATAAATTAAGAAATAAGTCATAAGTTTAAAACTTATATTTCAAATAGCTTAAATTTTAATTTTAATTTTAATTTAACGACATGAGTGTACAACACGCATGTTAGATTTTTTAAAATTATTATTTCAATTAGACACACTAAAATGTGTCTAACACATGTTGAAGGAGTGTCGGTGTCCGACACATGTCGAGCACTGCATGACACTATTTCTAGAAGTATATGTGCATCATATATTAATTTATCCAGCTAAAATCAGGTCAAAGTCAAGATAACTCCCAGGAGAGCCAATTCTTGAACACAAAAGGTTAGAAGCAATCTATTTGATTGAAGTTTATGGAGTCCCACATCTCCCAACCAGCAAAAATGAAGCTATGGAAGGGTCATAAGATAAAACAGAAGAAGTTTTTCCAGGACCCAATCCCATCTAGTCCTCCATTTCACTATATTTTTGTTGATGCAGGCTGACAATCAAGACTACTAACTTGGATCTGATATGGGCAAACTGAACAATATTCCATTTGTACTAACAGAGTGAATCCCTTAGAGGTCTTGTCGTGTGGGTACTCAACTCCAGTTACTTGCCAAATTAAATGAACTTAGTAATTGTCAATTGAGTTCTTTCAATTTTTTGTTGAGTAAAGGTTATTTTGGGTATTCTTGGTCAAGATTTAAGGGTTGTTTGGTTGGATGTATTTTGAGTTTAAAGTAACTAAATGAATGGATTTTAACTTTTAAAATATTTGGTACGATGCAAAGTAAAATTCCAAGGTATTTGTAGTGTGGAAAGATGATTTATAGTGTATTTAGAATTTGTCCAAATTAGGTAAATTCCAAATACAACGATCGATGCAAAGTGAGAATGGCCCGCCATCGCCGCCACCATCATCGCCAGCACGGGCCGCTGCCCCGCGCTATCATTCTTGCCGCCGCTGGCCACCCACCGCCACAAGAACCCTTTGCCACACCACCACCGCCACCGCCACCCTTAACCCAAAAAAATATTTTACATTACCTTCATTCTACCATACAAGAAAAAATAAACCCATGTATTTGTAAAGTTTCCAACCAATATATTGCATTTGTTTTACACTGCACACCTTTTTCGAGAAACCAAGCTACCCCTTAGTAAAAAATAAAATTTTTTGTGTTTGGTTAGCTGAAAAAGGAATGCAATGTAAAATTCCAATTCATTCTTTTTCAACCTTTAGTTCAAATCCAATGAAAAATAATTTTGCCTATTTTAGGTTATTTTACTTTACATCAGTCGATTTATAGCGAGCCGCTACCCGTCGGTCACACATCATTGCCCACCACCCACCATCGACGGACCGCCGACCTACACTACCTCCAACCGCTACCGATCTCCACTACCTCCCGCCACCGCCCACCACAATCACTCCCAGCCATCAGTCGCCATCATGGCGCCACATGTCACTGCTGTCGACAATCACTTTTGAGATTTACATTAATTTACTTTTACTCAAACTAAATATAAAAAAAGTAAATTCTTAAATTTGATTTATATCCAACCAAACAATTACAAAGTATTTCAAATACACTACATTCCTTTTACCAATTCTTTTACATCGATTCTTTTTCAACTAACTAAACATCTCATTAGAGTTGAGTTACATTGTTTCTTATATGTAAGAAGTATCTAAATTGCGGTATTGTTGTTAAGGTTTTGAATGTTCTTTTAATTTTAATTCTTGTGGAACTTATTAACTTTTTGTAGGTTGTTTTGTGACAATATTAAACATTAATTTCTTGTTGCCCTTCTAGAACGATGTTAGAAGAGGTTCATGAATTAAGAATGTATATCTCAATCTCCATGTAACAGATATATGTCAAATAGTTGATGCTTGTGAAAATGCAAATTTGAAATGTATGTTTCAAAACTATTTGAAATGCTTGCATAACCTTTCAAAATGAAAGATATCTACATGAATCAAATAGTGACGTCTACATGACAATTCATATATATTTCATATCACCAATTAAAATGGTTATTAAATGACATAATATTAGCTAATACTATACACCCATACCAGAACATCTCTTGTGAGATCCCAAAGTTGGCGTATGATAGTAATCCTGTCGCAATGATGGTATTTCTCCAAGAGCATAGGACTTCATTTATTTGTCAATAACAATGAAACCAAAAGCAAAAAATATGTCAGATTATAGGAGAAATGCAAAGCTCAGGAGTATGAAAGAAATATGTAATAGAATTTGATAAGGCAGAGGTTTTGCAATCTTAAAATAAAAGTAATTCATGGCATGCAGTTTGATAACATAATAAAGAGAAAAATATAGCATAAACCAATTCTAATCTAAATAACATGTAAGTTTAAAAAAAAAAAAATTAATATAGGAATATTTGAAGGCAATGAAAATATTCATTGAGGCCAAAGAAAATAAGAACTGAACCAAGTAAACGAAACGGTTGAAGAATAATAAATATGAACAAGTTGCACTCATGGTGACAACTACAGAAAGGAAAATGGAAATAAGAATAGAATGTCAAATTTTATTTACTTTCTTTTAGGGTCAGGAAAAATTGTCAAAAACTTGAAGGTACAGGTATGCCTAAAGGTTATCAATGCTAATGCAACAAACACCCCGAGCTTTACCAGGAGATTTGCACAAAATTGCTGTATTCAGCCAGTAGAGATAGTCCCAAATGAATGCCTGCTCTTGGTAATTACCCAAAAAACTAATATCATTAAAGTTTGATAAAATTCAAAGGGAAAAGAGATTTAGACTCAGTGCATATGTTTAAGAAAAAAATACTCCAGATGGGAGTAACAGTTAAGCACACTGTACTGCTAGCATCATCAAATACACCTTGTCTAATGAGGCAGTGTATGGCTAATTATTAGTCTCCAAATAGAAGTTTCAATTCATTATTTAGATTTTTTTTCCTTCTTGTTATTTTTCATTTTTACCCATAGTTTGCATGAGCACTGTATTATAAATATGGAAATCATTGTATTCCACCATCTAGGTTCACTTGAAATAAAATTGTAGCTTCTGCTCATGTTTAGCGATATAAAATCAAAGCTGATGGTGAGAATCAGAGGTGAGCTTCATCTAAGCCAGCATTGAAGTTCATGCAATTGTCATACAATTGATCAATATACGTGATTTGTTTTCACTTTTGAAGTAGGTATAGAAAATGCCAGGTCATTTTCAGTCTTTATTTATCCGCAAGTTGTCAAGAACACAATGCATGAGAACTACAAGATAGACATCCAGTGCCTCCTTGACATCACTAGTATATTCGGAAAGGTGACAATCCACTTGCTCTTCCCCCTATCAATAGGTTGATGAATGTGGATACCCCTAAGGGGAAAGTGCTAGTATGATAGTTATTTTGTCACAAGTAAAGCAAGAAATGTTAAAAGCTTTGGAACTAGTGATGCTGAAAAGGAGTTATTCCATAGGATTTTTGGATCCCTTAAGAGAAGATGGCAACTATCAAATCGGCCAAAGCTGTGAGTTACTTCAAGAAGTAGAGAGTCTCCTATAAGACTAAACCTCGTTGTTAATGCTTAATCTGTAAGATGATATGGAAAGCATCTTCAATAATATAAATCTCTTGAGTAATTCCTGATGAATGTTCACATGCAATCCAATGCAGAACCTCAAGATGATGATCAAAGGATCCCAATGAAATAGCAATAAATCATGAGCCCAACTGAGTCATATAATCACATGGATATGTAACATTACCACAACATAGTCAACTCATCAAAGAGGTGAGATCATGAAACAGCAATGGAAAGCATTCTTTTTGTTTTGGAGTTTGTTCCATCTCATCCCAAGATCAAATAGATGGATGACTTGAACAATGGAGTTGTGGCCCACCTTGACCCCATAGGCCTTGGGATGCCCAATTGATTTCATGCAAGCAAATCTAGCTGGTTGAGCTTCAAATATGGTCATCCAGTTAAAATATCAATTTATATATATGAGTCAATCCATAAACGCTTTTGCTCTAGACAGCAGTCAAAATTAGGGGGTTCCACCTTAGCTTTTTAGGTTGTCATCATTAAGATCTTGCTTATTACCATATAGGATGGCATAATAATGATTGAGGTCATAAAGAACTTCTTCATTATGTTGTCGATGCATGCACATGGCATGGGGTGAGGTGCAAAGCCCTCATATTGACCAATAGATTGCTCTAGCTGTTAGGGTGGTTGATATGGAACCTCCAAATTGGGGTACATATAACATTCATTCAAGCAATCGTTTAAATTTTCTCATGCACTAAAAGAGGGAGGAGGCTGAGGGCTAGGATTTGGAGGGTGAATTTCACCATCATCCTCATTAGGCACAATGTAAGCCATATTTTTTGTTCAAGTTGAAATCTAGGAAGTATATTTTCAAGATGGATCATGCATTTACCTAACCCACAGCAAAAAGATTTCATATCATCTAGCTATTACTGTAAGTGAATGAGGGCAAATTAGAATGTCATCACATCTACAATACATATAGCCACCTTGATATAGATGACTACTATAGATTGTCATTAAGAGAGACACCCAATTAATATTGCAACCAAATAGACTGAAGATTAGACCCACAATAGTGACAAACAAATCAGCGATGAACCCATGGGTGTATGCTTTAAAAGCTTGGGCGTCAAAAGGTTAGGTCAACACAAACAAAAGATTTTGATTAAGCAAAACTACTATGTTAAAATTGAAATTTGATAAGGTGTAAGCAAGATTATACCTTTAAAATAATATGCAAATGCAATAAATTAAAATTGTAATAAGATAAACAAGAAACCTAACAACATAATATTTTATAGAACTTAATTTTGATAAGCAGAGATCGGCCAAATGATGAAGTTAGCAAGCAACCTAACAAAGAATGAAAAAAAAAAAAAACAAAATTACAACAACAAATTAACTATTTTATGACAACAAAGTAAGAATCTACTTGTTCTAACAGCAAATATGATGAAGAGCACAGTGAAAATATTGGTTATAAATTTTAGAAAAATAAATCCTCATTACTCCTACTAGATAAACCAACTAATATCACAACTAGCTCTAATTGAAGATCTACAAAGAGATACAAATTTAACAAAAGTTAATTTTTTTTGTATTCTGTAAACTAGAGGGTGACAAACTAAAAGAAAAAAGAGTGTATGCATAGTAATTTTATGTGTAATAATGATAATAAAAATAACCTCCGCGAGTAATTATTTGTCATGAATATTGTCACCCTTTCTTATAAGTCCTCCAAGGAAGCACTCTCGCATTCTCAAGTACTTCTCACATAAAGTATTAACACAATGTGAATTTCAACACTAAGCCAATAAACCAAATTTTCATAAATTCAATAAGCCATTACATGGATATAAATCACTAGAGCGGGGAGAATAAGAGAGGAATGTCCGACCGAGTGTCTTGGGAAGGGAAAATAAAGTAATTACAATAGGAGATTTGAAATTTTGTATGTAGGTTCCAAGAAGATACTTAAAGCATATTTAATTTCATTATGTTTTCAGATGGAAGGAGAGGAACGATTTTTATGAGGAAAGATAGGATGGAGAGATGGCAATTGGTTCAAGGGAGAAAGTTAACTTAGTTCTTCTAATAAATGCTTGACACAAAAAAAATCATACTATAGATACAGTTCTCATCATACAAATGTCACTCAAAATAAAGTAAATGGTACATGCCCATGAAATAAAATCATGATAACTACAACAATAATATGATACATCATTAGGTCTCCTCTTAATAGAGTTCAACATATCAGACCAAATGTTGGTCATTATAATCAACAAATATGAATTTCTTTGATCTTCCAAAAAGGTTTAAAAAAAGGCCACATGGTGAATGATTTTGTTGTATCATTTTGATCTGCTTATATTACGCAAATATTCATCACTTGCTTGGTGGCTCTCTAGCAAACAAAGTTAGGGTTAAGAATTTGGCTCAAATATACGAGATTGCATAAGAACCAGATTGGCTTATGGCGTAAATCAAACTTCAATCGAAATCAACTAACCGGACAAAAGGCCAAAAACTAACTTAAGGGGGCTATTTGGTTGAAATCAAAAGTGAAGTAAAGTAAGTAAATGTAGGGGTTTTAGATTTTTGGTTTTGGCATGATGTAAAATAAAATTTCAAAATGATGTAATGCATTTGGAATTCACCAGATAATTATATTTTAGTGTATTTAGAATATCAAATACACCTGCCAAGAAAAGTGGTCACACCATTCAATATAGCCACCATCGACGCCATACTACTCTACCAAAACCTTCAAAATACTTCACATTATATTTATTTAACCAAATAGAAAAAAACAAACTCATTAATTTATAAAATTCTCAACCAAGCAACATAAAGTAATCCAATTACATTGCATTCCTTTTACACTACTTTACTTTTATACTGCGTTCCTTTTCTAGGCAACCAAATAGCCCCTAAATCAATGTTGAATTGACCCAAACCCGGAAAATAAGCTAGCTTACGACTGAAATGAAATGTATATGTATATATGAATGCAATGGGCATATATTACTGTGTTTGTATGTGCATGCATGTTGAGCTAAAAGTTCTAGGTGATTAAAAATTGATTAAAATTGGATCTTTTGTAGTCCAATAATCAAGTTCAAATAAAGTTTAATAAGTCATTTGTGGCACAAATCTAATAGAATATAGCTTGAGATTGGATCAACTGACTTCGTGCCAATCTTGGTTGGGTCAACATGATAGTAAATTGTTGACCCTAATCAAATTCCTAGAATGTGTTGGAGAAGGTGATGAAAATATAAAAGTAAATACTCATTAGACATCAGAAGCATAAAAAAAACTTAGGATAAGCAATATGAGTTGGCAATATACTCTAATTTTTTCTAGCTTATGATATCGAAAAGCATGCTTATGATGATTGATTTATGATGAGAAGGAGTCGTATACTACAATATTTTGAATACCTCAATGGTTTACACAATAAATAGTCTCAATTCAAATCTTAGATTTCTTTAGTAAATTGTTTCTTATTCATATTTAACATTTTTTATCTTTTCACTTCATTCCAGTAGTTGTTTGGAAGTTTTGAAATTCAATGATCTCCTTCCTTGCATAGAATTGTCAATGAATCCATAATGTGAATTATTAAAAATCTTTACTGGTCTAACAATTGCCTCATAGTATGCCACTATGGTTGGTGGTTTCCATATTTAATATATTCTTCTTCATGTTATGACAATTATTGATATTATAGAATTTGGGCTTTCCTTTAAATCTCAATTTTGGCACTATTACAAGCACAAAATTGCTAAATCTAAAATTTCTCAACTTTATAATAATGGGATTTTACTTCACAGAGATTGCAAACTTCATATCTTCAATGGCATCCAAGTGTGTTGAATTAAAACTTACAATTTTGGGCCTTAGAGGATTCTAATGAATTATTATTTTGGTCCTTGTGCTCCCTAAGCCGTAGAAAATTAGTTGAACATGAAATAGTAAAATAAATTTTTAAACGTCCTCTCAATTCTTGTGTATTGTTAAATTGAGATTTCTTCGAGCATTTTCTAAGTTTTTCACTTTCAATGGTGATTCTCCTTGTACTGGTGCAAAGTTTTGGATCTTTTATTTGGTAAGTTAAATCATTCATTCTTTCCATTAAATTATTTTAGTACTCCGAGTATGATCATGAATGAGATTTTATCAAGTTTAATAGATGTTAGTTTTCTATTTGTTCCATGAATCTTAATTGTTAAAGAATTTTATATTAGTTCTCATATTTCTTATTAAATTTCAGCTTTTAGCGACTATTAATTTATCATTTAGAATAAGTAAAACATGACTTGTAATTTTTCATCAAAAATAACTAATTTTGTTAAAATTAAAAGATCAAAATCTATGGACTATGCCTTTCGTGTGTTTTTTTGTGTATCTCATCATAAGTTTGGTGGTAAACCATAAAACTTAAGATATCCAAGGTATAATAATTGGATCAATCAAAAAATTAATAAGAGATGCAATTTAAATTTAAGTTAAGATTTTAAATGAACACAAAAACTATTGTGATAACCAAATTACATTCATACCATCTATAGGAAACACATTAAGGAATTTTCAGAATGATTGACAACTTTAAATACTTCTTTAAGGATAATCATTAGTTTTATTCATAAGAAAATAAAATTGATGAAAAAAAATTATGACATGCTCAATCTTATTAGTGTAGTGTTACATAGCAAAACAAAGTCAACACTTATGAGATATAAATTTATAAAACAAATGTCTTTTGGAGAATATTAAGATTAATTGAATAATTACACTAAGTGTTGTAAATAAAGCAATTCTTGTGTATTTGCATATTGTGATAGGATAATAGATCTTGAAATCAAATATGATTTGTCTCAAAACTATCTTGTTACCATCATATGTTTTACTAAAGATGGACAAAATAATAGGGAAGCTTTAGGGTCCATTTTAGATAGCTTTTGTATTGCTTTGCTTTTCAAATTGTTGCTACACTTCTATTTGACTATAAATATTTTTCTGCTTTTCAAAAACTTTTGTAATGATAACTAGCTTTTTACAACTAAATCTATTAGTGTGTAATTACAAGAAAGTTGTGCAACTTTTTAAAAAGGGAAAAAACTATAATACACAAGATAGCTTTCAATAAAATTTATTTTTATCACAATTGTTCTATAACTACATTTACAAACAGCTACAATGACCCCAAACAAATCTTTAAAGTTAATTTATCAAAAAACCCAAAATTAAGAATCAACATAATTTTTAAATATTGAGCCATGTTAATGATCAATTAGAACTATCACACCTATAAATAAAGTCCCTAGAAATAAAGCATTAATTTATCCTCTATCGCCAATCACATATAAATAAGAGTAATACAAAATCAAACATAACCTTTTCGAACTAGCTAAAGTTTATAAATATTCTTTCAACATTGCAATAGGTGTAAAAGAAAATTAATAATTATAATATGTGCCTATATCTTATTATGTTGAATCCAAATTAGAATCAGTGTCTAAGTCATAATATGGTTGTGAACCTAAACTTATTCCTGAGCAAGAATTGGAAATTAAGTTTGAAATTGAACATGAGCATGGGATCACACCTAAATCATAATATGAGTCTTACATTAAGCCTAAAATCATAGTTGAACTTGAAATTCTAAAAAAAAATAGAAATTAATCTTGAAAATGAGACTGAACATATATTTGAACAAGAGCTAAAAATCAACTTTGAATATGAGATCAATTCTAAATCTAAACCACCATTAGAAACAATCTTGAAACTAACCGATGATTGCATAAAAACTAGAATTGCAATTCAAAATTGGATCTTGCCTTGATTGTAAATCTAAGCATTTATGTGAAATTGAACTAAAAAAAAAGACTAATCTTGAAAATGAAACTAAGTGCCAAAAATTAAATTTGAAAATGAGATTGATTCTAAATTTAAACCACAAATAGAATTGATCCTTCAATCGCATACAAACTTAAATTTCAATTCAAAGATGAATCATACTTCATCGTGAATATGAGCTTTTATGCGAGATTAAATTTACTTTTAAATGTAAATATAAACTTCTATTAAAAACTCCTGAATATAAGCATGAGCTTCCAATAGAAATAGAATCCAATCTAACCTATGAAACTAAACCAACCATGTCTGCATAAATTAATAAACCAACTGAAAATTTTAATAATTTAACTCAATTTAAAGATTCTAATGAAATCAACTCTACTAGTCAAACTAAAAATGATTTTTTATTCTTAGTTACTTAATTACCAAGCTCAAATAAAGAGGCTTACAAAAAAGTGAAACTACGCAACTATTTTAACAAATTTGGTAATAGGAAGTCCATAAATGAAAAAATAAATTTCAAAATGTTATCTAACCAAAAGAATCTAAAAGTACATCAATCATCACCACTAGTACATAAGTTATTTGGGTTAACTTTGTTTAATGAGGCTATTCATCCATAGAGCCATATCATATTTATGTAGATTGTTTACTTTAATTTTCTTTACATCTCATCATCAAGAAATAGATTAAAAATATTAAAGGTATCCATTTCACATTAAAATTTTAGTATTTTTATTGATTACTTCAAATCATTTGCATGATTTGTTTAATTTGCATAAAGATATAGACAAAAAAACTAACTATTAATTATGGCAACTATAAGTCTGCCATTGATGTGAACATGAGATGTGAAACTCAGAGAAGGAGAACAGGTAATGGTACGTCTAAATTCTAAAAGGTTTCTTGCAAGGCACTATAACAAATTAATTACAAAAAATAAAGCCATAAAAAGTTTACAATCTATTAAGATGAATGCCTACAAACTAAAAATCTCGAGAAGTATTGTTATCAATCTAATCTTCAATGTATCTAATTTAGTTTTATTTCATTAACATACAACCAATATCATGAATTCTTCACTCTTATCAATGCTTTGTTAATTCACATCTATCATCTTATCACAAAAAATACTCATCTTGTTTCATCAATTAGCTTACATACAAGGATTATTTCCATTGCTGATTACAGATATCATAGTTTTCTTGTTCCTTAGGATGGCATTCTTATTTGTGATAATTCATGTATTACATTACAAGAAACACAACAGTTATGCCCACACTTGACAAAAAGTAAATATTAATTGTCAAAGCTAAATTTTTTTAAGATGAATAGATTTGATGGAAATCAAGAAGTGTATACTCATTAAAAACATAAGAAATGAATATTAAAATGAGCATTATGAGTTTGCAGCATTTTTTTATAGTTTATGTTGTTAAAAAACATGCATATGATGATAATCCCACTAGGAAATGATTATGCTCCAAATTCCCTAGTCAGCGCACTTGGTCTTTTTGCATCATTCTAGCATCTAATTAGATGTTCTAAATTTAATTGGCCTCCTTCTTTGTGTGGAATTATTGCTAAATTCATATGTGAGATTGTCGCTGAAGTCCTCCCTCATGCAGGCCTGCTGGTTGCCTCAATGGTATTGCACCATAGTTGGTCGTTAGAAGATGTGATATATCTTTCTTTGTACTGTAGTAATTATAGTTTCTACAAGATCTTGAATTTCCATTGAATCCCAAGTTTAGCACTATTGCAAGCACCAAAATTTGGAAACTAGGAATCGCTTAAATTGTCAAAAATTGAACTTTGTTGAAGGCTGAAAAGATGCTATCTTTGATAGAATCTAGATGTGTTAAATTGAAAGTTATAATTTTGAACCAACTCTTAGAGAATTCTAAAAAATTGCTTATATTGAGTCTTTTGTGGGCTAAATAAAGATAATTAAACATTGAATGGTAAAATAAAATTTTAATTTTTCTCTCAATTATTAGGTAAGTTGTTTGATACAAATTGTTCAAGTAATTTTCAAATTTTGACAACTTATATAGAATAATTCTCTACGTACAGCATGAAACCTAGATAATCCATTTGATAACTCCTTTCATTTGTTCTTTATACCAATTAGTGATTAGTGCATGTGCATAAATAAGAATCTATCAAATTTGATACATGATGGTTCCTTTTTGTGGTAAGAATTTTAATCGCCGTAGAATTTTACATTGTTTCTCAGATTTCTCACATAATTTCATATTTTGGAGACCATTAAATCATAATTTAGAATGAATAAAGAGGGATTTATGATTTTGAATCAAACATGGCTACTCTTTGCTAAAATTAAAAATTAAGAACCTAATAATTATAACTTTCGCGCATAATTTTTTCATTTTCTACACATTATCATATGTTCGCACTAGTAAACACTAAACACAAAGCCATCCTACATTAGAATGGATATTGATTGAGAAAAATAACCATAAATCAAAAATCTGACCAAGAAGATGGCTATCAATGACTACCATGTCATGTGGAGTTACTCAAATCCTTTTTTTTTCCTTTTAGATCTAGATTATTTGATTTATATACATCATTCAATAAAACTTAGAATATTTTAGTTGTAAATAGACAAATCACTCATATAACATAATATAAAAGGTTTACAAGGAAATTGTAGGTAAAGACATGGTGAGCGAATAAACATATAATTAGTTGTGAGTGCATTGCAGTATGCACAATATTATAGTCTAGGGATCAACCAACTTCACAAAAAATGCAATACTAATGGAAACCACAATAAGACAAAACAGTAACATATCACCTACTACTACAAAAATCAGGGATTAACAACTTTCAATGTAAAAGTTAAGATACCTAAAAGTATCCTATGAATTCTATTTTGAAAATTATATTAGGATAAAATATGACGCTAGCAAATGGCATATAAATGTCTGCTTGTTCCCACATAAATATCAGAAATCCACTCATCAAAATTTAAAACAAGTTAGCAATAACAAATATAAAAGTAAAACAGGATCCAGCAAAAAAACAACGCAAAAGAGAATAATTTAATTTTTTTTCTTCAGGCTTCAAATTTAACAAAGATCATGAATTTTACACCCAATAAAAGGTGTTCATCCTTGTGAACAGCTTGTGATCAACTCAATATGCAACTCATATTTGGATCATTCGTTGACTAAAGAATTAAATATGAGCATAATATTTAGGCCCAATTACTTAATGAATCGAGCAAAAAAAAGTTCAGTAGTTTGTGTTTGGCTTATTAAAAATTTTGCTAAGATATATATTATGAAATATTAAATATGCATACTTATTGGTGAAAATGATACAAAAATTAAACAATGGTGTCAAGTGTGGTCTTTTATTTTGAGGTCTTAGTTTGATTCTTTTGATCTTTCTTTTTTATATTTAAAATAATAAAAACCCCCATTTTGATTGATATAATTCTTCTATTTCATTTATATTCATAAGTCAAACAATAATAACTCAAACACATACTAAAAAATCCAAATATAAACAAACACAAACATCAAAAAAATTTCACAAAACTATCTCTAACAAAGCTCTATTGATTTATGAGGAGATCATTCATACCCCCTACATCTAATAAGAGAAAAGCTTTATTCATGAAAACCAACGTGTTGTTAATCATATCATAACCTTAAAGAAGAATCAATGCCTCTTAAATAATGCCAAACCCAGTATGACAAATCTCGAAGTACCTCTTCAACAAGTAGAAACCCACTTAAGCAAGAAATTCAAATTGTAATAATGGCACATCATATCATTGAACATAATATATCAACTACCAATGCACTATGATTGGGCCAACGTCTGTTCTCACCTGAAATAAAGATGTGAGGGATCTTATGAATGTTGTACATATGTTATTTTCCAAAATAAGCTAAAATCAGGAAGTCATGCCTTAAGTACCGTTAAAATAGCCTATTATCCAAAATTTTAAAATAAAGAAAATTATTAAAGAAAACCAAAAACATTAATCCTAACTCAATGTCACACGTAAAAAATGTCCATAAGAACTACACAATATAAGAATTCCCTTTGCTATAAATCAATTGGGTTCCATCAAAAAATCCAATTTTCTATTGAGGTAAGGTTCTATACAACAACAACAACAACAAGCCTTTATCCCACTATTGAGGTAAGGTCTATCATCAATAAAAATTGTGTAGAGATGTAAGTTCTATCACTCCAAATATAAATCAATAATTTAATTGCTAGAAATATGATTTCTAAAATTTTTGTATTTTAAAATCCAACCTTATGCATTCATCAATATATATAAAATGTCCATAATCTCAAAATATCTGCTTTTTGTTATTTAGTTGTGTATTTCATCAACAATTGTGCCATTTAATTAAACTCAAATTTGTCACCAACCCTCTCACCCTCAACAAGATATAACCACACAAATCATCATTTATTTTTTCAACATTTTTTTGTTCACTATAGCATCCAAACTTTAGAAAACAGTTAATATAATGGAACAACCAAAAATGGATTTTGCATATTGGATCAAAACAATAGATAATGATAACGAACATCACCACAAAAAATCAATAAGCCTAAAAATTGTTTATAAATAATGCATGTAAATAATGTCAATAGTCCATTTACTATAGTTAGTACATTAAGCCAATAACATTGTATACACTTTTCAATGATTTAAATATTCTTAAAAATCATTAAAAAAAATGGATACTCACAGAGATAACGAGATCATGTTCTCTCTCATGCTTATCAAGATTAAGGCTCAATGCCTGAATGTTATCATAGCTATGGATAATGGGCAAGCCTTTCAAATCTACCAAACAACAAGTAAAGATTGTAAGCAAACTATATCAACATTACAACACCAGTATTGCAAAAGCAACGCCAAAAAAAAATAGTATGGCTTTCAAATAATGTAATTGCACTCCATGATGTACCAGCTATGAAATAAAATTTTCCCTAAAGAGCTCTACAAAAAAGTAATGTGCCATAAAAATGAAAATAGGAAAATATAACTCAAACATAAAAAAATCATGGAAGACAGTCCAATAAAGATGAATGACAATTCTCTTGATTTGATAGATGAAGAAAATTTGTAGCATTTAAAAAAGAATACAACAACAAGCCTTAATCTCACCACATAGGGTTGACTACATGAATCATTTTTCTTCATTATAACTCATTAAGTGTCATATTCTTATTTAAGTCTAATAAAATAAGGTCATTTTTTATACTTCCTAACCAAAGCTTTAAGCCCTCATCTTTTTTTACTTTAGTTACAGATGTTCTTACTAGGCTTTTACAGGAAGATGTACCTTGGTGTATGCTTTTTACTGATGACATTCTTCTTGTTGATAAGATTAGAGAGGGAGTCCAAGAGAATTTTCAATTATGGAGGTCAACCTTAGCGTCTAAAGGTTTTCGTTTGAGTAGATCTAAAACTAAATATATGGAGTGTAATATTAGTTGTAGAAGTTTTAGTAATTGTATTGTGATATTGGGTGATCAAGTCATTAAAAAGAGTGAGCGTTTCAGATATCTAGGCTCTATTGTTCAAAATGATGATGAAATAGATGAGATGTTATTAGTAAAATTCAAGTTGGATGGTTGAAGTGGAGGAATGCATTGTGGTAATAAAGGCTTGTTGTTGTTGTTCATGTAGCCGACCCCACATAGTGGGATAAAGGTATGTTTTACTAGGTTTATTCTTATAAGTGATAATATGTTTTACTCTTTTCTTAAATAAAGTATTAGCAATTACAAAATTATAAGCAAAAATAAAATCTAATATTACTCATGCTTAGTTCTACTCTAATTCATCGTGAATCTTTTAAAATCTTCATCATTCTACTAGTAGAAATTTAAATCGCATCCAATAAATACTATTTCTTCAAGAGGTATCATTTATATTAATTCTTCTAGGTCATTGAAAACTTTCTTTTATACATTAAAACTTACTTGAGGAACATAAATATTTATAACATTAATAACATAGCATCAACAATAATCTTTAAAGTCATAATTTCATTTTCAATTCTATTAATTTTCACAATATTATCCTTCAAACTCTTATTTATAAGAGCACCAACACAATTTATAGTACGACTTCTACATAAATATCAAAATTTAAAACATAAACTATCATTTGGTTTCTTAAATACATAAGATATTTAACTTGAACCATAATGTCCACTAATTTCATTAATTTACTTGTAATAGTACACATTCCAAGTTCTTATCCAATTTTGGTTTCATAGACTAGCTTCTTTACCCATATTCGTCAATTATGTGAGAAATCTTATTTAGTTAGCACTACACTCATGAGCCGTCAGCGCTGCACTTTTCATTGTATTTAGGTCATACAACGCGTTGCTTCCAAGATCGTCGTAGTATAAACACAATATATTAAAGAATTTATGTCATGGTTTTTCAACAAATTTTAGGCAGGCTGTTAACTACCAAACACAATTCTCCATTTTTCTAATCCAAGGCTTAGGACATAGCAACAACAACATTTAGAAAGAATATGATAAACAAAAGCAACATAATCATTTCACAGACCATTCGCATACCAATTCTAGATCTCAATGTCGCAACGCATTGAGAAATTAATGCTATTAGAACTAACGTTGTAAGAGGATATATAGAGGAAAATAAAGAGGGCAATGCCCACTTCAATTTGAATGCATGTTTACATACACCCAGGATGCCGAAAATATATCCCTTGAAATGGTTAGTTACGATTTTACAATATACATGATAATTCTCTAGCGGATCGTCATTCCTTTTTTTACATAACTCGACAAATGAAATCTGGAAACTCTAGCATCATGTCCTTGGAAACACAACTATAAAGAGAAAGCTCGGCAAAGTAGAGAACAGAAAAACTTATTCTTCAAAAAAAGTCCCCTATATTAAAGCTCAATTCTAAATTCCCTTCCAACACATTGAGTCAAGTGCATATGGACAAAGTTTAATCAAGCAAGTCCTTTAACCTTAGGGGTTGTTTGGTTGGAAGAATTTGAGCAAAGTAAAAGATCACGAGAATTTTAACTTTTTTTTGGTATTTGCGTGTAAAGTAAATTTTCAAGGTAATGTAATGTATTCCAAATACATTGCATAGGTTATTTTTGGTGTGTTTGGAATTCGTCCGATTTGGTAATTCCATCTACCATATAATCGCGTCGTTTGCCCTCAGCCGGCGTCCATCGCCGTCAAACGTCAAAACTTTCAAAATCTTTACATACATTTTTTTAACCAAAAAAAGTTCGTAAAACTCTCAAAAACGTAAAATATTACATCTTGCGTTCCTTTTTTTTTTCCAATGTAAAATATTAGTGTATTTTATCTTCTAAATACTTCAATGATATTGTATACTTAGCATATGCTCATACCAAGTGTCATTTATCCCTGGCTTCATACAAGCTCAACAACAAGAAAGATTGAAATTGCAAAACTATTATGGAAACTGGGAGCTTAATTGCCATCCTGTTAGACCAATTCAATAGAGTGATGTTGAAAATAAAACATTTTCTTAAAAAAAAAATTGTTTCAATGAGATGATATCTATGAACATGATGCCCTCAAATTCAAGAACTGCCAACCAAGTAACCAATTTCTAAGGAAATAACGTGTGAAGTCAAATGTTCGTCTTAGAAACATCTATTGCAACTAACTATGCATAGATTCAATTAGTGGGGTCATTTGCTTCAATTTTATATAAGTGATATCATTATCTAAATAACACTGTTATTCCTATATCAATGTTAAAAATCAAATGCAATATATTTGTTTCAATGTTACATTATAATTATTTGAATCAACAGTAATCATAATCTTATTTTCTTCCCATATTATTTATTTTAGCCATCAAATAGTCGGTATCCAGACTCAACAACTTTGGTCAACAAATATATGTCGATAAAATAATTTAAGATAATGTTATTTGAGTTAGACACCAAACTAATCGCAATAATATAATGTGGTATGGCAGATGTCAGCCAATGAAACGATCCTAAATTAGTTGAGCATACAAAGAAAGAATGGTTATGTAATCTAAGAAGGAAATGAGATAAAAATCTTGATGCAGTTCACGGTATTTAAGCGTTAAAATGAAGACAAATTGCATCTCGTTCGAGCTTACCTCTCAGAAGGCTTTGAGCAGCTCTTTGCATATCTTTAGATGGCTCCACCAAATTAACTCTCTCCAAAGACTTAGGCCAGACTTCACGCATTGCCCTAAACAAAATTAGCAACGATTCAACACAACATCAAATCTCATTAACACCCACACCCTCAGCGACGCAAAACCCCATTATATACTTACGAGATAAATTCAAATTCTTACCAAATAGCCGATCCAGGACCCGCACCAAAATCCAGTACACTTGTAGGTGAGAAGTTCGGCAATCTCCGGCGAACCTATAATGCACAACCTCCATTAACCAAACAAAACAAAAACCAAATCAGAGAAATAAAGCTATACAAAAACTTAAAACCTCTTTGAGAACCCTATGGCAGGCGGAATACACGGCAGGCATCCGCGAAGCAACGTAGGCAACTGTCTCCTCATCCTTATACTTCAACCCGATGTCTCCATAGGCTGAGCGTATCTTCCACCGAGCTCCGCCGTGTTCAATGGGTCTGAAGGGATCCTCGACGAGTTCACGTGAGACAGAGGCTGAGAGCTGGAGATTGGTCTCCTTGATCCGGTTAAAGGACTGAGAGAGAGACAAAACCTTCCTATTCATATGCGATTTCTCCTTATCTGATCAAACTCCCTGTAAATGATCAAAGATAGGGGACAGAAAAGGGTTTTGGAGACGGATTTTGGGAAAATGGAAGGCACCTCGAAGGAATTTTTTGATAGCACGACGTAGTGAGAGGGGAACGAGATGAATTCCTTCGGATTGCTTGGCTGCCACGCGGATGGATTCAGGTGTTAGCCGCTTTGCTGCAGCTGCGGGAACGATGGAGGAAGCCATGAATTACCGTCAATGTGATCCTTTCGTCTTTGCCAGAGTAGAGATCCTAGGGTTTAAAGGGGTTTTTACATGCGGAAATGGGAAGCCTTAGGGGTGTTTGGTAACAGATATGATTTATTTCAAATAGAATTTAATAAATTTAATAAATTTGAATTTAACAAATTTTGAGTTATTAAATTTTGAAAAATATTTAGTAACAGATTAGGGCATATGAAGAGATAAAATTGTATAAATTTTTTTAAATTTTTAATTAATTAACTATCAAATTTATAACAATTATAATTATATTTACTAAATTATAATTTAATTTTAATAATACTATATTAATATGAATTCTTTCAAATTTTTAATTAATTAACTATCAAATTTATAATAATTATAATTATAGTTACTAAATTATAATTTAATTTTAATAACTTATAAGTTAATCTTAAATAATATTTTATTAAATCAGTTTAAATAAAGTTAAATTAAATTAAAAACTATAAACTAGTATATTAACTAAAATTACTTAAATCTAATTAATAATCACAATTAATAATTTATAATTAACTTATAATTACATATTAATAAATAGTTAATAATATTAAATTAAAATTATTTTTATCCTAATATTTTAATTAAAAAAATAGTAATTAAATTAATTATTTAAAATTAAGATTCTTTAAAAATTAAAGAAAAAGAGCATTTACATACATAGCACACAATTCTTCTATATTTATATATCTAACACTTAAATATAAAAATTTACATATATAACATTTAAATCTTTATATTACAATAAAAATACTCCTTTTCTTAATTTGTTTAAAGTAAAATTCAACTTTTGAAGTATAGAAAATATATTATATTTATAAATATTAAACTTTAGATATTAGATATATAAATACATAAAATTTGTGTTCTATATACATAAATTTCTCTCTCTCTCTCTCTCTCCTAGTTTCTCTAAATCCCGAAAATCCTACCTTCCAGCAGGATTTACTAAATCCGGGATTTAAGAGAATTTACTCGATTTGCTGGATTTAACAGGATTTACTAAATCTCGGATTTAATAAATCTATTTTTTTGTATTTGGCAGGATTTACTGGATTTAGCAGTCTAAAATAAATCCATGTCAAACACCCCTTAGAGTGCGAACCGGCGTTCAACAATTTTCTGACTCGGCTGCGATTAGTTCGTTTATGTTAACAAACACTTTTGTAAATACTGATTGTTAAATGAATAAAGCGACAAGTTATTCGGTTTTATGTTATCGATTATCGTTTAAAGTTTCAAAACAAGCTTGTTGGGATAATAGCTCGATTAAAGGCTCGATTAAGCTTGTTCATAAACGATATAAAGCGATTAAGGCTCAATAATTGCTCATTAAGACTCGTTTATTTCATTAAATGGGTTTGTTAATAGTCGATAAGCTGTCATAGAAACTCATGAACAAACTCGAAGCTCGAACATAATTTTTTAAACGAGCTCGAAGCTCGAATACCATCCTAAAGCTCGGGTCGAGCTCACAATTAATCAGTCGAGCTCGAATAGCTCAATCACGGCAACGAGCTTGAACTCGAACAGGGCTCTGCTCGGTTGATTCGGTTCGTTTGCAGCCCTAGGAGGCCTGTTAATTACCCTAATATTATACTTTAATCTTGAGGGATTTACATACATAACATAATTCTTATTTATTTAAATATCTAACATCTAAACTTCAATTTTTACATATATAACATCTTAATCTTCAGTATCATATCAAAAATACCACTTTATTTACTTTTTAAAAGTAAAATATACCTTTTTAAGTATAGAAAAGTATTAGATAAGTAAATATCTAATTTAGGTGTTAAATATATAAATACATAAAAATTATGTGGTATGTATATAAATCCCCCAAGATATCATGAAAATAAAATTTCCATCTTTCGATCCTTCAAATTTTGATTTATCCCCAAATTGTCCAAATTCCTAACATAATTCACTAATTACTTCTCCTCGGATTCTTACAATACTACTATTAGAATCTGGCATCTCTCATCTTTTAGGATTCAACAATATTTAAAAATTAAAAACATATTCAGATCAATTTTATTTTATATTTTATATTTAAATTTGTATATTATGTTTTAAAATATATTTAAAATTAAATTATATTTTTTCTAAAAATGTTTATACTATTTGGAAAAAATATGTTTGAAAACAAATCAACATTCATTGTATTTTTTTTTAATTTAAAAAAATCACATTATTATTAAAAAAATAGTTAAAATAATTATTGAATATTTTTAATATTTTTAAAAATAATTATTATTATCAAATATATTTTATTTTAAATCAAAACATAAATAAGATAAAATAAAAAATAAAAAAAAAATAAAAAATAAAATGATCTCGGCTTAAGATATCCTAAGTGGTCCTTTGGGATCCCTTTAATTTTATTTTATATTTCTTATTTTATTTTATTTTATTTAGATTTTAATTTAAAATAAAAAATATTTAATAGTGATAATTATTTTTACAAACTCTCAAAATATGAAAAACTTATTTTGAGTGTTTGTAAAATATGAAAACTCGCAATGTAAAGTGTTGTTGTCAGTGGTGACCACAATTCTTTCGCCATACCTTCGCCATACCAGGTGTTGTCCGATGTAGCCAGCCAACCCATCCAAACCTTCAAAATACTTTACATTACATTTATTTAACCAAATAGAAAAAAAAATTCATAATTTGTAAAACTCTCAACCAAACAATCTAAAATAATTAAAATATGGCATTTATTTTCTGCGCATTCTTTTCAAAACAACTGAGAGTTGAATTCCACCATATATTTATAATAATCCACTTCTATCAAAGTCTTGGCTACACTTCTCTTTCAGAGCTTCAATACTCTTTTTTTTTTATTCTCCTCTCTCAACCTAAAATTACATAAAGTGTTTGATCCCAAGGTTTTTTATTTTTATTTATTTATTTTGATCATTTTTATTTTCAAAATAATAATGTGAAATAGGAGAGCTTTTTGTGAATTTATGAAGTGTTTTCCACAGTGCATTGTCTAAGCTTTGCATAACCCTCCCTATATTAAAAATAAATCATTTTAACTCGTAGTTGTGATATATCATGTAGCTCAAAGAAAGTATGAACTCATTTTAACTCACCGTCTCTTAGCTCAGTTGGTGGGTGAGCGTGGCCGGAAACACCGAGTTGAAATCCTCTCCAGGGCGGAGGCGCCTATACCTAAGGTGGGGAAAGTAAGTAGGGACCCGACACGTGTGGGTGATGAATGTGCTAGGCCCCCGTGAGATTAGTCACAACGACATCCTCACCGACAAAATGAGTGAGGTGTTGGGTGGATACCCATTTTTTTAAAAAAAAGTATGAACTCAAGCATATTATTGTTTGATGTGATGTTAAGAATGAAAATGATTTATTGTGTTATTACATCTCTTTTATTTGATTATTTATATTATTTATTTAAGAACCTTCATTAGTATGAATGCTTCTATCCATGTAAGTAACATAATTCATATAAATTAGTCACTGAAGAATATGTAGTGTACATAATGTTGAAGTAATTTTTTAATCTATTTTATTACACTAATAATTTGTTTTAAATTTCATTGGAGTCATGGTGCACTATATGCAAATTAGATGATACAATATTTAATATAATTTTGATAGAAACAATAAAAAAGGTGATGATTGGTCTTACCTTAGATTCACACTAGAGAATCTTAAATTTTAGCTATGGATACATTGGTTAAATTAAAAAAAATATGAAATATGATATCTACTTATTTAGTAAGAATGTAAATGAGGGTTGATATAGCTTATTATTGTCCATGAATCTCAAAACTTTGCAAATTTATACTGCTATTTAAATTAAATGAGACTTATAACTCTTCTAAAATTGAATTGTAGTCCTGAAATCTATCGATGATCATATCATATTCCTTAAAAATAACTCTATGTTGTTATCATCAACAAATTCAGCTAATATTGATCCATACAAAATACTAAAATTTTAACTATTCATAGATTTATATTCATCAACACGTTATTCTTTGATATGGTACTTAAAATACTACTAGTCGAGGCACGAATCTTGATGCTAAAAGCAAGTTGATCCGAAGTTGAAACTTGTCGAGATCAAGCACTTAAAATATCCTTGGAAACTCTGGGATGTCAGTTAAATCCCTAAATAACTCTCAAACATAGAGTGTTTATAGTCAAATCGAGCGTCTCGAGGAGCCGGATCTAACGAGTCTAAGATCTCATAATTCTGACTTCATTTGAGCATTCAAATACTTAAAATACATCAAATGATCAAAGGAATCATTCTGAGTCGTCCGATGAAGTGGAGTGGTTCAGATTTTGTATGTATTTACAGAGACGTCACTCCTCTAATCTATAAATAGTCTATCATTCCTCATATGAGGGGAGGCCAAGCAAGAGAGAGGAGAGAGCTCTAAAGCTTGAAAATGCTCCAAAATCTGTCACCACTCGTGGTTGTCGGACGTCGGCCGATCCTTGCCGTCGTTAATCTCTCGGTCACCATCATGGCGACCTTCATCGTCGGTGGATGTTCCCGTTGTTCACCATCATCAGCTACCCCTACGAATGTGACTATATAGATGTTGTTGTCTGATTATAGGATTCTCATTGTCAGCCCTTTTCATATACAATTATGTAATCCCGTTATCGGGAAAACTTGTACTCTAAAATAAATATATAGTGAAAGCTTTTTACTGGGCTATGTCTTGTGATTTTTTCCCTCTTTTCGAGGTTTTCTACGTAAAAATTCTGGAGTTTTCTTGTTCACTCTTTAAATACATGTGTGTCTTTGGATTTCCACGACAATGCTAGTAAACTTTCACTCTACAACCTGGTTTTCCATAGCTGGCGTATGCAGGAACCGATTCCCATTATTCCATCTTGTATGACGATCAAGTTTTCCAACAAGATCAAAACCACCATCGAGGTGGAGCATTTCAAGCTTTTAAGGAGTGTAAGCGAAGAATGAAGATTCATCAAACTTGTTCCTTGATTTTGTCAAAAGCGCAACTCTTAATCTCGTAAGATCATCCATGTTAAGCATCTAATCAATTACAATCCTAAGAAACAAGTCAAAGTTGGAGGATATTTCAACATTGAGAAGAGATATATCTTTGCCAATTATGATTTTCCAATCATACTCGTGGAAAAACAAGATCACGGTTAAGGAGCAACGTTGGCTACAACCTCGGATGGGTCAAAAATTCTTAGCGGATTCAATTCAACCTCTTCCACAGTTAACATCATGGATAACACTCGACAAACAACCCAGATGGGTCAAAATCCTCGGATTGATTCCTCTTCCATACAGTTAACGTCATCGCATCGACAAACAAACCAGATAGGTCAAAAGGTCCTTGGTGGACTTCCCACAACCTCTTTCACAGTTAACGTCATCGATAACACTCGAGAAACAACCTCGAATGGGTCAAAATCGCCAGATTCAATTCCTCTTCCACAGTTGCGTCGCCGGGTTAACATCATTGAGAAAACACTCTGACAAACAACTTCGGATAGATCAAAACTTTACACCTACTCCATGCAGGTTAACATCATCGAGCAAAGACTCTGACAAATAATTTAGGATAGGTCAAAAAGTCATTGGTGGACTTCCCATGACCTTTTCCATACAGGTTAACGTCATCGGGTAACACTCTGACAAACAATCTCAGATAGGTCAAAAATCTTTAGCAGATTCAATTCGACCTCTTCCATACAGGTTAACGTCATCTGTAACACCGACAAACAACCTCAAATAGTCAAAATCTTGATTGATTCAATCTCTTCCACACAGTTAACGTCGCCGAGCAAAGACTCGCAAACAACCTGGATAGGTCAAAATCCTACGATTCAATTCAACCTCTTCCACACAGTTAACGTCATAAAGCGAGACTCGACAAACAACCTGGGATAGGTCAAAGGTCCGGTGGACTTCTCGCGGTATCTTCCACACAGTTAACGTCAGAGTAACACTCGACAAACAACCGGATGGGTCAAAATCTCGATGTCAATTCAACCTCTTCCACACAGGTTAACGTCATCGGTAACACTCTGACAAACAACCTCGGATAGGTCAAAAATCATCACCATCATCGCCGGTAATCCCCGTCGACTACGCCGATTGCCATATTCTGTCACCCGTTCTGCATTGCCGACCACTGTCGACAACCGACCCGACGGCAATTCTGCTCATGGTCACCACCATCATCGCGCCGATCATCTGGTCGCTTACCATCATCGTCGGTCATCCCAGCCATGCCGGCGTCGGTCGTCGGTAGCGGTCATCGCCCATCCGCCAGCCACCATCTCACCATCTCTGCCGGTAACCTTCATCGTGTCGGTCATCCCGCATTGCTCGGCCGCCGCCATCGACTACGTCGCCCATTCCTATCGGTCGACAAGGCGGTTCTCTTTCGAGGGAAAACCAGAGCCTCGTCGTATGAACTACGAGCCTTGATCGCCTCCAAACCCGGTCGGTCCGACAAGGGTAGTTAACACCTCTTTCGAGGGAAAATCGGAGCCTCGCCGTATGAACTACATGTCTTGATCGCCTCCAAACCCGGCACGTTGACAAGGTCAACGCCTCTTCGAGGAAAATCGAGCTCGTCAGATGAACTACGGGCCTTAATCGCCTCCAAACGGTCAGGCAAGCCGGTTAACACCTCTTTCGAGAAAATCAATCGTCAGTATATGGGCCTTGATCGCCTCAAATGACCTTCTCTCTCGAAGAAGAGGTACCTTCTCCCTGGCCCTGGGGTTTTATAGACTTATAGGGAAAATCAAAATCACCAAAAGCCGCCAAACCGCTCAAAACGGAAGCGAAAATGGGACGTTTACCGTGATCTGTGGCCGGTATTGCGGCCTTCACGATCTTGTCGCCGTGTATCGCATGCGTATCAGCTGTAATGTCTGCACCTTGCCGGCTGTCCGCCTGTGATGTTGCTTCGTGGCTCTCTCCTCAGCCGTTCGACCCATGCCGTGACCCCGCTTCAGCGTCCGTTCTGCGTTCGCCCACGGCCTATTTCTGACCGCCTGACCTCTTCGCCCAGGCCAGTTCTCATTCAGCCATGACGACCAGGCCTTGCGACCCCTTCATTGCCCAGGTGTGACCCGTTCGACGCAGATCGGTGGTCTGCCCATTATTCGGGGCCGCTCCGTGGGGTATGGCTTGCTACATGAAGCTCACGCTGCAGCTCATGGCGCCATGCTCAGCGGCATGAGCACTTCACGAGCTCCGTTCGTACCCGGATGAGTCTGTAACCTTGAAATCTCGCACCTACGCATACCTATACACATCCACACGCGCGTAGTCATAATCTTGTGCTCATGAAGATCTGTTCTCTCTCAAAATGTTGGTTAATGGATACTCAAATTTCATTGAAGAATTTAATATTTTCAAGTATTTGACATATATATTTTTGGATGATTGAGATAATGTCATCCAAAAATAGGGGACAACTGATATGACACTTAAAATACTACTAGTCGAAGCACGAATCTTGATGTTAAAAGCAAGCTGATCCGAAGTTGAAACTGGTCAAGATCAAGCACTTAAAATATCCTTGGAAACTCTGGGATGTCAGTTAAATCCCTAAATAACTCTCAAACATGGAGTGTTTATAGTCAAATCGAGTCTAGGCGGATCTAACGAGATCTCATAATTCTGACTTCATTTGAGCATTCAAATACTTAAAATACATCAAATGATCAAAGGAATCATTCTGAGCTGTCCGATGAAGTGGAGTGGTTCGAATTTTGCATGTATTTACAGAGATGCTACTCCTCTAATATATAAATAGCCTCTCATTCTTCATATGAGGGGAGACCAAGCAAGAGAGAGGAGAGAGCTCTAAAGCTTGAAAATCCTCCAAGCACAATCGTGCCACCACTCGACGGTTGTCAACCACCGTCGGCCACCGCGCCACTTATCGCCTTGATCCTCGTCACCATCATGACGACCTTCATCATGATGTTCATTGTTACCATCATCTCTACCACTAGCAACTTACAACGAGCTATATATAATTTGTTGTCTGATTTTGGGATTCTCATTGTCAGCCCTTCTCATATACAATTATGCAATCTCGTTATCGAGAAAACTTGTACTACAAAACAAATATATAGTGGAAGCTTTTTCCTGGGCTAGGCCCTATAGTTTTTTCCCTCTTTTCGAGATTTTTCACGTAAAAATTCTGGAGTTTTCTTGTTCACTCTTTAAATACCTGTGTGTGTGCTGGATTTCACGATAAGGCTAAGGTGTAAACTTTCACTCTACCGCAACTGATTTTTTAGCATGCAACATTCTAAAATATTTATTAATCACTTTTTAGTTTTTTCTGATTATATATCTAACTATTTATGTGCAAATCTTGATATTCTATATCATCATTTTATGTTACATCGTATCTACTATCAAATTGGAAGAGATTGTGAAATCATTATTTCTAACATAAATTTCTCTCTCTCTCTCTCTCTCTCTCTCCCTCATATATATATATATATATGTCTTCTAGAAATTCCTTAGCTATGATATGAGTCTAAATGTTACACTTAGCGTGAGGTTGTGTTAGAGAAAATAATTGAATTATAGAGATTCATTGCATTAATAGACCTCTATCTAAAATTATCCAATTTATGAACTCTTGTTCTACTTATTAGAATTTGTGAATAAAAAACTATAATTTTAGTCACTAATACATGAACTAAACAATCCAAGAGATGCAATACTTTGAAGTTTTGGATTACCTTTATTTAAAACATTTTTGTTACTCTAAAATTAGAGCTATCATGAGAAAATTAAATTAATAATGATTAGGATAATGTAATGACATAGTATTTTCAAACATGCAATTCATTTGAGTATTTTAGCGAGCTTATAAAAATTTTAAAGATTTGTTTTAGTACTACATCAATCATCTTGGTATTATAAATATTGTTTATAGTGTGTTTTGTGATTTATGCACATCAAACTAAGCATACTACTAGATATTGTAAATTACTGTTATTCCATATTATAATTTTATATATCATAGTAAATTACGTATATTCATTGAAATACTAATTTATTTATATCGATGTGTCACAAATATCTGTGCAAATATTTATGGCATGATTGATAGGTTAACTATCAATTTTATGTGCAAAATATGCTGAAATGTATAAGAGCTTGAATAAATAAATTGTGTTATGGCTAAGGAGGCATAAGATCTTAAATAAATATTTGAATGTATACCTAAGTATTTTAGGAGGTATAAGAGCCTCATAATACATATATGATATGATATATTTGAAAGGTATAAAGGACTATGAAGAAAGTTGAGATGAAGTGTTTTAAGATTTGATTTCTTTTAGTATTTTATTATGATTCACTTGTCATGTCAAACATTAACTATATAATGCAATTTGTGACATATGTTTCAAATATTAAACTTATATTTTAATATTGACACACTAGACATGATATAAATAAGTACTAGATTTGTTAAATCATTACATTTAATAGCATTATAATATTACAAATTTTATTTTTAAATATAAAATGCTTTTATTTATTATAATGTGAATATAAATTTGCATACACATGATTATATTGTCATATATTAAAATTTTAAATTAGGTTTTATGTAACTTATTGAGTGTTTGTACTCATTCTTATTTTATCGACATATTTTAATTTGAGGAAAGTGATAAGATAAAGAGCAAGTAGATTAAATAGAAAGATTTTAGGTTCTTGTTTATAGGTATTTCTTTACTAGGATGCAGCTAATCTTTTCACAATCATGGTGATACTATTTTTGATAGATATAGATGTGCATCATGATTAATTTGTATGAACTTTTTCTGATTGCATAGTTTCTAATTTGAACTAAATGGAAGTTGATGTATTTTATTTTGCCAAAATTTATATACATAGCACACAATTCTTATGCATTTACATATGTAACACTTAAAATTTGATATTTATAATTATAACACCTTTTCTAGGGTTCAAATGGTGCATTTCACTTCAGAAAGACAATAAAGGTATTATTTTTGATGTAATAGTAAAGATTTCAGTGATAAATATGTAAATATCAAAATTTAGGTGCTGAATATGTAAATATATTAGAATTGAGTGCTATGTATGTAAATGTACCTTTATTTTATTATATTTTCATAATATTAATGACTCTATTAAAAAAAGTAAAAAATTTCTTTCAATAGATCTTAGGCAATATCTATTGTGCATCCGATATGATGTGGCCCACCTCAAATTAAGAGATATTTTTTCATGTCATGATAGCTCAATTTTGTATTTGAGTAATGTGCGTGCTAGAAAACCAGTTGCGGTAGTGTGAAAGTTTACGCTTAGCCTTGTTATGAAATCCAACACACACATAAGTATTTAAAGAGTGAATAAGAAAACTCCAAAAAGTTTTAGGTGAAAAATCTCGAAAAGAGGGAAAAAACCATGGAGCTTAGCCCAGTAAAAAGTTTTCACTATATATTTATTTTGGAGTACAAGTTTTCCACTGATTACAAAATTGTATATAAGAATTGATAATGGAAACCAAAATCGACAACAACAACTATATAGTCGCTCAGTGTGCTTGCTAGTAGTAGAGATGATGGTGAACTGAGAACAACGACGATGAAGGTCGCGATGGAGGCAAATGATTGGCGATGGCGAGGATGATGGTGGTGATGGGCGGCGGTGGTTGACAACCGTCAGTGGTGGCGATTGTGCTTGGAAGATTTTCAAGCTTTAGAGCTCTCTCCTCTCTCTTGCTTGGGCCTCCCCCTCATATGAGGAATGATGAGCTATTTATATATTGGAGGAGTGACGTCTCTATAAATACATACAAAATTCAAACCACTCCACTTCATCGGACGGCTCAAAATGATTCCTTTGATCATTTGATGTATTTTAAGTATTTGAATGCTCAAATGAAGTCGGAATTGTAAGATCTTGAGCTTGTTAGATCCGGCTCATCGAGACGCTCAATTTGACTATAAACACTCCATGTTTGAGAGCTATTTAGGGATTTAACTGATATCTCAAAGTTTTCAATGATATTTTAAGTGCTTGATCTCGACCAGTTTCAACTTCGGATCAGCTTGCTTTTAACATCAAGATTCGTGCTTTGACTAGTAGAACTTTAAGTGTCATATCAAGTAATAAGTTTAAAGGAATTAATTTATAATAAAGCCTATGATTTATTAGTAGATGAGTATTAGAGATTGGATAGCTTAAGATTAGTTTTCTACCCTCTTTTTATACATTACATTATGATGTATGGCATGTGATTATATAGGTGTAGGCATTTTAGATTGAATTTTATAAATTTTCATAGTAAGATGTGACAAAGGAGCAGAGTTTTTGTCAAACTTTACACATGCAGAGTGCAGTGGGAGCTGTAACTTCTGATTTTATGGCACAATTTATGAGCACAGTGCTCGATTTTATGAGCATAGTGCTCGATTAATTGGGGATGCTCAAAGCAAGATGTCCACTATCAGGTTGAGGAGGGGGACAAGTATTTACATATATTTTTGAGAAGTCCCTTCGATTTAAGGATGTAGTTGAACCTCAAGTAGTAGATGACTAGTTTTTATAATTAAAAAAAAAGATATTTAATAGTATGTAGTATCTAGAGAATCGTATGGTACCCTTAGATGAATAGGTTATGTGTGGGTGGTGGGTGACTAGGCAAAATGGTTTATGCAAGTGCATATGTCATTTAATTAATATAATGATGAGTAGAATATCATTTTCACAAGGATCTATTATAGCATTTTACCAAGTTAAATACTAATCTATTGTTAATCTTAATTTTAATCCAATAAAAAAATTTTAAAAAGTTGAATTAACTCAAAATTATTAAAGCTACTTTTGAAAATAAGATTTTTACTAAAGTTCAAAAAATATATTTTGAATTTATGGTCACTTGATTATTTTCATTGATTTTTTTTTTGAAAGTTATTTTATGTAGTTGTCAATAAAGAGATATTTTGTTATTTTGTCTCCATTGAGATAAAAGGGCATAAGCACTATAATTAATTGGTTATATTTCTATATACTAATTTAAATAAATGATTGCATTATTACTATCAATCTATATGATTACAAGCCCTCAAATATCATATACCTATATATACTAAAAAGAATTGATTGCTTCTTCTTAATTGATCTTCTAAGACTATTTATATACCTCTTAATCACACTTGATTTAAAGATTGTAATTGATCAAATTACAATTAAATTAAGTATGATGAGAAAATAAAATAACTAAAGAAAGCACGACATAAAACTTTATTTTAAATTTTACAGTTTATTATCAATAGAAAATAATACATGGTTCTATAAATTTAGAATATAACACACTTAGCTACTCATTTTAGAAAGAGAGAACATCATTTCATAAATACATAAGAACACCAAAAATAGTCAGGAGTAATGTTTTAAAAATTGGACTAGACCAGCCACTCCAAAAATCAGCCTTTGCATTGAATCGACCAAAACAAATCTAAATCGCTAATTCAATTAAATTATATAAATATTATATTTAAATATTAAATTTAATAAAAAATGTATTTTAAATGTTTTTACAAAAAACATATCAATTTTAAAACTAATTTTATTATTATAAATGAGCTTGAACTAAATTAATCACAATATGCCCATCAAATTATTCCAAACAAGTTACAAGCTCAAGCTTATAAGCTCTATTTTTCTTTATAAATAGTAAAACACCATCTTCTCTTTATGATGTGGGACTAAAATAGTTGAATATGGAGAAACTTGTGAGCTTTATGATTGAAAATTTTGAATTATATGATATGGGCTTTAGTAATATCAAATGTTCTTTAAAGTATAAGAATAAAAAGATAATATTTTAATTGTTAACTATGTATTTTCATTATAAAATATAATATAATTATTTTAAAATATAAATTTATAATATTATTTTATAAATATTTTACATATTATATTTTATAAAATTTTTAAAATACTTTTTTTACATTGTAATCTTATATTTTTATATTATAAATTATATTTATATTTATAAACCTACATTATCAAAAATTTTAAATTTTAAATATTTTTAATATACACATATCATGATTTATAATAATATATTTAATATTTTATATATTATATTTTTATATTAGTTATATTTTACAAAGCTTTTAAAATAATTTTTTATACTAAATTTTATATTTTTATTATAAACTATAATTTTAGTGAATTATATTCTTATGATAACTTATATTTATATTTATAAATTATATTATAGTTTTTCTAAATTTTAAATATATTTAATATATAGACAATTAGATTTATAGTACAAATACAATAATATCTTATTAAACTTTATGTCGATCTTAAAATGAATAATTATTAGAAATATTATTTTGTATTTATTTATTTTATTTATTACTATATATATATATATTATTTAATTAAATTAATGTTTAATAATTTTAATTTTATTAAATCATTCAGTTTAACTCCAGTTCAACTTCGATCAAACCTTTGAATCTTGAACTTCTCCCTTTTTCGGTTCAATATCTGATCTAATTTTCATAATCTTAGTCAAGAGTAAGAAAGATAGAACTAAATAATAGTCTTCTAAGTTCTTCTTGCTCCAGCCCTTGCCTTTCTATTTGATTTTTTCCATTTGGGATCAACTATTTCTATGTGTTCATACTCACACTCACACACTCTTGCATACTAACACATAATACATGACACACACACACACACACACACACACACATATTAAAATCATATCTTAATGCAAATCAAGGTCGATTTATATTTTATATACCTCTATCTCAATTATTACTCACGTATTCTCTAAAAACTTCAAGAAACTGCCTTAGAAACTCTCTAAATGGATGGTTGAAATTGCTTGAAAATGCATCTTTTCAAAAGTAGCACCACGACCCCTGATTCTAGCTTAGTACATTAAACTCTTTATCTTCTACTTAAATATGACCAGATTTGGCATCATAATGCCCATATTTCAATACCAATGTGCTCTTTCTACAAGTTCACACACACTCACACAATCTTACACATTAATGCACTCACACACTAATACATAACACACACACACACACACACACACTTATCAAAATCATATCTTAATGCAAATCCAGGTCTATTTATATTACCTACACCTCTATCTTAGTTATTACTCACATCTACTCTAAAGCTTCTACAAATTGCCTTAGAAACTCCTCAAAGTGATAGTTGAAATTGTTTGAAAATGCATCTTTCAGGAAGTAATGCCACGACCCCTGATTCCAACATAGTAGTACTAGACTCTCTATCTTTCTACATAAATATGACCTAATTTGGCATCACGATGCCCATTTTCAGTACCAATGTGATCTATTTTCTAACTTTATGCTTTTAATTAAAGAGATATAGCACTATGATTTTATTCTCACTACTTTGAGCGCCACAATAATGCTCTAGTAGCACCATTCCACTGGATTTAATGTCTTGAGGTCCAAATTTTAGCAATTATAGTGCCTTGGCACCAATCTTTCAGCACCATGATGCTGATTTTTTGCTTCGCAACTGATTTCTACAATATTGGCGACACGATGCTACATTGCATAATAATTAGGCATTATCCTTGAAACTTTAAATTTTCTTTCTTATTATCTTCAATGAGAAATTCTTGTTAAAAATATTAAAAATAATGAAAATAAATCATAACTTAACATTAATTAAACATAACAATACATATAAAAACATATAAAATTTACAAAGTTTTTGTGCTCATCATTAGGCTAATAGAGAGAAAAATTTCATGATAAGTCTTTCTGAAAATACCTTAATTACTTTGGAGGAGTTTAGGAGTTTACTAATACTTTTAGAGAGTGATTTGTGCTTCCTTAAACTAGACAATAAATGTAAGAATATTTTATAAGATTAGTGTAAGGAAGCAAGACATTGATGTAGTATAAAGTAAAATTTACTACATGCCAAATTAGTCATTACTTTAAAGTGGTATTATAGATTGAAAGAACTTAAGGATAGTATAAAACATCTACTTGATCCATTTAGGACTAGAGATTTTACTAAACTAATAAAGAGGGTGAGATTCATGGAAGATGATTTCACAATAACTTGACAGCGTTAGAATGCTAGTAGAAAGTGGTTAGTGGAGAGACATTTAGGAGTAGCACTAATGGGAAGAGAAGTCAATTTGTACAAGAGACTTTAGAAGAGCCCATCAATATCTAGTAGTAGTTGATCAGTAGCTCTATTACCAATGTACTTAGGGAGGGACATCAGGCCAATGTTATATGATTATATAGTTTTATATGTAGTCAAATTTAAGCATAAAGTAGTAGATTGTTCATAGAAGGGAATAAAAAGTAGATTAGATGTTTGAGCTAAAGATTCTAGAAAAATATGGAGATAATGGATAGCTCCACATAGTGCTCAATAAGGTGGAGGAAAGTTTATTGGAAAGTTGTCAAGAGGAAGTCATAGGGATTTTATCACTTTGATTTTTTTAGCTTCAATGCAATCTAAAGTGTACAACTTGATTTATTAAGAAGCTAGGGATGTATATGATGTTGTGATAGAAATAACTTTCATTTATGTACAACCATTTAGAATTTTATTTGATTCTAAGGCTAGCATGTCTTTATAGTTTAGAGATACTTTATGTTGTCAAATTTGTCACCTATGATAATACAATATTTTACTTAGTAGATATTTTACCTAGATATTGAAATTTTGATAGAAGATTAGAGCAAAGTTGATATTATTACCGTATGTTATTTTAAGATAAACTAATTGTAGATAGAAGTAATACTATTAGTAATTATGGAAATATTCATTTTTAAGAAATCAGAGTAGTGTTATCATCACTTATTTCAACTCTATAGATTTATAGATTATGGAGGACGAAAGGTGTATTTTATCTTGCTCATGTAAGGAATGAGAGTAAGGCTTCAATGGTGACTGAAAAAATAGTAAGAGATTTTCTTGATATTTTTTTCTAAGGAGTTAGTTAACTTACCTCTTGATAGAGAGATAGAGTTCAATTTTTTGAAGTACTATCTAGTATATATGTTGTTGTCAAAACTCTTTATAGAATAACACCTAAACAGTTACAAGAGCTAAATGCACAATTGCAATAGTTAGCAGATGGAGGTTTTATTAGTCCTAGTTTATCTTCATGGGGTGGACTTATCTTATTTATGAAGAAGAAATATGGCACGATATATGTGTATTGATTATAGAAAATTGAATAGGCTTAATATCAATGATCAATATTTCTGCATCACCTAGGATTGATGATTTATTTAAATAACTTTAGGGTGCATCTATATTTTAAAAGATATATTTAAGATCTAACTATCATCTATTGAGGTGAAAAGGGAAAATGCAACAAAAATAGCTTTCAATACTTAATATAGCTATTATGCATTTTTAATTATGCCTTTTGGTGTGACTAATGCCCTACTTGTGTTTATGGATTTTATGAATCAAGCCTTTAAAGAATATCTAAATTAGTTTATTATTATTTTTATTAATAATATATTTGCCTACTCAAAGACTGAGAATGATCATACCACTCATTTGAGATTAATGGAGGAGATCTTAAGGCAACATAGAAAAATGTGAGTTTTGGCTAAGGAGCATACCATTCTTGGGACATATTATGAGTGGTGATGGGCCATATGTAGATTGTCAGAAGGTGTAAGCTGTTGTTGATTGACCGAGACCCACTATTATTTTGAGTTTTATAGTTTTTTATGGTATGGTTGTCATTATTGGAAGTTTGTTAAAGGTTTATCTTAGATTTTAATTCTTTTAACAAAATTAACACAAAAGGTAGCACCATTCAACTATATAGTAGATAATGAAGATAGTTTTCAATGATTGAAGTGTTGCTTGGAATCAACACCTATTTTGATTAGTTCATTTGGTACTAAAGGATTTCATATGTTTAGTGATGCATCATTAAAGAGTTTAGGTTTTGCGTTGATCCATATTAATAAAGTGATCGCTTATGGTTTTAGATAATTAAACTTGCATGAGAAAAAAAAACCTAGCTCATGATTTAAAAATGAAAACTAGTATATTTGCATTGAAGATCTAAATGCATTACTTATATGGAGTTAGATATGATATTTATACAAATTATTAGAGTTTGAGGTATATTATTACTTATAAAAAGTTGAATTTGAGAAAAAAGATTTTTAGAGTTGATTAAGGATTATGATCTCATCGTTTAGAATCAACCTAATAGGGCTAATATTATGACAAATGCTTCAGTAAGAAGTTCAATAGAGTGGCATGTTGGATTATCTTAGATTCTTGATTGATCTATGATATGAAAAGATTAGATCTAGAGGTAATTAGATCAAGTGATGTAAACTTTGGAATACTCTCTTAAATGATTATGCAAGCTATATTATAAGGTAGAGTTCTTAAAGCTCAAATGACTGATGATGAGTACACAAAATTAATATACTGTATTTAAGTTATAATGAGACTTGAGTTATTGGTGGATGATTGTGGGGTGTCGATTTGTAGAGATTGATCATGTGCATTTTTAGTAGTATACTCTTAAAGAGAGAGATCTTTCATAAGACATATTATTCTAAATATAAATTCACCTTATGAGTGGTAAGATATATTATGATTTGAAATCATTATTTTGGTGGTTTGGAATAAACAGAGATGTGGTCTAATTTATATCAAAATTTTAGGTTTGTTAAATTATAAAAGTAGAGCATTAGTAATTAGTGGTTATTACAACCTTTACCTATTCTTAAGTGGAAATGAAAGAGATCATGGTGGATTTTTTTATGAGATTTTTAAGATTTAGGAAGGGACATGATGTCGTATATGTTGTGAATGATCAATTGATAAAGTCAGTGCAATTTCTCTCTATATGACAAACAAATCTAGTTGAGAGTTTAGCAAAGCTATATATACATAAGATTGCCAGACTATGTGAGATACCAAAAAATATTATTATTATAAAGAGGTATTTATGAGGGTTTATGGGCTAGGTGAAACTTTAGTATATCTTTTCACCTACATATGGATGGTCAATCTGATAGGACCATTCATGTGCTTGAGGATTTATTGATATTATGTGTATTTTATTTTAGAGGAAGTTGGAAAGATCATATACCATTGATTGAGTTTGCCTTTAATGATAGATTTCATTCTATCATTAGAATAGCACCATATGAGGCTTTATATGATTTTAAATATAAGACATCTTTATCTTGGATAGATATTGGTTAATGAAGATTACTAAAGCCAAATTAGAAGATGATTCCATTAAAAAGTTAGATTGATTAGAGATAGATTAATAGCAACACAAGATGGATACTGAAAGTAATATGATTACAAGCATTAGGTCTTGGAGTTTCAAGTTGGTGTTTTTATATTTATAGAAGTAAGCCCATTAAAAGGTGTGTGCAAGTTTGGTAGAGAAGAAAAATTAATTCAATGGTATCATTAGGCCATTTGAGGTAATTGTAGAGTTTAAAAGTCTACATATCAACTATTGCTACTAAATTATATGTTAGATGTTTATAATATATTTCATATTTCTTTAGTGAGAAAATGTATTACAGATGTGGCAAATAGAATATCAGAGAATGAAATAGAAATGAAACCTAATTTGACGTACAGAGAAGAACCTAATAATATTTTGGCTTATGATGTGAAACAGTTGATAAAGAAATAAATTCCTATGGTGAAAATACGATGGAGGCACAATGTTAATAGAGAAGCCAGCTTGAAAAAAGAGTTTGAGATGAGACAACTTTATCCATAACTGTTTGATTAACAGATGAATGTATTGAAATGGCAACAATAATATTTTTCTAAGGTGGGAAGATTATAATACTCACATGTATAATTCAATTTTATAAAATTACTACAATAACTTTATATGCTTGTTTGCTTGAAGTTTAGTTTCATATATGCATGCTTAATTAATAAAGTGCTCAAAAATATTTTTTTAAAGTGTCAATCCAAATAAGTTTAAGCTTTGAACAATTGTCTTAAAATATTAATAGAACAAAATTGATATATAATATTCAAGTGTATTTTTTGAATTCATTTTAAGTCTAATTTTGAATTCATCTTTACCATATTATAAAACATTTGACACTATTTTATAAACATTTTCTCTTATGTTTATGTACATTGTAAAAAATGAAAGTATGAAGCTGCTTATTTAATTTAAAATTTTTAAGAAAACTAATAAGTTTTAGCATCTATCATATATTTTGCAAACTATTTTTTATGAAAATGTTCTAAACATGTTTTAGTGTTTATTTATTATTTTTCTTAGAAATTTTGGGATTTTAGGTTTCAAGAATTGATGAGTTTATATTAAAGGCTATAATAAAAATAAAATAATTTGAATAATGACCATTATGTCCACAAAGATGTTGCAATGGGACATATAATTTACACTTCATACAAATCAAAGTCTATAATAAAGCTTTAAAATCATGCCAATAAGTGAAAGTTCTCCAAATCCACCTAATCACATAAAATTATGATGTCCGTTTGTATATAAATGCATGATAAGGTCAATTTGATATAAGTAATGAACTTATTGTCAAGTATAGCATGATCATGAATTGATATTATATTATTATTGACACTAAAAGTGTCAATATTGTATATGCTTTGATGCATGCGATTCATCAGTCTAAATTAGCTACTAAGTTACAATTATACTTGCCATTCTCAACCTTTCTCATTTGAACTTGACTAAATTAATATCCTTTACTTGACCTCTAGTCTGCTTCGAAAAGGTTTTAAGATATTTTTCCTTATCAATTCAATTTTAATTTTTATTCTTTATTTCTTTCAAGTGTTCTTCCTCATTATAGTTTAACTAGAAATCTTACTACATCCCTTAGCGAGACTTAGTAAAGACCATAAGAATAATATTTTAATCATTCAATTTCAAAATCATATCCTTTATGCCAATAGGTTTGACCTTTGCTAGTCTTAGAGCATGCATGTTTTCATAACCCTAATTGAACTTAAGGGATTTTATAGTGGCTTAAGTGCCACTATCTCTTACTCATTAGCTTAATTGCATTATAATGTAAAAGAATTAGTAATAAGCTATCTTGAGCTAAATCTATGGGCTTAGATTGGACATATAGTCAACCTAACGCTAATATCTTTTTGATCTTAAACTCATTTGAGAATTTAAATCAAATGGTCTAGTTTTTTAGCAAAACCCGGTATTGTCTGAGAGCTCACTTCAGAGGTATCAGTTAAAAGCATAAAACCTATATCATCTAGGTTGCTAAATTATAAGTGAACTGAACTGTGGTGTTTATTTTCGATTATGAGTATGAGGGGACACCACACAAATTTGAGGGTGTACTTATTGAGGTGATCGAGTATGACATCAAGGAATGGTGCACTATCTAGAAAGATAAAAATCACCTAATAAGGACTCCTAAGGCATGATGGGTCTTCGAATATACTAGAGGATTTTTCCCTACTTTACATGGATGACTAAAGCAGGGTTTATTTAAACCAGGTTCTAAAGTTTCTTATGGGGGCAAGCTCCCATAGTTAATTACATCCTAAGGAAAGTGAGTTCCTTAAGAATACTCTCGATTAAAATAGACAATTGTTGTCTCCAAAAATTTCAAAGATAGGACTATCAATAAATTGGCTATGTTTGGAAGATCAATCGGGATAGATAAAAAAGGAGAGACTGATTATCGAAGCCAAAGGGAGATGAGTAGGGAATGCTCATGAAACTATGAAACTTAGTGAGCATTCTAATATATCATATGGTTGAGCTTTATATGTTTGAAATTGAAGAGAATTATATTTTTGAGTTGACATTTTATTAGAAAACTAGGATTTATAATCCCACAATACAAGATTGTGAAAATGCTTAAAATGTGAGGATTTATGCTTGTAGCCTGAAGGAAACAGCTTCCTCAGATCCTAAATCTAGGGAGCTTTAGTGAGAGCCAAAGCATATTGTTGACCTCACTTTTGGAGTGAGCTCTTAACCTCCTCATCATAAATCTAGGACTCTTATAGACACTAAGATTCCTTAGTCTTAAGACACTTCTAGTGATTAGATGAATACTTAACATAACCCTAGAGACTCAGAAGAGTTAGCCATAGGAATAGGTTGTGCCTTAGGGATTTAGGAGGACTTGTCTACCTTATAGCCTAAACCCAATCCTTGCTTCCTTCTTCCAAACCAACCCTCAAATTTAAATCCAAATTCTAAAATCAAATCCAACAATCAAATGATTGAAACCCATGATTAAATTCAAACTCCAAATCCCTTCCTAAGCCTTTTGATTTTATCTTTTGGACTTAACATTAACCAAATTCAAATTAACCCCAATCCAATCAATTTTCTCAATTATCGAATTCAATCTTAAATAAAATCTCAATCCAAATTCCAAATCAAATCCAACTTCAAATGATTGAAGTCCATGATTAGATCCAAACTCCAAAATCTCTTCTTAAGTTATATGAACCCCCTTCATATGCTTAGCCCACCCAAATTTGGTTGGTTTCTTCATAAATATATCATTCCTTCATTTATATTCAAAAATATAAATGAAATCCAAATTCAAACTATTTAAATCAAATCAAAATAAATCAAATTGAATCAATTCCCAAGTCAAGCCCTTTTGACCTACATCCCCAGATTAGGTGAAATTTACTTCCAAATCACTTCAAACTCAAAGTGATTTTTGTATAACCCATTTATATTTTCATTTATTTTCACAAATATAAATGAAATATAAATTCAAATGGCCAAAAGCAAACCCAACTCAAATCAAATTCCCAATTTTAGTCATTTTAGCTAAATTCTTGAACTTGGCTAAATGATACCTAAATCAATTCAAAACTCATGGATTCCTTCATGATTCAATCATTCTTATAATCATTGACCATATACATAAACCACCATTATCAAACCAAACCCAAGTCAATCTAAGTCAAGTCCATGTTGACCTCTCTTGACTTGAAATTGCCATATGAACCAAAACCTATTTGGCTCCAAACCAACTACAATTAGATTTATATTTCAATCCTAGGCCCATGTGTGAGTTCAACTAAACTTGAATCAAATCAATTAACCCATTTAGGCTCACTTGACCTAAAGTGATATAAAGGAACCTTTTTGAGCCAAGTTCTAATCCAACCCAAATTGGATTGAACTAAGCCCATCTAAACCTCACAACATAATCAACAACCACCCTAGGGTGATCAATTGCCTTAAATTAGGTCAAATTAAGTCAAATCTAGCCTTTGACCAAGTCAACATTTAGCTCAAATGAAACCCAAACTAGCCAAAATCCACCATATGCTAAATTGATTAAAACCATTGATTCAAACTAACCCATAATCAATAATTGAACATGACCAAACCCTCACTTGAGCCAAACCAAGTCTAATTGGCCATTTGACCCAGGTTGACCCAAATTGGCCTAACAAGCCAAAATGGGTTAAATCATGATTTGATCCAAATTGATTGTAACCAATGGCTCAAGTTCATTCCAAATCACTTATTGAACTTGACCAAGCCATATGAACCCAAGTCAATTCAATTGGTCAACTTGATCAAAGCCCAAATTGACCTAAAGGGTCAAATTGGCCAAAATCTAAATTAAATCCAAATTAAACCAAACCAAAGCCTACAATTACTTTCAATCAACCAATTGAACTTGACTCAACACCCAACCCAACCCACCTAATTGTCTAATGATCCTCAAATCCAAACCTAGACCAAACCAATATAAATTAATTAAACCAAAATATCCCAAATCATCATTTGAACCTAGCTCAAGCCTTGGTTTGACCAATTAGTCAACCTAACCTAAATTAACCCAAATGAACCCATTTTGATCAAATGAAGCAAAATCACTCCAATCTAACTCATGGGATCCTAGGACTTGGTCAAACCTGACCCAAACATGTCCTGATTCATTCTTAAATCAGCCAAAATCTATAGTGGGCCCCACCAAGGGGATTAACCATTGGACAAACCATCTTTCTATTGGATCTTCATGCTAACAAGCAAAGTTGACTTCCCCATCACCATGGCAGCCTCCAAGCACTTAAGTGAGGCTCCACCTAACCCACCTAGCTCACCTAACCCACCCTATGTAGGCCAAGGACCAAGGGAGTTCAACTCATCCTCACTCAAACCAAATCGAGCACCCCATGTACAAAGTGAAAGGGAACTTTGCACACCAGCCTTAGAGGCTCCTCCCATGGCTCCCTCCACTCAAGTTGAGCCACGTGGAGTTGTACATGACTTCTCCAGTGCCCTGACGGTGTCCCGCTGGCTGAAATAAGCCAACCAATCCTGTCTATCCTTCACGAACATTTTCGGCCAATACTCCCCCCATTTTGAGTGGGAAATGAGTCATTTGGCATCATGTGAGTCCCCAAGCCAATTATGAAATCTCTCAGAGTGATTCCAAGCTTTCAAGAAGCCTCCCTTAATCAGATTTCCTCTTTGTGTGAGAAACTGAAAATAGGGTAGCCTTCCTTAGATCAATACTCCTCCACTTAATCAAACTTCAATTCCTTGCACCCACACCATCCTCATACTCCATCGAAGCCAACCGAATCATCTCCAAGCCTTTTCGAGCACCAGAGATCAGAGTTCAATCGGAGACAAAGCCTTTAAATATGTGGATTGGTCGACCAAGCACTCATCCCAAATCAAGCTCAAAGCTTCTCAGCAGGGCATCACCTCAACTAGGCGAAGCTACCTCCGTTGATCCCACCACCAGACATTAGCTCTGGTGAGGTAATTTTACAAATCAAGCCTTGCATGGAAAATAGCTTGGTAATTTGTGAAGTAAATTTGAATGTCATGAGTGTTTTGACCGTTAGATGCGTGTGTCTCCCCTCCTTGAAGGTGTGGGATCTATTTGGAGGCAATCCTAGCTCTAGCAAGCTCAGATCGAATGAGGAAAGATGGACGACATCCGTCTTTCACTGCTCACGAATAGGGTAGATCATGAGCCGTCCATTCGTCATGATCGAAGCGAATGGCTCTGATTAGATCCCACGTTAGATCCCTTGATTTCCTTTTTAAACTGTGGATCTGATCATGGTCGTTCGATCATAGATCAGACGATCCACGGAGTTAGCATGTCCATCACAACTGAAGTTAGCGATGGATGTGACAACTTAAATAGCCACTCCCATCATGCCACGTGGAAAGTGCTCCGTGCCAACCGCCACGTGGCCCGATGGGATTAAGGCTTAATTTGGGGTAATTAATCTATTTTTAAGGCTGAAACTTCTAAAAATCATAACTAATCCAAAAATTAAAAAAAAATACAAACTTGGGGTCATTTTAAAGATATTTTAGAGTAGAATCTAGGACAATTATTATTAATTGATTTTAAACAGTGATTTTGGCTTAATTAAGGTTTAATTGGAAATTTAATTAGCCTAATTATTCTTTAATTAATCACCCAATTGATCTCCAACTTTCTATGGATGTTTATGGAGATGAGCTCTGCCTCCCCTATTTTTGGGGTTTTATTGGTTGCTTTATTAGAGAAATCAATTGATTAAGCTTTAATCACTTTCTTAATTTAATTAGTGATAATTAGTGAATGAATAGTGATTTAATTAATTATTTAAGCCTACTTACCTCTGTTGAACAGTAAGGGAGCTTAGGGAATGTGATTGGGATATTTTTCCTAATTCATTTCCTAAGTTTTCTTCACTTTTGGAATTTGATTGGTTAATGATTAATAAAGTAATTAATTGCTTAATTAATTAATTAATCTCTAAGATAAAAATCAAAGCTTAAATGATAAAATATAGGACTTGGGGATTGAGATCAAGACCTCTTTCTTGACCTCTTTTCTTAAGTTAATTTTATTTCATTAATTGAACATGCTTAATTAAATGGATTAATAAGCTTAATTAACTTAATTTAAAATCCATTCATTCTCATCTAAGATACATTTAATTAATCTTGGGTAGCTCTTTGGGTGTTCAATAACCCAAAGTAATAGATAATGAAATTATGGTTAGCTCACATGTGTGACAAAACCATATAAGTAGTTAAGTGAGATCTCTTAAGCTTAATTAATTATTAATCATGAGCCAATTATATTAGACCCCTTTCATTTCTTAGGAGCATTGCAAATTTACTTTTCATGTAGTTGCATATCATATTGGCTCATTATTAATTAGTTAATTAACTTAAGGTGATGTAGGTAAGTGTTAATTAATTCACTTAATTCATACCTTAACCTAATTAAAACATAAAATTGACCTAAATATTCTTCATTAAATCAAATTAACTCACACATGGGGAATGTAATTAATATTAATAAACCTCTTTTACATTTTGTAAATCAAATCAAACTCAAAATTAAAAATATCATTAAAGAACTTTGGTTTATTTTAAATAACATTATTTTGTTTGATTGTCCTTAAGAATTAATTGAAATGAGTGAGATCATGTGCTTAAGTTCCTTTATTTCTTTCCAATCATGTTAAATGTTGTTTGTCATTTGTAATCATGCATTCATTTCTTTTAAAATTAACTAAATTAAATGATTTTTTATGTCAAATTGCATTTGTTGATTTAAATTAAAAATAAGTGTGGCTATTATTACTGTTAAATCAAAAGTTATCTTCAAAAGCCCATAAATCAATTATAATATATGGAGTGATGTTAATTACAAATATCTGTAAGTGTGCATGTGTTCATAATCTAAGATATGTAATATGAAGCTCTCTTTTCTTACCTTATATGGATTTTCATGAGATTTACAAATGTATAATTTATTTGAAAAGAACACAACATTTGCCTAAATCTGTTCCTATGTATCTCCATGCTAAGACTTAGGAAGAATTTCATATCACATATGTAAATCATATAATCAAATCAAATATGACTTCTTGCATGACTTCTCATTCTTGTGGTTCTTTTTGTACATTCATATGTATATAAGAAAAGTAATATATTAGTCTAGACACTCCGGGACTGCGAGGCTTTAAGTAGCTCCAAGTAAGTCTTGTACCTTACACCCCTAGTGTAGAACAATAGCACCGTACCTACTTAAAACTCTTATACATATGTATGTATGATATGACCAATGAATAAGAATCATAAATTAAATAAATAAAATACAACTTTTGCATGAGGTTTCCTATTATTATAGTTGCTTATACATCCATATGTATATAAGAAAAATGGTATATTAGTTTGGACATCCCGGTCATTTTTAAGTAGCCTAAGTAGTCTTGTACCTTACCTGTACAATAATGGCGTCGTACTTACTTGAAAATTTTATACATGTGAATGTGTACTTAGGTAAATCCCTTTTTTTATTAAAAAAAAGAAAGACATGCATTCATCATTCAATCAAATGAAATATTTAAATTCCAAATACACTTATTTGCATTCATCATTTAAGTGTGCTAAGACATACATCATGTGTATGTAGGTATTTAATCATATGCATGATATACATGATGGAAAGAAATGAATAAACATGTATTATGTGATAGCAATTCATTCTAATTGTTCTTAAGATGTATTTCTTATTAAATAAGATCATTTAGAGTGAACCTAAACTTAGGGTTAATTAAAATATGTAATAAGCCATTCACTAAAGAGAATTAAGCTAATTAAGTTTCTTTAGAAGTCACTTAAGATAGGGATGAAAGAGAGGACCCATCTCTTTATTCTCTTTATAACACTTAGTTGTTAAGTGTAAGCCATATGAAACAAAAGAAAATACTAAGTAAAATATTCAAATCAATTAAATCACTTAAAGAGAAATCAATCATTTATAAATTAAATCTTTCACACTTAGCAAAATTATAACTCTAAAGCCTAGTTAAGACAAACTACACAAGCCTTAATGCACACACATTAGATTAAATCACCACTTCTAGCTTTATATTAGAGTAGTATGTATTATAGAATTGGATGTTGATGAAGTATGTTGGGCTTATATTACTCTAATCATGTTTTTTGTAGGGGGTTGTGCTTAAGGGGCCACTATAATAAAAATATAAATGTTTTTTTTATCAGCATGTATCTTAGCCCCAAGCATAATAGGATAAGTTTGGTTACTGGGTGCTAAGTTCAAATTATTCATATAACTGCTTGGGTTGTATGGTGTGTTTAACTACATTTATTTTGCAGGTATAACTAGATTCAATTTCCTTCTTTTAATATAATTTTGCATTAGGATTAGGATAAGTGTTATGGGAGATTAGGATAAGCATCGGTTAGAAGACCAAGTCTTATATACTATGTGAAGCCTTTGGAGCAAGCACATATAAATCAAGTTAAAGGAGAATGGAGAATGGAGAATGAATACCCCCATAATATTCATCATTTGTAATTGTAACTATTCTCTTATAATCCAGGTTGTATAAGGGTAGAGCTCGGCTATCCACATTTTTTTTCGGGTTGTACGGTGGTACCCGACCGCACCAGCCTCTTATTCTTTTGCAATAGCTTTATGAAATTATTTGATATTTTATTTAGCTTTTACATTAGAAAAAGTATGTCTTTTCATAGTTTCTTTATGATTGGTGATTGTTGTATGACCTAAATGAGACTAGGCTCCTTGGATAAAAAATTAAAATTTTTTTAACCCAAACTAACAAATCATAACTAAATTTCCTAAAAATAACTCATAATCTTACATAAAAGCCTAGACATTAAATTAAGATAATAAAATATTCAGCAACCCCTTAGCTGGATGATTGTATGTTTAATATCATGCATATCATGTTCTTTCACTCTTGTTAAGAGAGGGCTTCCATCTTTTCTAGATAGTAAGGGCTTAACCTTTGAGAGCCTATGATAGAAGAATACCTGTTTCTCTTTTGATTTAGCCCATAATCAATTTCATCACGCATTTAGGCATATAAAATCCTATACCTTATGCTAAAATAAAGAGTCCAAATTAAAATATGTATATGATAAGATTTGCATTAGATTAAGCTATTTTTCATACCCCTCATGCTCAAGTCTCTTAAGAAGTGGTTTAAGGACTTAGTTTCTTTTTTAAATAATAACAACCTAGCCATCTTGCAAAAACATAAGACTTGCCTACATGGAATTGAAGCATAGAAGGAGTTAGCTAGCTGACACTCCAGGCGGTAATAAGTCCACCAGTCGGGTGGTTTCGCTAAAGCTCCCTAGATTTAGGATCTGAGGTTGTCATTTTTTTTGGGCTATAGGCATAAATCCTCACCTCTTAGACATCCTAACAATCTCGTGTTATTAGAGTATAAGTTATAGATTTCTAATAAAATATTAACTCAAACATATAACATCTCTTTAGTTTCAAAAATATAAAGCCCAACCATAGGATAGATTGGAATGCTCACCAGACTTTCTAGTATCATGAGCACTCCCTACTTATTTTCTTTAGTTTCGATAATAACTCTCTCCTTTTGATCCATCACACTTGATTTTCTAAAACACAATCAATTTGATAGTCCTATCTCTAAATTATTTGGAGATAATAATCATCCACTTTAATCGAGAGTATTCTTAAGGGATTCACTTTCCTTAAGATGTAATTAACTATGGGGGCTTGCCCCTATAGGAAACTTTAGAAGCCAGTTTAAATAAACCCTATTTTATTCATCCATGTAAATTAGGGGAAAAATCTCTGGTATATTCGAAGACCCATCATGACTTAGGAGTCCTTATTAGGTGATTATGTCCATCAGGTAGCTTTTATCTTTCGAGATAGTACACTATTCCACAATGTCATACCCGATCACCTCAACAAGTACTCCCTCAGATCTATGTGGTGTCCCCCTATATAAAAACCCAAAACAAAACACCAAAAATAAACACCATACACGTCCTAAATCTAAGTGAAAAATGGGTATATGATTTACCTCCATAAGAGAGGATAAATCACCCGACTGCTGGACTTACAACCGCCTAGAGTGGTAGCCAACTAACTCTTCCTATGCTTTATAACCATATGGTCAAGTCATATGTTTTGCAAGATGGTTAGGTTGTTATTATTTAAAAAGAGACTAAAGTCCTTAAACCAATTTCCTAAAGAGACTAGAGCATGAATGATATAAGTAATGACTTAGTATAATGCAAATCTTTTCAAATTTTATTTGTATTTGATAGTTCATTTTGACAAAGGCTTTGGGATTTTTGTATGCCTAAATGCATGATGAAGTAGGTTATGGGCCAAATCCAAAAAGAAGAGGGTGAAGCCCCGTCAGAAGTTGCTCTCATAGATTGCTTGCCCTACATGCAGAACCTCATTTTATAAGAGTGGTAGAAGATGGATGTATGATATTAGACATACAATATTTAGCTAAGGGATTGCTAAATCTTTTAATTATCTTGATTTGATGCCTAGACTTTACGGTGAGATTATAAGTTGTAGAAAATTTTAGTTATGAGTTATAGTTAGGTAGAAAATTTATTTTTCCCAATAGCCTAATCGCATCCAGGCCATACAACAAATAGCAATCATAAAGAAACTATAAAATGACATGCCATCTCTAATGCACAAGCTAAACATAACATCAAATATTTTATAGCTACCGCAAAAGAAGAAAAGGTCGGTGTGGTCGGGTGCCACCGTACAACCCGAAAAAAAGGGTAGTGAACTCTACCTTTATACAACCCAGATTATAAAAGAATAATTATAATTAAGGATGAATACATGCTATGGTGGCCTTCATATTCTTTCTTCGCATCTCCTAGATTTCTTCATTTGGGTTTACTTGCTCCAAAGGCATCACGAAGACCTCCTAAGGCAAAGCCTTCTAGCATCTGCTCATCCTAATCCTAATTCCTAATGCACAATTACATTAAAAATAACAAAAGTAAATCTAACTACACATGCAAAATAAGTATTAGCTAAATACATCACATATAGCCCAAGTATTTATATGTATGATTTAGACTTAGCAGCCTACACATGGGTAATCAAGTCCACCTGTCCTAATTTAGATTATGCTTAGGGATTAAGAAACCTGTAAAAGAGAGCATTTATATTTATTTTAAGAACCCATTAAGCACAATCTCCTACAAAAAATATAATTAGGCTAATAATAGCCTAACATCTAGTTTACGAAGTATACACCCTAACATTCATTCTACAATAATACATCACAAAATAAATATTCATCAAATCATGCACCACTCTAGCATAAAGCTAGAAGTGGTGACTTAATTTAACATGTGTATTAAGGCTTGTGTGGTATGTCCTAACTAGGCTTTAGAGTTAAGATTTTCTAAGTATATAAATGTTCAATTTAAAGGATAGTTTTACTTCAAGTGGTTTAATTGATTTGTAAATTTTACTTAATATTTTCTTTTATTTCGTTTGACCTACACTAAACAACTCAGTGTTATAAAGAGAAGGAAAGAGAGGATTACTCTCTTTTATCCCTACCTTAAGCCAAATCTAAAGCCAATTAATTAATCAATTCCTTTTAGTGAATAACTTATTACATATTTTAAATTAACCATAAGTTTAGGTTTATTTTAACTAAACTCATTCAATAAGGAAGGCATCTTAAGATTAATTGGAATGAATTACTATCACATAACACATGTTTGTTCATTTCTCTCCATCATATATAGCATACATATGATTAAGTCTTAAATATACATATACATGCATTTTATATCTTAGCACACTTAAATGATGAATGTAAGTACTTATACTTGGAATTGATGTTGTAATTAGTTAAATTATTTTGTCATATTAATTTAAAGCTCTATCTAAATTCTTATATAAAATAATAAGAAAAGAACTCTAAACCATATAACTAATCAACCCAACCACTTGAACAAAATATGGATGCATGTCTTTTTAATAGAAAAAAGGAGTTTTCATTTATTAGCTAAATACATATTCAAATGTATAAAAGTTTTAAGCAAGTATGTCACCATTGTTCTGCACTAGGGGAGTGAGGTAGGAAACTCCTTGGGGCTACTTAAAGTCATGCATTCCTAGAATGTCCAGATTAATATACCCGCTATTGTTATATACATATGAATGCATAAACAACTATAAGAATAGAAAACCATGCAAAAGTAGAATTTATTTATTTGATTTATTTATGTAAATGAATCAAAGTAATATCCCAATTCTAATGTCAAAATGCATAAGAATGAAATCATAATGGCCGCCATTGTTGCATGGGGAGTAAGGGAATCTCCTTAAAGTGGTTCTGGAGGTCCAGACTAATATTCCCATTAGCATTCAAACTTATGCAAATCAACATATGAATGTAAAAAAGAGACTTCACTTCATACACTAGGCTTATATGCACATGTACTTCAAAAGCTTACTATCACATATACATAAATAAGCTTAGTTAAAATAAACCAAAATTTCCTAAAGTCATTTTGATTTCATATTTGATTTGATTTAAAAGATGTGAAAGAGGTTTGTTAACCCTAAACTCATTCCCCTTGTGTGATTTAATTTGATTTAATGAAAAATAATTAAATTGATTTTATGGCTTAATTAAGTTGAGATACGAATTAAATCAATTAATTAAACCCTTACCTCTATCACCTTAAGTTAACTAACTAATTAATGATGAGCCAACAAGATATGCAACCACATGAAAAGTAAATCAATAATGCTCCTAAGGAATGAAAGGGGCCTAATGCAATTGTCTCATAATTAATATTTAATTAAGCTTAAAATTTGATTAATTACTTTTATGATTTTTTCACACATGTAAGCCAATCATAATTTCATTAAATTCCTTTAGACTATTAAACATCTAAAGAACTACCCAAAGTTAATTAATCAAAGTTAAGAATGATTTAAATTTTAAATTAATTTAATTAAGCCCTTAATTGGTTAATTGAATCCTTTGATTATGTCTTTAATTAGGATGATGAAATTAACTTTGGGAAAGAGATCAAAGAGGAGTCCTCAATCCCAATACCTAAGTCATTTCAAATAATCAATTGGGCTCTAAAATAATTAGATTCCCTTCTCTTTTAATTGATTAATTAAGTGGCTAATTAATTACTTAAGCTTTAATTAATTTGAAATAAATGAAAAGGTTTAATGAAACGGTCATAAGGAAACCCAAACCACTTCCCTAAGGCTTTTCATTATTAACATATGGCAATAAGCTTAATTAATTAATTAATTAATATACTGTTCATTTACTTAATTATCATTAATTAAGATAAAAGTGTAATTAAGGCTTAATTTATTGATCTCACTAATTAACTATCCAATAAATTTCAAAAAAAGAGAGGGGAGATAGAGGTCATCCCCTAGACATCTATGAAAAGTTCGAAATAATTAGATAATTAATCAGAGAATAATTAGGCTAATTAAAATTTTAATTAAACCTTAATTAAGCAAAAAATATTATTTAAAATTAATTAATAATAATTTTCTTGGATTTTTCTCTGAAATACCTTTAAAATGAACACTCATTTATATTTTTTTGGATTTTTCTATAATTAGTTATGAATTTTGAAAGTTTTAGCCTTAAAAATGGATTAATTAACCTAATTAATGCCATAATCCTGTCGGTGCCACGTGGCTGGTGACTCAGTGCACTGACATGGCATACTTTCCATGTGGCATGATGGGATTGGATATTTAAGTTGTCAAATCAGGATGATGAATCAGATTGCAATGGATGTGCTTTCCTGTGGACCGTCTAATCTAAGATCGGACGACCACGATTAGATCCATGGTTTTCAAGAAAAATCAAAGTATTCTACGCACGATTTGATCAGGATCATCCATTCCGGTCATGCTAAATGGATGGTCCGTGATCTGTCTCCTCTTGAGTGGTGATAGACAGAGACTGTCCATCATTCATCGCTTGATCTAAGCTCACCCGAGCTTGAATGGAGATCAAATTGATCCCACACCATCAAGAGGAGGAGACAAACACATCCAACAGTGAAAATCTCATGACATGGAACTTTGCTTCACAAAACACCAATATATTTTAAGCTTAAGGCTTGGTTTCAATGGCACACCTCACCGAAACTTATGACCAGCAGTTCCAACAATTAATGAAGCTTCATTTGGTAGAAACAAAGCCCTGTTGAGCGACAGGAGCTTTGATTTGAGGTGGATTGCTCAGAAGAATAAAGCACGAGGTGGAGGTGGTCGGCTTTGATCGAACTCCACCCTTTGATCATCGGGAAGCTTGGGGGATGATTCATTCTTGCTTGTTTGGCTCCAAGAATGGTGTGTGCAAAGTTAATTTCACTTTGGTGGAGGTTTGAGCAAATGACAATCAGATTGAGGCTCCCTTATTTTGGTTTTTTGTAAAATTGAGAGAGGAGAAGTTGGGGAGCTTGGGAAGCCTTGGAAATTGCTCTGGCATGTGTGTTCTTGGCTGTTAGGGTTAAATCAAGTGCGTGTGTGTTGGTTTGAGTGAGAATGAAGGGGTATACTCCCCCATTCTTTAGATCGGACAGCTAGCCTCATTTGGCCATTTTGATCAAATGGCCATCAAGGGGAGCTCGATTTGGGCAGAGAATCATGTTAGCGGGCTTCCTGTGAGTGGAGGAGGATGTGTGAGTGGCTGTCATGGGAGTAGTGGGTGTCTTATGGCTTTCCAAGTGTTCCAATAGAAATGGGGAGTTGATTTCACCTCCCCATGAGTCATGGCAGACCCAACCACCCTTGGGTCAGGTTAACCAGTGTCCTTGGTGCCTAAGTGGACCAATGGATGGGTGCTAAGTGGCCAAGGAAGAGAAATGACCATTCCCCCAAGTGATTTGCCTCATGTGATGCCCTTAGCCCAAGGGTATCTTCATCATTTGGCAATGGATTTGATTTGGGTAGATTTGAAATGGGTCAAAAGTGGGTTAGCCTTAATTTCAAGTGATTTGAAGTTCATTTTATTTGATTTAGCTTGATTTGACCTATTTAGGTCAAATTGGTTTAGTCAAGTCAAGTTGACCAGTCAAATTAGGTCCAAGAGTCAAGTTCACATGATCATTTGGAGTGGTTTGGTTCAATTGATTTGTATTGGTTTGACTTAGGTTTGGTTTTGGTTCATTTGGATTCAAATGGGTCAAATGGGTCAAGTTGACCAATTTGGCCAATTGGGTTGGGTTAGGTGTTGGTTCATGTTCAATTGGTTGATTGAAATTGATTGTAGGCTTTGGTTTGATTTAATTTAGGTTTAATTTGGATTTTGGCCAATTTGACCTTTTAGGCCAATTTGGGCTAGGTTAGGTCAAGTTGACCAATTGGTCAAATTACATTTAATCATGGCTTTGGTCAAGTTCAATAATCAATTTGGAGTGAACTTGAGCCATTGGTTGTAATCAATTTAGGTTAAATCATGATTTGACCCATTTAGGCTATTTAGGCTAATTTGGGTCAAATGACTAATTGGACTTGGTTTGGCTCAATTGAGAGTTTGATCATGTTCAATCATTGATTATGAGTTAGTTTTAATCAAGGGTTTTAATCAATTTGATATATAGAGGACTTTTAGCTTTTTTAGGTTTCATTTGGCTAAGGGTTGACTTGGTCAAAGGACCAAGTTGATTTGATTTGACCCAATTGAGATAATTGATCATCCTAGGGTGATTGTTGATCATGTTATGAGGTTTGGATGACCTTAGTTCAATCTAATTTGGGTTGGATTAGAACTTGGTTCAAAAAGGGTTCTTTAGGTCACTTTGGGTCAAGTAGACCTAAATGGGTCAAATGGCTTGATCATGGCTTAATTCAAGTTTAGTTTGGTTTATGCATGGATTTAGGAAGAAAATATAAATCCAATTGCAATTGGTTTGGAGTCAAATGGATTTTGGTTCATATGATAATTTCAAGTCAAAAAGAGTCAACATGGGTTTGACTTGAGATGACTTGGGTTTGTTTGATAATTGTAGTTTATATTTATATTTGGCTAAACAATTGAAGGAATGATTGAATCATGAAGAAATCCATGGGTTTTGAGTTGATTTGGATGTCATTTGGTTAAGTTCAAGGAAATGGCTAAAAAGGCTAAAATTAGAAATTTGATTAGATTTGGGTTTGGTTTAGGCTATTTGGAATTATATTTCATTTATATTTGTGAATATAAATGAAGATATAAATGATTCATGAGAAAATCACTTGAGTTTGGAATGATTTGGAAGCAAATTTGACCAATCTTAAGGATGTAGGCCAAAAGGGCTTAAGTAGGGAATTGATTTAGTTTGATTTCATTTGGCTCATTTGAATTTGGATTTCATTTATATTTGTGAATATAAGTGAATGAATGATTGATTAATAAATAAATAAACCAAGTTTGATTTGGTTTAAAAGGCTGTTTTTGGCTAAGCACATGAAGGTGGTTCACGAAGCTTAGGAAGGGATTTTGGAATTTGAATTTGATTTTGGGTTTCAATCATTTGATTTGGGACTGATTTATGATTTGGATTGAATTTGATATTGAATTTATATTTGAGAAAACCAATTGAATTGGGGTTGATTCGAATTTGGTTAAGGCTAAGTCCATAAGGCAAAATCAAAGGGCTTAAGAAGGGTTTTGAAATTTGAATTTGAATTTGATCATGAGTTTCAATCATTTGATTTGGAATTGATTTATGATTTGGATTTGAATTTGAGGTTTGGCTTGGAGGAAGGAAGCATGGATTGGTGAGCTAGGGCAAGTTTCTCCTAAGTCCCTAAGGCATGTCCCATTCCCAATGGCTAACCCTTCTAAGTCTCAGGCTTAGGTTAAGTGTTCACCTAATCACTAGAAGTGTCTTAAGAACTCTTAGTGTCTACAAGAATCCTAGATCTATGATGAGGAAATTAAGAGCTCACTCCAAAAGTGAGGTCAACATGATCTCAATTGATCATGGGAGTAGACTAGGAACATTTAAAACCCTTATCTAACCTAATAAGACCTAGTTAGGTCAATTAAAATCTATATCTTATGAAAAATTAATTCACTTTGTTTAATCATTTACTTTAGTCCCCAATAGATTAATAATAACCAAGTAAATCCATGTAAACCTTTGGAATAGTCTAATTAGACTAGCTAACCAAACTATAACCAAATGGATATAAGTAACCTAATTGATCAAATAGACTATTTCTAAAGCTTTAGTATTAAATAAAGATATCAACTATGGATAACTTGATCTTAATTGACATTCAAATATGCTACCTAATTCACCTAACCCAAATGACTAAGATTTATTTGATCAATTCAACTTAATTAAGCTAAATTATTTTTAAATACTCTTTTAATTAATTAATCATAGTTGACTTGAGCTTGATTAACCTTCGACTAAGCCTAATTTAATTTATTGATTCATTTGACCCAAATAGACCTTTAGGCCAGATAAGTCGATTTGATCAAGTTGATTTAAATTAATGCTTCCATATTACATGACCGAACTCCCCATAAGTAATGGAAGCTTAATTGCACCATTGCTATGCTGACTTGATAAGCAAAAATGTGCTCTAGATTTTAATAATTAGAAATTACACTAATAGTTTATATAGTCTATACATGAGATAGGAGTACCATTATGATCATGGATCAAGCAAGTGAATATAGTTCTATAACTTTAAAAAAAAAATGTAATATGCTAGTCATATGAGAGCCATTCAACATGAACTATTGAAATTTTTAAATCAAGAAAAGAAGTGAGATCAAACAATTTGCTTCCATTGGGCAAGACAAAGAAGTGAGGAAGATTACAGAGAAAGAAGAAAACTATGGAAAGCTTTTCAAAGATTCAATGACACTTTCAATAGCATAAAGTTATTTTGAAAGCTTTAATCAACAATATATAGCCTATTCTTAGTAAAGATATCAATGATAATCAAATCAACATTAAACAACCTTTCTATTTTTCATCATCACTATTTTTAAATATTTGTAATAAATAAATTTTAAAAATATTATATAGTCACCCCAAGACAATAATCTCAAAAAAAAAAAAAAAAAAAGATAAATGAAAATAATGATTAAGTGTTTTTTATTTTATCTAGAATTAAGATAATACATTTTTTTTTAGAAATTTACATTAAGCAACTTGTATTTGACCTATCATTAGATAGAAATGATAAGAAAAAAATTGCAAAGAAAGGTCAAAGTGACTTTATATGAAATCTTTCTACTCTAGAAAGTCATTTAAGAATGAGCTCACAACAAATATAAAGTTATTTTATCCTTATTAACTCCAAGTCTAGGCATCTAAAAATCATTTCAACTCTTAGCTCTGATACTTCTTGACACAAAGAAGTGACTTCAAAAAATGATGAATTATCCTTGGCAAGTTTCTCTTCAAAGTCAACTTTTAAGCTTCACTACTATTCTTTATAGAATTTAGAGATGACTACTATAGATTGGTTCCGCTTTATAAATCTTTGGCTAACTTCAGAAATATTATTTCAAATAATTTTCTTGGTGAATTAGAAGTTGCACTATAATCATCTTGAGAATTTACTCAAAAAGTTGAAGTTGAACTTTTCACTTTTTAGTAGTCATCTCAATAATTTTCAGTTTGGTATCCATAATTCAACTAGTAGAGTTTGAAAGAGTTCCCTAATCCTTTTCAACAACTTCAGTAGGTTTTCTTGGAATGTTTTCAAAATTGTTTCTTTGTTAAAAAAATGTCTCTTTTATATTTCTCATCCTACATGTCAAAGATTTAAGAAGAGGCAATAAATTTTTATGAAGTTTCTCAACAAGATTGGGACAAAATTTATCCAAGATGTAGTGGAAGAAAGAAACTCTTAATTGGAATTATTAGGTTGACATCTATTCTTAACTCATCATTATTAGTTGAGTTGACATGAATTCCTGGTTGAATAGCATTTTCCTGACCAACTTTATTTCTTAGTTCTTCTAAGCTTGACAGTTGACTTCATTTCTCTATACATAAATAATTACATGGACATTAATTTTTTCATCCATAATTTCACTCACAGAAAAATAACATATATAAATAAAAAAAAATGTTATTTTTGACCTCACTTTTCAAGTTAGTTCTCAACTTTCTCATAATAGATCTAGGACTCTTGTAGACACTAAGAGCTCCTTAGTCTTAAGACCTAAGTCAAGCCCAAGCTAGCCAATTTGTCTTGAAAAACTTCAAATGAGCCAAACCCCATTAGACTCCAAATTGATTATAGTTGGATTTATATTTCAATCCTAGGCACATATATGAGTTCAACTAAATTTGGATCAAGCAAAAATCAAACCAATTGACCCATTTAAGTCCACTTGACCCAAAGTGACCTAAAGGGCCCTTTTGAACCAAGTTCTAATCCAAGCCAAATTGGATTGAACCAAGGCCATCCAAGCCTCATATCATGATAAAAAATCACCCAAGGATGATCAACCACCTTGAATTGGGTTAAACCAAGTCAACTTGGTCCTTTGACTAGGTCAACCTTTAGCCCAAATGAAACATAAACAAGCTAAAATCCATCATACACCAAATTGATTGAAATTATTGATTCAAACCAACTCATGATCAATGTTTGAACATGACCAAACCCTCAATTGAGCCAAACGAAGTCCAATTGACAATTCGACCCAAGTTGACCCAAATTGATTGCAACCAATTGCTCAAGTTCCTTCCAAATCAATTATTGAACTTGACGAATGCCATAACCAAGCCCAATTTCACCAATTGTTCAACTTGACCCAACTTAGTTTAAATTGCCCTAAATGGTCAAATTAGCTAAAATTCAAATTAAATCCAAACCAAATAAAACTAAAGCCTACAATCATTTTTAATTACCAATTTGAACATGAACCAACACCTAACCCAACCCAATTTGGTCAATTTGGTCAAATTGATCAACTTGACTCATTTGACCCATTTGATTTCAAATGAGCCAAAATCAAACCTAAGTCAAACCAACCCAACTCATTTGAACCAAAACTCTTCAAAAAAAAATCATTTGAACATGACTCAAGACTTGGTTTGACTTAATTTGATCAATTGATCAACCCAACCCAACATGAACTCATATGAACCTATTTGACCAAATGAAGCCTAAGCACTCAAAATCAACTCATGAGATTTTGATGGCTGGCCAAAGCTAACCCAAATTGACCCTAGGTCAGCCCAAAGTCAACCCATAAGCCAAGTGGGTCCCATCCAAGAGGGTTAGCCATTGGACGAACCACTTTGCATTGGATTCCTTCCCCCATTTGGCAAAGTCCACTCTCCCATCACTTGGGCAGCCATCCAATTTCCAAATGAAGCATGCCTAACCTTCCTAGCCCATTCTAAGCACACTAGAACTTGCCATGAACCAAGGGGAGGTGAGTTAACTCACCTCCCATGAAAATTGAGCACCCCATGAACAAAGGAAAGAAAAAAATCTTCCCATATCAGACATTAAGCCACCTCCTAAACCTTCCCCCACTCCTGGTGAGCCATGTGGCCTTGATGGAGACAATTCTGGCAGTCTAATGGTGGTTGGCCGGCGAGAAAATGGGATTGAATCCTATCTGTCCACCTTAGCAATTGAGGGGGTATACCCCCTCAATTCGAATAGGAATTGCATCATTCATCTTCGTTTGAGCTAGAGAGAGTGAAGGAGAGTCTCCCACAACCATTCCCAAAGCTCCTAAGCTCCCCCATTCTTCTCCCTTCTCAGTTTTATGCTAAACTGAAATAGTGGAGGTTGATTTTGATTTAAGCTTTCTCATTTCACCACAAAACTTCAAACTTTTGCACACACCTTCCACGCACGATATCAAAGTAATCCAAATCATTTCCTAAGATTTGAAGCCACCAGAAGCTCGAGTTTGATCAATACCGAAGCTCTAAAGTGTGTGGATTGGTCATCTGAGGGATCTACTCCAAATCAAGGACCAAGCTTCCCAACAGGACTTCATCTCTACTATACAAAGCTACCTCTGTCAATCCCACCACTTGTGTTGAGCTCCGACGAGGTAATTCTTCAAAATTATAGCCTAGGTGATTTTTGGTTGGTCTTTTATAAAATAACTATGTATGTCATGCAATCTTAGTCATTGGATGTGTTCCTCTCATTCCCTTGATGGTGTGAGATCATTGTGGAATCAATCCAAGCTCTGGTGAGCTTGGATCGAACAGAGAAAGACGGATGACATTTATCTTTCGTCGCTCGCAAAGAAGAAAGATCATGGGCAATCCATTCGCCGTGATCGGAACGAACGATCGTGATAAAATCATGCTTAAATCCCCAAATTATTCCCTCTAAATTGTAGGATTAATTATGGTTGTTTGATCTTAGATCATACGGCCCATGAGAAAGCACGTTCACCATCGGCTGACTCAGCTGCGCGATGTGACAACTTTAATACCCAATCCTATCGTACCATGTGGAAAGCACATCACGCAGCATGCCACATGGCACCGACGGGATTAGGGCTTTAATTAGGGTTAATTAATCCATTTTTAATGCTAAAACTTTCATAATTCATAAATAATTATAAAAAAATACAAACAATAGCTCATTTTAAAGGTATTTCAAAGAAGAATTTAATAAAAATATTTCTAATGGATTTTGAATAGTAAATATAGCTTAATGTTTAATTAAAAACTTAATTAGCCTAATTAATCTCTAATCTCTCAAGTGATTGATCCCAAAATTTATGAGAATCTTTGTGACGATGACTTGTGCCTCCTCAAATTTTTTGAGAATTTATTACTTGTTAAATTAGGAGGATAGATTGACTAAACCCTAATTATCCTCTTCACTTCATTAAGGGGTGATTAAGCATATAAATAGTGATTAATTAATTATTTAGACTCCCTAATCACTGTTGAATAGTAAGGAGACTTAGGGAAGTGGATTGGAGCCTCTCTACAAATCCTTTCTCGAATTTTTTCTCTCTTTTCAACAAAAGTCCTAATTATTAATTAATTGACTAATTAGAAACTTAATAGCTAAATTGAAATTCAAATCACATTAAGTTATGCTTAATCTACTGGATGGATTATGAAAATAGGTGGGGACCTCTTTTCCTACCTTTTCCCTTAAGCCCATCTCATTTCAAGATAATTATTAGCTTTGGTTATTCTCTTTTTAGGAGAGGTGAATTGATGGATCATTGGTTTAATTGGTTTGAAAAATCTAATTAAATCTTATTTTTTCTTAATCCATCTTGCGTAGAATTTTAGGTGTTCAAGAACCTAAAGAAACTTAATGAAATTATGATTAGCTCACATGTGTGAGAAAATCATGAAAGTAATTAAAATGGTTCCTTAAAGCTTAATTATTAAAAAAATTATGAGCTAATTGTATTAGGCCTATTTCATTTCATAGGAGCATTGATATTTACTTTTCAATTCATTTGCATATTAGATTAGCTCATGATTATTTAATCAAATTACCTTAAGGTAACATAGGTAAGGGTTAATTAGTTGATTTAATTCACATCTTAACCTAATTTATCCATAAAATCAACCTAATTTCTTTTCCTTAAATCAAACTAATTACATATAGGGAATGTGATTAGGATTAGAACCTCTTTCTCACATCTCTCTTAAATCAAATTAAACATAAAACCAAAATTTCCTTTAAGAAATTTTGGTTTATTTTAAATAAGCTTATTTAATGTGATTGTCCTTAGGAATTAGTTGGATCAAATGAAATTATATTCTTGTGTTTCTTTATTTATTTCTAATCATATTAAAATGTTATATGCCACTTGTAGTCATGTATTAATTTCTTTCAAAAAAATCAATTAAAATAAATGATTTCTTTTATGTCAAATTTGCATGTGTTAATTAAAAATATATGTGGCTATTATCACTATTGAATAGAAAATTATTTTCAAAGTATATAAATCAACTATAACACATAGAGTAATGATAATTATGAGTATTTATAAGCTTGTATGTGCTTACAATTTAGAGCATGTGATATGAAGTTCTATTTTCTTTAATATTCATGAATTTACATAAGGATATGAATATTAACAAGTGTATAGTTCATTTGAAAAGGACACAACACTTACTTGGGTTCATTCTTATGCATATCAATGTTAGAATTTAGATAGAATTTTAGTTTACATGTATAAAGAAATCAAAATACAATTCTTGCATGATTTCCATTCCTATAGTTGTTTGTACACTCATGAGTATTTAAGAATTGCGGGTATAACTAGTCTGGAAACCCGGGGATACACGACTTTAAGTAGCTCCAAGGAGGTTCCTATCTCATTCCCCTAGTAAAATAATGGTGAAGTACTTGCTTATAACTTTTATACACTTGTGTGTGCATTTGGGTAATGAATGAAAATCTCACCTTATTCTATATGCATAATTCATATATATATATATATAATTTTTGCATGATTTTCTATTCTTAGAGTTATTTATACATCCATATGTATTTTATAATAGCGGGTATAACTACTCTGGACACCTAGGGATGCACGACTTTATGCATGACTTTAAGTATCTCTAAGGAGGTTCCTACCTCGTTCTATTGGTCAAACAATGACGAAGTACTTGCTTAAAACTTTCATTTATTTGAATCTAAAAAATAGATCCTCCTTTTCTTTTAACAGTCTGGGGAATGGAAGCGAACTTCCCTTTAGTTTTCCCGAAATGACCTTTTTTTTTAACCTATTTATAAAGAACTCCAAAAAATAAAATATAAAAAGGCAAAAAAGAGATTTTTGCAAGTTCTAAAATTTTTCAATAAAAAAATAAAATCCTTTTTAAAAGTTATAAAAGAAAAAACAAAAGGAGTCATAAAAATAGTTTGAGTTATCAACCTAATAATGAAAAAAACTGGAGAAATTAAATCCAAATTTCTTATTTGAATTGAGGATAAAAAAAGTATATGAACCGAATGAAAATAAAAAATATTTCAAAAGAAATAATAAGATTCTTCAAGAATCGTTCGTTATAAATCGAACAATGGATTAGTTAAATTATTCACTAATAAAGAAGAATTAAAGAACTTTCTGATAAAACAATCAAAATCAAGAATCAAATTGAACGAACCGCAAAAGACAAGAAAAAAAATAGTTATAATTTATGATAATAAAAGATCGGGATCACAAAAATATTTTTGGAAACATGAAAAAAGAAGAATATCCGATTAATTCGTAAATCACACTACTTTATTAAATCATTCATTGAAAAAATATACATATATATTTTGCTATGTACCATTCTCATTTCTAAGATAAATACACAACTTTTCTTTAAATCAACAAAAAAGATCTTTAATAAACCCATTTACAACAATGAAATAAATAAAGAACAAGAAGGAATTGATGAAACAAATCAAAATACAATGAATGTTATTTTGACTATAAAAAAATTGTTTTCAAATAAGGGTTGTGATCACAACAATGGAGCTCTCAACAAATATAGTGATAGCAATATATTCGATCCTACATGCTGATTCTTCCCCCAACTGACAAAGAGATCTTAGCAGAATTGCCACATATGAAATTGAGCACATTTTTGCAAAGAAATACCCCACTTGTTTCGGTCACAAATTGGGAGAATTTACACCTAATCACTTTCGTGAGACACGCGAGAAACGATAATAAATCTTATCGTTAGTCATTCTACTAAGTATTCATGCAAAAATCCTTATCTTATATCTTAAGAGTCTTTATCTTATAGTAAGAGTAGAGATATATTTATTTTCTTTTTCATAAGACATAGACTTTTCGATTTATCTTATACTATGCTTCACCTAGGCACTTATCATTCATTGGGGATAAAGAACTAAAAAAATTTGAATAGAAGCAAAAGTTTTAGCTCAACATATATATGTCTTTCAAAGCACTAAGAGTAATTGATCGATATGGGACGTTTATGAGGAAACACTCATGATACTAGAACTAATGCCTTATTGGGCATCTCATCCAATTTTAAAATTAGTTTATTCTACAAAGAAAATGCTAGTCATAATATGGGTTTAAATGCTGATTTATTTATTAGTAAAGCTGAAGTCAATAGAGGTGCTATTGTAAAAAAGTTAAAACCCCGGGCTCGAGGACATAATTATTTGATAAAAAAATCACTTATCATCTAAAGATTTCTTTAAAATCTAAAATTTAGATTCCTATTTAGAAAAAAAATGGATGGAAAAAGAATATAAAAATATGGGACAAAAAATAAATCCACTTGGTTTCAGACTTGGAACAACTCAAAGTCATCATTCTTTTGGTTCACAAAATCAAAGAATTTTTCCATGGGTCTACAAGAAGATGAAAGAATACAATTGTATTAAGGACTATGTAAAAGAAAAAAGAAAATATCCTCTGTTTCAAGGAATTGCCCATATAGTAATTCAAAAGAATAGATTTGATTCAGTCATAATCTATATTGGATTTCCCAACTTATTAATAGAAGGACGACACGGAAGTCAAGAATCAGATGAATGTACAAAAAAAGTTTTATTATGTAAACCGGAGACTCAATATTGCTATCACAAGAATTGAAAAGCCTTATGGACAACCTAATATTCTTAATATATAGCTTTACAATTAAAAAATAGAGTCTCATTGAAAAGGCAATGAAAAAAACTATTGAATTAACTGAACAAACAGATACAAAAGGAATTCAAGTGCAAATTGTAGGACGTATCGACAGAAAAGAGATTGCACGTATCGAATGGATCAGAGAAGGTAGGGTTCCCTTACAAACAATTCGCGCTAAAATTGATCAATATTCCTATACAATTATAAGTATCTATGGAGTCTTAGGCATCAAAATTTGGATATTTGTAAACCAAGAATAATGGACCTTTCTTTATCTCGCCATTTTGCTCATCGATAAAAAAGATTTAGAAACTCTTTTCTTATTTTTTTCTTAATCAAAGAAAAACAAACAATTATAATTCTATAAGGTTGAATAAAAATTTGATTTACCTTTTGATTTCATTTAGATTTTATATATATGCTGTGACTCGTTAGTTTTTTCTTTAGAGTTTAGAATTTAGATTGAAAAAAGAAACAGTCTGACCCGACTATAAACTTAGTAACTATCAAAACTCAAGAAACTCAAAACTAAAAACCAACTTATTGCTTCATATTATCGAGATCCCAAGAAAAATACTATATGATAATCGATCATATAGTTGTAGCAACTGAAATTCTTTTAATAAAAAATAAATCTAATATGAATTGTGAAAAAAAAAGGGGGATGTGGAAAAATGGAAGGATGATAGAAAGAGAGAATAAATATATCAATGATATATGATTCCCATATGTATGATTTATGAAGAATTAACCCATAAAAAAATAAAAAAAAGACAGTGTTATAAAGCATAAACATCAATATATAATAAAAATAAAAAATACCTAATTACAATAGAATAAGAAATATACAAATAAAAAATAGAAACTATAGAAGAAAATAAATTAAATAAATGAAATTAAAATAATAATCTAAATAATTTAAAAATAATTTAATCAATATGGATAATATTGGCTATTATGTAAGATATCAAAGATAGAAGCATAGAAAATCTAAATAATAGAAAATAGAGAATTGATATGACCCTGAAAATTTCACTAGTCGAAGCACGAATCTTGATGTCGAAAGCAATGTGATTCTGAATCAAGATTAACCGAGATCAAGCGCTTATTATCAATCGACCCTTAAACATAGAGTATTTATAGTCAAATCGAGCGTCTCGACGAGCCGGATCTAATGAGCCCAAGATCTCATAATTTTGACTTCATTTGAGCATTCAAATACACAAAATACATCATATGATCAAAGGAATTATTTTGAGCCGTCCGATGGAGAGGAGTGGTTCAGATTTTGCATTTATTTACAGAAACACCACTTCTCCAATTTATAAATAGCCCCTCATTCCTCATATGGGAGGAGACCAAGCAAGAGAGAGGAGAGAGCTCCAAAGCGTGAAAAGCCTCCAGGCATAATCATTACCACTGACGGTGCCGACCACCCCTTGCTGATACCAACTATCACCGGCCGCCGCTTCCACCGATCTCACCGATCAATCGTGCCTCCATCATGACGACCTTCATCTTCAGTGGCTGTTCACCGCTGTTCACAATCATCTATTACCACTAGTAACTGTTATAACCTGAACGTGACTATATGGCTGTTGTTGTCTGATTTTGGGATTCCCATTGTCAGCCCTTCTCATATACAATTATGTAATCCCGTAATCGGAAAAACTTGTACTCCAAAACAAATATATAGTGACAGCTTTTTACTGGGCTAGGCCTTGTGAGTTTTCTCTCCTTTTGAGGTTTTTCACATAAAAATTCTGGAATTTTCTTGTTCACTCTTTAAATACTTGTGTGTGTATTGGATTTCACAACAAGGCTAAGGCGTAAACTTTCACTCTACCGCAACTGATTTTCTAGCACGCAACAAGAATAATTGAATCGAGCTTCGGGTTAAGAAAAACTGAGGAGATTAACTCGCAAACAAATAACAAATTTTGTTGAGAGCTCCATTGCAGAGTTCAAAGCCTAAGCATTAATAGAGAAGCTATGAGAACGATGGAACCAGTGATTACATAGGATTTTTTTGAAAATGAATCAATCCTAATGATTCAGTGGGTAGGATGGCAGAATGAACCAAAAAAAAAAAATTTATTCTGAATGGTCATGAATTGACCCTACAAATGAAGGAGGAAAGAGTCAATATTCGCCCGCGAAACCTTTCTTTATTTTTCTTTAATTTCAGAATTTCTTTTATTAGAAATTTTGATAAAATAAAATAAGAAAACATGCCTAGTTATATATAAAGCTACTTATGTAACAAATTCAAAAATTCAATATAAAAATTAGTATATTCTTTATTTTGATAGAATGAAATATAGAAATACATGTGTATATTGTGTATATATAATATTATTGAATCATTTAATTCGTGAGGAGTTGGATGAGAAGAAACTCTCATGTTCGGGCTTTTGCAAAGAGATAGAATTGAAAACAACCATCAACTATAACCCCAAAAGAACCAGATTTCGTAAACAACATAGAGGTCAAATGAAGGGAATATCTTGCCGAGGCAATCATATTTGTTTTGGCAAATACGCTCTTCAGGCACTTGAACCTGTTTAGATCACAGCTATACAAATAGAAGTAGGGCGAAGAGCAATGACATGATATGCGCATCGTGGTGGAAAGATATGGGTATGTATCTTTCCCGACAAACCTGTTATTGTGAGGCCTACAGAAACACGTATGGGTTTGGGCAAGCGATCCCCCGAATATTGGGTATCTGTTGTTAAACTGAGCTGAATACTTTATAAAATTAATGGAGTATCAGAAGCTATAGCCAAAACTGCTATGAAAATAGCAGCATGCAAATTTCCTATACAAACTCAATTTGTTATTTCAGGATAGGTAAACAAAAGTAAAAGAAGGAGTATGGTTTACGAGCTGCAGCTTTATGGTCCCACGATCGTATTCATCTCATAGAAAAAATGAACTATCAGCTTTGCCACTATACCTATTCTATCACTAACCTAATAACAAATGTATTCATCTCATATATAATATATTATCATATCCTGAATTATATTTCTATATTATATTCTATTTCTAAAATATTAGATTTCTATATCTATATAGCTATATAGATATATAGTAAAATTAACATGAATTGAATTTGTAAACTCATATTCTCATATTTAATGGTTATTGAAATGGAAATAAAAATATATTGACCCTTTATCATAAACAGATTACTTTATGATAAACAGATTAAAAAATAGATTAATTCTTAAGATTTTTATAAATCATTGATTTGTCTGGTGTCTATAATAAAAATATATGATTTATTTCATTTTCTTATTTTACCAGATTGAAAATCTTTTGTGTTCAAAATTGGAATTTATAGACCCAATGTCACATTCAGTACAAATTTATGATACATGTATAGGATGTACCCAATGTGTTCAAGCTTGCCCCACGGATGTATTGGAAATGATACCTTGGGACGGATGTAAAGCTAAGCAAATTACTTCTTCCCCAAGAACCGAAGATTGTGTAGGTTGTAAAAGATGTGAATCTGCTTGTCCAACGGATTTTTTGAGTGTCCATGTTTATTTATGGCATGAAACAACTCGCAGCATGGGTCTTTCCTATTGATATTTGACAAAAAAACTCCACTTAAATCAGTTGATTCCTCTTTACTGACAAAAGCCCATACTTGAGAAAAGAAAATATATTATTCTTCTCCCGAGCACGGGCTTTTCTGGTCTAATTTTATCTTGTCTTTATCACGAGTTATTTTCCTTGGTTACCAATAGTTCTTGTTTTGCCCATATTCACGGGTTCTTCAATTGTCTTTTTCCCTCATAGGGTGTATAGGTGGTACACTATATGTATATGTATACTAGAGCTCCTTCTAATGAGCTATGTATTTTGTTATCATTTCAAATTGGATGATCCATTAACCCAATTGAAGGAGGATTTGAAATGGATCAATCTTTTTGATTTTCACTGGAGACTAGGAATCGATGGACTTTCCATAGGACCCATTTTACCGACAGGATTTATCACTAATTTAGCTACTTTAGCAGCTTGGCCAGTTACTCGAAATCCGCAATTTTTCTATTTCTTGATGTTAGCAATGTATAGTGGCCAAATAGGATCATTTTCTTCTCGAGACCTTTTATTTTTTTTCATCATTGTGGGAATTAGAATTAACTCATGTTTATTTACTTTTATCCATGTGGGGAGGAAAAAAATGCCTGTACTCGACTACAAAGTTTATTTTGTGCACTGCCGGAGGTTCCATTTTTCTCTTAATAGGAGTTCTATGTATAGATTTATATGGTTCCAATGAACCAACATTAGATTTAGAAAAATTAGCTAATCACTCGTATCCTGCAACATTATAAATAATACTATATTTTGGTTTTCTTATTGCTTATGTCAAAATCGCCGATGATACCCCTACATACATGGTTACCGATACCCAGAGAAGCACATTAGAGTACATGTATACTTTTAGCTGGAATCTTATTAAAGATAGGAGCATATGGATTGATTCGGATCAATATGGGAATTATTAGCTCAATGCTTCATTCAGATTATCTTCCTCGTTAGTGATAGTAGGAACAATACAAATCATTTATGCAGCTTCAACCTCTCTTGGTCAACGCAATTTAAAAAAATGTGTTGCTTATTCTTCCGTATCTCACATGGGTTTCATAATTATAGGAATTGGTTCTATGACTGGCATGGGACTTATGTAGCCATTTTACAAATATTTTCTCATGGATTGATTGGTGCTGCACTTTTTTTCTTAGTAGGAACAAGTTGTGATAGAATATGTTTTGTTTATCTCGAAGAGATGGGGGGATATCTATCCCAATGCTAAAATCTTTACCATGTTTAGTAGTTTCTGGATGGCTTCTCTTGCATTGCCGGAATGAGTTGGTTATAATTCTTAGTCCTTTTTGGAATAAATACCAGCACAAAATATCTTTTCATGCCAAAATTTTTGATTACTTTTGTAATGGCAGTTGGAATGATATTAACTCCTATTTTTTTATTATCTATGTTACGTTAGATTTTCTATGGATACAAGCTATTCAATATTCCAAATTCAAATTTTTTTGATTCTGGACCACGAGAACTATTTGTTTCGATCTGCATCTTTCTACCCGTAATAAGAATTGATATTTATCTTGATTACGTTCTCCCGTTATCGGTTGATAAGGTACAAGTTCTATTATCTAATTATTTTTATAGATACTAATTTTTTTTAGATTTCATATTAAATGAAATGAATTTCATTAATTGAAAAGAAAGTCTTAGAATTCTTTGACTTTCATATTTTAATGATTCTTCATTGTTACAATGAAAAAAAAGGAAGGGTGAATTAAAATTTTAATGAGATACATCTAAAGTGTTTAGTTTTTGAGAACCATTTGAATAATTCCTCTACTTAAAAGGTTCTTAAAAACTTGCACAAAATTTCATTGTGCATCAGACGATTTTTTTATGTATTCTTTATATAGTTTATTTTATTCAATTAGATAGTAATTGGAATGAACCATAACTATGGAACCCAATTCCTAATATATTGATGCCAAAATAGCATACCCAAATTAGGATAAATCCTATAGAAGCTACAAATGTCAAATTTGTACCTTGATCTTGCAATTTTGAATTTTTTCTAGTATGTAAATAAATTGCAAATATGATCCAAGTAATAAATGCCCAAGTTTCCTTAGGGTCCCAATTCCAATACAAACCCCATGCTTCATTAGCCCATACTACTCAAAAGAATGCCTATGGTTAAAAGGTAAATCCTAAACTAATGACACGATAACTCCAATAATCCAAACGTTGAATTAATTGATATTTGTAAAAATTTTGAAATGAGAGAAAATAAGTATTTTTAATACACTTCCTTTTTCGTTCAAATATTCCATATCACCAAAGAAAAATGACTTCCTTAAACTTAAAAAATTATTGTTTTTCAAAAAAGAATCTATTCTTTTTTGAAATGTAATCACTATAAGCCGATAATAACGATCCGATAAAAGAGTCGCATAGCTCAAGAGCATCATACTTACATGCATTATTAATCATTGAGATTGTAGAGTAGGTACTAATATTACGGGTTTATGCATTTTAGTTGAAAGACCTGGCGTGGCAAAACCTTGGGTAAAAATAACACTTGGTGCAGTTATTGTGCTTAAATCATTTTATGATTCCCAAGATACGGAATCATATGAATAATGATAAACTCCATGAAAGGAAGATTAACGATTCGTATAAATTACTTAAAGGAAAATGTCCCGAAGAAATCCAACGAATAACTAAAAATCCTGTTATAGAGAAAAAAGTAGCTATCATCCCCCCTTTTTCTAACGAATTACGTAATCTTTCGATTTCATAGACTAATAAGTTCATCAAATGAATTAGAATAACAATTGAGATGATCAAAAAAGAAATATGAGTTAATATATGTCCTAAAGTTGCAAATATCATAAAGAAGATTCCCTTTTAAATAATTGAAATTGGGGAGGGGATTAAATAAAATCTCAAATAGAATATTTTCTATATTTTTTAGATCTATTGTGTCTATTCTATAATATTAATATTAAAATATTAAGAATTAATAATAATTCTTATTTATGCCTTATGCTTCCACTCGACTCAACGAGATGCTCAGCACTGCTTCTAAGAGCGTGTCTACCAATTTCACCATGACGGCTTACCTTAAATAATAATAAGGAAATTAATGTTGAATTGTTATATTCAATAGGGTTTAGAAATAATGAAGAAAGATGCATTTCCATTCATATGGAAATGTTCAATATCAATAATATTTAATTAGTATCTTCATCTTAGATTCGCTTTAAGAATTAATTTTTTCCGCACTAGAAGCCTAATTCTTGTTTATCCAACAATCGAACTCAAAGTTTAGTTCTCTGGGTATAAAATTCATAATTTTTCTAATGATTTTGAGACCCAACACCTTAGTAGAAAGTAGAATGAAATATTCAAATTCTTCCTTGTCTATGGTAATTGTGCTTTTCAAAATAGAAAAGAACAATTCATAGCAAAGAAAAAACCATCTTACAAATTGAATATCAATTAATATAAATTTCAATAATTGAAATAAAATAATTTCAATAAATAGAAATAAATAGAATATAATAGAAATATAGAAAGACTATAAAATATAGAAAGACAATAAAAAATATTGTGTACTTTGAATCAAGTAGACAGAAAGATTCTTATTTTTTATATTATCTAGTTCTAACTAACAAGGAGAAGTGAAATACAATGCATTAGTAAAATTTAATTATTTGTCTTCCAATTCAAAAATGGAAATTTGGAAGTTCTTTGAAACATGTCAATTAAGATTTTTCCAAGACTTTTTTTTGTCGCACAAAAAAACTTTTTGACTTTCCGGTGGAAATAGATTTAGCTAAAGAAAAAGCTTTTATTGCCTCTAAAGGTCCTTTTTTTTTTTCCAAAGATTTCTATGAATATGCTTTTTTGACATAGAAGTACATTTTTTTTGGAACTGTCATTAAAAAGGTAAGTGACTCCTTTTTATCTTTGTATGTGAAAGACATATATTGTTCAAAAGAAATTTCTTTTTATTAGTTATTATCTATACTTAATTCATTCCATAAATTTCAAAAAAAAAAACTTAATAATAATATCATAACATACAAATAGAAAAATAAAAGAATAAAAGAAAATAAATAAGAAAATAAAAATAGAAAGAGATAAAGAAATAATAATTAGTGAATAAAAAATAATTATAAGAAAAAAGAATAATTTGTTTTCTTATGGAATATACATATAAATATGCATGGATAATACCCATTTTCCCGCTCCCAGTTACTATGTCAATAGGATTTGGACCTCTACTTATTTCGACAGCAACAAAAGATCTTCGTCATATGCGGGCTTTCCTAAGTGTTTTACTACTAAGTATATCTTTGTGTTTTCAGCCAATTTATCTATTCAGCAAATAAATGGAAGTTTGACCTATCAATATCTATGGTCTTGGACCATCAATAATGATTTTTTATTAGAGTTTGGACACTTGATTGATCCACTTACTTCTATTATGCCAATACTATTTACTACTGTTGGGATCCTGATTTTTATTTATAGTGACAATTATATGTCTCACGACCAAGGAAATTTGAGATTTTTTGTTTATATGAGTTTTTCCAATGCTTCAATGTTGGGATTAATTACTAGTTCCAATTTGATACAAATTTATATTTTTTGGGAACTAGTGGGAATTTGTTCGTATTTATTGATAGGTTTTTGATTTACACGACCCATTGCAGCAAGTGCTTGTCAAAAAGCTTTTAGAACTAATTGTATAGGATATTTTGGTTATTATTAGGAACCTTAGGATTTTATTGGATAACTGGTAGTTTCGAATTTCAGGATTTGTTCCAAATAGTGAATACCTTGATCCATAATATGAGGTTAATTCTTTATTTGTTACTTTATGTGCCCTTTTATTATTTGTCAGTGCAGTTGCTAAATCCGCACAATTCCCCCTTCACATATGGTTACCTCATGCCATTCCTATTTCAGCTCTTATACACGTTGTTACTATGGTAGCAGCTGGAATTTTTCTTGTAGCTTGGCTTCTTCCTCTTTTCATAGTTATACCTTACATAATGAATCTCATTTGTTTAGTAGGTATAATAACAATGCTTTTAGGTGCTACTTTAGCTCTTGCCCAAAGAGACATTAAAAGAAGTTTAGCCTATTCTACAATGTCTCAATTGGGTTATATTATGTTAGCTCTAGGTATAAGTTCTTATCGAGTTGCTTTATTTCATTTGATCACCCATGCATATTCTAAAGCTTTATTGTTTTTAGGATCCAGATCCATTATTCATTTAATGGAACCTATTGTTGGATATTCACCAGAGAAAAGTCAGAATATGGTTCTTATGTGAGGTTTACCAAAATATGTTCCAATTACAAAAACTACTTTTTTCTTAAGTACACTTTCTCTTTGTGGTATTCCGCCTCTTGCTTGTTTTTGGTCCAAAGATGAAATTCTTCATGATAGTTGGTTGTACTCACCAATTTTTACACTAATAGCTTGGTTCACAACAGGATTAACCGCATTTTATATGTTTAGGATGTACTTACTTACCTTTGATGGGTATTTGCGCATTCAATTTCAAGATTATAGTAATCTTAGTAATACAAAAAATAGTTCGTTTTATTCAATATTTCTATGGGGAAAAGAGACAGTCAATAGGAATTTCTTTTTTCAAAATGAATAAGTATATATCTAAAATTGACAATAATTTAAGAAGTAAGATATGAGATTTTATTACTTACTTTAGAAATAGGTATGTTGCGTGCTAGAAAACCAGTTGCGGTAGAGTAAAAGTTTACGCCTTAGCTTCTTTGGGAGTCAAAGATACACAGATTTAAAGATGAACAATAAAACCCGAATTTTATACATGGAAAACCTCAAAAGAGGAAAAATCAAGAGCCCGAAAAAAAGCTTCCACTATGTATCTATTTGAGTACAAGATCTTCCGACACGGATTAAGGTATCAGAGAAGAACGACAATCCAATAGACAATATTGATGACGATGCGATGACGATGTTGATCTTGATGACCGACGAGTCGGTGAATGATAACGACGACGAGATCACGGCGGCCGATGGCGGCGGCGTGGTTGACGACCGGCCGAGTGGCGGCACGACAGCTTGGAGGATCTCTCTCGACCTTCTCTTCCTTCTGCCTCCCCTCATGAGAATGAGTGAGATGAGAGGAGTGTTCTCAGAATACATAAAACCCGTACCACTCCACTTCATCGGACGGCTCAAAATGATCCCCTTGATCATATGATGTATTTTGTGCATTTGAATGCTCAAATGAAGTCGGAATTATAAGATCTTTGGCTTGTTGGAACCGGCTCGTCGAGACGCTCGATTTGACTATAAACATTTCATATTTGAGAGCTATTTAGGGATTTAACTGATATCCTAAAGTTTTCAAGGATATTTTAAGAGCTTGATCTCGACCAGTTTCAACTTCGGATCAGCTTGCTTTTAACATCAAGATTCGTGCTTCGACTAAAAAAATTTTCAGGGTCATATCAAGGTACACTTATATGTATCCTCACAAATTGGGCAATACTATGTTATTTACTCTCCTTGTATTAGTACTATTCACTTTGTTCATTGGATCAAAAGGAATCTCTTTTAATGGAGGAGTACAAGATTTGGATCTATTATCAAAATGGTTAATTCCATTAGCAACCCTTTTTCATAAAAATTTGAATTCTTCTGAGGATTGGTATGGATTTTTGTCAAATGCTTTTTTTTTTCCAGTAAGTATAACTCTTTTCAGACTATTGATATCATCTATTTTTTTATGGATATATTTATTCATCTTTCAAAAATTTGGGCTTAATTAATTTATTTTTTTAAAATAGTTCCTAAAAGGATTATTCTGGACAAGATAAAAGGTGTGATATACAATTGGTCATATAATCGTGGTTATATAGATATTTTTTATACTGGTATTTTTACCATGAGTATAAGAGGGTTAGTCGAGCTAATTTACTTTTTTGATAAACATATAATTGATGGAATTATAAATGAAATTGGTGTTGCAAGTTTATTTATGGGCCAAGGAATAAAATATATAGGAGGTGGACAAATCTCATCTTATTTATTCTTGTATTTTTCTTATGTTTCAATTTTTTTATTCATTCTTTTCTTTTTCTCTTCTTTCAGTCTTCCTAATTCCTAATTCTCTTGATGGGTCTCCGTGATCGAATCTTAAACTGAGCTATCTTGAGAGCGTGCTCTTGAAAGTGAATTCATCCTTTATTTTTTACCTTTCCATTCACTTGGATCTCTTCCAGTTTCATCTATTTTGTCCAGATCCTCCAACAAAGGGAAGGGTTTTCTTCGGTGGATCCCTCTTGTTCCTGTTGAATTTCCTTCATTTCATAAGTTATTTCTACATCGCTTTCTTCCTTTCTTTCTCCCCCTTCTTTCATTTCTGGGTTTCTTTCTCTTTCAATTTCTTAGTGAAAATAAGCAACGACATTATGCCTAAATAGTAAACACAGGTGATAAATAAGAGAATACTAAAGATTCAAGCCATAGAATTTCTCAATTCTGACACAAGATACTTATTAGATTGAATGGAATGATTTTGTCGTATCCAGAATAATACCAATCCAACCCATTTCATGAATAAAATGTGACCAATTAACCAACCAACAAAACTATTTGTTAAAAATAAAATCTTGTCGTGCATAAAACATATAAATGTTGACTAATCAGGCTAACGTGAAACTTGGTAAAATGAAATGGTTGAATAATTGAAAAATTAGATTATTCAGCAATACACATTGAATGCTGAGATTGCACATTAAATTTCTGGTAGTAGATCCATAATCAAAAAAGTTTTTATGATTGTTCCATAATAAATGAAACAAAAGATACGGTAGAATTAGGATAGTTATTGTATAAGGTCTACCCAATGCTGCAGACGATAATAGATCGATATGAACATCATGAGCTATCACGCAATAAAACCTTGTTGTTGATACCTCCTGGTTCCCTCTTCCATAACCCGAGCTCGGAGAAGGAAGAGATAAGAGGGTCTATGGAGAATGTGGTCGAAATCCATAGAGCGACCACAACGACCAAATTTATTATCTTCATGCATAAGGATAATGAATTATCTAGTAGAAAAGATTTCAAAAGCATAACAAACCTCCCATTTTTCTTTTCTATTGCAATTTATCGATTATTATATGATGATTCCTTAACTTTTCATATCTATTCCATATCTATATAGATAAAAACAGATATACTATAAATGACATCTCTTATGTCAATGACACAAAAGGGATATGAAATGAATGGAATTAGGATATAGATGGAATATAATGAAATAGAGCCACATTGAGGTTCCCTATGAAATGAGGCATGGAATGGAGCCACTATGAAGAAGTTCCTGGAGTTACGAATGAAGCTTCAGACTCATATTATTCATGGGTTGAGAACGGGAGTTGAACTCTATGAGGTTGAATCTCCCATTGTTTCTCAGTAACTTAGTGGTAGAGCAGTTGGCTGTTAACTGACTGGTCATAGGTTCGAATCCTACTTGGGGAGATTTGATTCATTCTTCATGAAAGAATGAAGAATTGAATGAAAGGGCTCGCTTTGACCGTTAGGAATAGGTAACTTATTCCCTGTCTTTGTTTCTATTATATTCTATCTCATCGTGTCACATCATGTTCTACAATATTTGAGAATCACCCTCAATACCTCGGCATAGATCCGCCCTTGTAAATAGCTAATTCAGAATTCTAAACAATGCATCAAAAATGCAGTCATCGATTCTCCCGATAGGCCATAATTGCCGCAAGCAAATATATTAATGATGAGGAACGAATTTTGCTATGCTACTAATACTTGTACTTGCTCTGCTATTCTTCCCAAGCCTGACTGAGGAAGAGTTATGGGGAGTCAAACACAAATATGTCGATCCCAGCCCGGTTTAGTAGCTTTGTAGCCTATATCCCGATCATGATTTTACTACCCCCAGAGGGAAAGGCCCTTCCCTTTTGGGCCGGTTGTGGGCGAGGAGGGATTCAAACCCCCGACACCGTGGTTCATAGCCACGTGCTATAATCCTCGAGCTACCCCACCCCATCTACACCGGATCTGCTCCTGAGTACCTTCAAAAAAGAACATTTCCTCTCCTCAGCCATTACGGGTTAAGAAGATGTGAAAGTGCCTTTCTCTCTAGAATAACAATGCGTTCCGAGACATGAAGTGGGAGAGAAGGGATGTTATTGAATAATACGATCTTTTGAAATATGAAAAAGTCAAATAAGAGGTGTTAAGCTTTTTTATCATCCTGGCGTCGAGCTATTTTTCCATAGGACCCCTACAGATCGCCACCAGTAGAGTTTAACCACCAAGGATGGATTGGTGTGGTTCCTCTACTAGGACACCGAATATCAAACCATGAACGAAGAAAGGCATGAGACCCAATTCTTGATGGAAGGGATGAAGCCTCCCTCCTATCGATGGAAGGCGAGCTTTGGGTTTTTTCATAATGAAAAAATTGTGAGTGCTGATCGTTGATCGTGCCGTAGGAACAAGGTTCAAATCTCTCGTAGGGATGCCTCATACATCACACTTTCACTTGACACTTATCATAATGATAAATGGCTTATCTCACCGTGACCTTATCTTAGATTCTCAATACTGCTATCGCTCCATCCCTGCAGGGGCAGAGAACCCGCCGCCGTAGCAGGAGGCTCGGGAAGTCGGAATAGAGAGCACTCATCTTGGGATGGGCTTACTACTTAGATGCTTTCACCGTTATTCGCTCGCGCACTTGGCTACCTAGCGTATAGTAGGCACGATAATCGGTACACTAGAGGTGCATCCTTCCGGTCCTCTCAGATTAGGGAAAGATCCTCTCAATGATCTAACGCCCGCACGGATATGGACCGAACTGTCTCACGACGCTCAACCCACTCACGCATCGCTTTAATGGGCAATGCCAACCCTTAGAACATACATACTCCCAAGAAGAGACATCGAGATGCCAAACCTTCCGTTGATGTGAACTCTTGGGAAGATCACTGTTATCCCAAGAGTAACTTTATCCGCTGACCATTCCCACTCACCGTTGGATTACTAAGGCCTTTCGTCCCTCGCCGATGGGTGGGTCTTGTCAAGCTCCCTTATGCCCTTGCACTCGAGGGCCAATCTCCGTCGAGGAAACCTTTATGCATCTCCGTTACCTTTTGGGAGGCCTACGCTGCCCTTTGGCTCAGAGGTTCACAGGAATGTGTCCCTTGATAATGCCAAGATACGAAGTAAGAAAATAGTACATAATTGAACACAAGATATCAAAATAAGCTAATAAAAAAACACAGATGGTAAATATAAAACTTTTGAATTTGATCACAATTGGCAAATTATCAAGCTGATCTCGTCCCTTCAGTTGCCCTAATAACATTGCTACCAAAAAAAGCACACACATGGTCAGGAAGCTACCCCCTCCAATCCACCCAAATGACTCAACTTTCAAGAAGTTGATGGGTTAAACATATCAATCATAAATAACTATAGCAGTTAACCATGACACTCTATATTTTATTAGCTTTTACAAGAGATTTATTTTGGTTGGTTCTGTAGAAGTTGAGAAGAAACTTCATCTTCTTCAATTGCATTTTCAGTGGAGTTGCAGGTATTCTCAATTTGTGCAGTTATTATTATTATTATTTTCAGTGTATTTTTCACCCACACAATTGCAGCATAACATCCGAAATCATTAATTTAAAATAGGACGATGAACATATAAAATAAGCTTATCCCAGTTTGAGCAAAAATAAAAATAAAAACTGAAAGAGAGGGAGGACGAGATAAACTTCAACAGAAAATCATACACATATACAAGCTAGTAGTTAATTGGACTCAAGCTGCGCGTACCAAATGCCCTGGATTTTCATATCCTTGGGCGCCTTAGCACCAAGATCAGTGTCAGATGGCTGCAAACTCTCAAACACGTCAATAACTTCCCCTATCTCCGGCCTGCTCTTGCTCACACTAAGACTAATCTTTCCATTGCTGGAAGCAGTATTCTTTATGTTCTCCTTAGTAAGCTCTTCTTCATCCCCTCTTTTTCCTGTCGGCAACGCCACTGCGTTGTCATATTCGCTCAACCCTCCCCTTCCCTTTGGGTCCAGAAACGAAGATTCCCGATAACTGGGCACCAGGAACTTCCCGCCGAATCCCTTCGGCTTCCCGGTGGCCACCAGCTGCTTGATGGTGAACAGGAATGGCACGCGCTCACCGCCGAGAAGCTGTACGGTGACGGCGGTGTAGTCGATGCCATCCTTCTCCTCGAACTTGAGGGTTCCGTCAGGTGACACGTTTAGTGGTCCTTCGATCTTGTCGAGGGTGTAAGTGAGTCGAGTCATGAGCTTTGTGGGTTGGAAGTCAGGTGGGGCGTTCTTGCTAACGCCCTCAGCCTTGACGGTGAAGGAGGTGGGATTAAGGCACAACTTCTTCATGTAGTACTTACCCCGAGTTGAAGGCGAAGGCGTCCACGCCGCCCTCAATAGTCAGGCACTGGTTCGCAGTTCCCGTGCCTTTGACCTCCATGTACGTCTTGCTCTGGATCTCGTCGAAGGTCAGCCGCTTCGGTACCCCCTCCGCGTTCGCGCCCTGTAAATACTTAAATTTTTAAAAAGGATCATCTTCTACTTTGGTTAAAGTGAAAGAGATAGCAAACCGCGACGAGGAGAGCGGAAGTAGCCAGCGCGAGTTCGGTGAGCTTGGTGGCGTGGACGCACTTCTGGGTGGGATCGCTAATATCAGAGTGAATGGAACAGCTAGTCTTGTCGCCGCCAGCCAGCTCGAGTTCGAAAGATTTATAGAGCTGCTTCGGAGCTGGCCTAAGCTGCAACCCTGAAACAGATCTCGCCGGATATCTGGTCCAGGCTAGCGGCGCTGCCGCTTGAAGAGAGGCGCCTGCCTTGACCTTCTTGCTAATGCGTTAGAAATCTCTTCTCTTCTCCTCTCCTCTAAGAACTTAGTGGCGTTATTTCTGGCGGGCGGATAAGGGGGTTGCTTATCGTAGAGTTAAATGGATGTCATTTTGAGATGACACAAGACACCTAGTCTTAAATTTTGTGTTATCCCCAAAATTATCCCAAAAAAATTTTAATAAATAAAACATACCTAATATTAATAATCTATTAAAACGAATAATAATAAAAATTTTGTGATAAGGAACTATTTTCTGAAATATGCTTTAATCACTGTAATTTGTCTCTGCTTGAGTTAATGCTGGTTCTGTTTAGGCTTAATTCCCGGTTTTGGGCTTCACCCACTAGACTTGAATCGGTTTCCTGAGTTAACTCACCCTTGATTCAACCCGGCTGAGTCTAAAGAGGCAGAGTAATTTTGCGGGTGCCTTCTGGTCCGTAGGATCTCGCGCCTTTTATCTCTGCCGTTGGATGGGATCACGTGGATTGAGTTCTTTTGGAGTGAATTCGTGCGCCGTTGGATTGCCTTGATTTCTGATCTGCCCTTGGATTTGTTTCTTGATCAGGTGGTTCTCAGTCTTTACAGGCGTTAGTGGATCACGCGTGTTGCATTGGCAGCGGCTTGATCCCGGAATTGAATCTGAGCCGTGGATGTTTTCTGCGGTGGCTGTATCTGGACCGTGGAATGAAATTTGGATTGATACTAACCTTATTTCTCTTTTTTTGGTTGTTTTGTTTCGTCTGTTCGAGTCGACGAAGAACTCCAGAGAGGAAGATGGCGGCGGATGGAGGCGACGGAGAAGCTGCTCGGTTTGGCGATGGTTTCTGAGGGAACCCGAGGAATCGAGGTGAAGAAGAGAAGAAAGGAAAGGGGAAAGACTGAGAGCTAAGTTCTTTCTGTAAAATTCTTGATTACCTCTGTTTGGCTTTGGATCCCTATTTATACTTTCTGTTTTCCTTTCTTATGCTTGGATCTAAGCATCTATGCTCCTAACTACTTTCACAACTGATTGCTAGATTTGCTGCTTTACTTAGGTGGCTTTCGTCTTTATGGAATATCGTTGGTTGAAATGTCGAGCTTCTTGATTCTTGAGTCTTGATGGATTAGGTTGTTTTACTTCCTCTGTCAGAACTATGTTATCTGGTTATTTCAACTCTTGCTTCTTAGTTGTTTTGATCATTGCAGAAGGCTTTTCTGGATGGAACTATAGTTGGCGTCGCCCATTTGTGGTGATGCTTTGGCAGATTTCAATGTTGTTATTATTGTGTACTTAATAATAGATTCGCTTTTATGCTCGATTTGTACCGTTATATCATCAGGGCTCAGATGTTGAGTTGAATCATTCCTCGTCTTTGGTTATCTTTCCTGATGTAATCTATTATCCGTAATTCTTATTGTTGTATGTTCCACATTGGCAATTATATGATTTGGGATCATATCATTACTCCCCTCCTCACACTGACCTTGTCCTCAAGGTCAAAAAATTGAAAATTTGCTTTTTCTGTTTCTTGAATCTATTTCTCAGAATCTTATATTGATACTTTCCTCCCACCGATTATGAAAGTAGCAATTTGTGTGGCTGTTGGAAGTAGTATTCTTTTGTGGTCCTTTATTTGATATTGGAGAGCTTGTTTTGTTCCGAAGTGTCCGGGTCAATGCCAATTGGGTCTGTTGGTTGCGATTTGAGTTGATTCTGTTCTGATTCCACTGCTGGTTCGACTTTATGGAATTGGCTATATCTGACTTATATATCTAGGCTAATTCTATGGTCAGACTTATTGATAACTATTTATACTATTCTATACTTAGATAATTATCTGTCTTGTCTTAACCTGGATTGAATGGTTGATACATGAAGTTTGTTGCTATCGCTTCTTGCACCCATTGGTGCCGTGATCATGTGGTAGTTGATGTTGCCGGGTCATCATTGATACCACTAATGCCAATAACTTGGACTTACATATATGCTCTTTATGGTCCTTCTCCTCACAATTGAAACATAATCCATTCCTTCTTTCATCTAATTGTGTTGGTGTTAGCCTCGAATTGCTAAGCTTCGTGTTGATTTGCATTTGGTGGATTAAAGGTGTATGATGTGATGTTGCTTTAATGTCGGAGGTTATCGATCTTGTAGTTTCTTGGCATTGTTACATCATCACCGATTCTGCATATCGTCTGTTTGGGTGTAATGTGAGTTTGATTCCCTCTTAAATCTCTCGAATAAAGATGGGCCAAATCTCGAATAACTTGTTCTTTAAATTGTGGCCAAGAATGCAATTGTTTATTTACTTGCATCCATGATACCACCAAAGCAGTCCATCCATGTATATTGAGGCTATATGATCCGAGAGGAGTTATAATATTGAAAAACCGCTCACTTTCAAGAGCCATCCTCAGGGTCTTCTCCTTAAATCGGGCATATCTATTTTAAGAGGCATTGATATGGGTGTGTGTGTATGTTTGGAGAATAGGATTCATCAAGGGATGAATCACACACCGCTTTGAGGTTATTTTTCTATTCTGCTTTTCTATTGATGTCAATCTCTTTGCTATTTCATTCAATGCCATAGTGATGATTGAGGTCATTTGTCTCATTGTTGTTCACCAAACATTTTGGCATTGTTTCTGGTTCCTTCTGCCATTTTCTGAGTGTTGTAGGTGTGAGTTGTGGGAATCAGCAAGAGCACCAATGATAAGGAACTATTTTCTGAAATATGCTTTAATCATTGTAATTTGTCTCTGCTTGAGTTAATGCTGGTTCTGTTTAGGCTTAATTCCCGGTTTTGGGCTTCACCCACTAGACTTGAATCGGTTTCCTGAGTTAACTCACCCTTGATTCAACCCGGCTGAGTCTAAAGAGGCAGAGTAATTTTGCGGGTGCCTTCTGGTCCGTAGGATCTCGCGCCTTTTATCTCTGCCGTTGGATGGGATCACGTGGATTGAGTTCTTTGAGTGAATTGCGGCGCCGCTTGGATTGCCTTGATTTCTTGACCGCCTGGATTTGTTTCTCGGTGACCGTGTTTTACAGTACGCTTGATCCCTAATTGAATCGAGCCGGATGTGGTCAGATCTGACCGTGGAATGAAATTTGGATTGATACTAACCTTATTTCTCTTTTTTTGAATGATATGTTTCGTCTGTTCGAGTCGACGAAGAACTCCAGAGAGGAAGATGGCGGCGGATGGAGGCGATTAAAAGTCGGCCGTTTCTCCGGGTTTGCATGGTTTCCAGGGAACCCAGAGGAATCTGAAAGCAGAAGAAGAGAAGAAAGGGAAAGGGGAAAGACCGAGCTAAGTTCTTTCTCAAAATTCTTACCCTCATTTGGCTTTGGATCCCTATTTATACTAACTTTTACATTTATAACAGATTGTTAGATTTGCTCGTTTACTTAGGTGGTTTGTTTTTTTTATGGAATATCGGTTAAAAAAGCTTCTTGATTCTTGAGTCTTGATGGATTAGGTTGTTTTATTTAACTATGATTATTTCAACTTTTTTGTTTTGATCATAAAGCTTTTCCGGATGGAACTATAATTATCCATTTGGGTGATGCTTTGTATTTCAATTGTTATTATTGTGTACTTAAGAATAATGTATTCGCTTTTATGCCTGAAATATTGTATATCATCAAAGCCTGTATTGAGTTAATCATTCCTCGTCTTTGGTTATCTTTCCCATGCAGTTATCCGTGTAATTCTTGTTGTATGTAAACGGCAATTATGATTTGGGATCATATCATTTTGATTTAATATCTTAAATTTTAATCCACTGAAAGAAGTTGGGGTAGTTGAGCATGACCCTCACCTCCAAAAATATTATTAATTATTAATAAAAAATAAATGAATGTTTAATTAATAAATTATTTTATAATCTTTTATAATATGAAAACTTTGTCCGCATCTCATATACGGAATAAACAAAGTTTAAAATATAAGTTTTCTAAAACCTAACACGAATCAACTAATCCTATCACACGCGTGCAAACAGTTTTCTCCGTTATCTCGATCAGAAGCAAGTAAGAGAATCACTACCAAACTTAACTAAGCTCCACAGGATAATTATTATTTAATTACTTTTGTTAGCACTTAATTTTTTAAATATAATTTTAGTGTTTTGGATGCATTAATCATCTGTTATATGCTTCAGTAGTCTCTCAGAATTTGTTTTTTTATTAGGTTCTGAAGGAATCTTGCAAATAATTAATTAATTAAAGTCTGTATGTATTTTTAGTCATTGATTTTTATATTTATAATTCTATAGGCAATGTGAGCAGAAGAGATTAAATTTTTAATTATGAGGTGAGTTTAATTTATGCGTGGTCTATGTCTTAATTAGACGCAGTTGTTCATCTATTAATTAACTTTATAATTTTGATTAATGGAGCTGTATTAGTTGTCAATTATAGTTTATTATTTCTTATTAAAAATATATATAAATTGCGAAACAAAGAACAGAGATGGCCAACTTATAGTGGTTTTTTGCGGCTAATTATTTTATTTTATTTTATGTTATTTTTAAGGATTTTGCTGCATCATGTTGCAATGGGTTATAGGGTTGATTTTGGAGGTTTCGAGAATCATTTTTATGAATATTAGTTTATTTTTATCATTATTTTAATTTTAATTTTAATTTTAATTTTTGGATCGATAAGTAAGGATATAATCATAAACAAGTAAATGTATTTTCCAAAATTAACCTAATAAAAAAAACAAATTCTGAGAGATGAAAGCAATTTCCATATTATTCTTTCTTCTCACAAAAAATGTATTTTTTTTAATATTATGCTTTACAAAAAATGAAAATTAATGCATATTATGCTTTCTTCTCACAAAAAATGAAAATTAATTATATTACGAAATTACATAAAAAATAATATTAAATCACAAATTATACGTTATTAAGCAATATTTATGAAATAATCAAGTTTACACATAAAAAAGTTCTCTAGTAATTCAAAAAAGTCAAATTTGTTGAATATATAAAAATATTTGGTTATTTAGTGTAAATTATCTCAATAAAAAAATCTTAAATTTAAATTCTTACACATATATTATATGCAATATTCTAATATATATATACATAAGAATAATAATTCTAAGAAAACTCTCTTTTATTTCAGGTACAATAGGAGAAATTTGACCTACGAAGCTTATGCCGACATATCCAGCCAAGCGAACTTAGCTTTAATGTAGGCTCTTGCTTAGCTCAAACTTTTTTTTTTATAATGGGTCCACCCAACACCCCACCCAACTTATAGGTGGGGATATCATTGTGACCAATCCCATGGGGGCCTAGCGTCATATTCATCACCCACACGATTGAAATTCACTTACTTTCCCCACCTAGAAAGGCCTCCACAGTGAGAATTCAACTTCGGTCAAGAGTTCACAAGGCCACTCACCAACCGAAGCTAAGAGATGGTGAGTGCTTAGCTCGAACTTATTATAGGCTTGATATTTGTGCGCATATTTTAAAATATTAGACTCAATCTTTACTCAATTCAAAAATCTAGCCTAGCCAGAGCCAGCCTATATTTTAAATTCATCAGATGTAAGCTCAAAAGAAAAAATTTAAAATGACTTGAAAAAATTAATACAAAGGATACCTCTTGAAAAAAATGTATTTATTGGAAGAGATTTAAATGGATATTTTGGTAGAGTGGTAGAAAATTTTAAAAATATTCATGATAGCTATGGATTTGGTAATTAACTAAAAAAACTAGGACTATATTAGATTTTAATTTAACTTATTATTTTGTAGTTGCTAATACTTTATTTAAGAAAAGAGAATAACATATTATTACTTATAAAAATGGATCTAGTAAAGCACAGATTTATATTTTTTTATAAGAAAAATAAATTATTTTGATTGTAAAGATTGTAAGGTTATTACGAATGAAAATTTAAGTACCTAATATCGACTGCTAATTTTAGATTTTAAGATTAAGAATTGAAAGATGAAAAATAAATCAAATCATTGTCTTAGGAATAGATGAGGGCACTTAAAAAAAAATAATAATAATATTTTTAAGAGCAAGCTATAAGATCTTATAATTTGATATCTTCATGATGGAGCTAATGTTATGTGGAATAAGTGAAATTAAACAAATTACAAAAAATATGCTTAGAGAATCAAAAAGAAAAGCCACTTTTAATAAAAATAGTTGGTGACAGAGTCAAAAAATGCAAGAAAAATAAGAAATAAAAAATTTTATTATAAAACTTAATTTAGATATTAAAATTTGGAGAATTGAGAAAGATATAAAGTGGCTCATAGAGATTCTAAGAAAGTAATATGTGATGTAAAAAATTTAGCTTTTGGTGATTTATACAATAGATTGGATAACAAAGAAGGTAAAAGATGTATGCCAAAGTTAAGAGAAGAGATAAGAAAGATCTAGTAAATGAGTATTTAAGATGAAAATCATAAAATATTTTTTTTAGAATAGGATATTGACCATAGATGGATGATATATTTTCATAAACTTTTTAATGAAAAATATGAGAATACGATTGAATGTTAAAAACCTATATATTCTCCAGCCAAGCAATCACCTTTTTAAACCCCAAAAAAACAATCAATTTACTCTCACTTCAAACACCCTAACACAGTTATCTCCTCCACAAGAAGCAAGCTGCATGGTTTTTGAATCCCCCATATCATCAGACCTCCAAGCCAAATGGTACACCGTCGACACGTGCGATAGGTAAGGATCGAATCGCATCGCCGCAGAAACATTAAGTGGCAGCGATGGATTGACCCCACCGGAAACATTCCATAGTTCAATCAAGCCATCGTCCATGCCGACGGCGAGGATTCCGGTGTTCGAGGACCGATCACGACCAAGCCAAGATAAGGCTGTAACACTGTCCTTGAAGATTGGCAAGGTTGTAAGCTGCTTTACAGAAGAGGTAGAGCTATCGATAGCCCAGATCTTGACAGACTTGTCCCTTGATCCAATTGCAAATTGGTGGCAGAAGGGGTTCCATGAGCAAGCCCATATTATTCTTTTGTGTGCCTCTTGTTTTGTGATCAGTCGATGGTTGGTTTACTTTATCTCCTAGAATAAAAAAATTTCTTCTCATGAGAAGTAGCAGTAAATTGAAAAAAAAAGAGACCAAATTATTAATATGTGATTGATCACTTCATATATTGCAGACTGTGCTCTTACTCGGTACGATTGTTCAGATTAGAGATGACAAGTTAATTAGGTTCTCATGATAGTCATGGTTTTATTATAGGGCTATAAAATATAAAAGTCTAATAAATTTGCAACCGAAGAAAAGGATGGTACCAGGAATATACTTGTGATCGCATTTAGCATGAACCAACTATCCAAAATAAGAAATGTAATCTGCTTGCATAGTAGATTAAAATTTTAGATGGAATTATATTGCCTCAAAATTGATTTGTGAAACTAACACAAAATCTTGGGGGCCATTTGGGATCACTTTTATATTTATATTTTATTTTATTTATGTTTTGATTCAAAATAAAATATGTTTGATGATAATATTTATTTTTAAAAACACTCATAACACTTAAATATTGTTTAAAAAGTTTTTAAGAATAAGAATACTTACATAAATAGCAGAAAATTCATGCATTTAGATATATGACATCTAAAGCTTAATATATAAGAATATAACATTTTTTTCTATATATGAAAATGTATATTTTACTGTAAAAAGTTAATGATGATAGAATTTTTGATGTAATGTTAAAGAATTAGTTATTAGATACATACATATATAAGAATTATGTACTCTGTATGTAAAAGCTCATTTAAAATAATATTATTTACTTTTAAAACTAAAATAATTAAAATATATACTACACAAATATATTTTTAAAAAAATAAAATAAAATTGATCTCAAATAATGTGAAATATCTGTTTCTGGTTTGGAAAGTTAGAGGTTCGATATTGTCGTGAAAGATCTAGTTTTTCTTTTGTGCATCATTGTCAAAATAATTCAATCATGTTCTATTCTCTTTTAAAAGCCATAATTATCAAATACACTAGATGGACAAACCAAGCAATGTGGTTTGATCCAGATACCTACAAGGTGTAAGGTAACTCCAAATGGAATAGATGGAAGGCAAGCCATTTCTTCCCTAATGAAGGAAATGAAAATATGTATCGACGAAAATGGAGAACTGGCGATCCTCAAAGCCAAGAGGAAAGAATCATCATGAGAAAATTCAATTTTGGTTACTGTTAAACTATGAGACTGCAAACGTCCAACTGCCTTCCATGATGCAACTTCCCACGCCCATAGCAACTTCTACCGATTGCGAGGGAAGAACTAAAACTAGTAATACAAGGTAAAAGTTTCAGGAGATTCAAAACCTCAGTTAACATAATAATGAAAATTAAATATCGAACCATTTATTTTAAAATATACATGTTGACGTCGAGTATTCACAACAATTTATAAGAAAGAGGTTACTGCCACAAATTTATGTTCAACCCTGCAATTCACAAGAGCTTCACGAACATTATGCATACAACAATAAGCCTTTATCCCACTGCATGGGGTTGGCTATATGAATCATTTTTCTCCATTATATCCTATTAAGTGTAAAATTCTCATTTAATTCTAATAAAATAAGGTCATTTTTTGTACCACTGTGGGCTCCAAAAGTCGCCACCGACCTCTTCGATAAAAAGAGTGGTTTAAAGTATCGGTGTAATTTTCAGAAGGCAGATGGAATAGTATATAAGACACTTCACAGAGATTTCATCCTCATTTGGTGAGAATTTTAGATCTGGTTCCAGGTTTCCTATAGGTGCAAGCCCCTATAATTAATTACCCCTCTCAATAAGTGAGAGAGAACTTTCGATTAAGGCTAGTCATTAGATCACTGAATGCGTAGCGTATAGTAGCAACATATGAAATTTCAGAATTTAAATTATGAAATCTATCATTTTAGCTTAAACCGGATGGTTGGGGAATGATGACGTGCCCAATCTAGATCCCATGGTTCCATCATCCTGGACAATCGCGGTCCTTAGTCTACTTAGTCAGAGGAGGTAGTCGACCCAACCTAACCGAAGGATCCTCATCAGCAACACATGGGTTACGTCATCCAAGAAATCCTTGTAGACCTAGGGTGGCGTTTGTCTAAGGAGACATACTTAAGTCTACCTTAGTTGAGAGAGGGTTGTTTGTCCTATCAAGTATACCCCATGATTCACAACTCAAATGACAGAGCCATCGGAGAGCATATGGGCTACGGTCGTGATCGTAATATAATAGAGTCGGACTAGCCAAACCACCCGATCAGATGACTCTGCTCATAACTGCTTCATCTATGGAGCCCACCGCCGCTTGCCACACTCAGAGGACACACCATGCCCCACCGTGAGATTGATTGAGGGTGAACATAATAGAACACTTGATTTGACATTGACTCCTTTGTGAGCTAGAGTTTTCTTAATTGTGGAAGGTGGATAGATTGGATTTGATTTAAGTTTTTAATGATATAATTTTATTTAAGCCATTTCAGATTGATATTTGATTCGATTAATTAGAATATGTTTAAGAGTTTTAGATCATGTCAACTCTGTTCAGCTGCTAACAGAGGATTAGATCTACTGGCACCTGACATAATTAGTTTTTCATATATTTCACTAATTTGAAACTCTTACTATAGGTTTTAGGTTTTGTTAGCCCGGATCCAGTCATAAGACTAAACCGGGAAGCAACCCGCGCAGTATCCTCAGACACTTGAATTTAAGCATTTAGCATAATATCGGGGCACATGCAGGTATATAGTAATTTCAAGTAATTTTATGTTTGCATTACGAGATTGATTTTGTATTTATTTGATTCCAATTTAGCCTGCGCAACCTTTTTAGACATTAAAATTTGCACTTGAAATCTCTATGCTCGAGCGCATACAGAAATTTATAGCTTAGATAATTTCACATAATTAGTGATTTTATTGATCTTGAAAATCATAATTAGGATGAAATTCTTTGACTTTTTGATTGAAGAAAGCCTTATAATTTTTATAGAACTGGATTTAGTATCGCCTTCTGTCTGCTTGTACAAAGAGTTGCAGATCTAATGGCGAAGAAGATGTTTCGATTTAGATTATAGTTTAAAGCATCAGTTGCGCTTAGTTTGCTTGTTGAGTTTTTTGTAATTCTCCCAATTTGATTATGCTCAATTTACATCAATTTTGATAAATTATGTCGATTTCAATATTTGTAGTTTTAGGACTCATGCTTATCAGCTAGCATAGTAATCACCTCCACATTCGTATAAGAATTATTAAATCCAATTTGGATTCATCCTCAGATTTGGAATTTATTGCAAGTTTGTTATGAGTTTGGCATTAGTCCCCCAATTAAAGCTTCCCTAATTTTGAGGAATTTACAAGAAAAGAGAACTCACTCATTACTTCCTTTTAATCATAGAGAATAGCTATTAGGGTTTGTGAGTTTAATATTAGCCTCTCCCAAATTTTACTTAGATTTTAAATGAATATTCTATTATTTCCAAGATTTGTTTTAAAGGTTTCCCCCTTTTTTTTATTTGATGCTATAAAAATAGCTACAGATTTTCCTACTTAGCACTCCTAAATTAGCCCATTTCATTCTCCCATTTTTCTAAGTCAAAAGATTTGATAAAATTTTGACTGCCTCAAAGATCATCCCCGTAGACGGGGTATTTTTGTTTGCTTGGTACGCCTGCTGAGCAACAGTGGTGTTTTAGACACTACAACCTGTCTTTTTTATCTCGTCGTGCCCTGCTAAGCACAATGAGGCATTCAAACCTGCAAAGAATACATACAATGCAATATATAATCATCCCCCCTCTTTTTCTAAGTCTAGAAATCAGATAAAATTTTGACAGCCTCCTGGCATCATTCCCGTGTAGGGGGCTGCATCAGGGGTGTTTTGGCTTGCTCGGTACACCCTGCTGAGCATAGCGAGTGGTGTCTTGCAACAGTACAACTGGTCTTTTTCATCTCGCCACGTCCTGCTGAGCACAACGAGGCCTTCAAACCGCAAAGAATACATACAATGCAATATATAATTATCCTTCCTTTTTTTAAGTCTATAAATTAGATAAAATTTTGGCTACCTCTGATCATCCAGATAGGGGTTGCACGGGGTATTTTGGCTTGCTCTTGACGCTGCAGGTGAGTGGTGTCCACACCACAGCTTTGTTCATCTCAGAAGCCCTGAGCACACAATGAGGTCTTCAAACCTACATAAAAATAAACACATGCATATATATTCACCATCAACATAATAGAATTGAATTGGTCCAGTTGCTCTTAGTAAAGTATGCTGATTGTGCCAAACTCTTATAGTTCTATCAGCATGCTTAGAAGGAAGTGCAAGTCATTTAATTGAGCCAAGAGATTGTCCTTTGAATCTTTGCATGCATATTTTCTCGAGTATTGTCATAAAGGCTATTGAAGTAAAATTTCAAATCAGCAGCGTTACACAAGTGTGGTGTAAGGTCCCCCTTCTGCTTGATACAATTAACCAAGAATCTAAAATTTGCCAAAAAATTAAACGTTGGATTCCAATCGTTATCTGAATCCTTGAATCGCCAAACTCTTTGTTGAACGCTCTGGTAAGGCTCATGAGACGGTCATAGATAATGTTGGTGAAGAGCGGGACATATGCTGTATTTCCTCCAACATGAAAGGTCGCTACTCCACTGTTGGCGATAGCTGGTTACACCAATGTAACCGGCAAGATTTACTTGATCTTCCAAGAATCGATTTGCTGATTAAAGACCAGTTCCTCGATGAATTTTATGATCGCATACTAGCTAGATCCTATTTTCTCTTATTTTTCTCCTTCAATAAGGTGATTGCCTCTTGAATCATCTCAATGCAATGTGGATGTGAGATCAAGAGATTCATGGTGGACGATGTTCATGGGCGTGACACGGGAGACAGAAAAGAAAATTAGAAGCGCCAAAGCCGTGGACTGCATAGTTGATGGTGTCGGTGGTGAGGAGACTCTTGCGGCGGATGACATTCATGAGTGTAGCCGTAGAAGAGTGGGAGAGAGAGAGAGAGAGAGAGTTACGTAGCTTTTTTCATGCATGCTCTTTTTTTTCTTGGAATTCTCGTCCTTGTCAGCCTCCCTTGCAAATAAGAAAAGGAAAGAAAGCCAAGGAATGGAGAGGGAATAAGCAAACAACCTGCGGGAGGGAATGGTTTCAGGAGGAGAAAATATATCCTGAGTCCGATGTAGCTTTACGTATGGACTCCAACTCGCCCTCGTGTCCGGTTTTTTCTCATTTTAGCTTTAACGACAGAATCGGATCTGACGACCACCACGCTTATCCCGCCCCACCCGCCGGGCTCAAATAGCAAGAGAAGAAAACGACGGCCGCTTGACATTCCTCCCATCGCATGACAGCTTTTCCAGCCCGCCTCCCGCCTCACTATCACTAACGCCGACGCCTGGTTTAGTAAATCTTGAGAATAACTTCCATTGATATATTGTAGGTGACTACATGAGGTATTTACACCTGCGTTCCCGAACTTTAATGAATTTAGGGTTTTCTTTATTCTTCTCACCATCCAGTATGTGAATATTTTAGAACATTTGAGTTCTTTAAATGAACGGGATGTATTTTAGTAGTTTTTGGAGATGTTTTGCATGAGTACTCTCTGTACTGTCAAAATGGTACACGCCATTATTTTCAAATTTTTGAATTGATTAGCCTTGTGAAATGTTTAGTATATCACATGGTAGGATGTTTGGTCATGTTTGAATGAATTCTATGGCACGATTAGGGATGATAGTATGTTCAATCGATGGAATTAAATTTATGGCTTGATTTGCATCTACTCTGTACTCTCATGAGAGTACAGTATTTTCATTTTTTTTTTTTTTGGCTGTTGGAGGAAATATGTTCATTACAATCCATTAGGAATAATTTGGAGGCTGTTTGGTTGGTTTTTTAGTGTTATTTTGTATCTGTACTCTCTATACTCTCTTGAGAGTACAAAAGATTTTATGGATTTTTTTTTTCAATTTTTTTGGCCTGGTTGTTTAGATTATGTTCATTACATTACATTGAAAGCAATTTGGTGGCTGTTTGGATGGTTTGTGGGAGATTTTTGCATCTGAACTCTCTGTACTCTCATGAGAGTACATAGCATTTTGGTCATTTTTTTCCTATTTCTTTGGCCTGTTCGGAGGAAATATGTTCATTGCAATCCATCATGAATAATTTGGAGGTTGTTTGATTGGTTTGTTAGTGTTATTTTTGCATTTGTACTCTCTGTACTCTCTTGAGAGTACAAATGATTTTGTGGATATTTTTTTCCAGTTTCTTTGGTCTGGTTGGAGGATTATGTTCATTACATTACATTGGAAGTAATTTGGAAGGATGTTTGGATAGTTTCTAGGAGATTTTTTGCATCTACTCTCTCATGAGAATCTGAGCATTTGGTCATTTTTTCTCGTTTCTTTGGCTGTTTGGAGGAAATATATTCCAATCCATCAGATAATTTGGAGGTTTTGTTTGGTTGGTTTTAGTGTTATTTTGCATCGTATTCTCTATACTCTCTTGAGAATCAGATGATTTTATGGATATTTTTCCGTTTCTTTGGCACTTGTTTAGATTATATTCATTACATTATTGGAATTTGGAAGGATGTTTGGATAGTTTAGAGAATTTTTTTGCATCACAGCTGTACTCTCATTAGAGTCTGAGAGAATTTAGTCATTTTTCATGTTTCTTTGCATGTTTGGAAATATGTTCATTACAATCCATCGGGGATAATTTGGGTTTGTTTGAGTTTTTTTAGCATTATTTTGCATACTCTGTACTCTCTTGAAAATCTGAGATGATTTTCTGGACATTTTTTCCAGTTTCTTTGGCCTGGTTGTTCAGATTATGTTCATTACATTACATTGGAAGAAATTTGGAGAGATGTTTGGATGGTTTCTGGGAGATTTTTGCATCTGTACTCTCATGAGAGTACAGAGCATTTTGGTCATTTTTTTTCTGTTTCTTTGGCCTGTTCAAAGAAAATATGTTCATTGCAATCCATTAGAAACAATTTAGAGGTTATTTGGTTGGTTTTTTTAGTGTTATTTTGCATATGTACTCTCTGTACTCTCTTGAGAGTACAAAAGATTTTGTGGATATTTTTTTCAATTTCTTTAGCCTAGTTGTTCATATTATGTTCATTACATTACATTGAAAGCAATTTGGAGGGATGTTTAGATGATTTCTGGGAGATTTTTGTATCTACTCTCACTCTCATGAGTCTGAGTATTTGTCATTTTATCATGTTTCTTTGGCTGTGGAGGAAATATATTCATTGCAATCCATCAAGGATAATTTGGAGGTTGTTTGGTTGGTTTTTTAGAGTACATATAATTTTGTGGATATTTTTTCCAGTTTCTTTGGCCTGGTTGTTCAGATTATGTTCATTACATTACATTGGAAGCAATTTGGAGGGATGTTTGGATAGTTTCTGAGGAATTTTTGCATCTGCACTCTCTGTACTCTCATGAGAGTACATAGTATTTTGGTCATTTTTCTTGTTTCTTTGGCCTGTTCGGAGGAAATATGTTCATTGCAATCCATCAAGAATAATTTGGAGGCTATTTGGTTAGTTTTTTTGTATTTTTATATCATTCGTACTCTCTTGAGTACAACGATTTCTGATTTTTTTTTTAGTTTTTTTGACCTGGTTGGAAGATTATGTTCATTACAAATCAATTGGGAATAATTTAGAGGCTGATTGATTGTTTTCATGGTTGATTTGCATCTGTTCTTTCATTAACTGACTTTTCATTTTGAAGTTTACCTTGTCTGGGAAAAGGATAACTTGAGATGCCTTGCCGTTAGAATAGTGTTCGATAATATTGTAGCATGATTTACTGATGAAGTCATTGACATTTTAAAGAGGCTTCATCTACATCAATTCATTAGACTCCACAGAATTCAGTAAGACTCAATAGCCATTACCTCAATCTATCTTCAGGGAGATAGAAAACTTTCTTTACGGGTGGGCGGTGCATTCCTTTCACCCCATGAAGTTCTGATAGTAGGGATGCCAAACAGAGGAGAAGGTCTTATGGCGAGAAATTTTTTCTTTGTCGCGATTGATTCGGTGGTATAAGACTATGCTTGAGCATCGATAGCTTCGTTGCACGTACGTTTGTCTGATTGTACATATATTTTTTGCTGTCAAATCTTTTTTTTTTGTATATCAGAATTGATTGCCTACGCTGATGAAATAGATAAATTTGCTGAATACAAATGGGCAGAGGCCATCTGGGCTTTCCTAGTTTCATAATTTGATGGTATTACATCAAAGATTCATACAGAGGAAGGTACATGAGTGGTTATCACTCTTCTTATGGTATGTTTTATATCTTGGTTATGTATTATTTGATGCATTGAAGTTAACTTACAAAATATTAATTGTAGATGGGCGGACATAAGCATCATGAGGCCACCATCTCCTTTTGCAAAGCCACGTATGTCGCGATGGCCAAAAATAAAGTTTCCAGATGAAGCCTTCACTGGTTTAGGAGGACACCAGGTGACATATAATAATATCACTTAGTTCATATAATTATGTATTTATTTATGTTGTAGTCATCACATTTTCTTATCGGTTTAATATATAGGTGCGCCTTTCATTGAGGTCGAGAGGAGACACGGCTCCTTGAATCATTTTCCCCACATGAACATACAGTCATGAGCAATATAATCCCATTCTAAGTCCATTGAGTTACCTATTGAATCTCCATATGTCTCTCCTCGATATTCTCTCCCATCCGGTGTATCAGCACGCCTCTGCCTACCCCCACATAAGTCTGCTGGAGAGGATACTTGGTTTAGAGACTTGAAGGATATAATATCTTCTTTTCAAGCAACAATGATAGAGAGAATGGATGGGATTAATTTATGGGTTCTACATGGAGGTTCTTTTGGGTCCCCATCCCTACATGGGAAGCTCACATGGAGGTCACCAGAGAACTCTTGAGGAGGTAGTCACAGGCACATGGAGGCTACGAGAAGCTTCCCCATGGAGGCTAGCAGGGAGTCTCTGTGGAGGCAACCACTGCGCCCTATGGATACTTCCACTTGGGAAGGCTCGCCCGTGGATACTTCCACAGGAAGCCCACGGTAGCCTCCACTGGGAAGCCTGTGAGTCCACCATAGGGGAAGCTATTGTGGAGGCCTCAAATGCACATGAAGATGCTCCGAAGCCTTTAATTGACAGCATTGAGCGTGATGTGAAAGCTCGGTAGATAAGAAAGAGGAAAGCTATTAGTTCTCCTTTCACACACACTTACAGGAAGTCACGAGCAAGAATAAGTGATGTGGTGGCCTCCACTCAAAGAGAATTCGGCGGAGGTATTAATTACTTTCTTTTAAATTTGAGATAATAGAAATAGATTTCACTAAATTTTTTTATAGGTTAAAGATGAGACAATAAAAGTCGATGATCCAGGCTATCGTTGTGGTGGAGGAGCATCGGGAGGTATGAATCATCTCGAGATCGATCCTTAATTCATAGTGAATCTAGCTCTTCATCACTAACTTTAGTCATCGGTAATTTTGTTGTAGCCGAGGACATCATTTTATTGAGTTCTCATCCAGTCTTGCCTGTAGATGCTTTATCTTATTGATACATCATGCTTCCGATTCGAAGGACAAGTAAGTCAATCTTCAATCAGCTCCTTCATACATAAGATAACCTATTAGTTTAATTAAGCTCACTTTAAAATATTTATCACTTGCAGGGGTGATACAGTATTTGCGGCTGGGAATATCATTATTGTACGAAGGCAGATCGATGAGTTGCAGATCAATATCTCTCAGATGCACATGTTGATGCCTTCACCTTCTTATTGGTAGAAATTTTCGCTCTGCTCCGTATGACCCCTATTTGTACATCTCATGCTTACCTTTGGGTAAGTTACCCCTCGGATATGCGGTATTACAATTCAATCATTATTTGTATAGATGGAAACTATAATTTATAAATGTTCTCTTCTTTTCTTACAGAGCTATGCAAAATATGGCCTACACAAGAAAAGCAAAATGTTCATCCAGCATGTCACTGCATACAGTGTGTCAATGGCTGAGCTACTCTTACTTCCAATTATAGATAATCGGCACTCGACACTCCTGGTTGGGCATATTAAGCTAGGGCCTGGTATTTTTATGACTCATTACTAAAACCAACCCATAAGGCCATTCTTCCAGAGATTGTAAGAGTTATTTTTCAATTTAGTTTCTGTAAACTGGTTAATTTACCCCCCTTATTGACTATACTTCTTGCTATTCAAATCAAATTACTTGTTGAAGATGCTAGTCTTTTATGAGCGATCCCATAAAATGGCCAATCGAAATGGTGAGTGGGCTGTCAGTCCAAGATAACAGTGTTGACTGCGGGATGTTTGTCTGCAAGTACATGAAGGCAGCAATTAGGAAATCCCCACTTAACTAGGTTGACCACCAAGATTGGCCTAAGAAGATGAATTACTTTAGGGATGAGTTAACTTACGCTATCTTTTGTTTGGGTATGAAAAAGCCAAGCTAAGAATTGTACATTTAAAGTTTGATAAGTAGAAAATAATTGTACAGGGTATTTCATTTATTTATTTTTCAATATTATTGGGCAGTTTGGATCTTTTATTATTAGTAGAGAACACTGTAGCAATTTGGTTGATGCTAGAATGCTTTACTGGGATGTGTTTCATCTGTGCTCTGTGTACTCTCCTAGGAGTACACATTATTTCATCTATTTTTCTTCAATTTTTCTTGGTAGTTTTGGATAAATTATGATTAACAGAGAACATCTGCCGCAATCTATTTAAAGCTAGGCTGCTCTACTGAGATGTGTTTTGTTTATACTCTCTGTGTTGTTTAAGCTATATATGCTCTCTATACTCTCTATACTCTCTGTACTATCTAGACTCTCTATACTTTCTGTACCCTCTGTATTTCTTATACTCTGTATACTCTCTATTCCAGTGCAAGTAGTTTGAAGGTTGACTATAAGAATATTTGAGGTGTTATGTAGCTTTACTCTTTGTATTCTCTTTATAGTACAGATTATTTGCTTATTTTTTCCCATTTTCACTTTTTCTTTGCAGGACAAAAAGGAATTGTTCACTATAACCTTAAAGCAAGTTGGATGCTCCTGGGTTGCCTTTTATGAGTTTTCTGAGTAGTTTTGCATGTGTATAATCTCTGTACTCTCTGTATGCTCTGTACTCTCTGTATGCTTTGTACTCTCTATACTCTCATACATTACTCTGACTCTATACTTCTGTACTCTCATACTCTGTACTCTGTACTCTTTGTACTCTGTACTTTCATATCATATTTTAAATTGGATCAATAAAATTGAAGCTAAAATTTACATTATCTAAAATATAAATTAGATGCGATTACTTTCTACCGGTCAAATGCTTCTTAAAACCTACTTTCTACTAAAATATGTGCATAAAATAGATAAATATACTATCGATGATCTCTGCGACACCAACGTCTTATTGAAATATAAATTTTGAAGGCGTTGTGGAGCAAATTATATATTTTAAGATGATGAATTTTTTAAATAATATAATAAGCGAAAGTATCATCGAATTAAATTAATATCATTGATAAATTTATAAATAATTACTAAACTAATATCGTCAGTACTAATATAATTGTCATCCCAATTTTTTTTCTTTTTCATAAAATGTAGAGTACTTTATAGAGTACATATATCAAACTATGTAATGCCTGTATTGGAAATAAACTCATTCTTGTAAGCAAGGTTGACTCATCAATCAGATATTGCAATTTGGTAAAATATGAGAGATTTAGTTGCCACAGTCTAAAGATTACAAAGTTATGTACCCTCTATACTCTCTGTACTCTCTGTACTCTCTATACTCTCCTGTGAGTATAGAGCTTTTTGGGCATTTTTATAATAATAGTATGTTTCAGAATAAAGATGCTCAAAAGAAGAAAGTCATCCAGACAAAGAAATGATTACCGATCGGAGCATGAGAAGCTCATCCTAATCACACTTCGGAGTCTTCCTAATCGAATCCCATAGGTGAGACTGCTGGTGTGCTTGTTAAGTAAAAGAAAGTCATCTTGGAGACTCTAAAGCTTTGTAGAAATGATTGCACAGTTAAAGAACACATAACTAAATGATATCATGCATTGAAATATTTTCCTGTAATAATATTCATCATCAACTTAGTGTACCCTTCAACCTACCGACTGATTGTTGAGCTCGAGTTGAATTCCTGAGGTAGAACATCGTATCAGTTAATGATTTTTAATAGCATCGATGTGTGCTATTTTGTGCATACTTCTGAAAAATACTCTGGCATAACAGAGAAAGGTGTTGCAATGGGTGACGAAACACGTTCTGCGACACTATCAGTTTGAACTTTGATTTTTGTAACAATAAAAATATGATGGTTTGAAGATTAGCAGCAATATTTTAAATACTACAAATTAAGAGGCATATAGAGAATTACTCTTGGCTTTCTTAGATCTCTCCCAATATCCCTTAAGCCATGCATTGGAAACACCCTTTGGACGTTGCTTAACTAGATCCTTCAAGATGTCTTGTCCCTTGTCTGCTGTGATTGACTTCTTCTTCTTAGCTGCTCTGTCAGCTCGAAGAGAATTCCTACTTATTATAGAGTTGACATCGTCGTATAGTTTTTTTAAGGATTGAAGCATATAGTCCTCAGCTCTATTATTAGCCTGTGCCCTAACACTTATTTGATATGCATATCGATTAACGTGATTTCAAAAAATAATGGCAGTAGCATTTCCATCTGTGTCTTCCACATCTCTTAATTTTTTATATGCACTATCGATGTAAATATCCCTCTTGCTCTGGTAGACCATCGCATGAGCAGATACTTATCGAATGCACTACATCTTGACTAAGAACTCTGATACAATGGGCACAAAGTAATCCCATCATTTCAAATTTCTTACAAGTACAAGTTACATCTAGGGTAGTCCCATCGAAATGGATTGTCCATATTTTGGATGATTTTTTATTCTCTAAGTTTCTCATCAAATACTCCATGGGGTCAATCCGACACGCATCGATAGGCCTCAACTCCATACAAAAATTCTTCCTCAAACATAGTATACTGCTTTCTTGTATAAAACATAGTAGCTTGTTTTAGAATTAGACTTGTCTTAACAACAGGAATAATTGATGACTGGCTACACTTGAAGTCTTCGTCATGTTCATTCCGGCGCCATGTCTCCATAACCTTTTCCAACCCCAAAAAACAATCTGTGAGCGAACTTGTTGGTTTAGGGATTTTGTCATATATGTTGTTCATTGACCCACTACGTTGTGTTGACAAGATGCCCATGCAGAATGAGTCTTTGCTGAATATAGTGGACCACTTGGATCTAATATTATAAAGCTCAGACAACCAAGGATGATCATGCAAATTGCCTTCTTCTAGCATGACAGACCAAGCTTCTTCAAATTCTTCCTCTGAGTCACATTTGCTCATGCATGCATAAAATGTCCCTTGTACCCTCTTATTACTATTAAAGCAGTGAACCTTGGAAGAAGCTTTCTTCGAAATATGCCATTTACACAACCTATGATGAGTATGCGATAATATAATTTGCTTCATTAGACATCACGCCTTCATCATCGCACTGCTCATTGACCGTATTCACCTGCCTAAACAGCTCCACATAAATGTGCATGTAAAATAGCTCCACAAATAAACATATTCCCTCCAAACATGCCAAAGAAAGTGAAAAAAAAGAGCTAAATAGAGAGAGTACAGATGCAAAAATCATCCAAACATCCCTCCAAATTGCTTTCAATGTAATGTAATGAACAAATTTCCTTCAAATAGGCCAAAGAAACTAGAAAAAAATGGCCAAAGTCGTCTATACTCTCAAGAGAGTACAAAGAGTACAGATGCAAAATAACACTAAAAAAATAACCAGCCTCCAAACAAGTAAAGAAATTATCATAGAAATATAAACAATATTATATCAAGTTACCCATGAGTTGAGAAGAGTACAGAGAGTATAAAGTCTGAGAGATGAGTATAGAGTACATAAAGTATAAAAGTACAAAGTGAGTCTGAGTCTGGAGGGAGAAGTTTTCTTGCTCAATAAGGCTTCTTTTGCTTTGTATTTTTTACCTTCAAGATGTTCTTTAAGGGCTTTTTCACTGGAAGTGTTGATTTCATATATAGCACATTCCCTCTATGACATAAGACCTCCCCTCTGTTTGGCATCCCTATTATCACTGCAACTTCATCGGGGGTGATGCTCTTTAAGGCTTCTTTTGCTTTCTGTAAGGCTTCTTTTGCCTTGTGTTTTTTACCTTCAAGATGCTCTTTAAGGGCTTCCTCACTGGAAGTGCTGACCTCATAGATAACACATTCCCTCTACACCATAAGACCTTCTCAACTCTAATTGGCATCCCTATTATCACTGTAACTTCATCGGGGGTGAAAGGAATGCACTGCCCACCTAGAAAGAAAGCTTGCTTCTCTATGTCCCAACAAGACAGGATTGAGGTAATAGATATTGAGTCTGAATTTTGTGGAGTCTAATGAATTGATGCAGATGAAGCCTCTGTAAAATATCAATGACTTCATTACTAAAGAGTGCTGCAACGGAATGTACAGAGAGTGCAGATGCAAAAATCTCCTAGAAACCATCCAAACAGCTGCCAAATTACTTTCAATGGAATGTACTCTCAACAACCAGGCCAAAGAAACTAGACAACATGACCAAAAATGATATGTACTCTCATGAGAGTACAGAGAGTACAGATGCAAGAAAACATTGATAAATCAACCAAACAGCCTCCAAATTGCGCCTAATGAACATATTTTCTCCAAATAGGCCAAAGAAACAGACAAAAAAATGACCAAAATGCTCTGTACCCTTAGGAGAGTACAGAGAGTACAGAGAGTATAGATGTAATAAAAATAATCTCAACAACTAGTCTGAAAAAAACTGGAGAAAATGACCAAAAATTATATGTACTCTACAGATACAAAATAACACTAAAAAAGTAACCAAACAGCCTACAAATTGTTCCTCATAGATTATAATGAACATATTTTCTCCAAACAGGCCACAAAAAGTGAAAAAAATAATCCAAAATGCTCTGTACTCTCAGGAGAGTATAAAGTGTACAGAGAGTACAAATGCAGAAATCCTCCAGAAACCATCCAAACATCCCTCAAAATTTCTTCAACTAGTATGTAACAAACATAATCTGAATAACCAGGCCAAAAAAACTGAAAAAAAATGGCAAAAATTATATGTACTTTCAAGAGAGTACAGAGAGTACAGATGCAAAATAACACTAAAAAAATCACCAAACAGCCTCCAAATTATTCGAGATGGATTGTAATAAATATATTTCCTCCAAACATGTCACACAAAGTGGAAAAAACTGCCCAAAATGCTTTATACTCTCAGGAGAGTACAGAGAGTATAGAGAGTACATATAGAAATCTCCCATAAAGATTAACCAAACAACCACCAAATTGCTTTTAATGGAATGTAATGATCATATTCTCTCCATCTAGGCAAAATAAACTACAAAAATATTCAGAAAATCATCTGTACTCTCATAAGAGTACAGAGAGTACAGATGTAAAAATCTCTCAAAATAAGCAAAGTCCTCTTGCAAAGAACTCCAAACAGTGTAGGAAATATACACTAAATAAAAGAATTTCAAGGAATAACACTAACAAATCGTAAAAAATTATACGTATATAATGGTTGAGAAAAATTATCGATGAATTTTTATTTAATACATCCTTAGCTATTTCCTCAAGGCCTTCGTTCTCCATCTTCATGGTTCTTTCGTAAAAAGTAAATGAGAAAAATCTCTTTCTCTCTCTGAGCTCGATTTGTAAGAAAAAAAATACACCCATAAATCCTAAATCTAGATATATATTTTTTTTAAATTCCTCCCGCGCATTCTAAGGAGGCTTCTTCTCCTATTTGTTTGAACAAGTGGTCGAGTTGAGCCAAGATAAGCGGCGTGGTCGCCGTCTATTCTGACAGTTAAAAATGAGAAAAAAACCACTGACATCGTCGATTGAGTCGCATGTAAAGCTACATCTGAGACACGTAATATTTTCTCTTCGAGGAGGGAGCTCATTCGAACGAAAGGGGGAACGGTTGCTTGTTAACTGTGTGCGGAGGAGTAGGAGGGAGTTATTGAAAATTAATAGATTTTTTTAAATTAATTTTTCAAATATTAATTAATTTTAAAATGAATTTTACACCAACATCATTATATGGTTAATATATATATATATATATATATATATATATATATATATATATATATATATATATATATATATATATTGATTCAAGATTATTTTGATGTTAATGCAGCGCGATCATTTGATCGGGCCGTCGGTTTGAGTCGGCGTCAAATTGAGTCAATTTCAGCTCAAAATGCCCACCGCCACTTTCAACCTCTCGATTTTTGTGCAGACTCATCTGAATTGAGTGCAAACAGTCTTATTTGATAGATTTTTTGCATTTTGAAGCCAATGGTGCAATCAATTTTATGAACCAAGATTGTTTGACTTATTTCGGCGCCTCCTGACCTCAAAATGCGTGTAGGCGTGTTGACGACTTGAGCGCTTGATCAGTTGCTCATCAAGTCATGCAATATTTATATCCTGATTGATTTCGATGTTCTGAACATGATGGTGAATACCGTTCGGCAATCGGAGGTCATTTGAGTTAATTTTGGTGACATTTAGTGTATTTTAGCCTCAATTTGCGTGCTATCACTTCAAATCATTTGACATTTGCATAGACTCATCTGAATTGAGTTCGAATAGTCTCATTTGATAAATTTTGATATTTTGAAGTTAAAGACATGATCAATTTTAAGAACAAAAGTCATTCAGACATCGTCGCAACTTCCTAACTTTAATATGCGCGTCGACACATTGATAGCTCGAGCGCTAAATCAATTATTCATTAGATTTTGTAATATTTATATTCTAAACAATTTTGACATTTTGAACGCAATGACAAAGCCCGTTTGCTTATCGAAGGTCATTTTGATCATTTTCATGGACGTCCAGTGCATTTTGAGCCTCAATTTGCGCACTGTCACCTTCGAAGTCCGTCGAATTCGATTTGTGGGCTGATCTTGATTTATGACACATATGTGGAGGTCAACAAATGCCCCCCAACAAATGTGATTCATGTATGAAGTGAGTCACATTTGTTAAAAATTGATTGACCATTTAGGGCTTCTGGAGCTTTGATCATTTTAGCTTCAATTGCAATAGCTTACGAAGCGTTGACAAGATTTGTCATTAGTATGCTGCCTTATTCAGGATATGCAAAATGGCGAGTTTGACCAATTTGTTAGAATCGATTTGTCAAATTGATAAGAGTTCTTACACCATATACTATCTGCTTCAATAGCTTTGCTGAAGATATCTTTCTTTTATGTTCTTGCAGATTTGAGTCTCCTCTGACCCTAGCTTCATGCTTGGTTGGGTTTCATGGAGAAATTAGTCTATTTATTTTGATGAATTCCACTGGGGAATCAGTTCATCCGTGCTTGATCGGATTTGAAATTCTTTCTATCCGAGCTTTGAGCTTGACGGACTTGATGAAGGATTGACCTGATTTGTCAGCATTGACTTGTCAGGAAATGTATGCACTCCATGAACCGTGCTTCTTTGTGATTCATTGAAGGATACATAGATGACCCCACTTATATAGGGTCAATGTTGAGTTATTAGTCTAGCAATGTGTGCTTTAACAGACCGAATAATCACGAAATTCCTCTAGTCGGGCCATCGAATTTGTATGAACTATGGAATTACTTCCTCAGTCCGATGCTTTCTGCTTTGACAGATTTTATGAGGTGATAGGCTTTGATCTGTGCTTTGAGCTTGATCAGATCGTTTGAGAATATATTAAAATATCACCTTGCAAGTAATATGAAGATTGATTTGAGGTAGCCTGGAATTGAGTGTTTCCTCAGATTGTCCTTGATATATCGATCAAGTAGAGAGATATCTTGGATCCTGATTGCTTGATCAATAAGCTGGATCTGGTTTGAGAATGAACAGTTATCATTATTGAACTGACGAGCAGGAGCTCTTTCACTGCGGCCTTTTCTTACGGCTTGTTGAGTGAGGAGAGCGTCAACAACTCGACCATATTTGGGCTTGTTGAGTTCGACCTTTAGAACCTACTCGAGTCTTCGACTTAAGCTGTAGTGGGTTTGTGATTTTGTCATCAGACTGACGATGGGGGCTCTTTCATTACGGCCATTTTTTGCGGCTTGTTGAGTGAGGAGAGCGTCAACAACTCGGTCATTTGTGGGCTTGTTGAGTCCGACCTTTAGAACCCATTCGTGTCCTAGACTTCAGGATGTAGAGGTTGATGTTTCTCCAACTAAGTTGATTGAAGCTTCCAAAATCAAGAGTTCTTCTGACTTGATCTCTAGAATTTGGCAAATTTGAGAAGCACATTTTTTGACATTTAGGGTTGTCTTTTCATGCGTAGAATTAGATTCTTTTTATTCCTACAAGACTCTGCAATTTAACAATGATAATGATAGATATATGCGGAATTTTGGCATAACACTCGATGTCAACCTGAATAATAATATATTTAAGGATCTCATCTTATGGAATGATGTCAACTCAAATAAACTTAATATAAACTAAAAAATGCTCCCTGTCTTATAGGGGGAATTTTAAAGTACATTTAAGAGAATTTTCAAGATGAAAATATTCAAATACATCCATATTTGAATTGATGTACTCTAAAAGAGATTTTAACATATAACATCGATTTCATTTGTATATGAAAATCTAAAAATGCCCCCTGTGTAATAGGGGAATTTTCACAGAAAAGTTCTTCATATGGAGTATGTTTATTTAGGGATCTCGACTTGAAGCACGATGTCAACCTAAATAGATATACTAAAAAAAATATGCCCCCTGTCTTGCAAAAGGATTTCAATTGTACTTTGGGAATATATTTGTCATGTATAATACTTTTTTAGGTAACGAATTTTGATTGACGACATTGGTCTTTCACCCTTTAGGTTGATGAGTTGGTATGCCCCTCCTTGATACACTTTTTCAATGACAAAAGGGCCTTCCCAGTTAGGCTCAAATTTGCCACCAAATTTTTGATTGGGAATAATTGGTCTTCTCAGCACTAGAACCAATTCTCTTTTTTGGAATATTCGAGGCCGCACTGTATGGTCAAAAGCCCTGGACATCTTTGCTCGATAGACTTCTAGATTTTGATGAGCTTGTAATCTAACTTCATCAAATGCGTCAAGTTCCTCCATTCTCAGATGAACAATTTGATCTTTAGTTAGATTGTACTGGATGGCTACTCGAAGTGAAGGAAACTCAACTTCAAGTGAAAGAACTGCTTCAGTTCCAAATACCAATGAATAGGGAGTGGCTTTAGTCGGTGTCTTGTAGGGAGTTCGATATGCTCATAGAGCCTCTACTAGCTTGGAATGCCATTCTCTCTTATTTTTGGTGAGAATCTTCTTGAGCAGCTTGACTAATGTCTTATTGAAGGCCCCCGCTAAGCCATTTACTCTTGGATTATATATTGAAGAGTATCACCAATCAATTTTGTGTCAATCAATGAATCTATAAATCTTTGCACTTTTGAAAGCTGTGCCATTATCATAAATTATTCGGCGTGACATTCCAAATCTATAGACCACATTATGCATGAAGAAGTTGATCACTCGGTCAGCAGTAACTTCTTTAAATGGGGTAGCTTCAACCCACTTAGAGAAGTAGTCAGTCACTGTTAGGATGAAGCGATGTCCAACTGATGACAGTGGATCAATTGGTCCAATTACATCTGTACCCCAACATTCGAATGACCAGGATTCTATTGTTGGGTGTAATGGATTTGGAAGTTGATGGATGAGATCTCTATATACTTGACACTCATGACACTTCTTAGCATGATTAATACAGTCTTTCACCATAGATGGCCAATAATAACCCATCCTTTTGATTTTTACTGTCATATTGGGACCTGATTGATGTGCACCACAAAGTCCTTCATGAACTTCTACCATCACTTTGCTAGCTTCATCTACACCTAGGCATCGAAGCCATATTTATTCAAAGGATCTACGATATAAAGTGTTGTTGATGAAAGCATAGCGTAACATTCTCTTTTCAATCTGAGCTGCCAGTGATTTATTACTTGGTAATTTTTCTTCTTTAAAGTAGTCGATGAAGGCTTGCCTCCAATCGCGTGACTCTTCTACAATAAAGGCTTCACACTGATTTTCTGAGGCAATGTCATTATTAGCTCTTTTTGATACTTTTTCTTATTGATTTTGGGGAGTATGAGGAGCAACCTGAGTTGCATCCTACTATGTCAGATTTGATAACCCATCTACCTGTGGGGATTAATACTTCATTGGCTCTAGAACCGTCAAGTAAATATGCCGATCATGACATAATCACCATTCATACTTGTCATTTTTTTAGCTAATTTTGCTAAGCAATTAGCTTTACTATTTTTGGATCGAGAGACTTGAGTTAATGTGATATTTGATATCTATTTTATAAGCTCGAGAACTCGCTTGTGATAGAAATCTAACTCAATCTTGTTGATTCTATAGATGCCAAGTACTTGATTTATGATAAGCTGAGAGTCACCAAAAATGTGCAGGTTTTGAATGCCTATGAAAATAGCTTCTTCAAGACCTGTCACTAATACTTCATATTCAGCTTCATTGTTAGTTCTCGGCTCAGTCAATCCATATGATCATCTCATTATCCCTCCTTCTGGTATTATGAAAATGATGTTGATTCTTGCTCTTGCTCTTGGGAAATTTAGATATTGGACTTGTTTGATCGATGAGGCTCCATCATAATATATTTCCCAAATTTGTGATTTTTCTCTTTCATGAATGAGCATAATTTGCTCATCGGGCAAATCGTCATTAAGAGAAGAGTCCTATGAGATGTGCGTAGAAAATCTAAGACTTGTCCTTCCTTCTACTGCATATGTGATATCAAATTGCAAAAGCAATATTGCCCATCTTGCCAAGCGACCTGTCAACGTTGGTCTTGTCATCAAGTACTTCAGCGGATCGATCCTCGAGATGAGGGTAACCCTGTGAGATATTATATAATGACAAAGCTTTTGGACATCTTTGCTCAGTAGATTTCTAGCTTTTATTGAGCTTGGTGCTTGACCTCGTCAAGTCCATCAAATTCTCACATCCATAGATAGACATACTCATCTTGAGTGAGATTGTGTTGAATGGCTACTCAGAGTGAAGGTAATTCAACTTCAAGTGACAAGACTGCTTTAGCTCTAAATACTAGCACATAATGAGTGAATTTTGTGGGAGTACAATATAGATGTCACGCTGTTGTCTTTCTGTAAGCCAATTTCACTTCGAGATTTTAGCCTCAAAATTTGCTCACATATTTGTTGGGACCTTTCGATGGTGGATTCTTGGACCTATGGTCCAAGTGTCACACCTCGATGCTCACTGTGCAGGACTTGAATTAGTAGACATCTTGTTGGTGTTATAGGAGGTCTTCTTGAAGGAGCAACTCTAGCTTCCCTGATGACATGACCTTGATATTTTCTTTTCATCAGTCCTTTCTCTTTAGAAACTTTGAGGACACTTGCATATACAATTTCAACTTTCCTCACCAGAGAAGTTGGTACATGACATTGTCGGGTCTAGAAGGATTATTTCATTTGACCAGTAGAGCTGTTCCGCTTTACCCATCTTAGGCTATCAAACCTGTAATATGTTGGAACACTCGCTTCTAGTTCCATACCTAGCTGTAAAATTTTTACTAGAATAATGATTGTTGAGTACGTAGTTCAGCATTTCTCTTTCTCCACTGTCTTTGGATTAACTTACTTCCATATGAAGAAGATTTTGTGTTGCTACTTCTTCTCGAGAGCTTCGGCCTCCATATTTATTTTTCTTTCTACCGGGACCTTTCGGTAATGGATTCCCGAACACGCGGTTCAGGTGTCACTCCCTGATGCTCACCGTATAGGAATTGCTTAGAACAGACTTGAGTGATTACTACCATTGATTATAGTTTTTATAGTGGAGCATATTTGGTTTCTTTGATAATTGACATTTGATACCTGTTATTCATAAGACATTTTTCCTTAAGAACCTTTAGAACTCTATGTGCTTGAGTAGATAGAGTTTCATGTTGTTTCTACTATTGAGCCCAAAAAATACCATTTAACATCACCAGTAGAGCTATTCCTTTTCACCCATCTCAAAATTTTCAAATTGGGATAGAAACACTTGCTTCTGGTTGTAAGATTGGTTATATGACTTGTGATACAGACAACAACTATTAAGCTCACAGTTTAGTGTTTCTTCTCCTTTTGCCTTCCTCCATGAGGCTTCAATATTATATCTTCCTGAGAAAGGGTTGTCACATTTATCATTCCCTGAAGGTTCTCTTCAAGTCTGACACCTCAAAATGAATTAATCTTTTAAGTACAAAGGCTCTCTTTTGAGGAACCTTAGTAGCAGTAGTGGTCATTCCAATTGTCCTCCTCCATTGCGGTTGGTGTACAATGTAGATGCTCGTGGAGGATTATTTACGGTGATGAAGTTTATACTATCAAATTGAATAGTAGCTCCAACATCCCCAATATTGATTATAGCGTTAGCTAGACGGATATTGGCTCTGCGACCTAGCTGGATGATGAACGACGTATTTTGAAGATCCATCGATACGAAGAACAAGTAGATTAATCATAAGAATACGATTGATTTAAATTTAATTTCATTGATGATTGATTTTAAATATTAATTTTATCATGCTTCACTGCTACTATAGCTTAAATTTGACTAGTCAAAGATGGAAAGAGAATCATTAAATCACCAAAATTTGTGGGCTCCAAAATTCACCGACCTCTTCTAAAAAAAAAAAAAGTAAAATCGGTGTAATTTTTAGAAGGCAGATGGAATAGTAGATAAGACACTACCTAGAGATTTCATCCTCATTTGGTGAGAACTTTAGATCTGGTTCCAGGTTTCCTATAAAGCGCATAGTTAATTACCCATCTCAAGTGAGAGAGAACTTTTCGATTAGGCTAGTCATTAGATGGCGTAAGAACATATGCTGAAGTTTGAATTTAGATTATGAAATCTATCATTTTAGCTTAAACCGGATGGTTGGGGAAATGATGATGTGCCCGATCTAGATCCCATGGTTCTATTATCCCGGATAGTCACGGTCCCTAGTCTACTTAGTCAGAGGAAGTAGTCGACCCAACCTAACTGAAGGATCCTCATCAGCAACACATGGGTTACGTCGTCCAAGAAATCCTTATAAATCTGGGGTGCTGTTTATTTAAGGAGACAAGCTTAAGTCTATCTTAGCTGACAGAGAGTTGTTTGCCCTATCAAGTATACCCTATGATTCACAACTCAAAGGCGAGCCATTGAGCATACCTGACTCATTGTGATCATAATATAATAATGGGGCCAAACCACCCGTCGAGGACTGGTCACTACTTCATCGTGGAGCTCTTGGCCAATCCACACAATTTAGAGGACACGGGCCACATCCTTACTAGCGAGAGATTGATTGAGGGTGAACATAGCAAAACACTTGATTTGACATTGGCTCCATTGTGAGCAATAATTTTCTTAATTTGTCACCCCCGACAAACAGTTGCGGAAGGTGGATAGATTTGATTTGATTTAAGTTTTTAGTGATATAATTTCATTTAAATAGTTACAAATTATATTTGATTTGATTTAAAAAATTAGTTAATTTGGATGTGTTTAAGAGCTCTAGATCCTGTCAACTCTATTTAGCTGCTAATAGAGGATTAGATTTACTGTCAGCTGACAGAACCAGTTTTTAGATATTTCAGTGATTTGAAACTCTTATTATAGATTTTTAAGTTTTGTTAACCCGGACCTAGTCCTAAGACTAAATCGGGAAGCAACCCATGCAACATCCTCATACACTTGAATTTAGGCATTCAACATAGTGTTGGGGCACATGCGGGTGTATTTAAGAATTTAGGCAATTTTTATTTCTAAATTATGGATAGATTGAGTTTGCTTTAAGCTTTTAATGATTAAATTTTATTTAAACAGTTTTTTAGAGATTGATATTTAATTTGAATTAATTTGATCAGAAAATTGATTAATTTGAATATATTTAAGAGGTTTAGATTCTGTCAACTCTATTTAGCTGCTAATAGAGGATTAAATCTACTGTCACCTGACAGAATCAATTTTTTAGATGTTTTAATAATTTGAAATTCTTATTATAGGTTTTTAGGTTTTGTTAACCTGGACCTAGTCCTAAGACTAAATCGGGAAGCAACCCACACAACATCCTCAAATACTTGAATTTAGGCATTCAACATAGTGTGAGGGCACATGTGGGTGTCTTTAAAAATTTAGGCAGAGTTCTAAGATGTTAAAGTTTTTAATGATAGAGTTTCATTTAAACAGTTTCAGATTGCTACTTAATTTGATTTAAAAAATTGATTAATTTGGATATGTTTAAGAGTTTTAGATCCTGCCAACTTTGTTTAGCTAATAGAGGATTATATCACCTGATAGAATCAGTTTTTAGATATTTCACTAATTTGAAACTGTTATTATAGGTTTTTAGGTTTTGTTAACCCGGACCCAGTCTTAAGACTAAACTGAGAAGTTACTTGTGCAACATCCTCAGACACTTGAATTTAGGCATTCAAAGATGTGGCATGGTGTATTTAAGAATTTAGGTAGTTTTATTTTTTTTGAATTATGAAATTGATTTTGTATTTTCAATTAATTCAAATTTTAGCATAGATATTTGAGACAAAATTTGTACTTGAAATCTCTAAGAACACATTAGAATTTATAGCTTAGCTAATTTCATCTAATTAATGAAATTATCGCTCTTGAAAATCATAATTAGGATGAAATTCATTAATTTTTGATTAAAGGAGTCCCTATGATTTTTGTAGATTTTGATTTGGTATCACTTTTTGTCTGCTTGTACAAATGGTTGCAGATCCGGTGGCGAAGAAGGTATTTTGATTTAGAATTTAGTTTAACACATTACTTGAACTTAGTTTACTTTTTGAATTTTTTGTAATTCTCCCAATTTGATTATGCTCAATTTTCATCAATTTTGATAAATTATGTCGATTTCAATGTTTGTAGCTTTAGTCCTACTCATGCTTATCAGCTAGCATAATAATGACCTCCACATTCGTATACGAATTATTAAACCCAATTTGGATTTATCCTCATATTTTGAGTTTATTGCAAGTTTGTTATGAGTTTGGCATTAGCCCCAAAAAAAAAATTCCAATTAAAGCTTACCTAATCTTGAGGAATTTACAAGAAAAGAGAACTCACTCATTACTTCCCTTTAAGCCATAGAGAATAGCTATTAGGGTTTGTGAGTTTAATATTAACCTCTCCCAAATTTTACTTAGATTTTAAATGAATATTCTATTCTTTCCAAGATTTGTTTTAAAGGCTCCCCCCTTTTTTTATTTGATGCAATAAAATTAGCTGCAAGTTTTTTTACTTAGCACTCCTAAATTAGCCCATTTTGTTCTCCCATGTGCCTAATTTTGAGGAATTTACAAGAAAAGAGAACTCACTCATTACTTCCCTTTAAGCCATAGAGAATAGCTATTAGGTTTGTGAGTTTAATATTAACCTCTTCCAAATTTTGCTTAAATTTTAAATGAATATTCTATTCTTTCCAAGATTTGTTTTAAAGGCTCCCCCCTTTTTTTATTTGATGCTACAAAATTAGTTGTAGGTTTTTCTACTTAGCACTCCTAAATTAGCCCATTTCATTCTCCCATTTTTCTGAGTCAAAAGATTTGATGAAATTTCTCCTCGATCATCCCCATGTAGGTGCATCAGTGTTTTGGCTTGCTTTGCATGCATGAGCATAGCGAGTGGTGTCGTAAGTGGTGTCTTACGACACCACAACCGATCTTTTTCATCTCGTCATGCCCTGCTGAGCACAATGAGGCCTTCAAACCTGTAAAGAATACATACAATGCAATATATAATCATCCACCTCTTTTTCTAAGTCTTGAAATCAGATAAAATTTTTGACCTCCTCATCCCCATGTAATCATGTGGTATTTTGGCTTTCGGTATGCCTACTAAGATAGTGAGTGGTGTCTGTGACACCAGTTGGTCTTTATCTCATTGCTGAAAACGAGGCCTTCAAACTAAAAGAATACATATGCAATATATAATCATCCTCCTCTTTTTTTTCTAAGTCCGAAAATTGACAAACTTTTGGCCTTCCCATCATCTGGTATGTGGCTGCCTTGAATGTTTTCTACCTACGATAGCTGGTCTGTGACACCACAACCTATTTTATCTTGTCGCTCAATGATGTTTCAAACCTTTAGATAGTTGTGAAATGAATATTCTCCACTATCGATGATTATGGAAATCCCTTGAATTGTGCTTGTGATGCGAGGATTTCCTTCTTGCCGGCTCTAAACTTGCATTTGTCTCCTGACAACATGCAGAGGATATGTGAAAATCTGTCTGAATAAGCCCACAAAAGTGCCACAAGAGAGGCGCAAAACAACAAATTTCTTATAATCTTTAGGAACATGTGCTTGAGTTCTTCGTATATGTAGAACTTCAGCCCAGCATAGGGCAAGATGCCGATGAGAGTTGGACCAACACTACGGTATGGTGACCGCATTCCACCTTCCTTGTAAATGCTCCAGGAGACATCTTTTATTTCATTATAAGATGGCTGGGGAAGTAGACTCCTTAAACCATGGCCGGTTTGCCCTTAGCCTTTTCTTAACCTCCACTTTATTACCTGAATTATTCTCTTCCATTCCATCTAAATTTGAGTGTCTTCAGTGCCTTCTTGATAAAATGAAAGGAAACTCCAACTCCCAAGCAATGAACGAATTGAGAGCTCCATAAACTTCTTCTTTAATATTTGATAGTTTCTTTATAGATTCAACAAGCTTTTGCAATTTGGAGACGGTGTCAATCCTCCTACAAACAAATCTTTATGGAGTTAATAATATTGTTATCATTAGTGTTGTTAGTACTTTGAACTAAACTTCGATGACAAGCAGATTGAAGCTGTCTCCGCTTTGTTGATCTTGATTTAGCTCTCTTGACTTCTAAATATTTTATTCAAAACTTTATTCAACATCACCTCATTAGGAGGAAATATCACGTTAGAGTTTGCACATAGCTTTACGTGTGAACTCCAATCCCCGACGTGTCCGATTGGTTTTCCCATTTTAGCTTAATGGCGTATGGAAACGGACGGCAATGGCCTGTTTATCCGACTCACCCGACCACCTGTTCAAATAATGAGAGAAGAAAAATGAGACTGGCGTTGTTCGCATTCCTCCCGCGCATGATAGTTTAGGGCTTTCTTAGCTAGCTCAGCCTCGATGACGTCGGTAGTCCTTCGATGATTTAGCAAATCTTGTGAATAACTTCCATTGAGATATTATAGGTGACTACATGAGGTATTTACACCTGTGTTCCTTAACTTTAATGAATTTAGGGTTTTCTTTATTCTTCTCACCGTCCAGTATGTGAACATTTTAGAACATTTGAGTTCTTTAAATGAACGGGATGTATTTTAGTAGTTTTTGGAGATATTTTGCATGTGTACTTTCTATACTATCAAGATGGTACATGCCATTATTTTTAATTTTTTGAACTGATTAGCCTTATGAAATATTTAGTATATCACATGGTAGGATGTTTGATCATGTTTCAAGATGAATTATGTATCCTGATTAGCGATGATAGTATGTTCAGTCGATGGCATTAAAATTTATTTGTAGGTTAATTTTTTGTTGTTTGCTTCAGTTTTGCATGTGTACTCTTTATACTCTTAGAAGAGTACAACCCATTTTGGCATTTTTTTAAATACTTTTGTCTCTGTTTGGATACAAAATGCTCAGTACATAGCTTATGAAGCAGATTAAAGGCTCATTGCTTGGTTTTTAGGGGTTTTTACATCTGTACTCTCTGTACTCTCTTGAGAGTACATTTATTTTTATTTTTTCTAGTTTTTTTGGCCTATTTGGAGGAAAATTATTCATTACAATAATTTGGGTAATTTGGTTAGTTTTTTAGTGTTATTTTGCATCTGTAGTCTCGTATTCTCTTGAGAGTACAACTTTTATTTTTTCAATTTTTTTGGCATTGTTTAGATTATGTTCATTACATTCAAAGGAAGCAATTTGGTGGTATTTGGATAGTTTTTGCAGTATCTGTACTCTCATGAGAGTACAAATAATTTCTCAATATTTTTATAATTTACACGGATAGAGAATATGGTTATTATATTCCATTAGAAACAATTTTGTGGCTATTTTTCCAATTTCTTTGGCATTGGATTATGTTCATTACATTCTATTAAAAGTAATTTGGAGGGATATTTGGATGGTTTAGGATTTACTATACTCTCCTCTCATTAGAGTACAAAGCATTTTGGTCATTTTTTTTCTAGTTTCTTTGGCCAGTTTGAAGGAAGTATGTTCATTACAATCCATTAGGAACAATTTGGAGGCTGTTTGGTTATTTTTTTAGTGTTATTTTGCATCTGTACTCTCTGTACTCTCTTGAGAGTACATATAATTTTGGCTAATTTTTTTCCAATTTCTTTGGCCTGTTTGGAGGAAACATGTTCATTACATTACATTGGAAGAAATTTGGAAGGATGTTTGGATGAATTCTGGAGGATTTTTGTATCTGTACTCTCTATACTCTCATGAGAGTATAGAGCATTTTGGTCATTTTTTTCTTATTTCTTTGGCCTGTTTGGAGTAAATATGATCATTACAATCCATCATGAACAATTTGGAGGTTGTTTGGTTAGTTTTTTAGTGTTATTTTGCATTTATATTCTCTGTACTCTCTTGAGAGTACAAATGATTTTGAGGATATTTTTTTCAATTTCTTTGGCTTGGTTGTTAAGATTATGTTCATTACATTCTAGTGGAAGCAGTTTGGTGGCTATTTTGATGATTTCTGGGAGATTTTTGCATCTGTACTCTCTGTACTCTTATGAGAGTACATAGCATTTTGGTCATTTTTTCCTATTTCTTTGGCCTGTCTGGAGGAAATATGTTCATTACAATCAATTAGGAATAATTTGGAGGTTGATTGGTTGGTTGTTTAGTATTATTTTGCATACTCTCATATTCTCTTGAGTACACATTTTTTTGGTGATTTTACATTTGGATTTTGAATTTACATTCTGTACTCACTCTTATGAGAGTATAGCATTTTGGTTATTTTTTCTAATTTCTTTGGCCTGTTCGAAGGAAATATGTTCATTACAATCAAATAGGAATAATTTGAAGACTGTTTGGTTGGTTTTCTAGTGTTATTTTGCATCTATACTCTCTATTTAGATGGTTTCTGGGGGATTTCAACATCTGTACTCTCTATACTCTCATGAGAGTACATAGCATTTTGGTCATTTTCTTTCTAATTTCTTTGGCATGTTTGGAGAAAATATGTTCATTACAATCCATCAGGAACAATTTGGACGCTGTTTGATTGATTTTTTAGTGTTATTTTGCATCTGTACTCTCTGTACTCTCTTGAGAGTACAGATGATTTAGGCCATTTTTTCTAGTTTTTTAGGCTTGTTTGGAGGAAATATGTTCATTACAAATCAATTGGGAACAATTTAGAGGTTGATTGGTTATTTCTTATGGGTGATTTGCATTTGTACTCTCATTAACTAACTTTTCATTTTGAAGTTTACCATGTCTGGGAAAAGGATAACTTTGAGATGCAGGCCTATCACTGTTAGAACAGTGTTCGATAATATTGCAGCATGATTTACTGATCAATTTATTAGACTCCATGAAATTCAGCAAAACTCAATAGCCATTACCTCAATCTTTCTTCTTTGGGCAGAAGCAAGCTTTCTTCTTCGGGTGGGCGGTGCATTCCTTTCACCCAGATGAAGTTCTGAATTGTAGGGATGCCAAATAGAGGGGAGAAGATCTTATGGAAAAAATCTCGCTGTCACAGTTCAGTTCAGTGGACTATAAGACTATGCTTGAGCATGCAGATAGCTCGTTGCCTATGGCACAGTTTGTGCAGTTGTACATACATTTTTTGCTGTTAAATTTTTTTTTTATATCACAACTATACGATGGTATCATAATTGATTGCCTACGTCGATGACATAGATAAATTTACTAAATACAATTGGGCAAAGGCCATTTGGGCCTTCCTAGTTTCACAATTTGATGGTATTACTTCAAAGATTCATACCCAGAAGACACCTGGGTACATGAGTGGCTTTGTCACTCTTCTTATGGTATGTTCTATATCTTCGGTTATATATTATTTGATGCATTGAAGTTAACTTATATAAATATTAATTGTAGATGCAGCGAGCACATAAGCATCATGAGGCGCCATCTCCATTTGCAAAACGTATCTTTGCGATGACCAAAAATAAAGTTTCAGATGAAGCCTTCTTGGTTTAGGAGGACACCGGGACATATAATAATATCACTTAGTTCATATAAGAATGTATTTATTTATGCTATAATCATCACATTTTCTTATCGGTTTAACACAGGTCTGCCTTTCATTCAAGGACATATCAGAAGAGGTGACCTGGTTTCTTGAATCACTTTCTTCTGCCCAACATGCAATACATGTTGAGCAGATCGTCATTCTAAGTCGAGTTCAGCCCCACTAAATCTCTATATGTCTCTCCTCGATATTCTCCCCATCCGTGTCTGGTATGCCTATGCTACCCCTCATGTAGAAGGCTTTCGGTGGAGAGGATACTTGCGGGTTTTAGGGACTTGAAAGATATATTATCTTCTTTCAAGAAATAATGTGAGAGAATGGATGATTTATTTGCGTTACTATCGAAGGTTCTTGCGGTGGAGGTCATCCCTATTGTGGGGAAGCTCACGTGGAGGTCACCACGGGACTCTTGAGGAGGCATCAGGATGGAGCTACCATGGAGCTTCCCAGGCTAACATGGGAGTCTCTGACTACAGCTGCCCTGAATACTTCCAGGGCGCTGTGGATACTTCCACTTGGGAAGCCCCTAAGGTAGCCACTGAAGCCCCTGTGAGTCATCCCTGTGGGAAGCTCATGGAGGTCACCAGGGGAACTCTTGAGGAGGCATCATGACGCACTATGGAGGCTACCATACTTCCCCTTTGAGGCTAACACATGGGAGTCTCCTGGAGGCAACCTGCGCCACAGTGAATACTTCCAATTGGAGGCTGCGCCCTGTGGATACTTCCAGGGAAGTAGCCTCCACTTGGAAGCCTGTTGAGTCCACCATAAGAGAATCTATTATGGAGGCCTCCACTGCACATGAAGATGCTCTGAAGCCTTTAATCAGTAGCATTGAGCATGATGTGAAGGCTTGGTAGATAAGAAAGAGGAAAACTATTTGTTCCCCCTTCGCACACACTTACAGGAAATCACGAGCAAGAATAAGTGATGTGGTGGCCTCCACTCAAGATGAGAAGCCGATAGCAGAGGTATTAAGTTACTTTCTTTTAAATTTGAGATAATAGAAATAGATTTCACTAAATTTTTTTATAGGTTTGCAAAGATGAGCCAATAAAGGTCGATGACCCACAGACTACTATCATTGTGGTGGAGGAGTATCAGTCGGAGGTATGCATCATCTCAGTAGATCGATCCTTAATTCATAGTGAATCTAGCTTTTCATCACTAACTTTCATCATCAGTAATTTTGTTGCAGCCAGCAGAGGCACATCATTTTGTTGAGTTCTCATCCAGAGCTGTTCTTCCTAAGCCGATGCTCCATCTTATTAACACGTTGTGCTCCCGATTCAAGGACAAGTAAGTCAATCTTCAATCAACTCCTTCATACATAAATAACCTATTCGTTTAATTAAGCCCACTTTAAAATATTTCTCACTTGCAGGGGTGATACAATATTCGTGGCTGGAAATATTATTATTGCATGAGGGCAGATCGATGAGTTGCTAAACGGTCGATTCTCGATCTTGATGCCCTTCTTATTGGCGAGAGTACTCAAGGTTGTCCCCTATTTGTACATCTCATGCTTACTGGTAAGTTACCCCGGTGTATTATGATTCAATCCTTATTTGTATAGATGGAAACTACAATTTATAAAGCGTTCTCTTCTTTTCTGGTATAAAATATGACCTGAAAAAACAAAATGTTCATCCGACATGTCACTTTGAGTGTGTCGTGAGCTACTCTTACTTCAATTATATATAATCGGATTGAACACTCGGTTGGGCATATTAAGCTAGGGCTTGGTATTTTATGACTCATTCACCCATAAGATCATTCTTCTTAAGATTGTAACAGTTGTTTTCAATTTAGTTTTCGTAAACTATTTTTTTGGACCCCCTTATTGACTATACTTCTTGCTATTCAGATCAAATTACTTATTGAAGATGCTGGCCAGTCTTTTGTGAGTGATCCCATAAAATGGTCAATCAAAATGGTGAGTGGCTGCCAGTCTAAGATAACAGTGTTGACTGTAGGATGTTTGTCTACAAGTACATGGAGGCGTTAGAAATCCCATAGTAATTGACCACTAAGATTGGCGAAGAAGATGAATTGCTTTAGAGGTTAAACTACGCTATCTTTTATTTGGGAATGAAAAAAGCAAGCGTACATTTAAAATTTGATAAGTAGAAAATAATTATGGTATTTCTTTTATTTTTTTCAATATCTTTGGGGTTTGGATCTTTTATTATAGCAGAGAACACCAATAATTTGGTTGACGGAATGCTTTCTTGGGATGTGTTTCTATACTCTGAACTCTCACAGTACCTGAGTATTTCATCTATTTTTCTTCAATTTTTCTTGGGTTTGGATAAATTATGATTAGCAGAATCATGATGTCAGTTGAACTTTCGAATGTGTTTCATTTGTACTCTCTCAACTTGTACATCCCATACAAATCCCATCTTGCCTTTTCTTGAACAAGCTTTATGCATTCTTGTCACTCACAATCCTCGATCTTTTCTCTTCGAATAAAATTGAAATCATCTTTTTGTGAATCCAATATTCTTTAAACTTTATACTTCTTAGATAGTGCATTAGTTGCTCTAATTTTGGCCTCCTCATTGTCTTCAACAAAAGCCTTTTCATCGCTAATGCATCTATGTGATCAGAAGATGTAGGTCGTGCTTTGTCAATGAATGATTATGACTTTCTATATATTTTTAATCATCCGGTTCCCCTCAAGTCAATAGAGAATCTAATCATGGTTGACAAAGTACTTCGGTTTTGAAATTTTGCTAAGCGCTTTACAGATTTCTTAGACACACTTTTGCACATAAAAAATCTTTTGATTTCAATTTCTTGAGTTTGGCCAATAACTAGTATGGTCCTTCCGGCGGTTTGATGTCGTAGTCGACTGATTACACCTCCATTTCATTTTGAACGTGTGCCAAGGAGTCTCCCAAATTTGGGTCATTAGATACAACTTCATCATCCTTGCTCATTGACATTCATCTTCCATACTTCCCATAAATGTGACATGTAAAATAGCTCAAATAAACATATTCCTTCCAAACAAAAGTGAAAAAAGATGAGCTATATCTTGAGTATAGAGAAGATGCAAAATCCCAGAAACCATCCAAACCATAAAATTACTTCCCGAATGTAATGAACATAATCGAACAACCAGGCCAAAGAAATTGGAAAAATATCCAAAATTATCAGTACTCTCGAGAATTAAATTATACAAAATAACACTAAAAAAACCGCCTCCAATATGGATTGTAATGAACATATTTCCTCAAATAGGCCAAAGAAATAGGAAAAAATGACCAATGCTTGTACTCTCATGAGAGTATACAAAATCTCAAATCATCCAAATAGCCATAAATTACTTCCTTGGAATGTAATGAACATAATCTGACAATAATGAAATTGGGAAAAATATCTACAAAATTATCAGACTCTCAAGAGAGTATAAATATAAAATAACACTAAAACCAATGCGACCTCCAAATTATTCACATGGATTGTAATGAACATATTTCTTCCAAAGGGAAAGCAGAAAAATGACCAAAATGCTTTATACTCTCATGAGAGTACAGAGAGTACAGATGCAGAAATCTCCCAAAAACCATCAAAATATCCCTCTAAATTGCTTTCAATGGAATGTAATGGACATATTTTCTCCAAACAGGCCAAAAAACTAAAAAAAAGCCAAAATGCTTTGTACTCTCATGAGAGTACAGAGTATAATATACAACTAACACCTCCAAATTATTCTAATGGATTGTCATGAATATATTTCCTCCAAAGCAAAGAAATAAGAAAAAATGACCAAATGCTCTGTACTTTCATGAGAGCACAGAGTAGTCTTAGAAATCCAAACCATGAAAATTGCTTCCAATGGAATGTAATGAACATATTTCCTCCAAAAGGGACAAATTGAAAAAAAAAGGCCAAATTATGCGTACTCTCAGAGAGTACGAGTACAAATGTAAAATAACACAAAAACTAAGCAGTCTCAAATTATTCCTAATGGATTATAATAAATATATTTCCTCTAAATAGAAGAAACCAAAAATAATGACAAAATGTGTACTCCCATGAGAATAGAGAGTATATCAAAATCTCCCAAAACCATCGAAATAGCCACCAAATTACTTTCCTTTGGAATGTAATGAACATAATCTCAACTGCCAAAGAAACTAGAAAATGTTCACAATTATTTTCAGTCAGAGTATATCTGAAATAACAAACTAACAAAGCGACCTCCAAATTATTCACGATGGATTATAATGAACATATTTCCTCCAAACAGTCAAAAAATAGGAAAAATGACCAAAATGCTATGTACTCTCATGAGAGTACTGAGAATGAGAATCTGAGAGTAGAGAATGCAGATGCAAAATAATACTAAAGATGCAACCAAACAATCTCCAAATTGTTCCTAATAGATTTATAATGAAGATATTTCCTCCAAACATTCTCATAGAAACTGAAAAAATGCTCAAAATACTTTATCTTTGTAGGTGAGAACAAAACATGCAAAACTCTCTAAAAACTTAACATCAAGTTGCTTAATGGAATGTAATGAACATATTCTCTCCAGATAGGCCAGAAACTCATGAAAAATAATATGAAATTGGTCAGTACTCTCATGAGATTACAGAGAGTATACCTATGCAAAGGAGATCCTCAAAACAAGCAAAGTCCTCTTGCAAAGAACTCGCGATAGAAATATACATTAAATAAAAGAATTTCAAGGAATAACATTAACAAACAATTATCTTACAACGGTTTACAAAATTACCGATGAAATATAACGATAATATATCAAGTTACCCATGAGTTGGAGTAGATCTGAGAATGCAGTATATAAAGTATAGAGAGTATAAAAAGTATAGAGGGGGCAGTCTTCTTGCTCAGTAAGGCTTCTTTTGTTTTATATTTTTTACCTTCAAGATGCTCTTTAAGGGCTTCCTCACTAGAAGTGCTGACCTCATAGATAACATATTCTCTCTATACCATAAGACCTTCTCCCCTCTATTTGGCATCCCTTTTATCACTGCAACTTTATCGGGGGTGAAAGGAATGCACTGCCCACCCAGAAAGAAAGCTTGCTTCTATGTCCCAGAGGCAGATTGAGGTAATAGATTGAGTCTTGAATTATATGGAGTCTAATGAATTGATGCAGATGAAGCCTCGTAAAATATCAATAACTTCATTACTAAAAGTCTTCTGATTATCAAACACCGTTAGAAGCGGTGGTAGGGCATCTAGTTATCCTTTTACATGGTAAACTTCAAAATAAAAGTTAGTAAATGGCGGTCTGCAAATCAACCATAAAAAAACAGTCACCTATAAAATTACTACTAATAGATTGTAATGAACATATTTCCTATAAACAGGCTAAATAAACTGCAAAAATATTGGCAAAATCATCTGTGCTCTCATGAGAGTACAGAGAGTATAGATACAAAAAGTCCCTAGAAATCATCCAAACAACTGCCAAATTGCTTCCAATGGAATGTACTGAACCTAATCTCAACCACCAGACCAAAGAAACTAGAAAAAATGGCCAAAAATTATTTTTACTCTCATGAGAGTACAGAGAGTACAGATGCAAGAAAATACTAACAAATCAACCAAACAACCTCCAAATTTTGCCTAATGAACTTATTTCCTCCAAACAGACCAAAGAAACTGGAAAAAAAATGACCAAAATGCTCTGTACTCTGAGGAGAGTACATAGAGTATAGAGAATACATAGAGTATTGAGAGTACAGAGAGTACATAGAGTACATATGTAATGAAAATAATCTCAATAACTAGTCTGAAGAAATTGGAGAAAATGTCCAAAAATTATCTGTACTCTCAAGAGAGTATAGATGCAAAATAACACTAAAAAATAACCAAACAACCTCCAAATTATTCGTGATGGATTGTAATGAACATATTTCCTCCAAACAGGCCAAAGAAAATTATTTCTAATAGAATGTAATGACCATATTCTCTCCATCTAGACAAAATAAAGCAAAATATTCAAAATCATCACACTCTCATGAGAGTATAAAGAGTATGCAGCAAAAATCCATCAAAATAAGCAAAGTCCTCTTGCAAAGAACTCCGAACAGTGTAGGAAATATACACTAAATAAAAGAATTTCAAGGAATAACACTAGCAAATCGTCAAAAAATTATACGTATACAACGGCTAAGAAAAATTACTGATGAATTTTTATTTAATACATCCTCTGATATTTCCTCAAGGTCATAACTTCCAAATTCATTTTCCATCTTCATGGTTCTTTCGTAAAAGGAAATGAGATTTTCTCTTTCTCTCTCTAAGCTTAGTTTGCAAGAAAAAAATACACCCTTAAACCCTAAATAAATATATATATATATATATATATATATATATATATATATATATATATATATATATATATATATATATATATATATATATATATATATATATATATATATATATATACATATATATATATATATATATATATATATATATATATATATATATATACATATATATATATATATATATATGCTATATATATATATATATATACATATATATGTATATATATATATATATATATATATATATGTATATATATATATATATATATATATATATATATATATATATATATATATATATATATATATATATATATATATATCTTTTAAATTCTCTCTCATGGTCAAGCGATGCTTCTTCTCCATTTGTTTGAATGAGATTGGACGGTTTGGGTGAAGGATAAAGCGGCATCATGCATCGTCGTGGGTCTGACAGATTAAAGCGCTAAAATGGAAAAAAACTCGGGCCGGATTGGAGTCCACATGCAAACGTAATATTTTCTCCCTCATTAGGCCACGCATTAAATTCCTGCAACATCTCACGGAATGCTAAGAGGTCATCCAAACCTTTCCATGAGACGAACCCTCAGGAGGGTTCCTCTCTTTACTGGAGCTACGACATTTTCGGCAATCGGAGACATGGTGCGTTAGCATTTTGTTGGCGGTGTAGAGCTAGAGGAGGCCTCAGCTTACCACGGCTCTGCGTTTCTATGAGAAGGTACTTGGCACGCCGGTGGCAGATCTGGAGATAGAGAAATGGGGCATGTGGAATCGGCGAGATAGAGTTCTTCTCGGGGAAGAGAAAAGCGTAGTAATTGGAAGGAGATCGAGAGGATGTGGTATATTTTATAGGAGGGGGTTTTAGAGGCCAACTTCTTCTGGGACCGCTGACTGATTACATCCCTTCACCTCTAATCATGACTATGTGGGTTTTTATATGAGGGAAGAAGGGAAGGAGTGTATTTTTTTTTAGGAACCTTGCCGGAGACGCCCATCGAGAGGGGAAAATATTACGTCGAGTCCCGCACGTAGCTTTACGCGGGACTCAATCGCAATGACGGCTCACTAACGGCGCCAAAAATGACGCAGAGGTAAACGGGCGTTTTTTTCGCGGCCGCGGCCTCGACCCGACCCGGATGATTCGTTAAACCTCTGGGAACCAAATATCCGCGGCTGCTCGGTATTCTTTCGTAATACTCAGGGCTTTCGACCTAAGAGAATTTCCCGAGCTCATTGGCCTACCCCGCTCGCTCATCATTTCTGCGATTTCAAATTGAGGTATTCTGGTTGGTTATACGAGGTATTTCCATATGCATTGCTGAACTTGAGAGATTTTAGGGTTTTCTTTGTCTTTGTCCATTACAATCCATCGGTAAGTGTTTCTAGGTTTCTTTATGGCTTTTTCAATATATGGCTACTGCATCATTGCACTCTCAGACGCCCTGTAGATTCCTCGATATTAGAGACGATTTTATGCTGTTTTTGTTGATTGTTCGCCCTGCAGACTCCAAACCCAACAAGCACTCTTTACTTTCTTGAGATTTTGCTTTTTTCACCCATTTTTCCCCGCTTGAGGGCATACTATGGCTAGAACCGCTCAATAACCTGAGGTTAGGTGGTTTGGGTGTATTTTGTGGAGAAAATTAATCTGCACCTCTGCACTCTGCACTCCTCATACTGTACCTCCATACCTCTATACCTCTCAGATTCTATACCTCTCTCTGCACTGCACTCTTTACCTCTGCACTGCACTCCCCGATATTGGGAGACATTCGGCTATTTTTCTTGATTGTTCGGTCTGGTTGTTGAGATAATGTTTACTGCTTAACTGTGGAAGTAGTTTAGAGGTTGTTTGGAAGCTAATTTAGATGCTTGTTTGCAAAATGTACTCACCGAACCGCTCTGTACCTCTGTACCTCTATACTTTCTTGAGATTTTGCCGGTTTGGATGTGTTCTGTGGAGAAAATGAATCTCCAGCATTCCTCTGCATTCTCCTCTGCATCTCCCTCTCCTCATCTCCTGCACTGCACCTCCGCACTGCATCCTGGACAGTAGTAGAGACATTTTTGGATGTTTTCTTGATTGCTCGGTCGATTGTTGGAGACAATGTTCTTGCTCAACTGCGGGAAGTAGTTTAGATTTGTTTGGAAGCTAATTTAGATGCTTGTTTGTAAAATGTACTCACCGAACCGCTCTTTCCTGCACCTCCTACCTATACTTTCTTGAGATTTTGCCTGGGCTTGGGTGTGTTGTGGAGAAAATGAAATATTTTACCTACATGCGTCTACCTTACCTCACCTGTACCCTCGGGATAGTAGAGACATTTTGGGATGTTTTCTTGATTCTTGATTCGGTCGATTGTTGAGACAATGTTCTTGCTCAAGCTGAAGTAGTTTAGAGGTTGTTTGGAAGCTAATTTAGATGCTTGTTTGTAAAATGTACTCATAGAACCGCTCACGTACCTCGTACCTCTATACTTTCTTGAGATTTTGTCGGTTTGGATGTGTTCTAAGACAAGAAAATGAATGTGCCTTACTTGTACCCATGTACTCTGTACCTCTGTACCCTCGATATTAAGGTGCTTGCAATCGGTATCTTCTTAATATTCGATTACCTTAGCTTTATTTTGAAGTTGACGTAATGCGCAAAAGGATAACGTCTAGATGTAGGCCGAGTGGCATCAGAGCATTATTTGATAATATTACTTCACTTGGTGAAGTGGAAATATTGAAGCGGCTTCACGAACCAATTCGTCACATTGCACGGGCTGCGACAAGACTTCGGTTGCCATAACCTCTATCTATCTTCTTTGGGACATCGGACATCAAACCTTTTATTGGGTGGGCGGTGCATTTCTTTCACCTGGATGAAGTAGTGATCTTTGGGGATGCAAACAAAGGGAGAAAGTTTTTATGGCGAAATCCCCATTGTCACGTATAGTTCAGATTATAAGAAAGCTTCGAGCAATCGGATAGCTTCGTTATTTGTCTGATTGTACATCGTTTTCTTATTTCAAATTTGTTCTTTGCATACCACAACTATAGAGTAGCTTCTAGTTTAATTACTACCCGATAATATCGAAAAATTTCTTTGAGTACAATTGGTGAGGCCATTTGGGCCTTCTTAGTGTATGGCATTACAAGAAAGATCTGAACTGCTACTACATAGTGGCTTTGTTACTTCTTCTTATGCTCGACCCGTTAGTTTAGTTTTACTTGATGTGAGCAATTTAACGTATACATTTTTTGTTGTAGATGCGGTGAGCACATTATCGGCGTCTCATTTCCATCCATGCGACGTGTATTTTTGGCCTAAAATAAAGTTCTGAGATGTTGCCTTGACGATTTGGGAGACGGTCTGAGGAAATTAGTTATGTTCGTTCACGTGATGCATTTACATATGTTTAGGTCATATCTATCTTTGGTTTAACAGTCCGCCTCTCGAGGACTTATCGAAGAGGAGACTTGGCTCATTGAATCATCCTCTCATCCCATGAAACTTCCATGTGAGCTTCGACATCAGCCCTGCTATTATTCTTGCCCCTGATTCCAGTATATCTCCCAGATATTCTCCCCAAGCGGTGTGTGCTTGCCTCTGCCACCCCAATCGAAGGATCTGCGGTAGATAAGTTATTTGCGGTTTGAGGGAGTTGAGGGAAGTTGTGGCATCTACCATCTCTGTGGTGGAGAGAGGCGGATGACATTCATGGAGTTCTTGCTATGGAAGTTACTGCCTGAGGAGTGCTCCCATCCCAGTGAGTGGAAGGCTCTGGAGGAGACCAGGGTATCTTCTCGAGACCTTTATAGTGGGAGCCTCAGGTGGAGTCTTGTGCGAGAGAAGATCCGTGGAGAGCGGGGAACTGCAAGCATCTTCTATCCCCTTCATTGGCGGCGCGTCGGGTGAAGGCACGGCGGGGAAGGAAGGAAATCTTCTCTCGTTCACCACTAGCTCTAAGAGTGGGCATTACGATCGCCATCCACCCAGCGTGGCGCGGGTACGTTAATTTAATGAATAATATGATTAAATAGATGACCCGGTTGTTCGGTTTCACCCTTAATTCAAATGCCGGAGGTTTCCTTTGATGAGCCATCGTGGTGTGGAGGAGCACCGGTCAGGGGTAGCGAGATGCTCAATCTTGCGTTGGAAACACCCTTTGGGCGTCTCTTGATTGGATCCTTGTTGTCCTTATCCTGATGATGTGGTCGCTTCTTCTTCTGTCAATCGGTGGAGAATTCCACTTATTACGAGTCCACTTCATCGATAGTCAGAGAGATGCATGTAATCCTGGCTATCTTATTACCACATGCTGAGCTAATTTGATATGCATATCGACTTATATGATTCACGAAAACAATGCGGTCCGTCTGCTCTCCCCATGTACTAACCCTCTATATGAACCATCGATGTAGATGTCCCTCTTTGCTCGGTAGACCACCATAAGGAGGTACTTATCTCAGGAATCATTACATCTAAGAACTCTAATGGTGTACAAAGTATGCCCATCATTTCAAATTTCTGGCAACTACAAGAAATATCCATAGTACACACATCATAGTGGACAATCCAGGTTTTGGATGCATTCTTCTTCTCTAAGTTCCTCACCAAGTACTCCATGGGCCATCATCATTGAGATAATCCCCAACTCCATGCGAAATTCTTCTTGAATATATAGAGTAAAGCTTCCTCGTATAAAACAAAGCGACTTGTTTAAGAATTGGACTACTCTTAACAACACAATTCTTTGGATACACTTGAAGTCTTCATCATGTTCATTTTACATGTTTCATCACCTTCTCCAATCCCAAGAAACAATCTGGAACTGTGTTGCGAAATACCATGACACCTTTGTGGCCTCAAGTGGACAACATGCCAATACAAAATCTATCTTTGTTGAATCACGTGGACCATTTCACTAATTTTGTAAAGTTCGGATAGCAAAACATGATCATGATTTCCCTCCTCTAGCATGGCAAGCATCCTCAAACTCATCCCTCATCCTCATTTGCATGCATAGAATAGCCCTTGAACTCTCTTGTTACTACTAAAGCAATGGACCTTGGAGGGCTTTCTTTGAGATATGCCATTGCCTATCTGTGTATCGATGTACATTCTCGATAGCTCTGCCATCTTTGATTGATCTAAATATCGTTCAGGATGCCTTCCACCCATCAATCAAGAAATGTCCGGAATATCCATGTGAATGACTCGATGGTCTCTTAGACAAAAAAAAACTCGAATAAGGCGTTTTGCCAATGATGATTCACTCCAGCGAGGTGGGGCAAGATTATATTTATTGAGCGATAGCTAGTATCAAAATTATCACATCCCCAAAACAATCAAATTCAACTCTAGACATACCATTGCTCCAAAAAAACTCACCAAGCAATCACCCATCAGCGAACATCCCATCATCTGGTCGCTTGTCTTTCCTTGAATGTATTAATTGCTATCACCGCAACCAATCCGTGATCTTCGCTCTTTGGATGAAATTGAAAGCATCTCTTTTGGTGAATCCAATATTCTCTCCACCAACTTCCTCGTAGATAGTTTGAACGCGTCGATTACCTTGTCACTCGTCTCTTCAAAGCGATGCCTTCATCGATGCTGCGATGCGTCGAGAAGATCTGAGATCACCGGTCTTTGCGTGAATGATTATGGCTCTCTATATTTTTAGACCAATTCCCCTCCAAATCCACAGATCGAATCATCGGGGACAACCACTCATTGTTTTCTTGAATTTTGTTATATGGTTTATTTTGTTGACTGCTTTCGCACACAGAAAATCTCTCGATTTCAATTTCTTAGAGTTTGGCCAATAACTTGTATGGTCTTTTCTAACACTGAAGCCAGTTTGATGTGCATAATCACAGTATAGTGCATAAGCTTCGGTTTCATTATATGGCCATTACTAGATACCCCAAATTTGGGTCATTAGATAAAACAACTCATCATGCATTCACCACATTCATGAAAACATAGAGTCCAACAGTTCCATAGATAGACAGTCTGAATCGAGAGTCTGAGAGCAAGAGGAGTACAGGTTGTCCGAGAGTATAGACACAAAAATAAAAAAAGCGTTGACAGACGGCCAAATGCGAGGAGATCAGAGAGAATGCAGTATGTATACAGAAGATATAGGTATAGAAGGTATCCGGTGCTGAGAAAGGTGATAGATACAGAGGAATGCTGAGGAGAAGGTATAGCGATCTGGAGAGGTATAGAAAGAGCACTGTATGCAGTGTACATGTGAAACATATACAAAGTCTACAGAGAATTAGTACAAAAATGAGGTATAGCAGAAGGTATAGAGGTAGGTATAAGCAGTCGGTGCAGAGGGTATAAGTGCAGAGAGAGGAGAGGTATAAATTCAGAGGTGGAGAAGTGCAGAGGTGCAGAGAAATCTCCTAAAATCCCTACGACCACATCATTGCTTGATTGGGATTTAGTTACCATGATCTGACGAAGCGAAGTGAAAAAAATAAACATACCTGAAGACACTACTGAGTACATATGTAAATAAGCACTACAAAATTAATCAACCCTGAAGATTACATTGAATATGTTTTCTCCAGAACTTTACAAAAAAATCATGAAAAATAAATATGAATCTGACGAAGGATTACAACTCCTTAAAAGATTACCGATCCATTTTATTTACGACATCATCATATTTCCTCAAGCGCCTCCATTTCCAGATTCATTCTCCTTCTTCATAGCTCTTTAAACTCTCGCTCGGTGCAAATAAAAAAATACTGAACGCCTAAATGAAGATATTTTTAATTTCTCCCATATACTCATTCCCATTTGTTGGTCGGCGATAAAGCGAAAAAAAATGCCGTTTTCCTGGCGTCATTTTTAGCCGTTAATTCAAACCAGCGTCGGTGCGATTGGAGTCCGCCACGTAAATTCGTCTGGACTCCGACGAATATTTTCCCCATCGAGAGAGAGATTGAAAGAGAGATTACGTAGCCTTTTTATTTTTTTTCATGCATGCGGTTTTTTGGAGTTCACGCTCCTTTCTTGCGATTTTGGAAACTGAAGAAGCTAAGGGCGGAGCGGTTGCTTTGTGCGTTAAAAGAGTTTGAATGAGGGGAAGCGGTTGAGAGAACAGCGAGGAATAGTTGCATCACTGCATTTGAAATACATTTTTTTTAATTTTTTATTGATTTTTGAAATATTAATCAATTTAAAAAATGAAGTTTATGCCAACATCATTATATGATCAATATATATGTCAATTCAAGATTATTTTGATATTTAGAATGCAACGGCACAGTCCATTTTGCGATCGGAGGCCATTTAGTTTGAGTTGGCGTCAAATTGAGTCAATTTCAGCTCAAAATGCGCGTCGCCTCTTTCAACCGCTCTATTTTTGCGCAGACTTGTCCGAATTGAGTGAAAATAGTCTTATTTGATAGATTTTGGCATTTCAAAGCCAATGACATAATTAATTTTGTGAACGAAGATTATTTGATCCTTGTCGGTGCCTCCTGACCTTGATATATGTGTAGGCGTGTTGACGACTCGAGCGCTTGATCAGTTGCTCATCAAGTCGCGCAATATTTATATCATAATCGATTTCGATGTTCTAAACACGATGGTGAATACCGTTCGGCGATCAGAGGTCATTTGAGTTGATTTTGAGACATCCAGTGCATTTCAGTCTCGATTTGCGTGCTATCACTTCAAATCATTCGACATTTGTATAGACTCGTTTGAATTGAGCGTGAATTGTCTCATTTGATAGATTTTGATATTTTGAAGCTAATGACATGATAAATTTTAAGAACGGAAGTCATTCGGATATTATCGCAGCTTTCTAACTTTGATATGCGCATCGACACATTAATAGCTCGAGCGCTTAATCAATTGTTCATTAGATTTTGCAATATTTATATTTTGATCAATTTTGACATTTTGAACGTAACGACGAAGCCTGTTAGCTGATCGGAGGTTATTTCGATTATTTTCAGGGACGTCCAGTGCATTTTGAGCCTCAATTTGCGCACTGTCACCTCCGAAGTCCGTCGAATTTGATTTGTGGGCTGATCTTGATTTATGACACATATGTAAAGGTCAATTTCAACAAATGTGATTATGGGGAGTCACATTTGTTGATTGACCATTTGAGGCTTCCGGAGCTTTGATCATTTTAACTTCGATTGCAGTAGCTTACGAAGCGTTGACAAGATTTGTCATTATTATGTTGCCTTATTGAGGACATGCAAAATGGCGGGCTTGACCCATTTGTTAGAATCAACTTGTTGGATTGATAATAGTTCTTACACCATCTACTATCTACTTTAATGGCTTTGTTGAAGATCTCTTGTTCTTGTATTTGAGTCTCTCCTCTAACCCTAGCTTCATGCTTGGTTGGGTTTGATGGAGGAATTAGTCTGCTTGTTTTGATGAAGGACTCCTCTAAGGAATCAGTTTATCCATGCTTGATCAGATTTGAAATTCCTTCTGTCCTAGCTTTGAGCTTGACAGACTTGATGAAGGATTGACCTGATTTGTCAACATCGACTTGTCGGGAAGTGTATGCACTCCATGAACCCTGTACTTACTGCTTTGACGGATTTGTTGGAAGGTACATATAGATGACACAGCCTTCCAGCTTATATAGGGTCAATGTTGAGTTGTTAGTCTAACAATGTGTGCTTTAATAGATTGAATAACCATAAAATTTCTTTAGTTCGACCATCGGCTTTGTATGAACTATGGAATTGCTTCCTCGATCTTGTGCTTTCTTCTTTGACAGACTTGATGAAGAGATAGTCTTTGATATGTGCTTTGAGCTTGATCAGATCATTTGAGAATAGATTGAAATATCACCTTACAGGTAATATGAAGTTTGATTTGAGGTAGCCCTGAATTAAGCATTTCCTCAGATTGCCTTGATCTATCGATCAAATAGAAAGATCTCTTGGATCCTGGTTGTTTGTAATCACTAAAATTTGGATCGATTTGAGATTGAACAACTATCATCATTATGATGCGGGCTCTTTCACTTCTGACCTTTTCTTACTTGACTTGAGTGAGGAAAGCATCGGCCGACCGGCCATATTTGGGCTTGTTGAGTTCGACCTTTAGAACTTACTCGAGTCTTTGACTTAAGCTGTAATTGATTGATGGTTTTGTCATCATACCGATGAATGGGGGCTCTTTCACTACGACCTTTTCTCGCGGCTTATTGAGTGAGGAGAGCGTCAGCAACTTGGCCATTTGTGGGCTTGTTGAGTTCTACCTTTAGAACCCATCCGTGTCCTAGACTTAAGGTTGTTGAGGTTGATGTTTCTCCAACTCAGTTGATTGAAGCTTTTGAAATCGGGAGTTCTTTTGACTTGATATCCAGAATTTGGCAAGCCTGAGAGATAAATTTCTTGACATTTAGGGGTTATCTTTTCATGCGTAGAAATTGATTCTTTTTTGCTTCTGCAAGAACGTACAATTTAACAATGATAATTATAGATATATTCAGGGATTTTGGCATGACGCTCGATGTCAACCTAAATCAAAATATATTTGAGGATCTCGTCTTATGGCATGATGTCAACTTAAATAAACTTAATATAAACTAAAAAAAATTCCCCATATCTTGCAAGAGAATTTTAAAGTACATTTAGGAGAATTTTGAAGTTGAAAATATTCAAATACATTCATATTTGAATTGATGTATTCTAAAAGAGATTTTAACATACAACATTGATTTTATCTATGTATAGAATATCTAAAATGCCCCTTGTGTAACAAGGGAATTTTCACGGAAAAACTTTTTCATCTAGAGTGTATTTATTTAGGGATCCCGATAGGGTTATTGCATTCACAGGTATGACTATAACTTTTCTGCCTAGTGAAGGTTCTCTTCATGACTGGCACTTCAAAATGAATCAATCTTTTAAGTACTAATGCTCTCTTTTGAGGAACCTCGGTATTAGTAGTGGTCATTCCAATTATCCTCCTCCATTGCATAGGTTGGTGTGTAGAATATGTAGTTGCTTAAGGTAGAGGATTATTTGCGGTGGTGATGGCTAGGAAGTCTACACTATCAAATTGAATAGTACGTCCAACATGCCTAGTATTGATTGCAATGGTAGTTAGATGGATACTGGCTCCGTGACCTAGCTGCATGATGAACAGTGTGTTCTGAAGATCTCTAACATCCCTAGTATTGATTACAACATTAGGCAGATGGATATTGGCTCTGTGACTTAGCTGCATGATAAACAGTGTTCTAAAGATCCATCGATATACAAAACAAACAGATTAGTCATAAAAATATGATTAATTTAAATTTAAATTCATTGATAATTGATTCTAAATATCAATTTTATCATGCTCCACTGCTACTATAGCATAAATTCGACTAGCCATAGATTTACGGCAGATTCTTTTTTCATCTTTTGGCTTTAGCTATATGGAGCATGATAAATTTTAGAATAAATTATCAATAATTTAAATATCATACTAATCTAATAACTAATTAAAAAGAAAAAATGTGATGAAAATTCACTCTTGATATGATTCTCTTTATCTTTTTATTAAGTACCTTTAGACCCATGTCTAGACTTGAGATGATGTTTCTCTAACTCAGTTGATTGAAGCTTCCAAAATTAGGAGATCTTCTGACTTGATCTCTAGAATTTGGGAAATCTGAGAGATAAATTTTCTTGACATTTAGGGTTGTCCTTTCATGCATAGAAATAGATTCTTTTTTGTTCTTGCAAGACTCTGCAACTTAACAGTGATAATAATAGATATATTCAGGGATTTTAGCATGACGCTCGATGTCAACCTGATTCAAAATATATTTGAGGATCTCATCTCATGACACGATGTTAACTCAAATAAACTTACTAAAAACTAAAAAAATGCCTCCTATCTTGCAGGGGGAATTCTAAAGTACATTTAGGAGAATTTTCAAGATGAAAATATACAAGTACATCCATATTTGAATTGATGTACTCTAAAGGAGATTTTAACATACAACATTGATTTCATCTGTATATAAAAATCTAAAAATGATGCCCCCTGTGTAAAAGGGAAATTTTCATGAAAAAGTTCATCATCTGGAGTATGTTTATTTAGGGATCTCGGCATGAAACACGATGTCAACCTAAATAGACATACTAAAAAAATGCCCCTATCTTGCAGGGAGATTTTTATTGTACTTTGGGAATGTATTTGTCATGTATAATATCTTTTTTTAGGTAACGACCGTTGACTGGCGGCATTAGTCTTTCACCCTTTAGGTTGATGAGTTAGTATGCTCCTCCTTGATACACTTTTTCAATGACAAAAGGGCCTTCCCAGTTAGGCTCAAATTTGCTCCTAAATTTTTGATTGGGAATAATTGGTCTTCTCAGCACCAGGACCAATTCTCCTTTTTAGAATGTTTGAGGCCGCAAGAAAGAGAATTTAGATAATTTTATATTTGAATTAAGAGATTTAAGAATTAAGAGATAAAAGTTATTTGATTTGATCCCAACAGAAATGCCATAAATCTGTGGAATGAAATCTGTGGAGTCGCCAGATATGATTGAGACCTCAACATATGTGTCATAAATCAAGATCAGCCCACAAATCGAATTCGACGGACTTCGGAGGTGACAGTGTGCAAATTGAAGTTCAAAATGCACTGGACATCCCTAAAAATGGTCGAAATGACCTCAGATCAGCGAACGGGCTTCGCCGTTGTATTCAGAATGTCAAAATTGATCAGAATATAAATATTGCAACATCTAATGAACAATTGATTAAGCGCTCGAGCTATCAATGTGTCGACGCACATATCAAAGTTAGGAAGCTACGACGATGTCCGAATGACTTCCGTTCTTAAAATTGATCATGTCGTTAGCTTCAAAATATCAAAATCTATCGAATGAGACTATTCGAGCTCAATTCAGACGAGTTTATGCAAATGTCGAATGATTTGAAGTGACAACACGTAAATCGAGGCTAAAACGCACTGGACATCACCAAAATCAACTCAAATGACCTCCGATCGCCGAACGATATTCATCATCACATTCAGAACATTGAAATCGGTCAAGATATAAATATTGCACGACTTGATGAGCAACTGATCAAGCGCTCGAGTCGTCAACACGCATATCGAGGTCAGGAGACACCGACGTAAGTCAAACGATCTTCATTCATAAAATTGATTACACCATTAGCTTCAAAATGCCGAAATCTATCAAATAAGACTATTCGCACTCAATTCGGATGAGTCTGCACAAAAATCGAGAGGTCGAAAGCGACGGTGGGTATTTTGAGCTGAAATTGATTCAATTTGACAGACAACGACCGGCGGATCCGAAAGCAATCGTTGTTGCAAAATCAGTAACCTTGAATCAATATATATCTATATATATATATATATATATATATATTGACATGATGTTTGTGTAAAATTCATTTTAAAATTAATTAATATTTGAAAATTTAATTTAAAAAATCTATTGATTTCCAATAATACCCCGCTCCTCCTCCGGGAAAATATTGTCAAGTCCGCCACGTCGCGGACTCAATCGCATTATGAGCGCGGCAAATGGCCATAAAGGCGGAACGGCACTATTTTTTTGGTTTAGCCGACAGCTGCGGGGAATGAGTATATCGCGGGAAAAATTAAAAATATCTTCATTTAGAGGCGGTGTATTTTTTTTGCGGTGGCAGAGAGCATTCTGAAAGAAGAAGAATGAATCTGAAATGGAGGCGTTGAGGAAATAGTCTTTCAGGACTTTGCATGTCGGTGAGCACTTTGCGGGTACTCTGTCGACCGACTTCATATTTATTTTTCATGATTTTTTAGAGATTTCGATATTTCTACTCTCATGGTTTGTTTCAATTTAGCGGTTGTTGGATCATGGTAACTAAATCCCAAAATGATGGGTGTTTACAATTTTAGGAGATTTCTTGTATTTGTACTCTCTGTGGTTTTGTTTCACTTTAGCACGGTTGTTCATCGTGATGGTAAATCCCTCTTGAGGCAATGAGGTGCAATTTTAGGAGATTTAGGTATCTGTACCTCTGTGCCTCACAGACTCTGTACTCTGTACCTCATTGCCTCTGTGCACTTACTCTGCTCTGTCTCTCCTGCCTCACCCACTCTCTGCCTCTGTCCTCATACCTCTATCTCATACCTCTTATCATCTCTGTCTGCTCTATATCTACCCTATATATATTTCATTGAATTTATTTTTTAAAACACTAAATTTTTTTAATATTTTTAAAATAATTATCACGTAAAATATATTTTTCAAATCAAAACATAAATAAAACAAAATAATTTTTTAAAATAATTTGAAAACCATTTGATATTTGAAAGATTATTAAGAGATTGATTGATCTATAAAGCTCTATATTGTATGATATATTATTATGAGCCTTTATTTTTATTTTGAAAAAAAAATTCTATCATTTTGAACTTTTAATTCAGTGAATTATCTACTTTGGTCTTCACAATTCAATAATTTTCTAGTAAAATGATTGTGTACATCCTTTTACTCTTCGTTTATTTTCTTAAATTATTATAATGTAATATTAATTTTGGTTAAAAAATGATATTAGATAAAAAATTCGGTTATTATGTACATCCATCTTATTGCTTCTCATTTATTCTCTATTATTTCTCGACTTTTAATATTTCTTTTGCTTTTCTCGCTTAGAAGTTAATCTTAAATAATATCGAATAATCTTATGAAGATTAGATAAAAAAGAGGGCTTGATTGCCAGTATTGTACTACGAATGATGTCATAAATTTTAAATACAAAGACCCACATTGTAAGGAGTAGGAGTGTTAGTTTGGGTCGATAGGTTTGATTTGAGTTTTACCTGATATGATAGACTTGACTCAAGCGATCTAAAGCCAATTGATCATGACGAAATGATCTATTTATACATGTATTAGGTCAAAATTGAATCAAAATCGAGTCAAATTCGAGTTCACAAGTAAAAATTGGGTCAATTTCAATGTTCTTGGGTCAAAAATAACTGAAATCCTAATTGACAGGTCAAAATCGAGCTAATTTCAGGTTAACAGGTCAATCTGAATACATCCTGAATAATTAAATAAGTCAATTTTTTTGGACTCAAATGTGACCTGAAAATTATTCAGATCAACTTGAACTCTGATTTTTGAATAGAATTACTTATTAAGTCAAATTTTGACACCTATAATAAAGAGTATTTTCTCTCTCTACTCACCATACTATCGAGTATTTTGTCCTCGCTCTTTTTTTAAAGTCAGTAGTTTTTCATATAATTATTTTACTTTTTGTTGAAAAGATTGGTTCTTACCTCATATTTTTATTAAAATTTAAACATATAATCATAATTGATATAATATTTTATTTCTTATATAACTTAAAACAAGCATTACTCAATAAAATGAGTTATGACAATCCATTTTCATTGTTCCGATAAATTTTATAAATCACAGAACTCACTCTTATAAAAAATGAGCTAAACTTGCAATAGTTCATTCTATCCGAGAATCTGGTTTTATATATATATATATATATATATATATATATATATATATATAATTTAATTAAAGGCTGAGTAAAGCTGTTTATATTGTTGCCATTTTTAATATACATTCCTTTCCTTTATTTTGTTATGACAGTTATAAAGGAAAAACGCTACTTGTTATTTGCGCCATATTTTACTTACATTGAATAGGCTATGATGGAATGCTAATTGATTTTTTTTTACTTATACGTAAAGTTTTCTTGTTGATATTTTATTCTTAATCCTTTTTTTAATCCATAAATTCAACGGTTGTTCAATCACAATGCAGTGATTCTTGTACATGGCTTTGATTCATAAAAAATCTTTTATTTATAGAGTAACTCAATAGAAGCTTTTAATGATTATTCTTCTGAGTAAAATAATCAATAAATAAAATAATATATATATATACTATATGTTATAATGTATATTAAGTAAATAAAAATAGAGAAATTAAGTAATCTCAGATAGCCTCTTAATTATTTTTTTATTTTATAAGCAAATTAGAGAGTTTTTAAAAGCTTTAAAAAATATATATTATTGACTTATTCTCAAATTATCTATTATGAAAACAATAAAAAAAAAAGTGCATATCCATTCTATGTTAGATAAATAAATAATTTTATAAACTATTTGACATCAGTTGTATTTTATTTATTCTATTTATTATTATTATTTTGTTTTATTTATATTTTAATTTTAAAAAATATATTTTATAATGATAATTATTTTTAAAAATATTAAAAAAATTTAGTGTTTTAAAAAAATAAATTCAATGAAATATATAGGTAGATATAGAATGCAGGAGTGCAGAGGTATAGTGCAGAGATGCAGAGATTACATGAGATATGGGGTATAAGTGCAGTGCAGAGAGTGAGGTATAAGTGGGAGAGTGCAGTGCAGTCGGAGAGTGCAGTGCAGGAAGTGCAGAGCTGAGGAGAGAAAGTCAGAGGTACAGAGATGGGAAATCTCAAAATTGTGACGACCACCTCATTGCCTCGGTAGGATTTAGTTACCATGATCCGAACAATGAGCTACAAAAAATTGAAACAAAACACATGCAGAGTAGAAATCTCTAAAATCTGAAATCATGAAAAATAAATATGGCGTTAGGATTCTGGAGAGAGCGGTTCACCGCGTCACTGGAAGAACTATTTCCGCTCCATTTCAGTTATTCTCTCTTCGTAACTCTTTCGTATGCTCTCGGCTCACTGAAATAAAAAATCTGATACTGAAGATATTTTTAATTTTTCGCATATACTCATTCCCCGGTTGGGTCGAGGTAGCTAAAGCGAAAAAAAATGCGTTCGTCTTTGGCGTCATTTTGGCGCCGTTTAATGCCTGGTCATGTGCGAGTCCGCGTGCTACGTGCGGACTCGGACGTAATATTTTCCCCTCCGCACACAGTTAGCAAGCAATCGTTCCCCTTTTCGTTCGAACGAGCTCCCACCTCAAAACCGTTCCCTCCCGAAGCCGGTTGTTTACCTGTTCCCTCTCCATTCCATCGCTGGCTTTCTTTCCTTTTTCTTCAACTGCAAGGAGCGGCAAAGGGCCGGAATTCCAAAAATAAAAAAAAGGACGGCATGCATGAAAAAGCTACGTCTCTCTCTCTCTCTCTCTCTCTCTCTCTCTCTCTCTCTCTCCCTCGTCTGCGGCTACACCCATGAACATCGTCCGCCACAGGAGTCTCCTCGCCACCAACGCCGTCCACTACGCAGTCCACGGCTTTGGCGCTTCCAATTTTCTCGGCTCTGCCTCTCCCGCTCATCTACGGCTACGCCCGTGAACATCGTCCACCATGAATATCTTGATCTCACATCCACATTACATTGAGATGATTCAAGAGGCAATCACCTCGATGAAGGAGAAAACAGGAGAAAACAGGATCTAGCTAGTATGCGATCATAAAATTAATCGAGGAACTGATCTTTAATCAACAAATCGATTCGTGGAGGATCAAGTAAATCTTGTCGATTACATTGGTGTAACCAGCTATCGCCGACAGTGGAGCAGCGACCTTTCATGCCGGAGGAAATACAACAGATGTCCCGCTCTTCGCCAACATTGTCTATGACCGTCCCATGAGCCTTACCGGAGCGTTCAACAAAGATTTTGGTGATTCAAGGATTTAGATAACGATTGGAATCCAGCGTTTAATTTTTTGGTGAATTTCAGATTCTTGGTTAATTGTATCAAGTAGAAGGGGGAGGCAAAATTTTTAAACTAAATATCATTACTGATTTAATTAGCTAATTAGGCAGGATAAAAAAAATTAACAAAATAGGCTGTGGCATGTGTGACTAGGATGCGTCGGCGATCACCGGCCACTGGCTCTTCCCAATTGGGGGCAGAGAACAAACTCTCGGGTTTCTATTCTTGATTCCTTTGTTGTTCTTCGTCGGATCTGTGATCCACCATTTGCCGGTGGGATCCGCCGCAGCGTAGGCCAAGCTCGCCGCGCCGAGGTCGTGGACCGGAAAATAGCTTGGAAGGATTATTTTGGCCGATTAGGTATTTCTAACCTAAACGAAAAGAAATGTATTTTGTATGAGTTTATTTGATTAGTTTAGCTAATTGTTATGATATTCATAGGAGATCTGTGATCGATCTGAAATTGTGCACAGTTTTGATTTAGGAAAGCTTCATTTTTTGTCTTAGTGTTTTTTTTATTTAGGAAGTGTGTATGTGTAGTTAATTTTAGGGTTTATGAGATCTGTGATCGATCTGAAATTGTGTGCAATTTTTATTTAGGAAAGCTTGATTTTTGCGCAATATTTTTCTTTTATTTAGGAAATATGTATGTGTAGTTTAATTTAGGGTTTAGGAGATCTGATCGATGAATGTCTTAATTTTTATGTAGGAAAGCTTCATTTTTTGCGCAATGTTTTATTTTTTATTTAGGAAGTACGTATGTGTAGTTTAATTTAGGGTTTAGGAGATCTGTGATTGATTTGAAATTGTGTGCAATTTTTGTGTATGTGTAGTTTAATTTAGTGTTATGAAGATCTGTAATTATATTAGATGCATATGTGGTGATTCATGTTAAGTTAAGTTAAATCATTGCTTGATCATTTCTTTGAATATCTGTGATGTTTTTTTGGCAAAGGAGTGCATTGGTGTTATAAAGATTTATTTTCTTTGAATATCTGCGATCAGATTAATGCAAAAGAGAATGATTGGATTTTATAAGTGTGATGTTGCATAAATTGGTTGTTGTCACATTACAGTGTTTAGATTTTATTTGTCATATATGTTGGATTACATTTGTTATTTGAAATATTAGGATCAGTGATGGCTTGAATGCGTAAGTATTTCAATCATCTTTGTCATATATTAATGCATGATTTTTTGTGCATAATAGGTAGCAGTTCGAATACTGGTGTTCCATTATTACAAGTTGTGATGAGTTCAGATAGTGTATTTATTATTCTTTATTATGATGGTGAACTCAGAGTAAGTGATGAGTTCATTCCAACATATATTGGTGGGAGAAATCGTCAATCAAATTTCCACTTAAATTTGAGAATTATAGAAAAGAGTTATGAGGTCGTTGAAGTTAGATCCATCAAAATTCTTTGTTGTCGGTGGGTCATTTTCTATTGGGCTGAATTTATTCGACACATTCTTGACGATGAAGTTTGTAAAACTATTATTAATGCGACATGTTAGCGATCCCATTGTGGTGTATGTCGAATTTGAGAACTCCATGGAGATGGGTTGGTTAGCAATGTAGTCGACCGTCAAAGTGGTGGAATCACCACTGATTACATAACGCCACCTCCTCAGATAAGTACTCAAGGGGAAATATATGAGGCTGCAGCAAGGAAAAATGATTATTTTACTAAGCTCGCTCATATGGGTGACAGTGACCCTCAAGATAATGATGTGAACCCACCATCGATGTAAATGTTGAATATGAAACTATGCCTAGTGGAGATAGTAGTGATGAGGATGATGGCGATTATATTGACTCGGCGTTATTTAAGGCGTACCATCCCATCTGTCGAGATTTGATTGTCGATTACTCAAGGAGAACGAGTCTTGAGGAGCATTTGATACATAATAATGATTATATGCACAATGCTTAAACCACCAGAGAATGGGATGAAGACCTTGCATTTGATATGGATGATTCAATCTTGACGAATTGCATCCCGAATGAATTAATGGAAGGTATGTGCTTTCATGATAAGAAGCAGTTACAATTTGCTATTGGTGGGTGGTCGATTATAAACAATGTTGAATATGTCATATATGCCTCAAGTAAATCAAGATTTACTATCTTTGTACACCTTATTCGACCTGAGACCATGTTTCTAGCGTTTATGCACCTTTCGCTTAAGAGGTTGGGTGGAACTTGGAGAATTGGTTCAGTTGGCTCTCCTCACAGTTGTAGCCATTCAATTCTTAATGCTGGACACAGGCAATGTACAACATAATTTATAAGTTATTTCATCAACCCTACAGTCAGGCGTCAGTTGGATCTCAAGCCCAGAGAGATTATAGGCCGTATAGAGTCAAAGTTCAATATACGAGTGTCTTACATGAAGGCTTAGGATGCACGACGAAAAGCAGTTAAGGCTATTTTTGGCAGTTGGGAGGAATCTTACAGATCATTGGGAAAATTTATGGCTGTTGTTTGCACATCTATGCCAGTTGATATAAAGTACAGTCGGTCGAATAGATTCCAACGGCATTACGTCGTTTAAGTCAATATTGGTTGGCGGTATTATGCGTTATGTGTCTTGATGGGACTTTTCACAGGTAAGTACAGGCACTCTACTTATCTTTGTTGGGATCGGCCTTGGTTGGGTTGTTTCCACTGGCCTTCGCAGTGGTTGAATCAGAAAGCATCGAGTCTTGGATTTGGTTTTTGCAAACTCTTCAGGACTTGATCCCATTAGTGTCTACGAGGGGTGATATATGCTTCATCTCAGATAGACATGCAGGTTTTGTCTGTCGAGAAATCTTCCCATGAGGCTTTCGTTTACATGCTGCCATTTGAGGAGAACTTCAAGAGAGCGATCGTCAACTTGGCATACGATGTCAATTCATGTGTGTCGAGAAAATGTATGTTGCGGAAACACGATGACATCCGAATTTTCAAAAGGCACATCGGACATTAAAATATTAAGCGAGGCATCGGTAGCTAGTTTCAAGGGATGTTCAACAGTGGACTCAAACTCATGATAACGGGTACAGGTACGGCACTATGACGACAAATGCAGTAGAGTGCTTCAACGGTGTGCTTAAACGTGCACGTGGTTTACCTATTCAAGCTCTGATTATGGCAGTGTACTATAATATAGTTTCCTTTTTCACGAAACATCTTGAAAAGGTTGCCGCTCTAGAAAGGCAACAAGAAAACTTATTTTCCCCTCACATTAAAGCTACACTTATTGCTAATGAATGCGAAGCACGAAGATTACCTGAACCCGTTAGGATTAGCATGTCTGAGTATCAAGTGTTTGATGTCAGCAATCGAATCTACAAAGTTGAAGTTTTTGAGAACTATGACTGTAACTGTACGTGTAGTCAACCACAGTCTTATCACCTACCTTGTCCACACGTGATTGCAATTTTGAGCCATCGCCACATAAACCACGTGCAGTATGTCTCTGTGTACTACAGCTTGCAGAATTATATTAGCACCTATCATGGAGAGTTTCATGTGATACCTGATGGGGAGGAGTGGGCAGATCACGTCACAGAAGGCAGTTATGAAACTTATAACCCACCTAATATTAAGCGAAAGTCCGGAAGGCCAAGGGCAAGCGATTTAAAATACCATGGATGAGAACATTCCTAAAAGTTTGAGTATGCGTGCATAAGACTATTGGGCATAATAGGTCAACGTCCTCGGGTTATGCACGTAGAGTGTGATGTTTTTGAGTGTTGTTTGATGTCATGTTGTGTGTTTATGCTATTGTTGTATTAGTCCTACTGCGTACTTGTCTCTCATCTATTTTGACTAGGGATTTATGTCATATTGTCTACTTGCAGTAGTCCTATGTTTAATGTCATATTGGCTACTTTCAAGCAGTGCATCTTTTGATTAGTTTTTATTTATTGAAGTTGTTCGAAAGTGTACATTTCTTTGCTTAGTGTTCAGAGTACACATGGTGGAAAATAAAATTATCAATTTAAAATTTAAATCTAACATCTCACAATTAATAACATCTATTTTTATAATTTTTTTATGCCTTCCTATTATTTATGTATGTCTTTCTACAGTTAGGATTTATTTCAATCAATTGACCCACGAGTACTCTGAATTACAATGCAATGTAATACTTTTTGAAATCTTCGACTATGTTGTTTGCCTAATAATACCGGTTAAGATGTCACTGAAGGAGGAGGCGATGGAGGACACATCCGAGGACTACGGTCCACCACGGCGGTGCACCTAGCATAACGTGTTACGTGGTAGACATAGAGCGGCCATCGATTGGTACATTATTTTTTGAAGTTATTTCTGCATATGCGTGCTTATTTTACTAACGTATGCATGCTCCATTCGATTCAGGTTTGATTGAGAGCTGCGCGCACGCGATATTCAAGGAATGGCACATTGCCCTCGATTCATGGGTGCATTGCGAGATGTCGGCAGTGTCGCAGATGTAGTACATTAAGCGGATCATCACTTGACGTCATCATTAGGCGCGGTGCCGCATGAACACATTCCACTTTGCTGTTGGTGAGATGATGATCACACTACAGGATGTTGCGATGATCGTGGGCGTTCAGATAGATGGCCCTCCTCTTATAGGCAGTGTTGTCCTTGGTGGAGGGAGACGGTGGGCTACGTGGCCAGACTGCTGTGATGAGTTGATCGGAGCGCATCCCGAGCCCAAAATCATGTATCGTGATCCGATCCATCCACATATCACCTCGCTTTCATATATGGTAGCATGCGCCGCTTACCATTACGATGGCTGTGGTGGACTTTTTACAGAGATTCATACTTAGATCTACCAGAGCTCCAGTTTATTATGCATATCAGAGCATATATACTATTTGCTATTGGGTCTTTTCTTCTTCCCGACACTTCAGGCTCAGAGGTCCACCTGCAGTATCTACCATTGCTAGAGGATATTCATTCTTTTAGGGGTTTCTCAGTGGGCTCAGCTGTGCTTGCGTTTCTTTACAGAGAGTTGCATGAGGCAACCAAGTCGAAGCGCAGCAACATAGTAGGATGTATTCATTTCGCAGGTATGGGCACGAGCACATTCATGTTGGCGGCCTACGTGTTCCCTATGCAGATTGATGGTCTTAGCGTTGGATGTCAGGAATGAAGGATTTATTTGAGAAATGCCCGGCCTAACATCGAGTATCTGAGGATGAGTTGGATAGACTTTTGCAGAGTCAGGTATGCTAAATAACTGTCATTTTTACTTGTTTACTTGTCAAGGTTTAGCTTCAATTTTCAGAGTAACTTATGGTACATGTGCAGGTCATCTGGGAGGCATATGGACATCAGATCCACATGCGCATCGTTGATATATGTTTGCAGGGAGAGGAGATATGGCTAGCCAGAGTACCGCTGATTTGTTAGAAGAGGGTAGAGTGACACATGCTTGATTGTGTGATCAGACAGTTCGGCATGCCTCCCATGATTGATGTTGACCCGATAGATCCATCGTTTGTTCGTGTTGATGGACGAGGAAAGGCTGACGTTGATTGGGCGTGTACCACCACTGTACATTACACTGGGAGCGGCGGCGGAGTTGGTTGTATGGATTGACAGATGATGAGCCGGCCGATCAACCGTTACATGAGGTGGTACCGATCTTGGGCTTCACTATCTAAAGGCAGCGGTTCGACACATACTACCCCGGGGCAGATCATCTGATGGTAAGTCTATGTGGAATTACAATTTGCTTTCCCTTGTTACAATGAAACCCTGATATAAATTTACTTTCTTCGCAGCGTGACCACATCTTGAATAACGAAGATATATTTGTGCTATTTGAAGATGGTGACACGAATTTAATCCATTGATGATTATGGCGGTTGTCGTGGAGCGGCGAACATGCATATATCGAGCGATACAAGGATATAGACATTCCGGTACTCGCATGTTGCGCAGATGCCGTCGATGGATGTGGGTCCATCATATACCGGTGGTGGGATAGTACCTATCCATTCACACGCCACCCGATTTTCATATCGATGCAATGTGGTCTCAGATGAACCCATGGCATGCACCGATCCCGCCTACATATGCTCCACCATCATTCCACATGACACCGCCATATGCAGTGTACCACAGGTACTCGTTGTCATCTCAGGCTTCCGCTGAGATACCACTTGTTACGGACTTGGGATGTTCGCAACAACCCGGCGAGCAGGTGGACGAGGAGGATCATCAGCAGCATCATTTGCATGATCGGCCACGTCGACCACCATCTCATTACACTCCTAGTAGCGATGCGATTCCACCGCGCAGACATCGACGATGATAGTTGTATTCTTTTTTTTAGCACTTTATGTCATGTAGTCTATTTTTTTTTTTGTTATGTCCACTTATTATTCTGTACAATTATACTTTTGTTTCTTATCAATTTAGTTTTATTTGGTTAACTCACAACTATTTAGACTCATACCAAAAAAATTAATACACTTACAATGTTTAATATTACCAAAAAATCATATGTATTCAACAAGCATTGTGTTAAGATCACACAAACGAGTGTTATCATAATATTTTTAATTTTTCGCAACGTCAAATTTTTTACATTTCCAAATATACATACTTTATCTTTTTTTTAAAAAATACATTTGCAAAAATCGGGCGAGATTCGTCAAAAGGTATCAACATAAAAGTTGTAAAATTTGTTATTATCTTTCTAACGATGCTAAACACGCCAAAATCCGACAACTGATGAGCCTGATATGGCCAAAAAATGAGGGCTGCATCAATATTGTTATTTTTTACAACTTCACATCTCACACATTTGCAAAAATTACGACTCAACGAGCTAGATTCGTCGAAAGTTGTCAACATAAAAGTTGTAGAATTTTTCATTATCTTTCCAAGGACACTAAGTACGCCAAATTTTGACATGTAATGAACCTGATATGTTCAAAAAATAGAGACTGTCAATTATTTTTTTTAAAAAAAAAAATCCATAGCCAGTCGCCCGCTAACTGGGCGACTAGGCCTATTTTATTAATTTTTTTTCCTGCCTAATTACCTAATTAAATCAGTAATGATGCTTAATTTAAAAATTTAGCCGAAGGGGGACATTACACCACGCTTGTGTAACGCTACTGAATTGAAATTTTACTTCAATAGCCTTTATGACAATACTCGAGAAAATGCATGCAAAGCTTTAAGGGACAATCTCTCAGCTCAATTAAATGACTTGCACTTCCTTCTAAGCATGCTGATAGAACTATAAGAGTTTGGCACAATAGACATACTTTACTAGGGGCAACTGGACCAATTCAAGTCAAATATGCTGATGGTAAATATATATGTATGTGCTTATCTTTATGCAGGTTTGAAGACCTCGTTGTGCTCAGCAAGGTGTGACGAGATGAATAAACAGGTTATTGTGTCAAGACACCACTCGCTATGCTCAGCAAGGCATACCGAGCAAGACAAAATACTCCCGATGTATCCCCCTATATGGGGATGACGCCGGGAGGCTGCCAAAATTTTGTCTAATTTATAGACTTAAAAAAAGAGGGGATAATTATATATTGCATTGCATGTATTTTTTGCAGGTTTGAAGGCCTCGTGCTCAGCAGGGCACGATGAGATGAAAAAAGGCTGGTGTGTCATGAAGACACCACTACGCTAGCAGGCGTCGCAAGCCAAAATACCTCGATCGACCCACAGGGATGACATCGGGAGGCTGTCGAAATTTTATCTAATTTCTAAACTTAAAAAAAAGAGGGGTAATTATATATTGCATTGTATGTATTCTTTGCAGGTTTGATGGCCTCGTTGTCTAAGCGGTATGACGAGATGAAAAGATCGTGGTGTTGCAGACACCACTGCACGCTTCGCCAGGCATACCAAGTAAGCCAAAATACCCCCGATGCAGCTCCCTATACGAGGATGACACTGGGAGGCTGCCGAAATTTTGTCTAATTTCTAGACTTAGTAAAAGAGGGGGAGAATGAGTTGTGGGCTCCGAAAATTTGCCACCGACCTCTTCGATGAAAAGAGTGTTTTAAAGTGTCGGTATAATTTTCAGAAGGCAGATGGAATAGTAGATAAGACACTACCCAGAGATTTCATCCTCATTTGGTGAGAACTTTAGATCTTGTTCCAAGTTTCCTATAGGCGCAAGCCCCTATAGTTAATTACCCCTATAGTTAATTACGTCTCTCAATAAGTGAGAGAGAGCTTTTGATTAAGGCTAGTCATTTGATCCCTAAATGTGTAGCTTATAGTAGCAACAAATGAAGTTTCAGAATTTAGATTATGAAAGCTATCATTTTAGCTTAAATCGGATGGTTGGGGGAATGATGACGTGCCCGATCTAGATCTCATGGTTCCATCATCCCAGGAAGTCGTGATCCCTAGTCTACTTAATCAGAGGAGGTAGTCAACCCAACCTGATCAAAGGATCTTCATCAGCAACACATGGGTTACATCGTCCAAGAAATCTTTGTAGACCTAGGGTGGTGTTTGTTTAAGGAGATAGGCTTAAGTCTACCTTAGTTGACAAAGGGCTATTTTCTCTATCAAGTATACCTTATGATTCACAACTCAAAGGCCAGAGCCATTTGGGAGCATACGAGCTACAGTCATGATCGTAATATAATAGAGCCGGACTGGCCAAACCACCCGATCAGAGGACTTTGATCATAATTGCTTCATCTGTGGAGCCTACTGGCCAAGCCACGTAGTTCAAAGGACATGGGCCACGCCCTTACTGGCGTGAGATTGATTGAGAGTGAACATAGTAAAACACTTGATTTGACATTGACTCCTTTGTGAGCTAGAGTTTTTTTAATTTGTCACCCCCGATAAATAATTGTGGAAGGTGGATAGATTGGATTTGATTTGAGTTTTTAATAATAGAATTTCATTTAAGCCATTTCAGATTGATATTTGATTTGATTAATTAGAATATATTTAAGAGTTTTAGATCCTGTCAACTCTGTTTAGCTACTAATAGAGGATTAGATCTACGTCACGTAATCAATTTTCATATATTTCTTGATTTGAAAATCTTATTATAGGTTTTTAGATTTTATTAACCTGGACCCAATCATAAGACTAAACCGGAAAGCAACCCACGCAGCATCCTCAGACACTTGAATTTAAGCATTTAGCATAGTGTCGGGGCACATGCGGGTATATAGTAATTTCAAGTAATTTTATGTTTGCATTATGAGATTGATTTTGTATTTATTTGATTCCAATTTAGCCTGCTCAGCCTTTTCAAACATTAAAATTTGCACTTGAAATCTCTATATCCGAGCACATGCATGAATTTATAGCTTAGATAATTTCACCTAATTAGTGGTTTTATTGATCTTAAAAATCATAATTAAGATTAAATTCTTTGACTTTCTGATTGAAGAAAGCCATATGATTTTTATAGAATTGGATTTAGTATCATCTTATGTCTGCTTGTACAAAGAGTTGTAGATCCGGTGGCGAAGAAGGAATTTCGATTTAGATTGTAGTTTAAAGCATCACTTGCACTTAGTTTGCTTGTTGAGTTTTTGAATTATCCCTGCTTGATTATGTTCAATTTACATCAATTTTGATAAGTTATGCCGATTTCAGTATTTTTTGCTTTAACCCTACTCATGCTTATCAGCTAATACAATAATCACCACCACATTCATATAAGAATTATTAAACCCAATTTAGATTTATCCTCAGATTTTGAGTTTGTTATAAGTTTGTTATGAGTTTGGCATTAGTCCCCTCCTAAATTCCAATTAAAGCTTGCCTAATTTTAAGAAAATTACAAGAAAAAAGAACTCACTCATTACTTTCATTTAAGCTATAGAGAATAGCTATTAGAGTTCGTGAGTTTAATATTAGTCTCCCCAAAAATTTCACTTAGATTTTAAATGAATATTCTATTCTTTCCAAAATTTGCTTTAAAGGCTCTCTTTTTTTTATTTGAAGCTATAAAATTAGTTGTAGGTTTTTCTATTTAATTCTGCTAAGTTAGCTCATTTTACCCTCCCATTTTTTTTCTAAGTCAAAAGATTTGATAAAATTTGTACTCCGACATCATCCCGTGTAGGCATCGAGGTGTTTTGGCTTACTCTGCGCCTGGGTGGAGTGGTGTCTTCACACGACCAATTTTCATCTCTCTTCATAACGAGGTCTTCAAACTTGAAAGAAAGCATATACAACATATATTTCAAACTCATCAAATCTCCCATGGGTGGATTAAGATCGGATCCTCTGTGTTCTGACCATCTTCAAGTTTGAGTGTGCTATTTCTGTTAGTTCTCTTTCGAGCAGAAGCAAAGGCATGAAAGAAATGAGTATTGACATCTCCCTCTTCAGCCCACATGATTTTGGCCCTTTGCCTCCACCAACAAGAGAGATGGGCAAGGGTTAAGTTCAGCTCATTTGCTTTGCGGCGAAGCTCCATGTCTTGTTGCTCGGTCAGCCCATTTGGAGTGCTATCAGCCACCTATAACTACATAATTTCCTCCTGAAGGGTGTCCCTTTTCTTACTTAAGTCTTTAAGCTTGCTCTTGCTCCAGTAAAATAGGTTCTTCAACATACGGTGGCATTTCTTGTCCAAGTTTTCAGCCTTGGAGCCTTCATAGTTTCCTTGCCAACTTTTCCAAACTAACTTCCATGCCATAAGGTAAGAAAGCTATGTGTCTTCAAACCTAAGCCATCTTTGTGATTTCCACTTCTCCACTGAGTGGATATGAAGAAGAATGGGGCAATGATCTGATGCAATCCTTGGAATGTGGTCCAAGCAAAAGGAAGAAGGTTGGAGGCAATTGAGTTGATGAGGAAGCAGTCAAGGTGCACCTAGATACGACTATTTCTGTCTTTGTTATTGGCCCATGTGAACTTGAGACCGGTGAAGTTCAATTCATGGAGGTCCCCGTTGGTCAAAAAATTCATCATCTCTTTGGTCGTGAGAATTTGAATTGTTTTCACCCCTTTTTATCATTTGCATCATAAACGCCATTGAAGTCTCCCCCCACAACAGCTGGAAGATCTATGTTCAACAAAGGAGTTAAAGTGTCCCATAGCCCACGATGAGTATGGTAATCTTTATGAGCATAGCAAACAGCCACCATCCATTTAGTCTTGTCAAGTAACTGGATGTTCCCCACAATGCACTGATCATTTTGTATGATAGGGGTGAAAGTGATTAAGTCATTCTGCCACAAAGTAAGGATACCTCCAGATTTCCCCACAGCAGGTTGGTGCAGAAAATCCCAATTGTGCCCCGCAATTTTGTCAATTTACCTTCTAGAGATGTCCTCCACTTTTGTTTCTATGAGGCCAATGAAGAGAGCATTGTGGACTCCAAGAATTTGCTAGAGATAGTGGCCCGTAGCCTTCTTGCATACACCCCTAGCAATTCCACATTATAACGGAAGTCATGGGTGGATGTTACGGGAGGCATCCCTCCCATCATCAATATGGAATTCGCTCTTTTTCCATTTTCGTGGTATTGTTTTGATTGGGCCAAGCTGACCCAGCTCCCTCTTAATATGTGCTTTAGAGATAAGGCCTTGCCCACTTTTATCTTTGTTGTGTTTGAATAATTTAGTGGCATCTTCTGTTTCCTTGGCTGCAGCAAAAATCGTTGGTGCATGAGGTGTGGATGGTTCCCCCTAGCCCTTATCTTGGTGAGTGTTCAAAGGATTTCTGATGTCTTTCATTAAGGAGCCATTGGAGTTGGTGTCATTTACCTCCCCTTGGTTTTTCTGTAGGCGTGATTTAGGGTGTCTCCCTTCTGATTTTCTGGTTTGGGTGGCCTAGCCTTCCTCCTAGTGACCAATGTCCACAATCCATAGGACTTTTCCAAGTCAATATGAGTTATTATATCAATGATAGCCTCCTTTCCTTTGGATTGAGGTGATGCAATCTACAGCAGTTGAGTCTGAAGTCTGAGAATTTCTGATTGGTTGGATTGTTCAGCAGGAAGGGTGCAGGTTTCTGTAGTTGAAATGCTTGCCGTAAATGTGCAGTTTTGTTGTACCTGATCCATGGAGGGAATGCCTTTCTTTGCTGCTGAACTGCTAGCTGCATGATTGCAGTTAATCTGCCCTTGAAATGCCATGGAGGTGGTTTGATTTGGCAAAGTGTTGGTGGAGGTGATGGGTATGCTGAAAGGTGTTGTATGAGCATGCATTTTGGCCTTTTTTGGACAAGCTTCAATCTTATGTCCAACTTTTCCACATTGAAAGCATAGTTGTGTAATCCCCTCATATTCCACTTTCTGAAAGAAATGACCTTTGTAGCCATTGATCCATATACCAGGAGGGAGGCTCTTTGATAGATCGACCTTGACACAAATTCGTGCATAGGTACTTTGCCCCCATTTGCTTGTTTGGTTGTCCATCCACAGTGGCTCTCCAAAAAATGAGGCAATGCAGGCAAGGTTATTGCAATCCCAATAAATGAGGGGTAAGCCAGGAAGTCTCATCCATAATGGGGAGGTTAAACCTGTTAGAGAATCAGGATGAAATTCAGGAGTCCACCTATCCATTGCAATGACATTACCGACAATGAACTAGGGTCCATTACCAAGAACTACATCATGGGCTTCAACTGATTGAAAGATACATAAGAAACAGTCAGGGCCAACAAGCACCAATTCGAACTCCCCCCACTGGCTCCATTTGCGCTTAAGGTCATTATTGAGGAAATAGAAGGGGAGTTTCTTGCCAAGCAATTTCCCTACAAGAGCTGCTTCTAATCTTTGGATGTTGTTTTGCATAGAGCAATCATAAAGGGTCACTCCCACTCCATCCCTATCTTTGATCTCCTCGAAGCTGATTTTGGCAAGCGGGACAACCACTGGCCTCCTCCAAGCATTGGCTGAAGCATGAGGTGGTCCTCCCTTCTTAGATGGCCTTGCAGCTGCCTCCTAAGGATGGGGATTAGTTGTTCTAAACCCACTTTATCTACTAGATTCATTTTTAATTGGTTGGCTGCCATTCATCAAGTCGGCTCTCACTATGGCATTCTGACAAACAGCTTATGTGCATCTCTGTGGATCAAAGAAATCGTAGCATTGGAGGTTGATTTCAGCCCCTTCCAGCTGCTGTGGAAGGCCGACATTGTTACCCTGCTTTTCATTCACATCCACTACAGCACAAGAAATTTGTTGATTATCTCTTGAGCCACCAAAAAATAATGGAAGATCGATCTATGAGGCACAAAGGCCCCGTGCTCTTCTGAAATGATGTGAGGGAGAATATTTTTCAGCCAACACACAAGAATTTTAGCTATGAGTTTGTATGTTGTTCTGCATAGGCTGATAGGCCTGAATTTCGCTGGAAAATCAGCATTTGGGGATTTGGGCAAGAGAATCACTAATGTTTCCTTCCATTGAGAAGCCATGGTGCCATTGTGAGAGAATTCCTTTACAGCCTCCACGACATCCGGGCCAATGATATTCCAAAAGTGCTTATAGAAAGATGCGATGATGCCATCGATCGTAGGAGCACGGTTGTCACTCATAGTTCTGATCACCTCCCAAATTTCAGCTTCATTGGTGTCCATTTTTAAAAGTTCACCAACATAAGGTGGAATCCTGAAATTTTCAGCAAAGCAAGGCCAACCGGAGGTAGTGATAGGATGAGCACTCCATTTCTGCTGAAAAAAGTTCATGAAGGCTTAGTGGATTAAGATTGGATCATCCGTGTTCTGACCATCTTCAAGCTTGAGTGTGCTAATTCTGTTAGATCTCTTTCGAGCAAAAGCAACGACATGAAAGAAATGAGTATTGGCATCTCCCTCCTCAGCCCACCTAATTTTGGCTTTTTGCCTCCACCAACAAGAGAGACGGGCAAGAGTTGAGTTCAGCTCATTTGCTTTGTGGCAATGCTCCATATCTTGCTGCTTGATCAGCCCATTTGGAGAGCAATCAGTCACCTGCAACTGAATAATTTTCTCTTGAAGGGAGTCCCTTTGCTTACTTAAGTCTTTGAGCTTGCTCTTGCTCCAGTAGAATAGGTTCTTCAATGTACGGTGACACTTCCTATCCAAGTTTTCAGCCTTGGAGCCTTCATATTTTCCTTGCCAACTCTTCCAAACTAGCTTCCATGTCATAGGGTAAGACATCCATGTGTCTTCAATCCTGAGCCATCTATGTGATTTCCACTTTTCCACTGACTGGATTTGAAGAAGAATGGGGCAATGATCTAATGCAATCCTTGGGAGGTGTTTAGTTTGAGCAAGAGAAAGAAGGTTGGAGGCAACAAAGTTGATGAGGAAGCGGTCAAGGCGCACCCATATTCAACTACTTTTATCTTTGTTATTGGCCCATGTGAACCTGGGATCGGAGAAGTTCAGCTCATGGAGGTCCCTGTTGGTAAAAAGAATCCATCATCTCTTTGGCTGTTAGTGAGAATTTAAATTGTTTCCCCCCTTTTTTATCATTTGAGTCATAAATGCAGTTGAAATCCCCCCTACAACAACTGGAAGTTCTGTGTGCAGCAAAGAAGTTAAGGTGTCCCATAGCCCACGACGAGTATGATAGAATTTATGAGCATAGCAAACCGCCAGCATCCACCTAGCCTTAACAGGTAATTAGATATTTCCCACAATGCACTGATCATTTTGTATGATAGGGGTGAAGGTGCTTAAATCAGTCTGCCACATAGTAAGGATACCTCCAGATTTCCCCATAGTAGGTTGGTGCAGAAAATCCTAGTTGCGTCCCGCAATTTTATCAATTTCCCTTCTAGTGATGTCATCCACTTTTATTTCAATGAGGCCAATGAAGAGAGCGTTGTGCTCTCCAAGAATTTGTCTGAGGTAGTGGCCCATAGCCTTCTTGCGGACCCCCCGACAATTCCACATTATAACGGAAGTCATGGGTGGACCTTGCAAGAGGCATCCCTCCCGTCATCGATATGGAATTTACTCTTTTTCATTTCCGTGGTATGGCTTTAATCGGGCCCAGCTGACCTAACTCCCTCTTAAAGTGTGCTTTAGATATACGACCCTGTCCACTTTTATCCTTGTTGTGTTTGAATAATTTGGAGGCATCTTCTGTTTCCTTTGCTGCAAAAAAAACTATTATTGTGTGTGGTGTGGATGGTTCCCCCTTGCCTTTATCTTGGTGAGTTTGCAAAGAATTTATGCTATCTTTTACAAAGGATCCATTGAAGTTGGTGTTCTTGTTGCAGTCCCCTTACTATTTTCTGGAGTTAGCAGCAACAATTTTCTATCTTGGAGTGTCTCCCTTCCGATTTTCTAGTTTGTGTGGCTTTGAATTTCTCCTGGTAACCAATGTCCATGGCCCATATGAATTTTTCAGGTTATCAAAGCAAGAATCATCAACAAGATCCTCTTTCCTTTAGTTTAGTGTCGATTTAGTGTAAATCTGCAGCAACAATGTCGTCTGAACGCTTGCTGAAATCGTCGGGTTTCTTGCACTTGACTTGTCAAAAAAGTGGCTTAATGATGTGGCGGGTTTGGAGAATTGTTGGGCTTGCTAATGGGTGCCATAGCCTCATCAAGTTTTGCTCTATCTGGATAGGTTTCAAGCTTGTGTCCTACTTTTCCACAATGGAAGCATAGTTGAGCAATCCCCTCATATTCTACTTTTTGAAAAAAGTAGCATTTCTAGCCATTGATCCATATTCCAGGAGGGAGTCTCTTTGACAGGTCAACCTTGACACAAATATATATGCTTTGCCCCCATTTGTTAGTTTGGTTGTCCATCCACATTGGTTCACCATTTGCTAGTCATGGGTGGACCTTGCGAGAGGCATCCCTCCCGTCATCGATATGGAATTCACTCTTTTTTATTTCCGTGGTACGACTTTAATCGAGCCCAGCTAACCCAACTCCCTCTCAAAGTGTGCTTTAGATATACGACCCTGTCCACTTTTAGCCTTGTTATGTTTGAATAATTTGGTGGCATCTTCTGTTTCCTTTGCTACAGAAAAAACTATTGTTGTGTGTGGTATGGATGGTTCCCCCTTGCCTTTATCTTGGTGAGTTTGCAAAGAATTTATGTTGTATTTTACAAAGGATCCATTGAAGTTGGTGTTCTTGTTGTAATCCCCTTGCTATTTTCCTGAGTTAAGCAATGTAAAGCTTTTCATGTCTTATAGTCTCCTTCCGATTTTCTAGTTTGTGTAGCTTTGACTTCCTCCTAGAAACCAACGTCCATGGCCCATATGAATTTTCTAAGTTATTGTGAGCTGTAACATCAACAAGAGCCTCTTTCCCTTTAGTTTTAGTGGCTGATTTAGTGCATAAATTTGCAGCAACAATGCTGTCCTGAACTGCTTGCTGAAATTGTGCTGGTTTCTTGCACTTGACTTGTCAAAAAGGTGGTTTGATGATGTGGTGGGTTTGGAGAATTGTTGGGCTTGCTAATGGGTGCCATAGCCTCATCAAGTTTTGCTATATCTGGACATGTTTCAAGCTCGTGTCCTACTTTTCCACAATGGAAGCATAATTGAGCAATCCCCTCATATTCTACTTTTTGAAAAAAGCAGCATTTGTAGCCATTGATCCATATTCCAGGAGGGAGTCTCTTTGATAGGTCAACCTTGACACAAATCTGTGCTTATATGCTTTACCCCCATTTGCTAGTTTGGTTGTCCATCCACATTGGTTCACCAACAAATGAAATAATTCAGGCTAGATTGTTGCCATCCCAGTATATAAGGGGTAGGCTGGGGAGTCTCATCCATAAAGGGGTAGTTAAACCTAATAGAGATTCGATAGAGCAATCAGGAGTCCACATGTTCATATCATTGACATTGCCGGTAATAAACCATGGTCCATTACAAAGAACATCATCACGGGCTTCAACAGATTTGAAAATATATCAAAAATAATCAGGGGCAACAAGCACTAAGTTGAATTCCCCCCATTGACTCCATTTTCATTTCAGATCGTTGTTTAGGAAGTAGTAAGGGAGTTTTTTTGCCAAGGAGTTTCTCAACAAGAGCGGCTTCCAATTTCTAAATATTTTCCTACATCCATTTGTGTTGGTGGCTACTGTTTGGGAAGAGAGAGTTGTATGCTTGAGCTATTATTGATATCCCAAATGTGAGTTTAAGGAGTCCTAGTTGATCACCTTGCTGCCCATCAAGAATGGGAACCTGTAGAATTTTCTGGACAATTTGTTGTCCAAAAAGAGTCTCCAATCGTTCAACATTCCACCTTCCATCTGGCAGTAAGAGATCAACCACTTTCATGCCTTGTAGTGCTTCAAAATCTATGATTGGTCATGCAGAAGGGGAGATTATCCACCCAGATTTGCCCCAACACATTCACACTCTCCCCATTAATAATCCTACACTTAAGGATGCTATTAAGGCTTTGAGCCCCATCAAGTATGACCGCCCAACACTTAGATTCACCACATTTTCTGCTGCGGTTCCAGATTTCAACATCATAACTCTCACGAAGGCATCGCCTGAGGAGAGTCATTGGCTCATTCAAGAAGCTCCATCCTAGCCGAGCCCTTAGGGGGCCTTTCCATGTGCTGGGGGAGTGAAAACCCAATCCCCCCTCCCTTTGTCGTTGACATATGGTGGCCCAACTTACATAATGAATGCTTCTTCTAGTTAAGGTACCTTACCATAAGAAATTTCTATAAATTCTTTCAATTTCTAGCAGCAAACTTGAGGGGAGTTCTATATGTGTAAGCTGAAATGTGATTAAGGGAAGCAATGAAGTGTTGAGAAGGGTGGCCCGTCTAGCCAAAGATAACTGTCGGGTGCCACATGCAGTGAGTTTGTTACGAGCTCATTGTAGAAGCTTCAAATGATCAGTTTTAGTAAGCCTCCTCATGGTCAATTTGATGCCAAGAAATTCTATCTCCTCAACCTTGTGAAAGCCTGACAACCCTGTAATACGATTTGCCTCCTTTATAGGTGAACTTATGTGGATGGACAACCAAACCAACAAATGGGGCCAAAGTAACTTTGCTCGTGTATGTGTTAAGGTGGATCTTTCGCAACAACTCCCTCCCAGTATTTGGATTCATAGGTTTAATGGGAAGTTCTTTCAACGTGTTGAATACGAAGGCATCGCATATGTGGAAAATTGGGACATTGAAATGATAAGTGCAATATTGATGTTAGTGGCAATGCCAAAGAAGTTCCCTCTAGCCGAACAACTGAGGTTGATATCCCTTTTCAGCCGGCCAATGACTCTCGACCAGGCCAACAGGAAATTATTAATAGCTCGATTGTGAAAGGTGTAATGGGTGCAGATAACCCCCAGGCTATCTTTGTAAATAATAATGCCAAGGGCAGTTGGAAGGCTTGGAGCAGGCATAACTGGATAGTTTCTATGGACCCTGAACTTTGGTCTCTAGGAGGAAGCCATGGGTCCCTAAAACGATAGCCCCAAAACCCAAGAACACAGGGGAGACATCGGGTCTGACTCGGGCCGAGAAGAATTCTATTGGCAACCATACAGGTAAAAGCAGTAGCTCAAAACCAATTAAACTCGATAGGCTGGCTTCTTCGCCTCCTAACAAGGACAAGAATAAGGATGAACCTACAAGCAGCAAGGAACCACTCATTTCTACTGTCTTCAGTGCAGCAAAGGAACAACCCGAGGGGCTAAAGGTTTTTAAGAACAGGAAGAGTAAAAATGGCCAGTTCAGAGTGTTGAAAGCCCACTTCGATAGGGAATTGGGTCACCTTGGTCCTATCAAGGATGTCCTAAGGAAGCAGCAAAAAAGTGAGTTTCACATTGACGATGGCGGGGACGCGTCCCCTTTGAGTCATAAATGACATCTGTCTTGGTATGGAACTATCGTGGTGTCCATAAGAAAGCTACGAGCAACTACTTAAGGAATATAATGGGGGAGCACCAACTTCTTTTCATCGGCATCACAGAAACAAAAGTTAAAGACATTGGCAGGAAAGAGATAGACAAAGTTGTTGGTAAAAATTGAGACTTTTTACATCAATCAGCTAGAGGTAAATTGGGGGCAATCCTGGCTTTGTGCGCAGTGATCTTGTATCTTTTACTCCCTTAATCTGCTCTGATCAATGCTTGGCTGATCGTGTTCAGCTTCTTGATAAATCTTGCTGGATGATTGTTGTCATCTACGTGAATAAAGACTACCTTGTCCATTGGGAGCTGTGGAAGGCTCTATCTCCTTTGTTGAACACTTCCTACCCAGCTATGGTCGGAGGAGATTTTAATTGTATTACTTAGGCGGTTGACAAGAAAGGTGGTAAATAGTTTAGCTTCTCCACTACTGCCAAAGAAATGTTGGAGTTTATGGGCGACCATGATATTCATGACATTGAATTTTCAAGTCTGAGATTCGCTTGGACGAACAACAAGGACAGGAAGAGCAGGATCTGGGTTTGGCTGGATATATTTCAAATTAACACTATCACATCCAATTTGCGCCCTATAGCACGAACCAAACATTTGGCTCGCATAGCCTCTGACCATTGCTCAGTTCTCCTCCACCTTTGCCCGCAAGAAACTTGGAAACTACATCACTGGATCGAGTTTGAAGTAGAAACATCCACCCTCACACATTGCCAAAAGTTCATGTAAAAAGAAGAGGTGATCCCATCAAGTCTTGGGGCTCTATTGGTTCCTAAGGATTGGATAGCATCCCATATTTCTTGTTCCGTAACTTCAACATCTAGGAGGGGCTTAACATCATTTGGCACATGCTGGTTGGTCGGAGGAGAGGCCAGTTTTCAAGTGAAACAGCCCCCTCAACACAGTTCTGCTGAAAAAAGGTAGTGAAGGTGGAGGAGATGGCCTCAGAATGGTCGGATAAGCTCCCATCAACCATCTTGATGCAGCTGACTCTGTTGCTTATATGCCTTGAGGAGGTGACGGTGTAGAAGAAATGAGTATTTTCATCCCCTTCATGGAGCCACCTAATCTTGGCCCATTGTTTCCGCCAGGAGTTAAGTCTAGCAAGTGTGGAGTTCAACTCAATCACCTTGGTTCTAAGAGCACCCTCTTGCTTTGTTGAAATCCTCCATGTCTTCACCGCTTGAGAATAACTAAACTTCTTTTCCCCATTTTTATCATTTTAAGACAAAATGCAATTGAAGTCCGCACCATTGAAGGTTGGCAGCAAGTGGTCCACATTAATCTCAATGGTTTGTCATAAAGATCTTTTACAATGGTGGTCATTATTGACATAGACCCAACCAATTGTCCACTGAAGATTTTCAGCCAATCGAGCTTTTCCTATGACAATTTGGTCTATTAAAATAATAGGGGCAAAGTCAATTAGCTCTCTACACCAAAGGATCATGATGCCTCCCGATTTCCCATTGGAGGGATGACAAAGAAAGTCTCAATTGCTTCCAGCCAATTTATCCACTTCCTTTCGGTTGATTTGCTCAATTATGATTTCCACCAATCCAATTATGCAAAGGTTGTGGCCATCAATGAGGTGGCGTAGGTATTTACCCGCAGTTTGCTTACAGACACCAATACAATTCCAAAAGAGGATGGAAGACATTAATCATTCATAGGGGACGCGTCCCCGCCGTCCATTAGCTCCACAATAACCTTCTTCCACTTCTTAGAAAGGATTTCAATTGGCCCAAAGTGTTTGATTTCCCGTTTGAAATGAGCCTTGGAAACCCGCTATTTTCCACTTTCTACTCTTGCCCGAGCTACTTTTAGTTTTCAGCCCTAGACTATCCAAGCTGCTCGGAGATTGGAAAATAGGTGTCTTCATTGTGTCAAGGTTTGGGAGCAGCTTTTGGATTAGGTTGGCCTTGGTAGTAGTTGCTTGCCCCTGTGTAGCATCCTTCCTCATAGCAGCAAGTTGATTGATGTTTTGCTACATTTCTGGCACTACCAATAGCTCCTTGTGCTTCACAGTTTGAGCGAGTCTTTCTCCGAGTGACCAGCACCCATGGGTCATAGTCCTCCTCTCCAAGATCAGATTTTTGGCCAATTTCAGTTTGCTGGATAGTAGGCAACAACAGCTTCTGTTTGGATTTCAGTTCAGCCTTTCAGCATGATCAACACTTCCCTTGGATTCAGCAATTGTAAGGGCTATAGATTTTAAGTTAATGGCTCAATTCCCATGCTATTTAGGCTCCAAACTGCATGGTTCAGCTGGCTCCCCTCCTTGTAAAACTATAGGGATATCTTCCTTGGCTATGGAGTGGTTGCATTCTCCAAATTTAGTGGAGGTATGTGTGCTGCTCTTGTCCCCATTGTCATTCACTATACCACTCATAGACTTATTGTGGTGTTCTTTTGGCTACGCATGTGGACTATGGGTATTAGGCTAGTTGTTGGAAGAAGTTCCACCAAGCATGGGGCAGGAATTTGCCTTATGCCCAACTTTACCACACTTAAAACAAAGTTGGGTTATGCCTTCATACTCCACTGATTGGAAAAAGCAACCATTCAGCCCTTTGATCCAAACTCCCATGAGGAGCTTCTTAGATAAGTCAATCCGAATACAAACCCTTGCGTACATGCTTTCCCCCCAAGAGTTTGTTTGGTGGTCCACCCAAAGTGGTTCTCCAATGAAAGATGCAAACTGTGCAATGTTACTGTTATCCCAATAAAAGAGACGTAAGTTCGGAAATCTAACCCAAATAGGGGATGACAATCCATGGAGGGATCTAAGTGCAAAATCCGGGCTCCATTTATCCATACCAATGATGTTGCTAGCCAAAAACCAAGGTTAATTCATTAGCATAGCATCCCTTGCATCTGTTGTTTCAAAAAATGCATATAAAGCAACCTGGTGCTACAAAGCAATCGGAGGCACGCCGTGCATGCAGGGACGGGCGTGCCAATGGCCGCGTCGTGAGCATGTCTTGACATGCGCTGGCGCCGGTCGACGCCATGCTAGTGCCCGCGCCTATTTTCTCGAACCACGCATTGCTGCTTGCCCGACGCTGTCCGTGCACCCATACGAGCATTCAATATGCCGTGCGAGAAAAATAATGTTCATGGGTGGGAATCGAGTGCATTCGACCCGAAAAAATCGCACGGGGTGCAGCTAACGCACGTGCGCGGGCACCCCACTGACAAAAATGCATGCCCGTGAAAAAAGTAAGCATTTTGGGGATTCTGGAACTACTGGCTGATAGCCTCTCCACCTTCGTGCGGAGGCATGCCCGGATGGGCGTGCCAATGGCCACATCGTGAGCATGTCATGACACGCTCTCACACCCGTGCCTATATTCTCGAACCGCGCATCATCGCTTATCCGACGCTGGTAATGCACCCATGTGAGCCTTCGATATGTCGCGAGAAAAATAATATCCAGGTGGAAATCCAGTGCATGCGAGCTGATAAATGCGGGAGCTGACGCGCCCGAGAAAGGCGACTTGAGAGATATTCAAAATATTCGGGCGCTCGCATGCCCGAAAAATTGACCTGAAGGTGACGCAAAAAATTTGGGCATGGCGCGCCCGATGTTAGTGAAAGATGAAAAACCTGAGGGGCCGGTGCGATTGGTCGGCAGCCATGGCCCGACAGAAATACAAAGCTGCGGCAAATACGCGGTGATCAGGGCGATGCTAACGCCGGTGCTACCGCCGTCGGACAAGGATCGGCAGTAGAGCGGACGATCGTAAACGTGCGGCGGTGCTCGTGCGGAAGGCGGCGACTGACGGCGCGGTAGTGGTCATGGGGCAAGTGCCTAAGTGTCGCGAGCCATGCGTCACGCGGGCCGCTGATGTGAGCTTAGCATCCTTATCGTCTCACGTGCGACGGCGAGCATGGTCGCATGCCGAGTCGACGAGAGTCCTGGCCTCCATGGGGAAGGCCTTGACGGCAGCGTGCATGCCACCCGACCTCTGCGGGCCACACATGCATGTCGCCTTTGCTCAGCGGCGCACCCGCGGGCCTCCGCGAGCCTTGGTCGCCGACCTCGGTCGCCGGCCCCGCCGTCGCCAGTCGCCATCAGTTGACAATAAATTGTATGGGATCTCAGACAATCCCTTCCTCGACGACAAGTCAAACACCCTTCATATTGTCCCATAAATCAAAAGTCATATTACATATCAAGTACGAAAAACACTATTAGCGAGTCATGCTAACCATCGAGTATGATCAACTCCCCGCCAAGGGGGAGAAGCAGAATGATGAATGGATGGAGTTCCTACTCGGCTTGTTAGAAGAACTCAAAACATGAGCATCTTTAAGCCAAGAAAAGATAAAAAGAATAATAATAATAAAGTATTACAACAATAACGTCAAGAAGAACTTTCAATCCAATGACTTAGTACTAAAGAAAATGGATGTCGCTGCTCACCATAACACACTCGACAAACTAAGTCGATGTGGGATGGTCCATACATTATCAAGAAGCAAGTTGAACTTGACATATACCATTTGAAAACTTATTCTAAGAAGAATGCACCAAAGGCTTGGAACACTTTTGATATAAAAAAGTTCTACCCCGAGGGAAGTCTCAATTCTTATATTTTTACATTGTAAAAGAGAGTTGTTATGCTTTTAATTTTAAACTTGTAAAATATATTTGCAATATCAATGGAGACGAAGGATTCATGTAGCCGACCCCACTTAGTGGGATAAAGGCTTGTTGTTGATCAATGAAAAATAACTAACCAAATACTTGGGGAACTCCCCCTGTGAGCTTGGCAATCTTCATCATGTTCGCCTTATTTGAAAATGAAACTTCATCATGTTCGTCTTATTAAAAACTTGAACTCGCTTATGCTTAGTCATACACGAGAAACTCATGCACCATATGTGAATGAATAATAAGAAACCTCCTACATTTTAAGGCTGGCAAATTTTAGGTGTAGATTGAGTTAAATTATAAAAATAAAAAATCGATCATATTTTAGCCTTATAGTGTTGAAAGGTGATGAGATTATGCACTAAAAGAGAGTAGAAATCCTAGATAAAAGGCGTATAGCTGAGCCAAAGCATCAAGAGAAGTAAAATCCGAGCTTGGCATAATTACTCTTACTTATAAGTTAACTCGCTTTAAATTGTCAAGTATGTTTGAGTCATCGAGAAACAAATTGGTGGCAAACTCAAAACATGTAGAGTACTCTACTTGAAAGAAAAGAGAGGCCCTCAAAGATTCATAAGTCTAGCAAAGGGGAAAATATCAAAGCCCTAGTGAGCTAACTCTCCACTTTGCGATAAGCTCCACATTGAGTAGTGTGTCCCTCCTAATTGATATGTATGTCTAGGCAAGTGCACTAGTGAAGACCCACGAGTCTAGTGAGAGGCGCACCCAAAGCAACAATTATAGCCATAGTGAGCTAACTCCCTCCTCTGCGATGAGCTCTACAATGAGTAGTACATGAGTCCCTCCTATTGGTGAGTCTAAGTGAGTTTCCCAACGAAAACCTAAGTATCTAACATAAGGTGACTCACCAATCCTGGCAAGTACCCGTGCGAAGATAATGAGTCTAGGGAGAAACAAGGTACAACTTACACATCTACAAGTATGACTATAACCATCGAGCTATAATAAAAACCTCATAATCTAGCAAAGGCGAGCTCACTGCCTACATTTACACTCAACATTGACAATATATATATATATATATATATATATATATATATATATATATATATATATATATATATATATATATATATATATATATATATATATATATATATATATATATATAAGATCACTATAGAATAATAATGGGTCAACAAAAAAATGTTTCATTACTATGAAATTAAAAATTATATGTAGCAAGTACAAAAATTATCCAAAATTGAAGAAAAGGTGCATTGCATTAACTCTCATACACATCGCATAAAGATGCAAAAAAGGAGGTTCAACTAGCTTGAAGCACTCGACCCATCGCTACCCTCTGAGTCCGACAAAGTAAAGATGTTGTCAAAGTCCATGAATCAGTTGCCTAGCTAACCATGTTTGATTAGCTTTTTTATATCATATTCGATACATGCCTTGAACTTGGGCATAAGAAGTATCTTGTACTTGTCGATCTGCAAGTTGTTGGCCCACAACGATTTTTCTCCTTGAACATTGCTTCCCTCTAATAGAACTCTCTCTCATGATGAGGCAACTCTACAACAAGTATACATGTTTCCTTCTGGCTACTAGCAAGTTCAATAACCAACTTAATTTTCTTTACCTTGCTACTACAGAGTTTGGCAACCAACTTATTCCTGTAGTGCACTATCAGCCACCTTGTGAAGACCAAACTCTTCATAAAGTGAGGACTGCATGGTGTCGCATTTTTTCATTGTTTGCTCCAACTCCTTGAGGACCTTGGCATGAGCACCTATCACTGCATGACGTAACCTCTTGCAGGTCACCTCAACCAAACAATCTCCAATGAATGGAGAATACACAAGATCCCCCATGTTGAATGTGGTGGTAGTAGAAGCCCTGCCTTCATTATCCATGAGTCATAAGAGTCTTTACTCACTTCTCAAAAGTACTCTTCTTAGAAGGGCCAACTTGAGACACTTTTGCCTTCCCCTTGTCTTAGCTCTTCTACTTGGGTGGGACTCAAAGAATGATGGCCACAACAACAGTACTCACCATCGATCTTCTAAAGCGTTTGTGTGAACACCTTAGTCGACATAGGTGTGGCCTCAACACCTAAACTTGGCACTTCCTCATGAGGCTCCTTGGTGAGTATTGTTATGGAAATCAGTACTGCATCTATTAGCTCCTCACCCCACAGCAATCCCATAGGTGAATCCCAAAAAGGTGGGGACTTCAAGGTGTTGTGGGCAAAAGACGAGTATTAGTAAAAATACTTAAGAAAATATCAGATAGAAGGTGAAAGGGAGTCCTTACAGCACAATAATTCACAGATCTAGCCACCCTCCAAGAAGAGTTTATGTTAGTGGTTCTTCTTCTCAACTTCTTGAGGCACAAATCTTTTATAGTTGACTGAAGGACCACCTTCTCCTTGCCGAGGGGATTGGCTTGGTCCGCACATGCCAACTAAGGAACTTGCCCTCAAATTCCTCACTTTATTCACCAGCCCAAACATCCTCAATTACACTAGTGAGAATTGAATGATGTCATCCTTGTAGCCCTTAACAAAAAAGATTTAACAAAATAACACCAAGCTCCAAGAAATCTCCTCTTTTTATTACCATGTTGATTCTGATTTTTATGATGCTTCATGTAACTAGATTTAAATTAGATTAATGTTATTGACATGACATTGAAAAATTCATCTATTCTACCACAAATCTCAAGGTATGTGCGATGGGATATCTCCTGCAACCAAATTCTTGACTATTCAAACTCTACTATTGGCAATCATATATATAGTTAAGCTAACAATCTCGATGAGGCAAGCTTGATGATGCCAAAAGTAACGCAATCCAAATCTAAATGAACTCAAATCAAACACTTAAAATGTATTTCAACATTTTGAGATAATATATAAGTTTTTAAATAACTTATAAAAGTGGTATGCATATAGACAGTGGTTTTGAAGATGAGACTTCTTTAGAAGAATCTGAGCCAGATAGAGTAGCCCCAGTTCAGCTAAGAAGCAGCAAGGTGCTGCCGTCATCATAGAAGAAAGGAACACCAAATAAAGGCAATGACAAGAATATAAAAATTAATGAAAATATCATTCACAAAGATCCAAAGAGGAAGTCTAACATGGATAAAAGAATCGAGTACAACATCTTATCACATTTGAGGAAGATCCTACAATTGAATGTGTATGAGGCCCTCCTGATGTCACAAAATATTTATTAAACTGAAGTCTCCATTGTTAAACACAAAAATTTGAAACACATTTTTGGAATTTCATTTAGTATACTCAAATTTGCCAAGTGAAATGCTCATTTCACAAAATTTCAAAAACATATTATAACTTCATTCTATCATACCACATTTGCTAAAGTAAAGTCTTAATTTGTAATCAAAATTCAAAACAAACTATCATACTAAAATTTCATTTAATATACCTCCAATGGCTCCGCTGCCTTCGACTATGAAGCCGACCCCATCCTGGTCGGCAAAGGTCTCCTACGGTTTGAGTTCTTCCATGATGGCGCAGATCCAGCCGACCCGACCCGGGATGATTTGGATAACCTCATGGCCCAATTAGACTACAATGGCCCGTCTTATCTGACCCAACTCATCCATCACCAGTCCCACTCAGGCCGCCCAGTTTCCTGTTTGGTCAACAACCCGTCCCTTCCCTGGGCTCTCGAGGTCGCCACCGAGCTCGGCATCCAGTGCCCCTGCTTCGCCTCCGTCTTCTCCACATACTACCACTTCCACCACCACCTCATCGACTTCCGACAGGCCAAAACCCGGCCAGGTACCGGCCGCTCCCACCTATGGGGCCAAGACCTGCCACTTTCCTTCTTCCCTCCAACCCACAAGCCCAATCATCCGCCCACCTCAACATCTGGCCGGTGCCAACTCATTTGAGGAGCTCGAGAGGACTCTTTCAAGGCTATGGCGAGCGCGGTGATTCTGTGGTCCGTCGGTGAGCCTCGGAGAAGATTAAAGCGATCTGTGGAAGGCGGCCGACCATTGCCTCGACCGCTCGATAAGCATGAATGGAGATCTGTTGTTTACATCTTGGGAGCATTGTCATGCTTAGCTCCAAAGAGATGCGTGCGGCTCATGGACTTCAAGACCGCCCTTCCTTCCTGGATAAAATATTACGAGTCCGACGTCTTTACGCGGACTCTAATCCATGGCGCGTGTCTATTTTTCCCCATTTTAGTGCTTAGCGCAGAATGACCTGACGGCCAGTAAAGGGATGGCATATTCACACACCATTTACACTTCCGCCATACCCGCCTCATTCAAACAAGGTGAGAAGAAGCGTCGATGATAATCTGCTCGATATTCCTCACCACGTAATGCTTTAGGGCTTTCACGAAGGATTTTTTCTCGCCTTAGCTCCCGCTCTCGACCGACGTCCGCCTTTCGCCTGATATAGCAAATCAAAAATTGAAGTATTATAGATGACTACATGAGATATTTATACATGCATTCTGAACTTGAATGAATTTAGGATTTACTCTGTTCTTCTCACTGTCCAGTGAAAGATTGGTTATTTTTTATAGGTTATTTTGTATATGTACTCTCTGTATATCTTTTGAGGGTACAGATCATTTATGGCTGACTTTTTTCAGTTTATTTTGCCTGGTTCATGAGATTATATTCATTACATTCCAATGGAAGCATTTGGAGGCTGTTTGGATGGTTTCAGTGAGATTTTTTGCATCTATACTCTCTGTACCTCTCTTGAGAGTACAGATCATTTATGACCTTTTTTCATAGTTTCTTTGGCCTGATTTCTGAGTTTATGTTTAGGGCATTCTAATGGAAGTAATTTGGATGATTTCTGGGGGTATTCAGATTTTCCTCAGATTCTCTCTCGAGGCAGGATCATTTATTACTTTTTCGTTTATCTTGCATTCTTCTTGAGATTATATTTAAGGCATTCCAATGAAAGCAATTTGGAGGCTTTTTAGATAGTTTTTGGGATATTTTCTGCATCTGTACTCTCTATACCTCTCTTGAGGGTACAAAACATTTAGGGCATTTTTTCCAATTTATTTTGTCTGTTTCTTGAGATTATGTTTAGGGCATTCCAATGGAAGCAATTTGATGGCTGCTTGGATGATTTCTGGGTATTTTTTGCTCTGTACTCTCCGGAGGTGCATTTTGGACTTCTTTTTCCAGTTGATTTTGCTACTTCTTTATGTTCATTTCATTCAATGGAAGCAATTTGATGTTGGATGATTTGGTGTTTTCGATGTTCTCCTGTACCTCCGGTGTTTGACTTCTCTTTTCCAGTTTATTTTACCCGCTTTAGATTATGTTCATTACATTCCAATGGAAGCAATTTGGAGGTCGTAAGGATGGTTTTAGTTTTATACTCTCTCTCTAGATCATTTAGGGCCTACTTTCTTGGGTTATCTTGCCTTCTTCTTGAGATTATAGATATTCCAATGGAATTTTTGTTTGGATGATTTAGGGGTATTTTCTCTGCATTTCTCTTGAGAGTATATCATTTAGTGACTTTTTCCAATTTATTTTGCTGGTTCTTGAGATTATGTTCATTACATTCCAATGGAAGCATTTAGGTTTTGGTCGTGAGGTTTTTTGCATCAGTCTCTGCATCTCTTGAGTACATATCATTTATGACCTTTTTCATAATTTCTTTGGCTGGTTTTGAGTTTATGCATTCCAATGGAAGTAATTTGAAGGTTTGTTTGGATGATTTCTAGGGGTATTTTGCATTTGTTTCTCAGCCTCTGAGGGATCATTTATCTTTTTTTTAATTTATTTTAGCCTTCTTGGAGTAAATATGTTCATTATATTACATCATAAGTAGTTTGGAGGGTGACTTGTTATTTTTTATAGGTTTTTCTATATCTGTACTCTCTATACCTCTCTATACCCTCAAGAGAGGTACATAGAGTACATATGCCAAAAACCCTCTAGAAACCATCCAAGCAGCTTTCAAATTGCTTCCATTAGAATACCCTAAACATAAACTCAATAAATAGATAAAATAAACGGAAAAGTTCTAAATGTTCTCACTCAAGAGAGGTGAGAGTACGATGCGTAAAAACTTATAAAAATAACCGCCACCCTCCAAATTGCTTATGATGTAATGTAATGAACATATTTACTCCAAGAAGGCCAAAATAAACTAGAAAAGGTTATAAATGATGTACCCTCAAGAGAGTGAGCATGCAAAATATCTCCCAGAAACTATCCAAACAGCCTTCAAATTGCTTCCATTGGAATGCCCTAACCATAAACTCAGGAACCGGGCCAAAGAAATCGAAAAAATGTCATAATGATCTCTCAAGAGAGGTATAGAAAGTACTGATGCAAAAAATCCCATAAAACCATCCAAACAGCTTCCATTGGAATGTAATGAACATAATCTTAAGAACCGCAAAATAAACTGAAAAAGTTAACCTAAATGATCGTACTCAAGAGAGGTAGAAGAGTACATATACAAAATACTTAAAACCATCCAAACAGCCTCCAGATTGCTTCCATTGGAATGTCCTAAATATAATCTCAAGATGAAGGCAAGATAACCTGAAGAAAGTAGGCCCTAAATGATCTGTACCCTCAAGAGAGGTACAAAGAGTACAGATGCCAAAAAACTACCAGAAACCATCCTTACAGCCTCCAAATTGCTTCCATTAGAATGTAATGAATATAATCTAAAGAAGCAGACAAAATAAATTGGAAAAGAAGTTTAAATGCTCTACTCCAGAGGTATAGAGTACAGATGCAAAAAAAACACCCATAAATTATCCAAACAGCCATCAAATTGCTTCCATTGGAATAAAATGAACATAATCAAAAAAAGTAGGCAAAATCAACTGGAAAAAGAAGTCCCTAAATGCTCTGCACTCTTCAGAGAGGTACAAAGAGTACAGATGCAAAAAAATACCTAGAAATCATCCAAGCAGCCATCAAATTGCTTCCATTGGAATGCCCTAAACATAATCTCAAGAAACATGCAAAATAAACTGGAAAAAGAAGTCCCTAAATGCTCTGTACCCTCCAAAAAGGTATAGAGAGTACAGATGCAAAATAACACTAAAAAGTAAAAAATCAACCAAACAACATCCAAATTGCTTCTAATGGAATGTAATGAACATATTTTCTTCGAGCACTGTGAATTTCACTAACAAACCAGAAAAATTATGAGAAACATTAGAATTTTTATTTAATACATCCTCTAAATTGGTCGCTATTTCCTCAACATTCTCCATCTTCATGGTTCTTTTGTAAAAGGAAATGAGATTTTCTATTTCTCTTCGGTTGCTGCTGAAAAAGACACCATAAACCCTAAATCATATATATTTTTTTAAATTCCCCGCCATTCCAACGACGCTTCTTCTCACACTTGAACGACGCCGGTCGAGCCGGGAAGCGAACGTCGTGAATACGCCATCCCTTTACGGTGCCCCGGCCCAGTTCTCGCTCCGTTAAGCTAAACGGGAAAAAATACCGACACGTCGTTGAATTTGAGTCCATTAAGCAGTACGCACTAACGTAATATTTTCTCCTCCGAACGTAATATTTTCTCCTTCCTCTGGGTGGTAACTCCCACGCCCGCCCTCTTTATCCAAAAGAAATTAAAATTTTTTTCTTAAAACTTCATTTATTGTGCAAGAGCATATTTCTGATGAGTAATACTAATAAAAAGATACATGCATCATAACGATCATTATGAAAATATTTGATAAACTCATATTAATTTCAGTTGAATGCGAAGAAGCAGGTGAGAGAGAATCTTCGGGAGCTGCTGCCCGAAGGCTACGAGAAGGAGATTGCAGCAGAGGGAAAGGGTTTGCTCGTGGGTTGGAGTCCGCAGGAGAAGGTTTTGGCTCACCCAGCCATCGCTTGCTTTGTCACACACTGCGGCTGGAACTCTACGCTGGAGCTCATCGCCGCCGGCGTGCCGGTGGTGGCATACCCGCAATGGGGACCAGGTTCCCGACGCCAAGTTTCTTTGCGATGTTTACGGTCTTGGCGTTCGGCTGCCAGCGCCGGCTGCTCGCGCTGATGTCGTGCGTTGCCTCAACAGCGCCACCGAGGGGCCGGAAGCTGAGGCGATGAGGAAGCGGGCGGAGAAGTGGAGGGAGGTGGCGGTGGCTGCCGTGGCCGCCGGCGGTTCATCTGACCTAAACATTGACAAGTTCGTAAAGGAAGTCAGGTAGTGCGTATAGAGATAATAATAATAAGAACGATTTGCGGAAATATCACTTTGCCTCATCACATTTTATGACATTACTCATTAGTGTGTTTAGTGGTAGAATTAAAAATTTAATTAATAAATGTGAAAGACCTTATTTAAAATTTGGAATAAGCAGCATATTTATGATATACAAAAGAGATTTATATATATCATATATTTTTTTTATATACTTACACATCTAATATATAACTTTTTTAATAATTATATTAGATCATATAATATCTAAATTATGTTAAAATATTTGCATAAAAATGTATATTTTTTATAAAATAAATTAATGTTTATATCATTTTAATATTTTTTAGAGATTGGAACATCATATAAGTAATTATAAAAATTTAAATGTTAAAGATATAAATAAATAATAATTCAATGATATGTAGAATGCTCTTATGCATAATTGCCAAAAAATATTAAAAGATGATATTTATATATGTCTCACAATACATGCTCTCATTTATATAAATATGTTTGAAAATCTATCTCAATAAAAAATGACTTTTTAATTGAATTTTGAATAATACTCCATCGCGATAACTAAAACATTTGAAAAAAAATTGATTGTTTGGTTGACAAAAGTTTAGTTGATTTTAAAAAAAATGCAATTTAATTAATTCAGAAAAAAATTATAAATCATTGTAGATTCTACAGTTTGGATAATTTTTTTTTTTTTGGTTATCAAATTATTTGTGCTAGAAAATGACTTTATTTTTGGAATTAATATTTCGAAGAGTTAACTCATAATGTGAATAACATACATAAACAATTTAAAACTTTGGGAATTGTGATTTAATTGCAAAAAAGTAAGCTAAAAAATAAGAGAGAATATAAAAATAAAAATGAATAAAAAATTGCTATCTTTTTAACAATATTTTACTGAATATTATTTGTTAATATATGCTATCTTCTTAACAATATTTTGCAATATTTGCCATTATTTTCTTCACCCGTTGAATAGTTTAGTCTCTGTATAGAAGAGAATTAAAGCTTTGGGAGAAAAAAACTGTTATTTTCCTCGATATTTATAAGTAGGAAGAGGTGGAAGAACAAATTTATATTTTTTATAGAATTTTTTTAGATTTTTTAAAAGTGTTTATTAAAAAATTTCAAAATGTTGGAATTAAAAAAAAAAAATTGAAGGAGCCAACTTCGTTCATTTGAGCCCAATTTCAGATTTAAGCATGCCTTTTCTATTGAGCCTAATAAAGTTCTTAAAAAAATATGAATTATTTTATTAAATTTTATAACAAAAATTTTTAATTTTTTGATAATTTTTCCCCAAACGATAAGTAACTTTACTGAAGCATGAAATTATGATTGACGGATAATCAGTTGATTTATAATAGCCTAAAATTAAAATTTTAAACCAAGTTTTCGTGATTTATACGTAATAAACTAAAATTATGATCAAAGTAAATCTATTTAGTTTATGGCCCTAAAGGGTAATCCACATTGACATTAATTAATAGTTATGTCTTATAATTTTTTTAATTAATTATATATTTTTTGCCATAGCTTTTAAGAGGAAAATTGTTTTTGAATAAATAAATTTTGATGTAAGAAAATAGAGGCAGACATCACCAAAACAAAATCCCTCCGAATAAGAATGGACCTTAAGTATTTAAATTAACCACTTTATTGTACAACATGCCCGTTTGAACTTTACTATCACTGATATTTAGCCATGAAACTTTTTTTGTTAATATTTATTGTAGTATTATTGTGTAATAGCTCTCATTTTGTCTATCTCATTCTCCTCTAACTTCTCCTGTTTGCCTTTCTCTTCTTAAATAATAGGCTTCTACCATTATTTTTAATCTATGATATAAAAAATGTTTATAAATCTATGTTCATAATTTAATAATTTGATAAGTCAATCATATGACATAGGAATGCCCAACAAAATTATACTTTTCATTACTTAAATAAAATCATATAATTAAATATCAATGAATTCAATTTGAATCTATTCAAAAAATCACTAAACAATTATAATCATACCTACCTTTCCATGCAATTGGATCCTTTCATTGACAAAAAAATTCGATGATAAAATACTTAAAAAACAATGTTGTCTATATGATTTATATCATTACTTTAAACAAAAAAAAAAAAGGTACACAATTGCAGTTATAGCATTTCTTGAAGGTTAAAAACATTGAAGCTAATTAAAAGATACATGTGATTAAAAACATGTGTATGCATCTATATATTCACATAAAGCGAGCTAAAGTGGTGTTGAGAATATAATTAGCAAGTAGTTGATTCATCCTCTGCGTGGGGTGGATAGCATCCCAAAATACATTCTTGTCCGCATCTTTGCAAGTCAATGGGAGCTTGCAGAAGTAGCTCATTTCCATCCGTCCGCTCGCGCCACAACAACCTATTTTTCCAACCTCAAATTCTTCACTCAACAAAATTAATTAGTAATAAATAATAAAAAGAACATGAATGAGCTACATATCTAAATAAGCTAATTCTAATTTTTTTTTTAAATATTATTATAAGAAACTATTTAAAAATTTTTAGTGTTAAAAAAAAAGAAAAAAAAAAGAAAGAACTCACCATAAGAAGATGGACTGTTGATAACCGCATCAAAGAAATCATAAACATTGTTGTAAACAAGGAGAAAATATTACGCCCGTAGTCGCGTAGCTGTGCGGACTCCAATCGTGTGTCGGTATTTTTTTTTCCTTTAGCTTAACGACGTATCGGGCCGGACGGCCGCCGTTTATCCGCCCGACTTCGGCGCCCGCCTCGTTCAAACAACGGAGAAAAAAGCGAGATCGCGTCATTCGACATTCCTCCCGTATGGCGGTTTAGGGCTTTCTCCAGTTAGCTCGACTCGCTCTCGGCGAACGTCCGGCCGTCGCTTAGTGGTTTGAAGCGAGTCTAATAACTTTTCGTTGGTATTGTAGCTACATGAGGTATTCTGGTAGTGTTTAGAACTTTAATGAATTTAGAATTTTCTCTGTTCTTCTCACCATCCAATATGTGAACATTTTAGAACATTTGAGTTCTTTAGATGAATGGGATGTATTTTAGTAGTTTTTGGAGATGTTTTGTATGTGTACTCTCATCTTGTCAAGATGATGCTTTATTTTCAAATTTTGAACCTGTGAAATATTTAGTATATCACATGGTAGGATGTTTGATCATGTTTCAAGATGAATTATGTGGCCTGATTAGGGATGATAGTATGTTAAGTCGATGGAATTAAAATTTTGTGGCCTGATTTCTGCATCTGGACTCTCTGTACTCTCATGAGAGTACAGAGCATTTTGGTCTTTTTTTTATTTCTTTGGCCTGTTTGGAGGGAATATGTTCATTCTAATCCATCGGGGTAATTTGGAGGTCATTTGATTAGTTTTTAGTGTTATTTTGTATCAGATCTACTCTCTTGAGAGTACTGAGATGATTTATGGACATTTTTCCAGTTTCTTTGGCCTGGTTGTTCAGATTATTTCATTACATAACATTGGAAGCAATTTGGTGAGATGTTTGGATGGTTTTTGAGAGAATTTCGTATCTGTACTCTCTATACTCTCAAGAGAATACATATGATTTGTGGGCATTTTTTCCAGTTTCTTTGGCTTAGTTATTCAGATTATGTTCATTACATTTCAGTGGAAGCAATTTGGTGGCTGTTTGGTTAGTTTAGTAATGTTATTTTGCATATGTACTCTCTGTACTCTCTTGAGAGTAGAGAGCATTTTGGTCATTTTTTTTCTATTTCTTTGGCCTGCTTGGAGGAAATATTTTCATTGCAATCCATCAGGAATAATTGGTAGCTGTTTGGTTAGTTTTTTAGTGTTATTTTGCGTCGTATTCTCTCTCGAGTACAAATAATAATTGGGCATTTTTTTAGGTTTCTTTGGCCTGGTTGTTCAGATTATGTTCATTACATTACATTGGAAGCAATTTGGTGGGATGTTTGGATAGTTTCTGGGGGATTTTTGTATCTGTACTCTCTGTATTTTGTGGACATTTTTTCTAGTTTCTTTAGCCTGTCAGTTAGTCAATTTAGATGCATTTATATTTATTTTTTATTTTTTTAATTATCATATTTATGTATTTATATCTATCATCTTTAAATTATTAAAAAAATTATAAAAATCCAAATATCTCCACTTTTGATGCAAAATAATGAAATGGAGATCTTATTCTAAAAAAACTGAAATATGTTAGAAACATGTCTGAACTTCATTCAAACTCTCATTCAAAAATAGGTTCAAACTCTTATTTGAAAATAGATTTGAACAGTGTTTGAATAAGGCTTAAATATGTTTTGAAAATTCTTTTCCAATATTTGCATAATGTTTGAATAACTCAATCTATAATTATATTTGATTTGATCAAAACATAACAAATATAGTTATAATAGAGTCAAGTAATATACATAATGCTTCAAAATGACAAGCGTTACTTCATCATCAAACCATTCAATGACACTACATTAAGAATTATAATTGATCCAAGCAATTATACTATTCTTAAAATGACAAGAGGGTGAATTAGAAACTATTATGAAAGGAATAAACACATGGCCTATGAATATCTCAAAAAGATCAACTACCTCCTAATGTGAAGAAAAGTGTTTCATTCAGGGAAAAAATACAAATGTAGCTAAATAACTCAAGGAAATAAGCAAAATCAAACACCACAAAGCAAGATCTATCACAAGTTATGCATTTACGGAAAAAATTACCTTAATCGACGCACGAATGAAGAAATAACCCGTTTCCGGCAGTGGCGCACTCGACGGATGGCGGGAGCTCTCCAAGAACCTCCCTTAGTCGGTGCGTGCTTGTTCTGAAATCGGTGGAGGAGCGGAGTAGCCGACGGTTGGGAGGAAAAAGAAAATCGCGACGGTTTGTTTGCCGAAATAGGGCGGTGACCTCTCCTTGGTCATCCGACCTCCCATGGTGCGGTTCTGAAATCCGCCGAAGGGCGATGGGGCAAGCGGCGGCGAATAGGAAAGGAAAATAGATCGCTCACGGGTTTTGCGATAAAGGTGATGAGCCGGTCGTCCGTTGACGGATGGCGGACGGTCTCCATGGCGCCATCGTCAGATCAACGGACGGCGCTAACGTCTCCATGTCTGCGTCCGTCGACGGACGACTATTTTATAAAAAAAATTTTCGATGCCTAAATTACTAATTAGGATTAACAATGTGCCTATTTAAAAAATTTTGCCTTAATTTCGGTTGAATGCGAAGCAGGTGAGAGAATCTTCGGGAGCTGCTTCCCGAAGGCTACGAGAAGGAGATTGCAGCGGAGGGAAAGGGTTTGCTCGTGGGTTGGAGTCCGCAGGAGAAGGTTTTGGCTCACCCAGCCATCGCTTGCTTTATCACACACTGCGGCTGGAACTCTACGCTGGAGCTCATCGCCGCCGGCGTGCCGGTGGTGGTATACCCGCAATGGGGGGACCAGGTTCCCGACGCCAAGTTTCTATGCGATGTTTACGGTCTCGGCGTTCGGCTGCCAGCCCCGGCTGCTCGCGCTGATGTCGTGCGTTGCCTCAACAGCGCCACCGAGGGGCCGGAAGCTGAGGCGATGAGGAAGCGGGCGGAGAAATGGAGGGAGGTGGCGGTGGCTTCCGTGGCCGGCGGCGGTTCATCTGACTGAAACATTGACAAGTTCGTAAAGGAAGTCAGGCAGTGCGTATAGAGATGATAATAATAAGAACGATTTGCGGAAATATCACTTTGCCTCATCACATGTTATGACATTACTCATTAGTGTGTTTAGTGGTAGAATTAAAAATTTAAATAATAAATGTGAAAGACCTTATTTAAAATTTGGAAGAAGCAGCATATTTATGTTATACAAGAGAGATTTATATATATCATATTTTTTTTATATACTTATACATCTAATATATAACTTTTTTAATAATTATATTAGATCATATAATATCTAAATTATGTTAAAATATCATTTTAATATTTTTAGAGATTGGAACATCATATAAGTAATTATAAAAAATTAAATGTTAAAGATATAAATAAATAATAATTCAATGATATGTAGAATGCTCTTATGCATAACTGCCAAAAAATTAAAAGATGATATTTATATATGTCTCACAATACATGCTCTCATTTATATAAATATGTTTGAAAATCTATCTCAATAGAAAATGTCTTTTTAATTGAATTTTGAATAATACTCCATCGCGATAACTAAAACATTTGAAAAAAATTTGATTGTTTGGTTGACAAAAGTTTAGTTGATTTAAAAAAAAAATGCAATTTAATTAATTCAGAAAAAAATTATAAATCATTGTAGATTCTACACTTTGGATAAATTTTTTTTTATTTTTAAATTTTTGGTTATCAAATTATTTGTGCTAGAAAATGACTTTATTTTTGGAATTAATATTTCGAAGAGTTAACTCATAATGTGAACAACATATATAAACAATTTAAAACTTTGGGAATTGTGATTTAATTGCAAAAAGTAAGCTACAAAATAAGAGAGAATATAAAAATAAAAATTAATAAAAAAATTGCTATCTTTTTAACGATATTTTACTGAATAATATTTGTTAATATATGCTATCTTCTTAACAATATTTTGCAATATTTGCCATTATTTTCTTCACCTGTTGAATAGTTTAGTCTCTGTATAGAAGAGAAATAAAGCTTTGGGAGAAAAAACTGGTATTTTCCTCGATATTTATAAGTAGGAAGAGGTGGAAGAACAAATTTATATTTTTTATAGAATATTTTTAGATTTTTTAAAAGTGTTTATTAAAAAATTTCAAAATGTTGGAATTAAAAAAAAAAATTGAAGGAGCCAACTTTGTTCATTTGAGCGCAATTTTAGGTTTAAGCATGCCTTTTCTATTGAGCCTAATAAAGTTCTTAAAAAAATATGAATTATTTTATTAATTTTTATAACAAAAATTTTTATTTTTTTGATAATTTTTTCCCAAACGATAAGTAACTTTACTGAAGCATGAAATTATGATTGACGGATAATCAGTTGATTTATAATAGCCTAAAATTAAAATTTTAAAACAAGTTTTCTTGATTTATGCAAAATAAACTAAAATTATGATCAAAGTAAATCTATTTAGTTTATGGCCCTAAAGGGTAATCCACATTGACGTTAATTAATAGTTATGTCTTATAATTTTTTTAATTAATTATATATTTTTTGCCATAGCTCTTTTAAGAGGAAAACTGTTTTTGAATAAATAAATTTTGATGTAAGAAAATAGAGGCAGACATCACCAAAACAAAATCCCTCCGAATAAGAATGGACCTTGAAGTATTTAAATTAACCACTTTATTGTACAACATGTCCGTTTGAATCTTTTTTTTTTTTTGCAATGGGTATCCACCCAACACATCATCTATCTTATGGGTAGGAATGTCATTGTGACTAATCCCACGAGAGCCTAGCACCACATTCATCACCCACACGTGTCAGGTCCTCACTTACTTTTCCCACATTTGATATAGGCGTCTCTGCCCTGTAGAGGATTCGAACTCGGTTCGGGGGTTCCCGACCGCTCTCGCCCATCAACTGAGCTAAAAGATGGTGGGTCCCGTTTGAACTTTACTATCACTGATATTTTGCCATGAAACTTTTTTTTGTTAATATTTATTGTAGTATGATTGTGTAATAGCTCTCATTTTGTCTATCTCATTCTCCTCTAACTTCTCCTCTTTGCCTTTCTCTTCTTAAATAATAGGCTTCTACCATTATTTTTAATCTATGATATAAAAAATATTTATAAATCTATGTTCATAATTTAATAATTTGATATGGATCTTTTTCTTGATCTTTGATCTGATACAGTGAGGATTGAGAGATTATTTCTGTTTTAGATAATTCTGGTTCGGTTGAGTTGATTTCCTTGGATGCAGTCAAAATCGCTTGGTTTGAGTCGAATGAGTTAAACCCTTTCCAATTGAGTTAACCCGGCTGAGTTAATAGGCTAATCGGGCGGTGTTGTTATCCGTCGTAGGATCTAGCCTATTCTCGGCTGTTGGATGGGCTCCCTTGGATTGGTCTTTCTTGTGCTTCTTGGAAGCCGATGGATTACCTTGTGTTAATCTCGCCCTTGGATCATTTCTTTATCATGCGGTAATTCTTCTTGGATTGAGTGGATTCGGATGTTTCGCGGGCTTGATCTCTGAATTGAATCGGGATCCTTGATCGATAATTGCGTGGCTGATTCTGGATCGTTGGATGCTGTTTTGAATTAACATAACCTGATATTTGCCTTATTCTTTCTGTTTCGTTTCAGCTCGTCTGTTCGAGTCGTCTGCTAGGGTTCCTGAGGGGAGATCGGAGGGAGAGGGATAAGATCCTTACCGGAGAAGATCTATCCAGTGAAGATCCACCGTAGGAATGTCCTGAGGATGCCGGAACCAGCTTGAGAGAGAGGAACTCCAGGGGATTTCTGTAGTCTGTTTGGGGTTTTCCGGTTTCCACCGTGGGATTTGAGGAGCCTAGGGAAAGGAGAAGGAGGCGAGGAGGGAAACGAAGTCTTGAGATAAATTCTTCATCCCTTTCTAGATTTCTTCATCCCTATTTATAGTGTTGGATTTGCATCTCGTTCATATTCTAGAATGTTCTTGAGCTCAGAACTAATTTACATTTATTTTACTTCCTTGCCTCGTGGTGTAGTTAGGTTTCTTGATTCTTGTTATTAGTCTTCTTTCTTATCTCGGCCGTTAATTACTATGTATTGGAAGGTCTTTCCTTTACCTGTTTTGAGCGACTTCTCTGTATATGGTTCCTTGGGAGGTGCATGCTTGTTAGATGTATTACATCGTTCTTTTGGAGATATTATCTTGTTTATAAATGGATTTATTCATCTTATCGCTTGTTGTTTGTACCCGTTATATTGGTCTTATTTTCTTATATTCTTCATTCTTGCTGTAATTAATTCTCTGTTAGTGTTTAATATTTGGGAGGACTTGTGAAATCCTTTAGCCTATCCGGCCTTCTTCTGTTTCTTTTGTTGGCTTGGGGATATGGGTTCATATCATTACTCCCCTCCTCACACTGACCTTGTCCTCAAGGTCAAAATTGAAAATTTGCTTTTTCTGTTTCTTGAATCTATTTCTCAGAATCTTATATTGATACTTTCCCTCCCACTGATTATGAAAGTAGCAATTTGTGTATTGTGGAAGTAGTATTCTTTTATGGCCATTTATTTGATATTGGAGAGCTTGTTTCTGTTCTGAGTTATGTCTGGATCAATGCCACTTGGATCTGTTGGTTGAGATTTGAGTTGATTCTTACGATTCCCTGGTTGCTTTATGGAATTGTCTATATCGACTTATATATCTAGGCTAATTCTATGGTCAGACTTATTGATAACTATTTAGACTATTCTATACTTAGATAATTATTTGTCCTGTCCTATCCTGGATTGAATGGCTGATATTTGAAGCTTGTTGCCACTGTTTCTTCTTGCACCCATTGGCTGTCGGGCTGATTATCATGTGGTAGTTGATGTAGCTGGTCATCATTGACAGCCACTAATGCCAATAACTTGGACTTACATATATGCTCTTTATGGTCCTTCTCCTCACCATTGAAGCACAATCCTTTCTTTCTTCTTTCTTCCATTTGTGTTGGAGTGAGCCTCCAATTCTTGAAGGTTGTTTACTTTGATTGTTGCTTTGTTTACTGGTGTTTGTGTGAGGAGGCATTATAGGCTGTTGTTGTAAGTGATGTTGTTTTAATGCTGGAGGTTGGCTGATCTTGTAGTTTCTTGGCATTGTTATATCATCAGCTAGCTTGTCTCCATTACATCTGGGCATATCTATTTGAATAGGCATTGACATGGGTGTGTGTGTATGTGTACGTTTGGAGAATAAGATTCATAAAGGGATGCCTCACATACGGCTTTGAGGTTGTTTTTCTAATCTGTCTATTCTTTGTCAATCTCTTTAATATTTCATTCAATGCCATAGTGATTGAGGTCATTTGCTGTTCATTGTTGTTCAGTCTGGTAACACATGCTTCAAGTGTTTTGGCATTGTATGTTGTGCTGTCAGCCATTGTTGTAGGCATGAATCAACAAGAGTGGGATATATCTCAACGAGAGCACCAATGATATGGATCTTTTTCTTGATCTTTGATCTGATACAGTGAGGATTGAGAGATTATTTCTGTTTTAGATAATTCTGGTTCGGTTGAGTTGATTTCCTTGGATCTGAGTCAAATCTGGCTTGGTTTGAGTCAGATAATGAGTTAAACCCTTTCCAATTGAGTTAACCCGGCTGAGTTAATAGGCTAATCGGGCGGGTGTTATCTGATCCGTAGGATCTAGCGCCTTATTTCTCGGCCGTTGGATGGGCTCCCTTGGATTGGTCTTTCTTGCGCTTCTTGGAAGCCGTTGGATTGCCTTGTGTTAATCTCGGATCTGCTTTATCATGCGGAATTACCGGATTGAGTGGATTCCAGATGTTGGTTTTGCGTGGCTTGATCTCTGAATTGAATCGGGATCCTTGATCGATAATTGCGTGGCTGATTCTGGATCGTTGGATGCTGTTTTGAATTAACATAACCTGATATTTGCCTTATTCTTTCGCTGCTTTCGCCGTGCTCGAGTCACCTAGGGTTCCCGAGGGAGATCGGAGGGAGAGGGATAAGATCCACCGAGAAGATCTATCCGGTGAAGATCCACCGTAGGAATGTCCCCGAGGATGCCTAACCACTTGAGAGAGAATTTGGAGGAGCTCCGGGGGATTTGCGCCGTCTGTTTGGGGTTTTCCGGCGATTTCCACCGTGGGATTTGAGCTGCAGGGGGAGAGAGAGCCTAGGGAAAGGAGAAGGAGACTGAGGAGGGAGAACAGAGAAGTCTTGAGATAAATTCTTCATCCCTTTTCTAGATTTCTTCATCCCTATTTATAGTGTTGGATTGCATCTCTCATATTCTAGAATGTTCTTGAGCTCAGAACTCCTCTTATTTACTTCCTTGCCTCTGGTGTATTCGCCAGGTTTCTTGATTCTTGTTATTAGTCTTCTGCTTTTACTAATCTCGCCGGCACTGCTATGTATTGGAAGGTCTTTCCTTTACCTGTTTTGAGCAGCTTCTCTGTTGTATATGGTTCCTTGGGAGGTCTGTACTGTTAGATGTATTCTGTCTGTTCTTTTGGAGATATTATCTTGTTTATAGCTGGATTTATTCATCCTACTGCTCACTGTTGTTTGTACCAACTATTATATTGGTATTATTTTCTTATATTCTTCATTCTTGCTGTAATTAATTCTCTGTTAGTGTTTAATATTTGGGAGGACTTGTGAAATCCTTTAGCCTATCCGGCCTTCTTCTGTTTCTTTTGTTGGCTTGGGGATATGTGTTCATATCAAATAGCTCTCATTTTGTCTATCTCATTCTCCTCTAACTTCTCCTCTTTGCCTTTCTCTTCTTAAATAATAGGCTTCTACCATTATTTTTAATCTATGATATAAAAAATATTTATAAATCTATGTTCATAATTTAATAATTTGATAAGTCAATCATATGACATAGGAATGCCCAACAAAATTATACTTTTCATTACTTAAATAAAAATCATATAATTAAATATCAATGAATTCAATTTGAATCTATTCAAAAAATCACTAAACAATTGTAATCATACGTACCTTTTCATGCAATTGGATCTTTTCATTGACAAAAAAATTCAATAATAAAATACTTAAAAAAAATGTTGTCTATATCATTTATATCATTACTTTAAACCAAAAAAAACAGTACACAATTGAAGTTATAGCATTTCTTGAAGGTTAAAAATATTGAAGCTAATTAAAAAGATACATGTGATAAAAAACATGTGTATGCATCTATATATTCACATAAAGCCAGCTAAAGTGGTGTTGACAATATAATTAGCAAGTTGAGTCATCCTCTGCGTGGGGTGGATAGCATCCCAAAATACATATTTGTCCGCATCTTTGCAAGTCAATGGGAGCTTGCAGAAGTAGTTCATTTTCATCCGCCTGCTCCCGCCACAACAATCTATTTTTCCAATCTCAAATTCTTCACTCAACAAAATTATTTAGTAATAAATAATAAAAAGAATATAAATGAGCTACATCTCTAAAATAAGCTAACTCTAATTTTTTTTTATAAAAAATATTATTATAAGAAACTATTTAAAAATTTTATTGTAAAAAAAAAGAAAAAAAAAAAGAAAGAACTCACCATAAGAAGATGGACTGTTGATAACCGCATCAAAGAAATCATAAACATTGCCGTAAACAAGGCTGAGATCAGGCTTTTTCCATACAGAGCTTCTCCACCAATATGTGCAGCTTGGAGTTGAAGTCTCTGGCAACTCTGTTGTACTCTCGCTTGCATTCGTCAGAGTGAAACGGCCGAAAGTTGATGGAGCGCTCCAATGGGAGACACCCCATCGGCGGCAGACCCATGAGCTCAATCTTTTGAGCTCCGAACGCGTAGATCTCATCCACGAACCGCTCTGCGATTCCGACGAGGAAATTCTGGTACTCTTCGATCGTGAAAGCTGAAGACCTGCCGGGAACCACCGCATAGTAATTCTCCAGGAAGTCGTTGGTCCCCATGCTTATGATGTAGAGACCTTCCCCTGTCGTCTGTTTCGCCTTCGCCTCTCCCTGAAATGCCTTCAACTTGTCCGTGTAATTCTTGAAGTACTGCAGCTGCTTCCACAGAGGAATGGAGGACTGGGAGGAATCGATGATGAAAAGTGAATAATATATTTCTTTATCTATATACATAACACATAACAATGCTTAACTGAGTTGCGTACCGCAATGCTGGAAGTGGCGTTGTCGTAGCCGGTGGCTGCGGAGGCAAGCAGACGCCGACGGCGAAGTCCTTAATGTTGTACGCTGGATCTAGATAAGCTGGAATAGTGGGAGAGAGGTTGAAGGCTTGGGAGATGAAGTCTGTGGCCAGTCGACCGTTGGAGAATCTACCAGTTGGTCTTCCTCCATCAATGTCACGGCCATAGGGCTCGAAATTGGACTTCACGATGGTGTTGATGAAATTGTTTTTGCCGGAATCCACGGAAGAGTCACCAAACACGATGATCGCCGGGACCTTCGTCGCAGAAGGGCGAAGCAATAGAAGTGGGAGCAGAGAAAGAATGATCAAACACCTTCGCAGCATCTTCAGTCTGCTTGTTTGATCGGGTAAAGAAAATAATAGCAAAATATTTAAAATAGGCTCAGTTTTAATTATAATAAATAATTTAGGTAGCAAAATAGTCCTAATTGTCTGTTGGACGACTGATTTTTTTTTTTTTTTAGAGAAGCTTTCGTATTTTGCTCATATCGGAGTCATACGGTATCAGAATCTTACGAACTTAGTATCGTTGGAATTGTAACAAAATTTTCTACAACTTTCATGTTGGTCGAAATTTAATATTATGGCCCAATACGCAGCATTTTTTGCGAATGCTTGTAAAGTGCTACCGAGCTAAAATTTGAGAATTTATCGCAGACGCATCGAGTCATACGATGTACGAATCTAGCGAAATTGGTATCGTTAAAATCGTAACAAAATTTTCTAAAACTTTCATGTTGGTTGAAATTTATGATTATGACCCGATGCACAACAGTTCTCTTATAACAAATATTTTTTTAATATATTTTTTTGTTAATTATAACACAATTATTACTTTTCAATATTATTAGATTATTCTTATTGAGGTATTTGATTCTACTATAATTTTTGTTGAAATTATAAATTTGATAAAATCAAAATTTAAATAATTTTATTTTTTATTTTTAGAAATATTAAACTAAAAAATTGTATTAAGATTCATACTTAGTTGGATAGTTTCTTTGGTTTATATAAAATTGATTAAACTCAATTATATAATTTTATTAAAAACATTAATTATATTGGATAAGATGATGGAGAGTTTTAGATAAATTTATTTATTAATTATATTAGATAAGATGGATGATGTTATAATAACGTAAATAATTAATCTTTAAGAAATTTTTGAGAATAGTTCAAATAATTTTACATTTTTCACATTGTCATCCTTAAAGAGATTAAAATATAATTTTTAACTAATCATGCCATAATTAGCATTTATAGTGGAGAAAGAAAGCTCAGATAATTATATTAACAGTTAATATATAAAAAATTAGAATAATTGTGCTATAATTAACAAAAAAAATGTTAAATAAAATACTTATAATAAGAGAACTGCTATGCATCGGGTTATAATTGTAAATTTTAACCAACATGAAAGTTGTAGAAAATTTCGTTATAATTTCAACGATGCTAATTTCGCTAGATTCGAGCATCAGATGACTCCAATATGCGAAAATAATGACAAATTTCATTTCAGGCCGTAGCTTTTTTCACACATTCAGAAAAGCCGCTTATCAGATAATCTTAAATTTTAACCAACATAAAAGTTGTATAAAATTTTATTATGATTCCAACGATACTAAGTTTGTAAGATTCCGACATCGTATGATTCCGATATGTGCAAAATACGAAAGCTGCCCCAGTTTCTTTTTTTTTTTAAAAAAAAAAATCGTCCGTTGACGGACGACTGGCTTGCTGACGTGGCACCACGTTAGCGCCAATCGTCCATTCAACGGACGACTAGGCCTATTTTGCTAAAAAAAATTTTTCGTGCCTAAATTGCTAATTACTATTAGGACTAAGCCTATTTTAAAAATTTTGTCGGGAAACAATCGTATTTTGGTGCGCCTTGACCGCTTCCTCATCAACTCAATTGCCTCCAACCTTCTTCCTTTTGCTCCAAGTAACCACCTTCCAAGGATTGTATCAGATCACTGCCCCATTCTTCTTCACATCCACTCGGTGGAGAAGTGGAAATCACAAAGATGGCTCGGGTTTGAAGACACATGACTTTCTTACCCGCATGGCAAGTTAGTTTAGAAAAGTTGGCAAGGCAACTATGAAGGCTCCAAGGCTGAAAACTTGGACAAGAAATGCCACCGTACGTTGAAGAACCTATTTTACTAAAGCAAGAGCAAGCTTAAAGACTTAAGTAAGCAAAGGGACACCCTTCAGGAGGAAATTATGAAGTTACAGGTGGCTGATAGCACTCCAAATGGGCTAACCTAGCAGCAAGACATGGAGCTTCACCGCAAAGCAAATGAGCTGAAGTCAACCCTTGCCCGTCTCTCTTGTTGGTGGAGGCAAAGGGCCAAAATCATTTTTTTCTTTCTTGGTTTTCTAGTGAGAGAACCTCTGGGATGAGAGGGGGTGACCAGGGATCACCCCCTCACTTTAGAAGGAGTGGGGGTGGTTCTAACACAAAGTGGGAGACATGGGGCTTCAAACAGGTTCCAAGGCAGGTGGCTCTCCAGAGTGATGGATGGCTACCTGGGAAAGCATGGAGGCGGCAACAAGGAGGGCAAGATCGAGGGAGGAAAACCAACAGGAGGATCAGACAGGCTTGGTTCTCGATATGGTAGAGAAGTGACCAAGATGGATCAAGAAGTGACCAAGATGGATCAAGAATCAGCCGAAGTGGATCTTGATTCTAAGATCGACCATGCTTCTTGCTCCTGAAACAAGGTTTTTTTCTTGCAAAGTAATGGGGACATCCCTATGGCTATGGAGGAGTTTGAAGGGGAGTTTCTTGTCCCCGTTCTTGATCAAGAACCGACGACCATGGAAGGTTCGGGACGGGTGGGAGGAAGAAACCCTTGTAAGCCTAAGGCAAGAATGAATTCGCTAGTCGGCAGGGTACTGAGGGTGGCACCGCAATCACCACCGTCATGTACAAGGATGAGAGCTTCCGATGCTGATGCCGGCTAGCCACGGGTTGGCAAGCGGTCACCGGCGAGCTAGTTTGTGGGCCGTGACTAGTGCATGTGCAGAGGCACAACCAAGACATGTAGCGCGTAATCACGCAGGGCTAAACCGACTCGATCTTGGATTGCCAAACACATGGATCAGAAATTGCCGCTGGTCTTATGGTGCCATACCGCCGTAAGTGAGCATTTAGCTTTGTGGGCTAGGCGTTTGACTTGTGTAGCGCTCGGGCTGAGGCATTGGAGGCTGTAAGACAGATTCGCGGCTTGGTGAACACACATGATGGCCACTCTATGGATTCTTGCATGCAAGAAGCATCCACAAAGATTCTTGACAAAGGGTTTGTGCGGGATGATGCTCAGGGGAGGGTCTCTATGGCCAGTTCAAACCAGATTCCTAGTTTGGTGGATAAACTAGCTTTTATTACAGGTATGAATATTGATCTTTCTCTTAACAAGACGATTAACCCTCGATGTTTTGAAAAAGATAGCCCTCAAGGGATAAAAATGAATGGTTCTTGCATCTTTGGAGAAGGGTTCTTGAAATCTCAAGAACACACCAAAATCGTCTACATTAATGCCATTGATGGAGTCGATGGCAACCAATCAGAGTCGGATGGGGCTTCAGGCCTCAAGAACATATCAAGAACTAGGGCTGCTATGAACCAGAGGACATGAGGCCATTATCAGGAGCAAGATAATGTTTGGAAGAAACAACCTGTTGTCTCTCTTGACAAGATCATATTTGATCAAGTAAAAAACATGGATGGCGTATCGATTACACTAGATACACAGGCCATGCAGAATAACATTCACAAGTTGGAGTCAGCATTAGTGGGAAAGCTTCTAGGGAAGAAGCTGCCTTTTTTACTTCCTCCAGAATGATCTTAGATGAAGATGGGGTCATTGGGGGGAATTTGACCTAGTTATGGTCGCTTCGGATTGTTTTATTTGTATATTCAAAACTATTGAAGCTAGGGATGAAGTTCTCCTCAATGGACCGTGGTTTGTTGCAGGAAATATCATTGCTTTAGACAAATGGACCCCAGATTTCTCTCCAAATTCTTTGAAAGGCTAGACATCTCCTATTTGGATAAGGCTCCCTGGCCTTCCTCTCATTTACTGGGACAGCAACAACCTTGCCAGAATATCCTCCTTTATGGGGGAGCCACTTTGGATGGATAACCAAACAAGTAAATGGGGACAAAGTTCTTATGCTCTGGTATGTATTAAAGTTGATCTTGTACAAAGCCTACCTGCTGGAATTTGGATTCAAGGCTACCATGACCGGTTCTTTTAAAAAGTTGAATATGAAGGCATTGCTCAGCTTTGCTTTCAATGTGGCAAAGTAGGGCATAAGATGGAAAATTATGCAGGTTTTATCAAAAAATGTAGGATTTGGATCTGCACATGTCAAGCCTACAGCTGCTACTCCCCACCCCGATCAGAGGAAGACCCATGTCCATAATATTGGGACAAACAACAGTAACTCCATGAAGAATATTGTTGAGATTAGCAATCCCCTTTTGGCTGATCAAAGTGCTAGCCTTCCGAAGAAAGATGCTTGTTTAGATGTTAAGGATCATGGGATTGAAGACAATTCCTATGGTCCTTAGACTCTTGTTGCTCGATGGAAACCAACGATAGCCAAACCTATAAATCAGAAGAAAAGCAAACAAGGGGAATCTTCTGAGATTGGAAAAACTGAAGCAACCAAGAAGAAGCATGGAGGGAATTTGGACAGCACAGTCCTGGCCTCTATTCAGCCATAAGACAACACTTCCTCTCTAATTGCCACCACTAAAGGGAAGGAAATTCCTACCCCCACTCCCACCCCCACTTCTTTCTCTCTTGTCTCTAAGAAACAAGAGGTGGGGCATCCAGTTTTCAATGCCAAGAAAGACAAGAAAGGGGAGCCAAAGGTGTCCAAAACTCACTTGGAAAAAGAATTGGGCCACTTTGGCCCTATTAAAGACATTCCCAAGAAGCGACCAAACGTGATTTCTAGTTGGAAGATGGGGGGACACCTCCCATTCCTTTCAGCAATGACTTCCATTATTATATGGAATTGCTGAGGGGTCCGTAAGAAGGTGATGAGCCACTACATTCGGTAAATCTTGGAAGAGAGATAAGTAAGTTTCCTTTATTATTTGCCCGAAAACTAAGGTTGAAGACCTTTCAAGAAAGGATATCTAATAAGCTTGTTTTAATTGAGGATTTCTCTCCATCATGGAGGAGAGACATAGTGTCTTTTACTCTTATTTCGCAATCTGACCAAGGTATGATTGACAAATTATAGCTCCCTGATAAGAGTAGATGGAATGTGGCTGTATGTTATGCTATCAAGGACTACCACATCCAACGGGGTCTCTCGACCCTTCTTACCCCCTTGTTGAATTCTGCCTCTGTTATGATTATTTGGGGGGGAGGGGGAGAATTTCTACTGCATCTACTCTGCAGAAGATAAGAAGGGGGGTAAACAGTTCAGATTTTGCCCGGTTGCTAGGAAATTGATGGACTTTATGACTGCTAGAGATCTCCATGAGCTGAACTTTATGGGCCCTAGGTTCACTTGGACTAACAACAAGGATAAGGGAAGTAAAATTTGGGTTCGATTAGATCGCTTTCTAATCAACACAACTTCCTCTAACCTTCTTCCTTTTGCTAAAACAAGACATTTGGCTCGGCTCGCTTCTGACCATTGCCCCATCCTCCTTCAGATTGGGTCTACGGAGGTTTAGAAGCAGCAAAAGTGGATTAAGTTTGAGGATACTTGGCTCTCCTATCCAATGACCTGGAAGCTTGTGTGGAAAAGTTGGCAAGCCAACTACATAGGGTCTAAAGCTGAAATCCTGGACTGTAAATGCCATAAGACCCTGAGGAATCTTTACTATTGGAGTAAGAACAAGCTCAAAGATCTCAGCTCCCAAAGAGATATCCTCCTTATGGAGGTGGATGAACTTCAACAGGTCAACTGCATCCCTACTGGTCTCACCGATCAAGGGGAGGCATACCTTCGCCTCAAGACCAATGAGCTGAACTCATCATCTGCTGGTGGCAGCAACTAAAATCCGTGTTTGGAAGATGGGGATGCCAACACCCATTTCTTCCATGCCATTGCTTCTGCAAGGAAAAGAACCAACAAGATTCATAGCCTTACCCTTGCTGATGGGCAAAGAACTGATGATCAGTGAAATCTTTTGAATTCGAAATAGAAATAAAAGAATTAAATGATTTGATAGAGTTCGTATTTAAATCCAAATTATATTCTTTGGTTCAAAATGGTTTTTCGGAGTATTCATCGAAAGGAATAAATGAAGGGGAAATTGGTTACAATTTGCCTAATTACGATCTCTAGAATATGGAAAGAATATTTACTCCTTTTTTTCATTTGAAAAGGGCCTTTCTTGTATGTTCTATTCTTGATCCTAAAGACTCAATTCTTACACAAAAACAAAAATAGGAAAAGATCCATAGGTTCGACACCTTCTTCTTGTTATATAATTCGTGCTTCATAGAAATCTCAGATAGAATCGACGAATGAAAAAGGTTCATTAACAATTTATATCACGGATACAGAATGAAAAAAAAGAGAGAAAGCATTGGCTTCCCTCCCATATCTTGTGTCTATACTCTTTTTGCCCTGGTGGGTTTCTCTCTCATTTAAGAAATGTCTAGAAACTTGGATTCTTAATTGGTGGAATACCAGGCAATTCGAAATCCTTTTGAATGATATTCAAGAGAAAAATATTCTGGAAAAATTTATGGAATTAGAAGAACTATTTCTGTTGGACGAAATGATAAAAGAGTACTCAGAGACACATATGCAAAGGTTTCGTATAGGAATGCACAAGGAAACAATACAATTGGTCCAAAGGCAAAATGAATCTCATTTCCATATAATTTTGCATTTCTCTACAAACCTAATATGTTTCTCTATACTAAGTGGTTATTTTTTTCTGGGCAATGAAAAACTTTTCATTCTAAATTCTTGGATTCAGGAATTTCTCTATAACTTAAGTGAAACAATCAAAGCTTTTTCAATTCTTTTAGTTACTGATTTATGGATCGGGTTTCACTCAACCCATGGTTGGGAACTAATGATTGGTTCGATCTACTTGATTTTGGCTCATAATGATAGATTATGTATCAGTCTTGTTTCCACTTTTCCAGTGATTCTAGATACAATTATGAAATATTGGATCTTCCATTTTTTAAATCATGTATCTCCTTCGCTTGTAGTAATTTATCATTCAATGAATGAATAAGAATGAATAATTCATTATTTGATATCAGTCAAATCAGAATCTATTTTCGTGTATAAAGAAATCATTTTTCATCTTACTTATTCTTTATACTTCTACCTTTTCAACTCAATGTATTCATACTATATTCTACCAGTACAATTATTTCAGTACAATCAATACAATGGCAAATTGTGGTAGGGAATTCTAATGATTACCTATCGAATTTATTGTAGAAATTTCGGGGATCAATGATTGGACCATGCAAAATAGAAAGACAATTTCTTAGGTAAAAGAATAGATGACTCGATCCATTTTTATATTGATCATGATATATGTAATAATCGAGCATCTATTTCAAATGCATATCCCATTTTTGCACAGCAGGGATATGAAAATCCACGAGAAGCAACTAGGCGAATTGTATATGCCAATTTCCATTTAGCTAATAAGCCCGTGGATATTGAAGTTCCGCTGTACTTCCGATCATGTATTTGAAGCAGTTGTTCAAATTCCTTATGATATGCAACTGAAACAAGTTCTTGCTAATGGTAAAAAAGGAGCTTTGAATGTAGGAGCTGTTCTTATTTTACCTGAGGGATTCAAATCAGCTCCCCCCTATCGTATTTCTCCCAAAATGAAAGAAAAGATGGGAAATCTTTCTTTTCAGTGTTATCGTTCTAATTAAAGAAATATTCTTGTGATAGGTCCTGTTCCCAGTCAGAAATATAGTGAAATCGTCTTTCCTATTCTTTCCCCCGATCCTGCTATGAAAAAAGACGTTTACTTCTTAAAATATCCCATATATGTAGGTGGGAACAGAGGAAGGGGGTATCCTGATGGTAGCAAGAGTAACAATATAGTTTATAATGCTACATCTACTTTTATAGTAAGCAGAATAGCACGTAAAGAAAAAGGGGGATATGAAATAACCATAGTTGATGCAACAGAAGAACTTCAAGTGGTTGATATTATACCTCAAGGACCATAGCTTCTTGTTTCAGAAGGTGAATCCACAAGCTTGATCAACCATTAACAAGTAATCCAAATATAGGAGGTTTTGGTCAGGGAGACTCATAAATTGTGCTTCAAGATCTATTGCGAGTCCAAGGTCTTTTGTTCTTCTTGGCATCTATGATTTTGGCACAAATCTTTTTGGTTCTGAAAATAGTTTGAAAAGGTTCAGGTTATGAAATGAATTTCTAGATCTAGAGATTCCTTAAAATAAAGTTGGTAAAAGTGCCAACTTCTTGTTGATCGATAGAATGATATAGGAATATGATTCAAAAAATTCTACAAGTCTTTTCTTTGTTTATTTTATTCTTTTTTTTTTTATTTTGCACGATGTCTGAAACTCATTACTTGTATATCATTCCTAATGATATAAAATAAGTATACAAGTACAAAAGAATAGAATACAAGGTAAGGACGGGAAAAATGAAAGTCAAAAAGATTTCTAGAAAGTCTTCTTAGCCTTCCTAATCGTCTATTCGATTCGATACAAGACGACACAAATAGAACTTCTTCTGATTTTTTCTCCTAAAAGATTCTTATTCCTTGTTTTCTTTTCCGGGTATAATTGAACAAATAGAACTTCTTCAATTCACTTCAACTTATAACTTAGGAAAAGAATTAAAACAAAAAAAGACTTCTCTTATTTTGTTTCGACTGAAAACAAGATTAGATCTTTATGCATATCCAAATCTTTCTTTATTATCTCATTATAATTTTCTTTTTTTTTTCTATTTCTATATATTCTATATATAGAAATAGAGTTTTTTTCTTTTTATTATTTGTTGTAGTTTAGTAGAGAGAGTTGAGTATAAAAAGAAAAGGATTTGCATGATGTTTCATAAGGATAAATCCATAGGTATTGGATTCTTCATAAAATCGATGGATTCCTCCTTTCTTGTTGCTTAATATTCAAAATATTAACATAATATTATTATGTTAGTTATGAATTAGTCAATAGATTCAATTATTCAAAAATATCATAATAAAAAGAATAGAATAAAGTGGCTTGAAACATTAGAAAGGATCCATTTTGTCATTTCCATTTCTAAAATATAATATTTGGATTATGTTATTTGAGATTCCATATGTTTTGAATATATCAAGTCGCTAGAGTAAGAACTCAGAGGGTAAGGCCCGGTTCTTACTCTTCATGTCTACAATATAATGGTTTTATATTTCATATGATTATTACATCAGAGATGAACCCGAATAGGATCCGTAAAAGAAAATGTCTATTAAACCGATTACAGAATACGATACAATACTTATCACCAAAGAGGAATCCTTCCTAGTATCGGTCATTTTCCCCTTCTTTTTTTCATAAAGTGGTCATGCTTGAGACAAAAATAGTCATGGATAATTATGAGGATAGTATCCTTCGAATGGGATAAGAGAATTCTACTATTACTATTTCTTTTCTTAATTGAAGAAATAATTGGAAAATAAAACATCAAGTACAAAAATGAATAATAAACCCGGTATAGGCATTATTCAATTCAACATTTTGTTCATTCGGGTTTGATTATGTCATAGCTCTATCGAATTAGGTTTATCATTGGATGAACTGCATTGGATATTGACCTAAAAAAAAAGATACATACCAGTCGTGAACATCCAACCATCGCACTGCAAAAATTGGATAGGTTTGATCTATGGTCATTGGGAACCTCCTAAAAGGATTTACTAAATTCATCGAGTTGTTCCAAAGAATCAAAACGGCCTGTTATTAATGGAATCCCTTGTCGGCTCTATGTGAAATATTCATTTGACTGAGGACTTCCAAAAACATCGTAAGCTAAACCCGTACTAACAAATAACCAACCCGCAATGAATAGGGAAGATATAGTAATGCTATGAATGACCCGGTATCGAATACTAGTAATAATATCAGGAAAAGAACGTTCTCCCGTGCTTCCAGACATGCTGAGCTCCACAAATTCTTATATGTTCAAAAAAAAAAAAAAAGGCGGGCCGACTCCGTTAAAGATGGAATCAGTAAATCTAAAAACTGATACTGGATCTTTGTGAGATCGTCAATCTTGTACCAAAGGTGTATTTAGAGTAGAGCAAATCAGTATAGCTATCCTTCCTATAGCGCATAACAGCCTCGATCATTACCAGGAAATGCTATTGCTATATCTTCCTTGTCTATGTATAAATTTATTTTCCTTAGAATATAAGATTAAGTAAGGTTTATATTAGTGGATTCATCATAGTAATAGAAAGTAAAGATCTTGAATGGATGGGCTCTAATAATTAATGAGAAATATCATGATTAAAAGATCTCATTATATTCATAATATTCCATTATATATGTTATAAATCTATAAATGGTGGTTCGGTTCATATTTTATTTTTTTGAATCCTCTCATTTTATTAAAGTAATTGGTAATTGTTCGTTCATAGAACAAATATGGTGATACTATTTCATTTTAAACTTCTAAACTGAAGTTATTATTACTATTCTAAATATTAATTATTAGAAATGGAAATTCTTATTACTATCCCTATCTATTTAATTCTTTACTTTTTCATTGGCTAATTGGAATTAATATATTAGAATTATTTCATATTTTTTATTATTCTTTTTTTTAGTGTCCGTCTATAATGATTGATTAATCAAGAACTTTCAATTGGAACTCAACGAATTCTTTCAATTAGTTTTTCTTACCGTCATATCTGGATTGAGACTTAGGTAAATGTTTTATTCATATATGTAGTAAAAGAACATATCTAATTTTGCTCTTTCATGCTTATTCTAACTAGTTTTTTTGGTTTTTTACTGGCTGCTTCAACTATAACCCCAACTATATTTATTGGTTTGAACAAGATACAACTTATTTGAAATAATGAAATAAATGAAATTCAATAAACAATTTCAAAAAAATAAAAATCAAAGCCTCTCATAATATTTTATTTCAGGTATTCTATGGTTTCTTCCCACGTCAATTTCCAATTCATGGTCATTGAGATTCATGGATAATTTAGATTAATATTTAGGGATATATCTTACCTGTCTTTTATTCCCTAAAGCAAATCGAAATGATTGAAGTTATTCTATTTGGAATTATCTTAGGTCTAATTCATATTACTTTGACAGGATTATTTGTAACTGCATATTTACAATACATGCGCGGTGATCAGTTGGACCTTTGATTAAGTAACATCTCTTTTTTTGATTGACCTCCTCTTTGTAGGAGGTCAAATTTAAGTTACAATTCTACTTTGTTTTGTTAAGTTATTTCATTGTAATTTGACATAACATAAACGGAATCATGCTCTGTAGGATTTGAACCTACGACATTGGGTTTTGGAGACCCGCGTTCTACCGAACTGAACTAAGAGCGCTTTATTATATCCTTTAAAGATATGATTGTAAAGAAAAGGATTTTCTTAACCCCAAGAGTTTTGTGTGCATATAGTATGCAAAAATAAAAAATTATGTCCAAAATTTCTCGATCTTATTCAATGAATCCCTCATAACTGTCCATAGGAGAAAGAATAGGTAGGGATGATAGGATTTGAACCTGTGACATTTTGTACCCAAAACAAAAGTGCTACTAAGCTGCGCTACATCCCTTTTAAAGATTATTGTATAATGTCCATTGTATAAAATCTATGTCTTGTTTTCCACATCCTTCTTTTTTGCTCTACTATCTCTATATAGATAGATAGATAATTTTTTTGTCATTTTTTTTAGAGGGTGAAAAAATCGAATCTGCTGAATCATTGTACATATATATGCATTTTAGTTAGTAATTCCTAATTATAATTTCATTTCAAGCAAAAAGAAATAATCTTGAACTAAAATTCAAATATCAGATTATCTATGATCTATGTATTAGAGACTATATATGTATTACAATATACAATATAAATAAAGAATTGAAATAAATAAGAAAAATAAAATAAAATAAAAGACAAAGGAGGATTTTCAATGCGAGATATAAAAACAGATCTCTCAACGGCACCTGTGCTAACCACTCTATGGTTTGGGTCTTTAGCAGGTCTATTGATAGAAATTAATCGTTTATTTCCAGATGCCTTGTCATTCCCCTTTTTTTCATCTTGATTGAATTCTTTTATTGATCTATGAAAAAATGAAAAAGATTTGAGATACAATTCCACGTAACATGGCTCCAATTTTGCCTCCTTTTTCTTTGCTATTCTCAAAAACGAAAGAGAGAGTGTATCGAACCTCAGTCAAAATACAATAAATCTACGATAGAATTTTTAGGAAAATAAATGGAAATGTGGATCCAATCTAGGAGTGGTAGTCCACGAAATTCTAACATAGAAAGAAGAAGAAGATATTGAGATTAGGATAGGAAGAATTCATAGTTAGAAAAACTTGTATTAATTAATTATTATGATATTCATAATATTATTCTATTAATGAATATGACTCTTTTTCTTATAGTTATATTAATTAATAGTAATTCTTTTTTAGATTATAGTACTTAGAAGTCATTCAAATTAGTAGAATTAGAAAAAGAAAATATTTACAAATTCCATTTTTAGTTAATAACTTTTATTAATATAGTTAATATAGTATAGATATAGAATATAGATTCTTTTTTCTTTTCTTTTTCTTTGGTTCGGATCAAAAAGAAAATGAAGAGAGTTCTAAAGTGAAGTCGATCCAAAATGAAAAGGAGGTTCATGGCCAAGGGTAAAGATATTAGAATTATAGTTATTTTGGAATGTACCTGTTGCGTTCGAAAGGGTGTCAATAAAAAACCGCCGGACATTTCTAGATATATTACTCAAAAGAGTTGACACAATACACTCAATCTACTAGAATTTAGAAAATTTTGTCGCTATTGTCAAAAGTATACAATTCATGGGGAAATAAAAAAATAGATGTAATGGAATGCTTGTGTTATTTTTACAAGTAGTGGAAAGACTAAGAACTTTACATCTTAACATATATAATACAAACCAAATCCTATTTTGGTCGAATCTTAATTAAATGAATAAAAAAAGTATTCTATTGTATAGATTATTTTATATAGATATATAGAAGGAATAAACAAACCATGGATAAATCCAAACAACCTTTTTATAAATCCAACCGATCTTTTCGTAGACGTTTACCCCCAATCGGATCGGGGGATCGAATTGATTATAGAAACATGAGTTTAATTAGTCGATTTCTTAGTGAACAAGAAAAAATATTATCTAGACGGACAAATAGGTTAACTTTGAAACAACAACGATTAATTACTATTCCTATAAAACAAGCTCGTATTTTATCTTTGTTACCTTTTCGTAATAATGAGAAACAATTGGAGAGAGTGGAGTCGATTCCTAGAACTACTAGTCCTAGAACCAAAAATAAATAGATAGACTCTTCAAAAGTCCAATTGGAACTCAAGCTCATATTAATATGAATTTTTTGCTCAAAAAAACTAGAATCCAGATTTGATTCTTGTATTATAAACTCTAAAATTATAAAAAAGTAAAAATGGGGAAGAAATCTTTTTTTCTTGAAAGATGTTTGTTTATTCCTACTACTCAAATCTTCATTTCTTTTTCTTCTATCGTCTCGGAGTCCATTCTCCGGGAAATCCTGTTTCAATCATTCTTGTTTCTTGTATAATAATTAAGATTCTTTTATTCCTTTATTTGATTTGTATTCTTTTTTTATTAATGATTTTATTTGAAATAATATCAAAATAATTCTTATTTGATAGGGCTATTTGTGCAAGTATTTTACGATTCAGAAGCAATTGTCTCTTGTACAGATTGTGGATAAATAGGCTATAACTATAGAATAGTCTATCCTCACGAATTACCGCATTTATCCGAGTGATCACAAACGACAAAAATCTCTCTTTTTTCTGCTCCTATCTCGATGAGAAGAAACCAAAGCTCTCATTCGTTGTTGAGTAGTTGTTCGAGTAAGTCTTGAATGAGCCCCTATAAAGGTTGATGTAAATAAACGAATCTTTTTTCGACATCTCCAAGCTGTATATCCTCGTTTAACTCTGGTCATTGAATCAAATGAAATTTTCTTGAATAACTAATTGATTTCTCTTCTTTCAATCATCCTTTTCTTCCGGTCGATTAATAACAAAACAGATTCTTCTGATATATAAAATATAAATTCCAATGGCTTTTGCGACTATGACCTTCCCGACCATGATTTTTTCTTTCTTCAAGGTATCTCGCCTATAAATAAGAAATTAAAATGCTACTAAATAAAAAAGAATAGTGGGTTTCCTCATTTTTATGATAACTTCTGAAACGGTGAGGTCCTCTCTATACACCGGAGCCTCTTCTTTCATTTCATCGAATTTTATCGTGAACTTGTATAGTTCACACTCTTTGGCTCTACCCATTCATTTTTCAATTAGAATTCTTTTTTCAATTCTAATTATAAAGTAATAGTCCTTTTCACAAAAAAAAGATATCCATATAGTGACGACATTTAATTCTGAAAGTTGGCTAGGTAGCTGACCCTATTAGTCTATTTTTTCAAGAAAATGAATAGGAGCATAACCCTTTTCCTCCGCTTAATGGATAACTATTTATTACCAATGGAGAATTTCTTCTCATCTCAAATGGAGTGATTGGATTTTCACCAATAGAAACCATAAATTCATAACATAATTAAGTAGATTATAGATCTTCATTTTTAGATACTAGTCAATTAAAATGCCATCTTTCACTATATCTATCCTAATTCATTGGTAGTGGTGGTTGATACTGTAAAAAACTTTTACTTTTTTCAAACTCATGATTTGAAATGAACGAGTTGCACATACACCCTAGTACATGTTCCTCGACGCTGAGGACATCCTCGAAGAGTGGGAGATTTCGTGACATTTCTTATTGGCTGTCGTGCGTTTCTAATAAGTTGTTTAATGGTTGGCATGGTGTGTCGATAGAATCTCATTCTAGATAGAATAGAGCGGGTTGGTTTAGATCGATCTTAACCTGATGGTTGGTGATTATGAATGATTTCTATTCACATGGGAAATTCCAATTTTTAAAAGGAATTCGTATATTTATATGGAATCCCCAGTATTATCATTTTCGACCGCTACAAGATCAACGATGCCATGAGCTTGGGCTTCTTGCTGACATAAAACATCCCTTTCCATATCTTCGGATATAACCCATAAAGGGTTGCCCGTTCTTTGTACATAAACTTTTGTGAGAGTTTCACAAAGCTTCAATAGTTCTTCTACTTCCAGAATAAATTCTCCTACTTGTGCCTTGTAAAAAGAACTAGCAGGTTGGTGAATCATAACCCTGATGATATTGATATAACATAATGAATGGTTTTTCTATCTATATATTGCACGATTGGGTTAAAGTATTAAAGTAAGGGAGAATCAAAAGAACAATAAAAAAATAGAATTAAACAACTGTACGGGCATCTTTTGTACATTGCGTACGACTCTGCAATGAAATTTATCTTTTCGATAGAAGCTATTCTATCGAAAAAAATAAATAGAACCTATCCGATCCAAATAGTTAAATGATCCATTTACCACCCTTCCTTTTGTAGTCGTTAAAAAGATACTATGATGGTTCTGTTGCTTTATATATTTATCTCATCTGTGGTTTAGCAATCCTAAAGTTTTTTTTGATAGGATCCAAGAAGGATCAAATGATTTTTTTTCATTTTTTTTAACTCTTTCTCTCATAACATAAAAATAAGAAAGAGACTTCTCGTGTGGAAGAATAATGGTTTGTGATGCTGAAATTGACTCTTGCTTGACACATAAAAATCAAATTGGGAATAACCCTTCTTTCACACTACTATCTCGATACAAAATCTCATGTTAGAAAAAAACAATAAAGGTTTGTTCATATCGAACTCGAATTGCAATGCTATTATTACTTATTCTTTATTTGATTCATATTCGATACCGCGAAGGCATAGTATTCTTTTTTTTTTTCTCAAATAAAAAAACTCATTGGAGCGTGAGGGAATGCTAAACATTTGGTAATTTCTCCTCCGACCAGAACGAAAGATCCCATTAAAGCGGCTAATCCCATACATATTGTATGTACATCCGGTGACACAAATTGCATAGTATAATAAATGGCTATTCCTGGTATTACCCATCCGCATGGAGAATTTATAAATAAATAAAGATCCCTACTATCATCTTCTATGCTGAGATATATCATGAGACCAACAAGTTGATTCGAGATCTCGCTATCAACCTCTTGGCCTAAAAAAAGTAATCTTTCTCGATGAAGTCGATTGATTAGGGCAACATTGTATCCCTGAGGAACCATACGTCCACCTTTGGATGCATACGGTTCGAAAGAATTGCTAAAAAAAAAAATCAATGTGTCGATTCCAATCCTATTTCTTTTTTTTAACATGAGTTTTGCTCTCCTTTCCCTTCCCTATATTCTATAATGTAGAAAATCAAAAAGAATTTTATGAACTTATTGAACTAAACTCTCATTGATGTATTGTTTCATCGAAATTCAAATTATGATGTCATTTTCTTGTTCCTGAATGGGCCCTTTCAATTCTTTTAGGTTCTTGTTCTATCCGGGGGAAGATTTGCCCGAATTCCATTTGAGCATATAGATCAAATGATTCCAGTACCACTTCTTTTCTTTCTTTTTTTTTTTTTTTCAATTTTTCATACCTTTCTCAAAAATATTCGATGTATTCATCATACTACTCCATTGGTAGGCAATTTAAGATTATCCCTATACTAAGTCTAATAATAGTCTATGATACAAGCAGTAATCGTATAATTATTATATATTCTACAAAACAGATTCTCTTATAGTAAGTTATATTCTATTTCATTAATAATGAATTTAATAAATTATTAATAATTTAATGAAATTTTTATTTTCTTTTTATATTCTTTATTTCAGAATTACTACATTTACACTCCCATTCTATTACTTTTACTCTTATCATTTATAATTTGGTATTCTTTGAACGGAGCATAGATACTTTCTTTTATCAGTCCAAGTAAACCATCAATTATTTTAATTGATAATATTAATTCCCAATAGGAATTATTCTGCTTCACGCTCTGAATTATTGATGGTTCAATAAATGAATATATATTTATTGGATTGGGAGAAATAGAGAATACTCGATCGAGGGAGATAACGGAGAAATACCATATGACCAATCTATATGACAAGTCGCACTATACGTCAACCCAAGTTGCATCTTCCTCTCGAGGACTCCGAAAAGGTACTTTTGGAACACCAAGGGGCATTAAGATAAAGAAAAAAAATGAAGTACTATATTTTACTTTAATATGAAAATGTAACAATGGTTTTATTGTCTTCATCATTTTTTCTCTTTCTTTTCTATTATTATATTCTATTTTTATATCTTTTAATCTTCTTTCTATTTAGAATCTTTTTTAGATTCTATAAAATAGAACTTAATATTCTTATCTAGCTAGAATTATAGATATATATATATATATATATATATATATATATATATATATATATATAAATAGAAGGTTCATAGAGGAATAACGAATGAATAAAGAAAGATTGTAACGAATGGGATCGATGAGGTCAGCCGATTGTTCGAATGATTTCGAATTCTAAAAAAGTATCTATACATTTTTTTTCCCTAAAAATCCTCCCATTGCGTATTGGTACTTATTGGGAATAGAATAAGATATGTTTCTATTTGTTCTTCTAAATAGAAAGAAATAGAAAAAATTCTATTTTATTAAAAATAAAAAGAAGGGAATACAAATAAATATTAATCCTTTCCTATAAAAAATCTACCAAACAGGTGAAATACACGGTCTAGTCTTTTCCAATGCCATAAAGTTACATAATGTCTATTTCTTTTCAGAAAGGGGTATTTACATGGGTTTGCCTTGGTATCGTGTTCATACCGTTGTATTGAATGATCCCGTCGATTACTTTGTCCATATAGTGCATACAGCTCTAGTTTCTGGTTAGGCCGGCTTGATGGCTCTATATGAATTAGCGATTTTTGATCCCTCTGACCCTGTTCTTGATCCAATGTGGAGACAAGGCATGTTCGTTATACCCCTCATGACTCGTTTAGGAATAACCAATTCGTGGGGGGTTGGAATATATCGGGAGGAACTATAATGAATCCGGGCATTTGGAGTTATGAAGGCGTGGCAGAGCACATATTTTATTTTCTGGCTTGTGCTTCTTGTCGCTATCGACATTGGGTGTATTGGGACCTAGAAATATTCTGTGATGAACGTGCAGAAAACCTTCTTTGGATTTGCCCAAGATCTTTGGAATTCATTTATTTCTCTCAGAGTTGCTTGCTTTGGCTTTGGTGCATTTCATGTAACAGATTATATGGTCCTGGTATATGGGTGTCTGATCCTATGGACTAACGAGAAAAGTACAATCTGTAAATCCAGTGGGTGCGGAAGGTTTTGATCCTTTTGTTCCGGGGAATAACTTCTCATCATATTGCAGGTACATTGGGCATATTAGGGTCTATTCCATCTTAGTGTCCGTCGCCTCAACATTTATACAAAGGATTACGCATGGGTAATATTGAAACTGCTTTCTAGTAGTATTGCTGCTGTTTTTTTTGCGCTTCGTGGTTTTGGAACTATGTGTTATGGTTCAAACTACTCCAATCGAATTATTTGATCCCACTCATTATCGTGGGATCGGGGTACTCCAACAAGAAATATATCGAAGAGTTGGGGCCGGACTAGCCGAAAATTTGAGCTTATCGGAAGCTTGGTCTAAAATTCCCGAAAAATTAGTTTTTTACGATTACATTAGTAATAATCAAGCGAAAGGGGGATTATTCAGAGCAGGCTCAATGGATAATGGGGATGGAATAGATGTTGGGTGGTTGGGGCACCCCATATTTAGAGATAAAGAAGGGCGTGAACTCTTTGTACATCATATGCTTACCTTTTTTTGAAACATTTCTGGTAGTTTTGGTAGATGGAGACAGAATTGTGAGGGCCGATGTTCCTTTTAGAAGGGCAGAATCAAAGTATAATGTTGAACAAGTAGTGGTAACTGTTGAATTCTGTGGTGGAGAACTCAATGGAGTCATTTATAGTGATCCCGCTACTGTTAAAAAATATGCTAGACGTGCCCAATTAGGTGAGATTTTTGAATTAGACCGGGCTACTTTGAAATCTGATGGTGTTTTTTGTAGTAGTCCAAGGGGTTGGTTCACTTTTGGGCATGCTACGTTTGCTTTGCTTTTCTTTTTTGGACACATTTGGCACGACGCCAGAACCTTGTTCAGAGATTTTTTTGCCAGTATTGATCCAGATTTGGATCCTCAAGTGGAATTTGGAGCATTCCTAAAACTTGGAGATCCAACTACAAGGAGACAAGTAGTCTAATACAAAATTCCTTTGCCATCTTTGTCCTCTATTTTTTCTTTTATTCTAGTATTTAGATATTTAGAGTATATAAATATCTAAATATTTATTTAGATATTTCATTATATTTCATATATTTATCTCTTTTTCTATATTTTTATGTATAAATAGATATTTTTATGTATAAATAGAATAATATAGAAAAATTCAAAATAGAATATAATCGAATAGTAATAAGATATGAATAACTATATCTATATATACATACTATATAGATAGTAATAGTTAGTAATAGTAAATTGTAAATCTCAAATTTGAATTTCTTTAGTAAATAATCCAAAATGAATAGGTGTGGAAGCTATAATTGTAAACCACGATCGAATCTATGGAAACATTGGTTTATATATTCCTCTTAGTTTCTACTTTAGGGATATTTTTTTTTTGCTATATTATTTTGAGAACCACCTAAAGTTCCAACTAAAAATATGAAATGATTTTTCATTATTTCCATTGAAGTAATGAGCCCCCATATTAATATTGGAGTTCATTACTTCAACTAGTCCCCATGTTCTTCGAAGGGATCTATTAATTTTTGAGAGGGTCTTAAAAATTCATGAGTAGGTGCAAATTCTCTTGGAGGGAAACTTTTAGCATTTCGGCAACATCCCGACATCATCCCCGTATAAGGGGCTACTTCGGGTATGTTGGATCTGCCCACCATGCCAAGAAATACATATATGTGTGATATAAACAACGACGTGAATGCGCCTTGCCACCATGCCAAGAAAGCATGTATGGGCCTCTAAGATACCTGTTGAAATAGATTTTTCTGCCACGCCAAGAAAGATGTGTACGGGTACTTATACACCTGCAATGTTAGTTCAAATAACAATTTTATATCACAGCATAGTTTACTATCAAGCTATGTAGGTCCCCCTATCGGTGTGAAGTTTGGCATTTCGGCGACATTCCCATCCCCATATGGGCTTGGGTACTAACGCCAAGAAAGACGTGTATGGGTGGTATAAATGACGACCTGAATGCGCCTTCCCGTCATGCCAAGAAAAGCATGTATGAGTCTCTAAGGTACCTACTGTAACAGATTTACGTGCTACGCCAAGAAAGCCATGCACGGGTACTTATACACATGCAAGAAAGTACAAGTTTCCCTGTCACACTAAGAAAGGCAAGTACGTGTACTTATGGTCAACATAGGCTTCGGGTGAGCACGGGGGTGCAAGAGGCGTTCTGGCGCTCACGCCGCACAGTGGCGCGAGCAGTGGTGCCGTGAGCAGTCTTGAATAGTGATTTACATCTGATTGCATCCTCTTCTGATTGCTTACTCTGATTGACAAACGTTTCATGAGGAAAACGAGCAACAGCTGAGAACATGGGAGACATACTAGGAAGAGAGGGAGAGAGAGAGAGAGAGAGAGAGAGACCTTACGGGAGAGGGCTATTGGCCATGGGAGAGTGGGAAAATAGGAAAAATTAGATTTAGGATTTTAGGAGAGGTATTTATAGGATTTATATTTTTTATTATTTTATTTATCCTAATTTAGATTTTTATGCCGACATCATCACACAGATAATATATATGTCAATTTTAGATTATTCTGATATTGTGGATGCAACGATGCAGTCCGTTTCATGATCGAAGACCATTTGGTTCAAGTTGGCATTAAATCATGGTCAATTTCAGTTTAAATTTGCGCATCGTTACTTCCGCTCGCTCGATATTCATGCAAACTAGTCTGAATTGAGCGCATATAGTCTTATTTAATAGGTTTTGACGTTTCAACACTAACAGAGCGATCAATTTCATGAACAAGGGTCATTTGGGCAATATCGCGGCTTCCTGATCTCGATATGCATGTGAGCGCATCGGTGACCCTCCTTGATCGGTCGACCATCGAATTATGCAAGATGGCTATTCTGATTAATTTCATCATTCTGAACGTGATGACGGAGTTTGTTCATCGATCAGAGGTCATTTCGACTGGTTTTTGGTGCCATCGAGTGTATTTCAGCTCTGATTTGCATGTTGTTGTATCCGATTGCTCGATATTCAAGCATACTCGTCCGAATTGAGCGTGAATAGTCTCATTTGATAGGTTTTGACATTTCGACACTGACAGAGTGATCAATTTCACAAACGGAGGTCATTTGGGCAATGTCACGACTTCTCGACCTTGATATGTGTGCCAGCACATCAGCGATCCTACGTGATCGGTCGATTGTCAAATTATGCAAGATGCCTATTCTGATGAATTTTGATATTCTGAATGCAATGACAGAGTCTGTTTGTCGATCGAAGGTCATTTTGACTGATTTTTGGTGATGTCGAGTGTATTTTAGCTCCAATTTGCATGTTGTTGTATTCGATTACTTGATATTCACGCATACTCGTACAAATTTTGTGCGAACAATCTCATTTGATAGGTTTTGACATTTCGACACTAAAGGTGCAATCAATTTCATGAACGAAAGTCATTTGGATAACGTCGTGGCTTCTCGACCTCGATATGAATGTCAGTGCATCGGCGACCCTCCTTGATCGATCGATGGGTCAGTGTACGATGCTATTCGATATTTTGAATTTTGATGGTAGGTTCGTTCGTCAATTGGAGATCATTTATTGATTTTAATCGCCGAGTTTCGCCCGATTTGCGCGTCAAGCTCGTTGAATTCACCTTATTAGCTCGACCTGACTTATGACATATGCATGGAGGTCAACATATGCCCCTCCCCAACAAATATGATTCACTCATAAAGTGAGTCATATGTTGTTGAAAACTGGTTGACCCTAGGTCTTGGATCACTTTAGTTTTCAACTTCTATTGGTTCACTAAAGAGCTTCTTCCACCATCTACTCTCTGCTTTGATGGATTTGCTGAAAGTCTCTTTCTTTTGTGCCTTCACATAATTGGATTTCCTCTGACCCTAGCTTCATGCTTGATCGGGTTGGATGGAGGAATCAGTTTGTTTGATCTGAGATTCGAAATTCCTTCTGTCCTAGCTTTAAGCATGACAGACTTTATTAAAGGATTGACTTGATTTGTCTATATTGACTTATCAGGAAGTGTATGTACGTCTTAAGTCCTGTGCTTGCTGCTTTGACAGACTTGTTGAAGGGTGCATACAGTTGATCCAGCCTTCTGGCTCATATTAGGTCAATGTTGAGTTACGAGTCTAGCACTGTGTGCTTTAACAAACTGAATAACCATGAAATTCTTTTAGTTTGACCATTGCCTTTGTGTGAACTATGGAAGCGCTTCCTCGGTCATGTGCTTTCTGCTTTTGTGAACTTGATGAGGGAATTAGCTTTGATCTGTACTTTGCGCTTGATCAGATCATTTGAAAAGAGATTGAAATATCACATTGTAGGTAATATATAGATTGATTTGAGGCAGCTCTAAATTGAGAATTTCATCAGGTTGTCTTGGTCTATTGATCATGTGGAAAGATCTCTTGGATTTTGGTTGCTTGTAGTCACCAAGCTAGATCTAGTTTGAGATTGGACAACTATCATCATTGGACTGATGAGCAGTGACTCTTTCACTATGACCTTTTCTTGCGGCTTGTTGAGTGAGAAGAGCATCAACAACTCAGCCATTTATGAGCTTATTGAGTCTGACCTTTAGAACCTACTCAAGTTTTTAACTTAAGTTGTGATGGCTTGACGGTCTTGTCATTAGACTAACGAACATGGGCTCTTTCACTGCGGTATTTTCTTGTGACTTATTGAGTGAGAAGAGCGTTAGCAACTCGGCCACCTATAGGCTTGTTGAGTTTGACCTTTAGAACCCATTCATGTCCTGGACTTGAAAATGTAGAGGTTGATATTTTTTCAACTTGGTTGATTGAAGCTTCCAAAATTAAGAGTTATTATGAGTTGATCTTTGACATTTGACAAATCTTAGAGGGAAACTTTTGACAACAAGCCTATGAGTGATATAGTGAATGATAATGGGGACAATAGTAGCACACATACCTCCACTAAAGTTGGAGAATGCAACCATGCCATAGCCAAGGAAGATATCCCTACAGTTTCACAAGGAGGGGAGCCAGCTGAACCATGCAGTTCAGAGCCTAAATAGCATGGGAATTGAGCCATCAACTCAAAATCTGTAGCCCTTACAATTGCTGAATCCAAGGGAAGTGTTGATCATGTTGAAAGGCTGAACTGAAGTCCAAACAGAAGCTGCTACAGCCTACTATCCAGCAAACCAAAATTGGCCAAAAATATGATATTGGAGAGGAGAACTATGGCCCATGGGTGCTGGTCACTCGGAGGAAGACTCGCTCAAACTGTGAAGCATAAGGAGCTATTGGTAGTGCCAGAAATGTAGTAAAACATCAATCCGAACTTACTACTATGAGGAAGGATGCTACACAGGGGCAAGCAACCACTACCAAGGCCAACCCAATCCAAAAGCTACTCCCAAACCTTGACACAATGAAGACACCTATTTTCCAATCTCTGAATAGCTTGGATAATCTAGGACTGAAAACCAATAGTAGCTCAGGCAAAAGTAAAAAGTAGAAAATAGAGGGTTTCCAAGGATCATTTCGAACGGGAAATCAAACACTTTGGTCCAATTAGAATTCTTTCTAAGCAGTGGAAGAAGGTTATTGTGGAGCTAACGGACAGTGAGAATGCGTCTCGTATGAATGATTAATGTCTTCCATCCTATTTTGGAATTTTCGGGGTGCCCGTAAGCAAACTACGAGTAAATACCTTTGCCACCTCATAGATGGCAGCAACCTTTGCATGATTGGATTGGTGGAAATCATAATTGAGCAAATCAACCAGAAGGAAGTCGATAAATTGGCCGGAAGCAATTGAGACTTTCTTTGTCATCCCTCCAATGGGAAATCGGGAGGCATCATGATCCTTTGGTGTAGAGAGCTAATTGACTTTGCCCATATTATTTTAACGGATCAAATTGTCATGGGAAAAGCTCGGCTGGTTGAAAATCTTCAGTGGACAATTGGTTGGGTCTATTCCAATAATGACCACCATTGTAGAAGATCTTTATGACAAACCATTCAGGTTAATGTGGACCACTTGCTGCCAACCCTCATTGGTGCGGACTTCAATTGTATTTTGTCTCAAATTGATAAAAATAGGGGAAAGAAGTTTAGTTATTCTCAAACGGTGAAGGACATGGAGGATTTCAACAGAATAAGAGGGTGCTCTTAGAACTAAGGTGATTGAGTTGAACTCCACACTTGCTGGACATAACTCCTAGCAAAAATAATAGGCCAAGATTAGGTGGCTCCATGAAGGGGATGGAAATACTCATTTCTTCCACACTATCAGCTCCTCAAGGCATAGGAGCAACAGAGTCAGCTGCATCAAGATGGTTGATGGGAGCCTATCCGACCATTATGAGGCCATCTCCTCCACCTTTGCTACCTTTTTCAGTAGAAATGGGTTGAGGGGGCTATTTCACTTGAAAATTGGCCTACTCCTCCTACCAACCAGCATGTGCCAAATGATGTTAAGCCCCTCCTTGATGTTGAAGTTACGGAACAAGAAATATGGGATGCTATCCAATCCTTGGGAACCAATAGAGCCCCAGGACTTGATGGGATCACCTCTTCTTTTTACATGAACATTTGGCAATGTGTGGGGGTGGATGTTTCTGCTTCAAACTTGATCAAGTGATGTAGTTTTCATGTTTCTTGCGGGCAAAGGCGGAGGAGAACTGAGCAGTGGTCAGAGGCTATGTGAGCCAAATGCTTGGTTCATGCTATGGGGTGAAAATTGGATGCGACAGTGTTAATTAGAAATCTGTCCAGCCAAACCCAGATTCTGCTCTTCCTATCCTTATTGTTCGTCCAAGTGAATCTCGGACCTAAAAATTCAATGTCATGAAGATCATGGTCACCCATAAACTCCAACATTTTTTTGGCAGTAGTGGAGAACTTAAACTGTTTACCACCCTTCTTATCAATTGCCGAAGTAATACAATTAAAATCTCCTCCGACCACAGTTGGGGTGGAAGTGTTCAGCGAAGGAGATATAGACTTCCACAGCTCCCACAGCTCCCGATGGACAAGGTAGTCTTTATTCATGTAGATCACAATAATCATCCAACAAGATTTATCCGGAAGCTGAACACGACCAGCCAAGCATTGGTCATAGAAGATTAAGGGAGTTAAAGATACAAGATCACTGCGTACAAAGCTAGGATTCCCCCCAATTTACCTCTAGTCGGTTGATGTAAAAAGTCCCAATTTCTACCAATAACTTTGTCTATCTCTTTCTTGCCAATGTCTTCAACTTTTGTTTCTGTGATGCTGATGAAAAGAAGTTGGTGCTCCCCCATTAATTTCCTTAAGTAGTTGCTTGTAGCTTTCTTACCGACACCACGACACTTCCATACCAAGACTGATGTCATTTATGACTCAAAGGGGATGTGTCCCCGCCATCGTCAATGTGAAACTCGCTTTTCTGCTGCTTCCTTAGGACATCCTTGATAGGACCAACGTAATTCCCCTATCGAGTGGACTACACTAACCGGCCATTTTACTCTTCTTGTTCTTAAAACCTTGTCGGTTGTTCCTTTCCGACCGAGACAGAGAAATGAGTGGTTCTTTGCTGCTCGTAGGTTCATCCTTATTCTTATCCTTGTTAGGAGGTGAAGCAGCTGGTCTGTCATGTTTAATTGGTTTTGAACTACTGCTTTTACCCATATGGCTACTAATAGAATTCTTCTCGGCCCGAGTCAGACCCGATGTCTCTCCTATATTGATGGGTTTTGGGGCTGTAGTTTTAGGGACCCATGGCTTCCTCCTAGAGACCAAAGTCCACGGTCCATAGAAACTATCCAGTTCTGTCCGCTCCAAGCCTTCCAACTATCCTTGGCATTTTTGTTTACAAAGATAGCCTGGGGGTTGTCTACACCCGTTACACCTTTCGCAATCGAGCTATTAGTAATTTCCTGTTGACCTGGTCGAGAGTCGTTGGCCTGTTGAAAGGGGATATCAACCTCAGTTGTTTGGCTGGAGGGAGCTTCTTTGGCATTGCCACTGACATCAATATTGTACTTATCATTTCGATGTCCCAATTTTCCACATCTGTGATGCCTTCGTACTCAACCCATTGAAAGAACTTCCCATTGAACCCATGAATCCAAATACTGGGAGGGAGTCATTGCGAAAGATCCACCTTAACACATACACGAGCAAAGTTACTTTGGCTCCATTTGTTGGTTTGGTTGTCCATCCACATAGGTTCACCTATAAGGGAGGCAAATCGCATTACACGGTTGTCGGGCTTTCACAAGGTTGAGAAGCTAGAATTCCTTAGCATCAGATTGGCCATGAGGAGGCTTACTAAAACTGATCATTTGAAGCTTCTATAATGATCTCGTACCAAACTCATTGCATGTGGCACCTGACAGTTATCTATGGCTAGATGGGCCACCCTTCTCAACACTTCATTGTTGTCCTTAACCACATTTTAGCTTACACATATAAAACTCCCCTCAAGTGTGCTGCTAGAAATCGAAAGAATTTACAAAAATTTCTTATGGCAAGGTGCCTTAACTAGAAGAAGCATTCATTATGTAAGTTGGGCCACCATTTGTCAACCACAAAGGGAGGGGGGATTGGGTTTTCACTCTCCCAGCACATGGAAAGGCACCTTAAGGGCTCGGCTAGGATGGAGCTTCTCGAATGAGCCATTGAATCTCCTCAATCGATGCCTCCGTGAGCGTTATGGTGCTGAAATCTGGAACCGTAGTAGAAAATGTGGTGAATCTAAGTGTTGGGCGGTCATACTTGATGGGGCTCAAAGCCTTAATAGCAACCTTAAGTGGAGGATTGTTAATGGGGAGAGTATGAATGTGTTAGGGCAAATCTGGGTGGATAATCTACCCTTCTCTATACAGCCAATTATAACAGATTTTGAAGCACTACAAGGTATGAAAGTGGTTGATCTCTTGCTGCCAGATGGAAGGTGGAATGCTGAACGGTTGGAAACTCTCTTTGGACAACAAATTGTCCAGAAAATTCTGCAGGTTCCCATTCTTGATAGGCAGTAAGGTGATCAACTAGGACTCCTTAAACTCATATTTGGGATATCAATAATAGCTCAAGCATACAACTCTCTCTTCCCTATTAGCAGTCACTGACACAAATGGCTGCAGATTTTCAAGTTGTACCCTCACAAAAAGATGTTTTGGTGGATGCTTTTGAAATGTGCACTATTGACATACACTTGGTTGCATGTTAGAGGACTAGAATGCTCAAAACTCTTTTAGAGAGGAGAGGTTAGAAATAAGGAAAGCACTTCACTATGCAAAGGAACTTTACAATACAAGATTGCTTGAGAACCTTGGATAGTTCTTGCTTATTGCTTCTTCCTTATTTCTTGGTTACAAATGAAGGGTGAGGACCTCTATTTATAGACCTCCCCATGGCCCTAGAAATAATCTAGAAAGAATATTCTAGAATACAATATGATATACATGGTTTTAGATCATTCCACATCATTCCTAGCATATACAAGGGTTCTAGTGTATTCCATACAATTCTAGAGTTCTCTTGAAGAATTCCTCCTCCAAAGTCTCCTGGAATGTGGTGGAACCTTCTGGAGTCCTCAAGGTTGTTTTCCCATCATTCTAGAATTCTCTAGAAACTTTCCTCCTTATATATGGCTAAGAGAGCATGACTGACCTCCCTTAATATAACTCCATGACACCACGCTCTAGATACATTAGCATGGGATAACATCACAGGATTTCAATCCTATTGTGTTGTCCTTCGGGATCGGAGTAATGATTAAGAGGGACGGTCGGGGGCATTCGTATTTCATAGTTAGATGTGGAATTCTTGGATTTATGAAAGACGAACCATTGCGAAAGCATTTATCAAGGATGTTTTCATTAATCAAGAACGAAAGTTGGGTGTTCGAAGAAGATCAGATACCATCCTAGTCTCAACCATAAATTATGCTGACTAGGGATCGGCAAATGTTCCTTTTAGGACTCCGACGGCACCTTGTGAGAAATGAAGGTTTTTGGGTTCCTTGAAAATATGCCAACATAACATAAAATTGTGGAGGAATAGTGAGAATATCTAAGCTATGCTAAGTAAAATCAAAAGATGTAGCTATATCTGCACAAAAGTCAACAACTCTGTTGTTGCTTCTCGCGGTGTGAGCAAAAAGAACTTGGTGGAAGTTCTTCAAAAAATTGATATCAGGTCGCTCAAGCGATCTGGTCTTCCAAACCTCTTTGTTCATGCTTAGTTGTAGATGATGCACAACACTAAGGTTATCGCCTTCAATGATGATCTCCTTGTACTCGAACATCCAAGGCTCTATTATGTTTTTGATGAAAAGCATAGCCTCCAATTCCACAAAGGTGCTGTCCCAATGCTGGAATTTATGTCCCATGGCTTGGATGAAAATGCCACTATCATCTTTGATAATGATGCCAAGCCTGAGCCTCATTATAGCGACCCTTAGCTTGCAACCTTGGAAATAAACAAGTTGGTGAACCAATCCCTATAACCTCCACACTTGGGTCTTTGAAGATCCACAACCTTTGATTTCCATACCGACGACCCATAATATGAGATCCCCGTGATCTCATGACCTCCACACTAACACCTCACCTCGCAACTCTCAATTATTTTTGATGCTAATATGTTAACACCTTTGGATATATTTTATTTATCACGACCTAAACATAATAAATGAAAATGTTTATTTTATAATCAATCATTTAATATCAATAAATAAAAAAGTAGTGTATAACATCCTAAATCCTTGAAAATAAATAACCCCTTACTTGCGATCTAGTTGAGGCAAATTTTTTATTATTTTGCTTTTCAAGCTGTTGTTATATTATTGTTTGCGTGCTACTTTCTAATTTTTTATGATTATATTTGATAGAATATGAATGTTATAAGAAAATGCTTTTATATAATAATAGCTACGAAATTATTTTTAAAAGTACTTGAGCTTCATAAAGGAATCCTTAATCTAAGAGTTCATTTGAGATAATTTTTAAAATATTTTTATTTCACTTATATAAGGCAATCATAAACTAACCATGATAAATAAAAATAACAATCTTTATGTATATTTTAGCAAGTATATCCTTAACAGAGCTTTTCATAATTTAATAGGAAACTTGCAAGTGATTTAAAAGAATACTTGTGATAAAAATTAAAAAAAATTTGCTAGCTATATTTTATTAGTGCATGCTTAATACATATATGTATAATATGAAAAAGTAATTTATTAATATATATATATTTTTTAAATTAGAGAAATGATAGAGAGCCTGATTTTAAATTTAAATGTAGATAAATGGATTTAAACTTAAGAAAATATTATTCTGAATATTCTGTGTTATCCACTATTTTAGTTTGATTTTTTTTAATTTGTGAATATTCTTACATCGTAAGTATTTTAATTTAAAATAAATATTGGTATTGTCCCATTAATAAGATTTAAATCCTGATAAATTAATAAACTCTCAAATATTTATTTAAAATATATTCAAATAAGTAAAATATAAATAAAATTTGAAGGCAGTAAAAATTAAATAAGTCAAATTTAAAAGTAGGAGTGTGCATTCGGTGGGATTGGACGGATCGATTTTCTAATTTGCTAATATGTTCGGTTTGAAATTCAAAATCCGAAAATCTGATCCTTATAAGTTTAATATAATCCGAACCAATCTAATCTGAAAAAAAGTTTGGATTTTCGGTTCGGTTTTAAAATAACCAAAAATATGTAATGTGAGCTTACAAAGTCAATTTCAAATTAGAGATTTTCCAAAAAAATATTATAAACATGTAATAATGCTATGATTATAATAATTTTAAATGCTTATAAATTAAGCTACTAAAAGTAATAATTTAAGAGAGCAATCTGTTGCATTAATAGATAATATAGTAATTATTGACAATTCTTATTCAAAAAAATATACAGACATTATACATACATTGAATATTTGAATTTTGAATTTTCAAATGTACAATCTGAACTATGAATCTTTGAAGCGACCAGACACCAAATGTTTGAATCAAGCTTGAGGAAAAAATACATATTGCAACTTGCAATAACTCAGAGTCCAAGACTGCAATAAATCACTACCAAAAACTTTTGAAAAAAATGATTAAACAGAGACAAAAGAGAGACTAAAGGCGAAAGTAAAATTCTAATGAAAAGAAAGGCTTAGGCTCAGTCAAAAATTTACTAAGAGCAATAGAATATGTGAGCATCCAAACTCTAGATTGGAGTGTTACAATCACATATAATGCTACCAGCTGTAGTAAATGAAATATAATATTAAAACCATCATTGCCGAAAGAGCCGTCATAGAACTCAGAAGCCACCCAAGAGCAGCCACTATCTAGTATCTATAGACTACAGGGAACCAGCCAACAAAAATTGAGGGAAGCAATCAACCAACCAACCAACAAGCTAGCCAATAGGAAAAGGAAAGCAGCCAAACAACTAGCCATAGCCAACGGCACAACATCTACACTCTACAGGAACCAGAACCAAATATCAACCAACCAGACAAGTAGGCAACCAAATCCAGAAGCAGCTAGCCAGCCACCAAAAAAGGCAAAAATCAGCTATGTTTGTTCCTAAATCTATAAAAAGGAATGCTGGTGAAGAAAAAGCACTTACAATTGATAAACCAACAAATAGTAGTAGGGAAGAGCATTGTAGTTTATGAATTATTTGTTCAGGTGAAAGAAATAATGAGATGAACAAGTGAACAACTACTTGATGAAGCAATGAACATCTAAATGAAAAACCAAACTTTCTTATGTAAATTAAATTGAGAAAATATTTTAATGTAGGAAGGCTTAAGTAGACAATTAAAAATTTCACAACATAGTTTTAGTATAAAAAGAAAAAAAAAACAATACGGATAAGAAAATTTAAGGCTTATGCAATTGCTTCTCCACAAAAATGTACATTTCTGCCATAACATCTTCAAACTACACATACTGAAATCATTTTTTGACACCTTAATTATGCACATAGTGCTTTAACTTTGTTCTTTTAGCAACAGATATTTTATGAATATTAATTCAGCAGTTAGAACCAACTAGCATTAATAAGATCATTAAAACAAATACATTTTTATAATGCATATAAAGTAAAGGGAGAAGTAGCATACTACTCAAATACGAGAAGAAATCACATCAAAAATAAGAATTCTTCCAGACAGGGTTTCACCATATGTCAATTGCCAAGTAACAAAAAATATAAATCATAAAAGAATCTACCAAAATGTATCATTCCAGTATAGCATGTATTGATATATATGAGTATATTTGTATGACTGTGGTCTATATCTGTATGATTGTATCATTCCAATACTTTACCAAAAGGTTGGATCATCTGTAACCTTCGATAGATCTGAAAAAGTATCAATGCATAATATAGTATGGTAGTGATCTATGGTAAAAAAAAAACTGTTGTAATTAATCAAAAAAGTCTAAAAGATATTATAATACCTTCATCAAATTTATCAATATCACGAATGTTCTCCTCAACATTGACTGGCTCACTTGTCCACTTTGCTCTCATCCAATCTTGGGCACAAATAAGAGCTTATACTATTTTTAGAGATAAGGAGCTCCTAAAAGCATCTAAAACACAACCACCAGTACTAAAAGTAGACTCAGAAGCTATAGTTGATATAGGAACAGCCAAAATATCTCTAGCCATTTGAGATGAGATGGGAAACCTCAGAATATTAACCTTTCACCATGTTAAAAATGTTAAAGTCATCTTGCATAACTTCAGAGTCTTCAGCCAAGTATTTATCTAAGTCTGTTTTACTCTTAAAATTATCTCTCCCATAGTTATGCCTATTGAACTTCTCAACCATCATGTACTTTCTCCACCCCCTTCCCTTGGATCATGATGGCATTCAACAATATTTTGTTTTATCTCAGAAGCAAATTCATCTCTATTTCTATCAGCCAACTTCATCTTATAATATAAAACATATCATAATAGCTAGACCTTATTGCTCATGCTAAATTAGCCCCCTCCAAGCCAGGATACATATCCACTACAACAAATTCAATATATCTTAGTTTGAACCTGGGATCAAGTACAACTGCAAGATAAATATTCATATTCATTTTATCAACACATCTCAATACTTATCAAACTTTAATTTCATTTTCTTAGCCATGCTACTAACTTCAAGATCATTATGGGATTCCCAACTTTGAAGCACACATTGGACCTCCGCAATCTCATGAAAGAATGTATTTGAAGTGACATATAAGGAATCAAAAATGTGCAGAGTTAGTTCATAAAATCTTTCTAAGAAAGTAACAAGTCTTCTTGCATTCTCACAATCATCATCACATGGAACTCCACCATGATTTGCATCCACTTCCTTCTCCAACTCTACTCTAAATTGAGGATCAACCTTTTCATATCTATCAAAAGCTTGTTAAAATTGAAGCGCTGAATTTAACATCAGATATGTAGAATTCTACCTTGTAGGTACATCCAAACACAATAAGCTTTTGCTTTGTATTTTTTGAATTTCAATGCATTCTTTGAATTTTGTAAGTCTTGATGGTAATTATCTAATGCACCTCACTATTGCTCTTGCACATTGTACATATTTACTAACTTCCTTAATTTCATCTTGAACAATAAGATTTATAATATGTGTAACACATCTCATATGTAAGAACTTACAATCAAGAACACTTCCCTCTCGTTTAGAAAATTTCTTCTGCCAATGATTGATAATACCATTATTGAGCTAGCATTATCAACTGTGATTATAAATACTACATTAATACCCCAATCAATCAAACATCTCTCTACCTCCTACCTAACAATCTCCCCTCTATGATTATATATGGAACAAAAATTAATGACTCTCTTATTCAACTTTCAATCTTCATTAATAGTGCACGTTTAGACACATGTAATTAATTCTCTGAATTGATATCCATGTGTCGATTGTCAAGCACAAGTTGAATCTCATAATATTTTTTTCAAAACATTTTTCTCATCTAAGTAAAATTGAAAGCAGTCACGAGTGAGTGTCCAACGGGAAGAAATTTTAAACATTAGGCAACATTGAGTCATAAAATATTTCAACCCATATCCTTCAGCATGTTTAAATGGTAATTCATCCATAATTACCATAGCTGCTAAAACTTTTCTAACAGCTTCTTGATCAAACCTCCACGCTTTGAGACCTTCAGTATTTTGTTCACCTTTGCCATTAGGTTGCAATACAAGTAGAGTTTGACTTTTTCCATATTATGAGGATTCTTTTGACACACAGAAAGATGTGTCCGTAAAGTTGTAGTATTATACAATATCCATATACAAGCCTTTCAAGATAATTAAAATCACATTCTATACTACTGTACAATATCCTTTCTTACATAAAATGTTTACATCTATCACAGGAGTTACCGTCTAAAATTTATTCCATTTAAGGTACTCAAAATCAATTACTTTTTTCATATACGTGTATGGGTACCTTAAGTCCCATGTACCATTATTGGTAAAACTCCATCAATCAACATACACATGCAAGCAATCTATCTAGTTCATGTCATTCATGAGGCTCATTTGCATTCATTGCCTTAAGTAAAAATTAAACAATTGAAAATTTTTCTTGAGCATTTCGATATGATCAATAAATTTAAGAAAAGGTAACTCAGTGAAAACATTACAATCAAATTCAATGCAAATCTATCTACGACATTGCAAACAATGCTTAAGAGGAAAGCAACGAAATTACTATAAGTTAGAAACATGAGTATTCACCTTATAATTTAGAAAACTTGAACTTCGATCTCCCTACTTAAATTCGGTCTTCTAAACTTGACACCTAGAGGTAAATGAAAACATGTAATTAGATTTATATAGATTTCCTTAAAAAAAGAGTAAATTGATTTCCATTAGTTAATTTGATCCATCTTCTAATCTGTAGTAAAAAGTCATCATCACATAAATTTTTTAATTATCCATTAATCTTATTAAAAAAATTTTATTTTATATTATCATAATTTATCTTATTATTAAATATCATTACTTCCTTTCATTTAAATATATATAAGGTTAATTTTTGAAGTCCAATTAAATAAAATTTATAAATTATTTCAACATATAAATGCAAGTGTGTGTGATTATATATATATATATATATTCATTTTCACTATTTGATTTTTTTTAATTTGATTATGCTTCTTATCCAATTATATTTAATTAATAGCATACTTTTTATTTAACATTTTGAAGCCATTATTAATATTAGTAAATATTTACTTAATTCTTTTTAATTAGTCCTTATATTAATTATTTATATTTGAAAATATTTTTCCTCTAATGCTACTATTATTATTATTATTTTTTTCCTAGAACATTCTATCATAGAGATATTTATAGTACAATATATAAATGTTGCGTAAATCAAAATATGTATGTTCTTATATATTCCAAATAATATTTCATTTTATTTTTTCTTAAAAATTTATTTAATATATGGCTATATAGATTAATTTTTGTCACCTAACTTTACATTCTCATTTATTATGTTCATTTCCTACAAAATAAAATTGATGGTTAAGTATTTATATTTCCTAGTATAAAAATATTTTCAATAATTACAACACTATTTTATATATTAATCAAACCTAAAATTTCAAAAAGAAATTAAAAACAAACATATACATATTATTCTAGCAAATATGAAGAAAAAGAAAATCTAGATTTATAGCATGAAAGTCATACCTAGTTTATCCTTTACTATCGAGTTCGTCATTGGTAACTCAATAATGCTGGTGATTCGATTTATGCATAAATCTCTCTTCTTGATTAGATCGGCATGAGAGAAACCCCGCACGACCTATTTAACCCCTCCGAAAATCTTCCTCTGTCCTTGACGCCATTCATACTTGCACCCAACACCAACGCCGAAGACACCACCGTTGCCCTAGCTCGGTTCGAAGCCCTCAATTCCCCCTCTCGTTCTCATGAGGTCGCTCGGTTTCGATAAAATGATGGGGAGAATCTTTGTTTCATTTTAATAGGGAGAACCTGTTGATGCTGGTTCAGTTGAACCGACCTCAATCAATTAAATTTATTATTATTATTATTATTATTATTATTATTATTATTATTATTATTATTATTATTATTATTATTATTATTATTATTTTATGGGATATTACATGTTTGGTCAAAAATAGGAGGAAAAATAGAAGTCCCTCGCATCCTTTATTGAGCAGGGGGATAGTTAAAGAGAGGATGGTTGAGTATGGGGGTTTGGACGTGTTTTTTATTGGGTGGATTTATAGAGATATTTATTTTAACAAATAACAAAGAGAAAGGGAAAGCTTGTTAGGGTTTGTTAGAGGAAAGAAAAATGAGGTGTTGGAGAGAGAAGGGGTTATTTTACCCCTATTTTTGATCACGGAGAGCGAGGATAAGTGGAAGAGAGTCTAGGAGAGTTGTGTGAAGACATAAGCGAAATGTAAAGATAATCGAGGAAAAGCTAATACAAGAAAGTGAGAGAAGTTTATCTAGAAGTTTGAAACTCATAAAATTTCACTAAATGATTTATGCATTTAAGATTTTATGTACAAAGAATAAGGTACAATTAAGTCTTTTTTTGCCAGCATTGATTATTTAGATAAAGTTAATCTTAAAAAAGTTATAAATCTAATCAAATATTATAAAATTGTAGTAAATTATTTGAATTATATGAAATTATATAGAATTGAAACAACATGTCAAAATGTTAAAATAATTAGACGAGGATATTAAAATATTTATTATCTTTATTGTAAATGTAGCAATGTTGTCCTTATGATAGTTCTAAATTGTATAAAAAAAATACTTTTCCTAGGTGATATGATTTTTTGAGTGAATTAAAGGCAAACTTATTGGAGAAATTTTGAAAGATTGTATAATTGAGGGTCCTCGTATAGTCTTCATTAAGTCAAAGGTCCTATAGTTATTTTAAGTTCAAATTCTTTTTATCCAAGGCTAAAGCTAAAGTAAGCTTTTCAGAAAGCTAAGGTAGGATTAAACCTATATAATGCTTTAAGGATTAGAATAAAGAATGATGGTGACAATGAGGAATATTTAAAACTTCACGATGAACAAGGTAGAAGTTTAAATAAGAGGAATGAAATATTCAAGTCAATGAATAAGTGAGACTAGTAGTGACATGTCTGAGCTCTTTTTAGAGAACATTTATTGGAAAAGAGAGTACCAAGATTAATTTTCAGGTGTGCCTAATATTATGTTTAGGCTTAGCCTTCTAACGTGCTAAATTTAGAAGTTAGTGAGTTTAATAAACAATCCCTTAATAGGTGTGGTGTATTGATAGATGGCACCACTTCTGTTGTGCTGACCAAACAAAGGTAAGTAGTTAGGTTAGTGCAATCTTTTAGCATATTGAGCCTTATATGTAGGCTTGAACGTCGAGTTCATTGGAAAAGAGAGTGCCAAGATCAAATTTCATGTGTGCCTAATATTATGTTTAGGCTTAGCCTTCTAACGTGCTAAATTTATAAGTAGGAGAAAAACACAATTTCAAGTATGCAAGCTCAAATATGGCTACACTATCTTGTCTTTTGGGTTATGAGTGAAGGTGTACCAATTCTATATTTGATCTTTAGGCATGTTAATCTTTATATATAGGTTCAATCTTTGAACTTCAAGATAGAAAGAATAAATCTTAGCTAAGGACCAAGGAGATTCATGATGGATCCAGATAGAAGAAGCACAACCTAGTACCCTCCAGAAGATTCTACCAAGGACTAGACACTTTTAGTAGGTCTTGGAAGAGGGATGCTGCAAGAGAACTCTAGGATAATCTAGAATATTCTGGAATCCTTGTGCATGTTACGAGTAGTGTAGAATTCTATAAAAATATTTATATTATATTATAATTAAAATTTTTTTTTTTGGTATGGGTGGAGGATTATAAATAGGAGTCACCATTTTTCATTTGAAAATCATTTTAGCATTATAAACCTTTATTGCTTAATAATACATTTGCCCTTTGAAAGTTCTTGATTTCTTTTTAAGGGTTCTTAGTGTTCTAAGCCAGGCATTGTAATAGTTACAATCTACAGGAGTATGTTAAGGCCGCACATATGTCTTCGAGAAAGCTTGTCCGTGACAAAGGGAGCCAATAGACTCTTGCAGTGGAATAATGTAAACTATCAAAGGTTTTAGAAAATTATATTAAGTGTTATTTTCTGTTATCAAATGTTGTAATTGATTGACATCTATCATATAAGTTTGGTGTGAGTTGTCTCCTGGCTTTTTGGAGGTTCTGTCTTAATAATAACCCTAATCTTAGTAGAATCTATCTTAATACCATGATGTTAGACCATAAAGCTTAGGAATTTTTTAAACATGATGAAGGTATACTTCAAAGGATTCATTTTAAAGTCATTATCATATAAAATGCTCAGAATAACTTGCAAATCATCGAAGTTATCGTCATTAGATTTGGTTTTAATCACTAAATTATCAACATGGTATTCAACTTGTTCATCTCCCCATTCATCAAATATGTGTTAATGCCCTTTGCCATGTAAATTCTACATTTTAAGACCAAAAGCATGACATGATAATAACATATATCAATTGGTGCTTTAAATGCTATGAATGTTTTAACTTTAGAGGTCATCTTGATTTGATTTTATTTAGATGAATTATAATAAAAGAGAACAAGTTATGGTATGATGCTAAATCCACCATAAGCTAAGAAATAGTTAATGAAAAATCCCTTGGGACATTATTCAAGTTGTGGAAGTCAATACAAACTTGAATCTTTCTGTTCTTTTGTAATTGAATAACATTTGTATTTAAATAACATTGGCTAAGCATATTTGGATATTTTTTTCTGGTAATGCTAGCTACTCATTTCTTAGTCTTTGTGATGATTTTTTTTTATATAATTTTTAAGCTTATTTTTCTAAGGGCTTGTTTAACGAAGCGCATCTAGCTTATATGGCGACTATTGATAATCTTTGAGCAAGACCTATCTTCTCTGAATACTCTTGGCAAAGCAATTATGAAATTTATACAATAGTTCAATGTTAGGTTTATGCATGCATTTAAGTTTATTCCTGTTTTCGTTTGTAGGATGTGGATCACTTTTCCAGTCCATTTTAATTTCAAAAAGTTTGTTAATGGTGGATTGTACACAATTTTCAAACTTGGGTACTCCATTTTTCAAACTTCTAGGTGAATTGGTAGCAATATAAATATGTTAATATTGTTATTAATAGTCATATAATGTAGAAATCTATGATTACTCATGACATAACCTAACCTTTGCCCAAACTAAGATGTTATGGTTTACCGCAATTTTATACATAACTTGGCTTGTTTGGAGTGCCAAATAATAACAAGATAACCATATTGTATGTAAGCATTCAAAAAAGACAGAGTAATAAGAATTAGGATATTATTTTCTAATATAATTAGTGCATGTAAGAATACGATAGTTGAGATAAGATATTTAACATCTTAGCTTTGTACGAAGATTCAACACACATACAAATAAAAGTGAGTTCTAAGGGACACAAGAGTTTTTATGTCAAAAACTCAAAAAAGAGAAAAAACTACAGGATTTTGATCATTTAAATTAATTTCACTAGTATAGATGTCCTTCCTTATTACTAGGGAAAGTGTTGATACCAATATAAGTGATGGCGTGAAATGACATCTACTGACTTTATATGATGGCGTGTGTCAACAAACACCAAACATATATCACAATATGTGTCAACCGATCATATAAGTATAAGGGTGCATCAAAATTATTGGCGACAATAAATGTTGAAATCAATAGGTAATGGTGTAGCCAGATGACTGTGGTAAAGATAATGCTGCTAATCATTATGGTTATGCAATCATTCTCAAGTCAGCAGTCAATCGATGGTAGTCAGGATCAAGAGACTATAATTGAGCAATTTTTAGGTTTTATAATTTAGAAATGGTAATGAATTGAAGATAATGAAAATGGTTAAATGATGAAGGCCGTTGGATGGAATGGAACACCGGCAGGCGGAAGCAGCGAACGAAGGCTAAGTAGTATGATGGTAGTGTAAGTAAATGGTGATTTGATAATGGTGGTTGGACAACATATCACTAATGGTGGTCGGGCTGTGGTACAATGATGATAATCAGTCGATGGGCTAATAACAATGTCCATGGGATGATAATGATTGGAATAATTCTAACTAACGATGATACCGTGGTGGATTGGTAACAAGGTTAGTTGGTGGTCCGCATTGGTTTGATGATGGGTCGCAAATCAACGACGATTATGCTGACGAAATAATGGTGGTCAAACAATGATCTAATGACAATGGTTAGCGATGGTTTAACGATAGTGGTTGATACGCGATGTGGCGGTGACGAAAGTGGTGTATTGATGGTGGTGATCAGACAATGATTCGACAATGGTATTGCAAGGTGGTGAGGCGATGCTCAGTTTAGAGTTCTCTTCAATCTCTAGCATTCGTTCCCTTTCATGTGAAGAATAAATGTCTATTTATAAATTTTGAGGGTGACATTTTTTTTGTAAATATAGATAAAATCCAACCACTACATCGGTTAAAAAATATCCCTCGATTATGAGATGTATTTCAAGTGTTAAGGTGTTCGATTGAAGTCAGAATTAAGAGATATTGTGCACATTAGAGTCGTCTTGTTGAGATGTTTTATTTGACTATATGCATGCCAATTTTATAAGCTATTTAGGAACTTATATGTTATTTCAAAATGTTGAAATACATTTTAAGTGCTTGATTTGAGTTCATTTAGATTTGGATTGCGTTATTTTAGGCATCATCAAGCTTGTCTCATCGAGATTGTTAGCTTAACTATATATATATGATTGCCAATAGTAGAGTTTGAATAGTCAAGAATTTGGTTCCAGGAGAGATCCCATCGCACATACCTTGAGATTTGTGGTAGAATAGATGAATTTTTCAATGTCATGTCAATAACATTAATCTAATTTAAATCTAGTTACATGAAGCATCATAAAAATCAGTATCAACATGGTAATAAAAAGAGGAGATTTCTTGGAGCTTGGTGTTATTTTGTTAAATCTTTTTTGTTAAGGGCTACAAGGATGACATTGTTCAATTCTCACTGTGTAATTGAGGATGTTTGGGGGTGAATAAAGTGAGGAATTTGAGGGCAAGTTCCTTCCTTAGTTGGCACCAAGCCATTCCCCCAAGGAGAAGGTGGTCCTTGAGTCAACTATAAAAGATTTGTGCCTCAAGAAGTTGAGAAGAAGAACCACTAACATCAACTTCTTCTTGAGGGGGTGGCTAGACTGTGAATTAGTGTAAGGACTCCCTTTCACCTTCTATCTGATATTTTCTTAAGTATTTTTACTAATACTCATCTTTTTCCCACAACACCTCGAAGTCCCCACCTTTTCCAGTTCACCTATGGGATTGCTGTGGAGTGAGGAGCTAATAGATGCGGTACTGATTTCCATAGCAATACTCACCATGGAGCCTCATGAGGAAGTGGTAAGTTTAGGTGTTGAGGCCACACTTATGTCGACTAAGGTGTTCACACAAACACTTTAGAAGATTGATGGTGAGTACTGCTATTGTGGCCATCATTCTTTGAGTCCCACCCAAGTAGAAGAGCTAAGACAAGAAGAAGGAAAAAGTGTCCGAAGTTGGCCCTTCTAAGAAGAGTACTCCTGAGAAGTGAGTAAGGACTCTTATGACTCATGGATAATCTTGGCAGGGCTTCTAGTACCACATTCAACATGGGGATCTTGTGTATTCTCCATTCATTGGAGATTGTTTGTTGAGGTGACCGCAAGAGGTTACGCCATGCGGTGTTGGGTGCTCATGCAATAAATTACCATTTGACCGAGCTTTGTGAGGCATATATGCCATGGTGGGGCAAAACAATGAAGAAATGCGACACCATGCGGTCCTCACTTTATGAAGAGTTTGGTCTTCACAGCTCATAGTGCACTACAGAATAAGTTCGCCAAACTCAGAGTAGCGAGGTAAAGAAAATTAAGTTGGTTATTGAACTCGCTAGTAGCGAGAAGGAAACATGTATACTTGTTGTAGAGTTGCCTCATCATGAGAGAGAGTTCTATTAGAGGGAAGCAATGTTCAAGGACAAAACTCATCATGGGCCAACAACTGATCGGTACAGTACAAGATGCTTCTTATGCCCAAGTTCGAGGCATGTATCGAATATGATATAAAAAAGCTGATCAAACATGGTTAGCTAGCCAACTGATTCTTGGACTTTGACAACATCTTTACTTTGTCGAACTCAGAGGGTAGCGATGGGTCGAGTGCTTCAAGCTAGTTGAACCTCCTTCTTTGCATCTTTATGTGATGTGTATGAGAGTTAATGCAATGCACCTTTTCCTCAATTTTGGATAATTTTGTCCTTGCTACATATAATTTTTAATTTCATAGTAATGAAACTTTTTTTTTGTAGACTCATTATTATTCTATAGTGATCTTATATATATATATATATATATACTCGTCATTCAATGTTGATGAATGCGTTGTGTAAATGTACGTAGTGAGCTCGACTTTTCTAGATTATGAGGTTTTTATTATAGCTCGATGGTTATATTCATACTCGTAGATGTGTAGGTTGTACCTTGTTTCTCCCTAGACTCATTATCTTCGCACGGGTACTTGCCATGATTGGTGAGTCACCTTATGTTAGATACTTAGGTTTTCATGGGGAAACTCACCTAGACTCGCCAATAGGAGGGACTCATGTACTACTCATTGTAGAGCTCATCGTAGAGGAGGGAATCAACCCACTATGGCTATAATTGTTGCTTTGGGTGCATCTCTCACTAGACTCGTGGGTCTTCACTAGTGCACTCACCTAGACATACATATCAATTAGGAGGGACACACAACTCAATGTGGAGTTTACTGCAAAGGTGACTTAGCTCACTAGAGCTTTGATATTTTCCCCTTCGCTAGACTTATGGGTCTTTGAGGGCCTCTCTTTTCTTTCAAGTAGAGTACTCTACATGTTTTGAGTTTGCCACCAATTTGTTTCTCGATGACTCAAACATACTTAACAATTTAGAGCGAGTTAACTTATAAGTAAGAGCAATTATGCTAAGCTCGGATTTTACTTCTCTTGAGGCTTTGACTCACCTATACGTCTTTTATTTGGAATTTCTACTCTCTTGTAGTGCATAATATCATCACCTTTCAACACTATAAGGCTAAAATGTGGTCAATGTTTTATTTTTATAATTTAACTCAACCTACACCTAAAATTGGCCAGCCTTAAAATGTAGGAGGTTTCTTATTATTCATTCACATATGGTGCATGTATGACTAAGCATGAAGTTCAAGTTTTTAATAAGGAACATGATGAAGTTTCATTTTCAAATAAGGTGGACATGATGAAGATTTCCAAGTATGAAGTTCCCCAAGTATTTGGTTAGTTATTTTTCATTGATCAACAACAACAACAACAAGCCTTTATCCCACTAAGTGAGGTCGGCTACATGAATCCTTCGACTCCATTGATATTGCAAATATATTTTACAAGTTTAAAATTAAAAGCATAACAACTCTCTTTTACAAAGTAAAAATATAAGAATTGAGACTTCCCTCAGGGTAGAACTTTTTTATATCAAAAGCGTTCCAAGCCTTTGGTGCATTCTTCTTAGAATAAGTTTTCAACTGATATATGTCAAGTTCAACTTGCTTCTTGATAATGTGTGGACCATCCCACATCGACTTAGTTTGTCGAGTGTGTTATGGTGAGCAGTGACATCCATTTTCTTTAGTACTAAGTCATTGGATTGAAAGTTCTTCTTGACGTTACTATTGTAATACTTTATTATTATTATTCTTTTTATCTTTTCTTGGCTTAAAGATGTTCATGTTTTGAGTTCTTCTAACAAGTCGAGTAAGAACTCCATCCATTCATCATTTTGTTTCTCCCCCTTGGTGGGGAGTTGATCATACTCGATGGTTGGCATGACTCACTGATAGTGTTTTTCGTACTTGATATGTAATATGACTTTTGATTTATGGGACAATATGAAGGGTATTTGACTTGTCATCGAGGAAGGGATTGTCTAAGATCCCATACAATTTATTGTCAACCGACGATGAATGGCAATGGCGGGTCTGGCGACTGAGGGTGGCGGCGTGTTGTGGGGTGGCCGTGGCAAGACGATGATGCGCAACCCGATTGATTGAGCAAAAAATCGCGACGGACATGGCACTAGCGACCGACGGCGGGGCACACTCTTATATAAAAATCAAGACGATGCACGATGCCGCCGAACCCAAGTTCCTGCGCCATAAACGCAGATGCCGGACGCACGTAGTATCTTTATCATCTCACGTGCGACGGCGGAATAATCGTGCGCCCCGCAGCGACGCGGGCCCCGCCCCTCCGGCCGCCTCGAAGCTTAATCATTGCCCAATCCTCCTTCAGATTAGCTTTGGGGAGTTGGAAGCAATATAGTGACTTAAATTTGAGGATACTTAACTCTCTCACCTGATGGCTTGGAAACTGGTGTGGAAAAGTCAAGTGCAGGGGTCCAAAGCTAAAATTCTGGATCGCAAATGTTATAGAACCTTAAAGAATTTCTTATATTGAAACAAAAACAAGCTCAAAGATCTGAGTACCCGGAGTGATGTCCTCCAAAAGGAGGTTGGAGAGCTTCAGCAGGTCGACTGCTCCCCTGATGGCTTTATTAAACAAGGGGAGGTTGATCGCTGCTTCAAAACCAATGAGTTGAACTCTACCCTTACCCTTTTAAATTGTTGGTGGTGCCAACAGGCTAAAGTCCGGTGGCTTCAGGATGGGGACGCCAACACCCACTTTTTCATGTTGTTGCTTCTGTAGAAAAAGAACTAATAGGATTCAAACATTTTGCAGGATGATGGGCAAAGGACTGATGATTCGGAGATAATCAATCATGCCTTCATGGATTTTTTTCAGCAAAAATGGAGTGCTAGCTCTATCAACACTTCCAATTAGCCTTATTTTGGGAATATTAATAGAATTCTTCCCAACATTTGTGATATCTTAGAAGCAAAAATTAGTGACAAAGAGATTTGGATTGTTGTAAGAATCATTGGAGCCAACCGGGCTTCGGGGATTGATGACATCACGACCTTTTTTTTTTAAAATTTCTGGAAAATCATTAGCCTTGATGTGGTGGTTATTGCCAAAGAATTCTTCACTAATTGTTTCATGGCTCCAAGTTGAAAAGAGATATTAGTGATTATGCTCCCTAAGACGACCAATATTGATTGTCTGGCCAAGTTCCGCCCTATTAGTCTCTGTAAAGTTGCTTATAAGCTCATTGCCAAAATCATTGTGAGTCGTTTGAAAAATATCATTCCCGCTATCATTTCGGAGGAACAAGGGGATTTTGTACCTAACAAATCTATCTCCCACCATTATTTGGCAGCACAAGAAATTGTCAACAAATTTCAGCACTCTACTTTCAAGGAGTGGTTTATGGCCATCAAGATTGATATGAAGCAAGCATATGACAAAATAAATTGGGATACTCTTGCTTTGGTTCTCAAGAATATGGGTTTTCCCAAAATTTATTGCAGTTGGGTTCTCCAATGCATCTCTTCCCCTACTTTCTCTCTTATGTTGGATGGCTGCAGGACTGATTAGATTACGGCTCATTGTGGATTCCGTCAAGGATGTCCATTATCTCCGCATCTGTTTATTCTTTGCTCAGAGCAGCTATCTTTAGCCTTCAAGAAACAAGGTAGAGACCTTGGTGTGCTTATTGTAGGGGGGCGGGGATGGACACTCATTTCCCATCTTCTTTAAGTCAATGACATGCTCATCACTACTAAAGCCTCGGTGCCTCAAGCTCTCTTAGTCATACATAAGGAGAGAAGATTCTAGAGAATTATAGAAAGATGTGGAACAACCTTGAGGACTCTAGAAGGTTCCACCAAATTCCAGAAGGCTTTGGAGGAGGAATGCTTCAAGAGAACTCTAGGATAGAGTGGAATATTCTAAAAAGCCATGTATATACTTGGAGTGGTGTGGAATGATCTAGATAATGTATATTCTATTATATTCTAGAATGTTCTTTTTAGATTGTTCTAAACTATAAATAAAGGTCCCCTCATTTTTTTTACCAAGCAAGCATTTTTGTATTGCAAAGATCCTTTTCTTAGTGAAGTGCTTTCCTTATTTTCAAACTCCTCTCTAAAGAGTTTTGAAGATTCAAGTCTTGTGTTCTGAGGGTTAGACTGACTTAGCATTAAGGGGAAGTGCTAAGGCCGCATAAATGACTAGTGTTGATAAAGTATCTCTGTGACAAACTGCTAATGCTCCAAGCATCATACAAAAGACGTTAGTTGCCCAAATTGAGGCTGAACAGCTCAGATGAGTCTCAACTAGGGATGAACAGCAAGCTGGGGCTATAGAGACTAAGCAGGTGGCTGAAGCTAAGGAGTGCTTAGGTAGTTCCAATTCAATAGTAATTAATGTGAATCAAAGGGGAGGTAGCCTAGATGAATTGCACAGAATGATGTTAGCAATGCCGACTCCCAACTATTTTGAGGCGACTAAAGGGGATCTCATGATGATGCGCAATTTTCAGCAATGCACGAAGCTCGGTAATGCTTCAACAAAGAACAAAAGCGAATGGACACACTCCAAATGAAACTTATGCATAATAGTGAGGGCTAGCTGAAGAGCTCAGAAGAACCTAGCTTTAGTGCACGGGAGGCTGATAATTCCAATTCCCCCAAGGAAAGGCAAGGCTGCAAGCCAGATAGCAACTGATAAAAATCCGGGACAAAGATCGGGACAAAGAATCCTTGGAAACACAAAGAGTTTGTGCGGTTGAAAAAAGTGGAGTCCAAATCTATTTTTGCGGAGGATGGGATCTCAATTGAACTAAACTTGGGCGATGTGGAGGAGAATCAAATCAAATTGGAGAGAGTTTTGGTTGACAATCCATTAGGCAAGAGACTACCCTTCCATTTCCTCCATAATAACCTCCAAAGGAAATGGTACCAATGGGGCAACTTCATACTCATCATGGTGGCTCCAGATTGCTTTGTATGTATCTTTGACACTACAGAAGCTCATGATGCCATCCTCATGAATGGGCCATGGTTTTTGGTCGGGAATGTCATAGGAATGGATAAATGGAATCCAGATTTTGCCCCCAAACCACTCCACGGGTTCACTTCACCAATTTGGGTTTGCTTCCCTGATCTTCCTCTCTTGTTTTGGGATAACAACAATATTGCTCGTGTTGCTTCCTTTATAGGTGAGCCATTGTGGGTTGACAACCAGACAAACTTTTGGAGGCAAAGTATGTATGCTAGAGTTTGCATCCGCATTGACTTATCTAAGAAACTTCCTGTTGGAGTTTGGATTAAATGGCTGAATGGTTGATTCTTCCAACCGATCGAATATGAGGGGATCACACACTTGTGCTTCAACTGTGGTTTGCTCGGCCATAAGATGGACTCTTGCCCAAAACTGAATGGAGCACATGCTAATAGTAGAATGAATAGCCAATAAACTTCTCCCCATGTTGAGGAGAATAGCCACAAACCTTACAGCAAGCAATTTGGTGTTCAAGACCCTTATGACAGCAAGCTACACTCCCATGAAGTTGGGGAATGCAGCCATTCCCTGAAGCACAACACCCCTTTAGTAAATCCTGCAGCTAACAATCATGATAGGCTGAATGGGGACAACATTTCTGGTTTCCATCAGAACATCACACTTGCTGAAAATTTGCAGCATAATCCTCCTGCCAAGCAGCAAGTAACCTCCAATGCTGAAACTTTACAAGGGGAAGAGTACGGACCTTGGGTTCTAGTCACAAGAAGGAAGAGTCGGGTCAACCTTGACCACAAAGGGGCTGATAAATCTGCACTGAAGGTGCAGGGACAGCAGTAGCAACATAAACATAAATGTGAGCGAGATAAAAGCAAGAAGGATGATTTCACCATCCCGTGTGACATCCACATGGCAGCATGATTCTCGCTTCCTGCCTGCTACCAACACACCTATCTTCCAAACTACTAGAGATGGAATTTTTGGACCACCCAAAGAAGAGCTCTTCTAGCAAGAGTAATGGTGGCAAACAACGTGTCTCGAAGGCCCATTTTGAAAGGAAAATCAAATTCCTTGGACCCATTAAAGTTCTCTCAAAGAAGAGGAAGAAAGTAATTGTTGAAATCACGAACGGCGGGACACATCCCCTATGGATGCTTAATGTCCTTCATCCTCTTTTGGAATTGTAGGGGTGCTCGCAAGCAAACTATGGGTAATTACCTACGCCACCTCATCGGTGGCCACAATGTTTGCATGATTGGATTGGTAGAAACCAGAATCGAGCAAATCAGTAAGAAGGATGTGGATAAACTAGCCGGAAGCTATTTGGACTTTCTTTGTCATCCCTCCAATGGGAACTCGGGAGGCATCATCATCCTTTAGTGCAAGGAGCTAATTAACTTTGTCCCTTATGTTCTAACAGATCAAATTGTCTTGGGAAGAGCTTTGCTAGCTGAAAATCTACACTGGACAATTGGTTGGTTCTATGCTAACAAGGACCACCATTATAGAAGATCTTTATGGCAAACCATTGAAGTCAATATGGACCATTTGCTGTCAACCCTCATTGGTGGGGATTTCAATTGCATTTTGTCACAAAATGATAAAAGGGGAGAAAGAAGTTTGTTTATTCTCAAGTGGTGAAGGACATGGAGGATTTCATGATCTCTTCCGACCTTCATTAGCTTGACTTTGTTGGCCCTAGATTTGCCTGGACTAACAACAAAAATGATCGAAGTAAAATCTGGGTTCGTCTAGATCGTATTCTTGTCAACTCACTCGCTTCTAATCTGCTTGGGGACATGAAGGCACACCATATTGCCCAGATTGCTTCAGATCATAGCCCAATTTTGCTCTAAATCAGTCCTGCATGTGAAGGGGAAACACATCATTATCTAAAATTTGAAGATACTTGATTATCTTACCCCATGGCTTGGAATCTTATTTGGAAAAATTGTAATAAACATGACTATGATACTAAAGTTGTCCTCGATCGAAAGAGGAACTTCATCATTGGAGCAGAAATAAGCTGAAAAATCTCACCTCACTCAAATCCAGTATTGAAAAGGATGTTGTTGAACTATAGGTGGCTGAATGCACGGATGATGGGCTTATAACTAAGCAAAAGGGTGCTCTTAGAACCAAGGTAGTTGAGCTGAACTCCACACTTGCTAGACTTAACTCCTAGTGGAAACAAAGCCAAGATCGTGGCTTCATGAAGGGATGGAAATACTCATTTCTTTTCACACCTTCTTCGGTATATAGAGTCAACTACATCAAGATGGCCGATGGGAGCCTACCCGACCAACCTTAGGCCATCTCCCCCATATTCACTACCTTTTTTTAGTAGAAACGGGCTGAGGGGGCTTTTTCCCTTAAAAATTGGTCTACTCCTCCAAGCAACCAACATGTGCTAACTGATGTTAAGCCCCTCCTTGATGCTGAGGTTACGGAACGGGAAATATGGGATGCTATTCAATCCTTAGGAACCAATAGAGCTCCAGGACTTAATGGGATCACCTCTTCTTTTTACATGAACTTTTGGCAATGTGTGGGGACAGATGTTTCTACTGTTATGAAAGAATTTTTCAGCACCAAGCAAATGGAAGGATCTTGGAAAGAAACTCTGATAGTGCTTATTCCAAAGGTTGTTGGTGTGGATTGTCCAGCCAAATTCTATCATATTAGCTTGTGCAAGATCATCTATAAGCTTATAGTTAAGATTTTGGTGAATAGGTTGAATAATGTCCTTCCTTCTCTCATTTTTGATAAGCAAGGAGCTTTTGTCCCTTATAGGTCTATCTCCCACCACTACCTCCTTGTTTAAGAAGTTATTAATAAATTTCAGCATTCCACCTCACAAGCGGGTTTTATGACTATCAAGATTGATATGGAGCAAGCTTATGACCGGATGAGTTAGAAAACTCTTGAGAAAATGCTCTCTTTGATGGCGTTCCTTGCTAAGTTCTACAAATGGGTTCTTCAATATGTCATCCAACCCAAATTTTCTATCTTGGTGAATGTGAGAACGATTGGATTAATGCGAGTGTGAAGTTACCCTCATCGCCATACCTCTTCATCATGTGCTCTGAGCTCCTCACATTGGCCTTCAAGCAACATGGGGACACTTGGGTATGGTGCTAATGGAGGTATTTATATCTCACATCTCTTATATGCTGATGATATCCTCATCACATATCTAGCTTCTATATCTAATGGGAAGAGAATTATGGGCATCCTTAAATAGTATTGTGACTAGACGGGAAATTATATTAATTATGGGAAATCTGTCATTATGTTTAGCAAAACTGCCAAGAGATGGAGGACGATATTAGATTGACACATCTACCGTCTAAGAGATGGAATACCTTGGCCTCAAATTGGCCATGCTTAAGTTACATAAAACTAATTACTCGAAGCTGATCCAAAAGGCTATGGCTAAGATTATGGCTTGGGAAACTCGACATCTTTCTATTGATGGCCGTGTCACCCTCATCAACTCCTCTTTGCTATCCTCTGCTATCTATCAAGTCACCCATATTGAAATTCCAAGGAATGCCGCAAGAAGAAGATGTAAGGCCTTCCATGGTACAAGAGTCAATTCGGGGTTCGGGCCGACCAAAACCACCCACCAAAAAACGTTGACCAACCCACCCGCTTTGGAACGGTCAAAAACTTCAACCAACCCGATTCAACCCGATTGACCTAAATGACCAACCCTCAATTTCAAATTTCGCCAATTTCAATTTCGTTGATTTAAATCGTTAATCGTCGTCAATTTCAAACAGTCAATGGTTGAGGGTCAATTAAACTCCAAAAATTTTCGTCAATTTCTTCAACAACCCAATTTTTCGTCAACCCAAACCAATTTTTCAAAGTCCGTCGAAGTTATCGAAGTGGGTCAATTTTTTGACACCCCTATATAAGAGCTCTACACAACAAAGTATTCATTATGTGGATTGGGAGACCATCTATAAACCTCAAAAGCTTGGAGGGCTGGGCTTCCATTCAACATCCAAATGGATGGGCCATCTAAGGGCTTGGCTAGCTTGAGATTTCCTACAGAATCCTACTCCCCTCCATAATAAGTGGCTGAGGGAACGTTATGGTGAGGGAATATGGAACAAGCAACTGAAGAGAGGTGATTCCAATACATGGGCTGTGATTCTAAACGGTGTCAATAGCCTAAATTCTATTATCAAGTGGTGGCTTGCTGATGGAAAGAAAGTGGATGTGCTGACCCAAATCTGGGTGGCCGAAATACCCATATCCATATTTTCAACATTGGTGGATGTTGTAGGGCTGGAAGAGCTGAAAGTGGTTGACCTCCTTCAGCAAAACTGAACCTAGGTTGTTGCTAAGCTGCAACAATATTTCGGTAAGCACCTTGCAGACCGAATTGCCCGTGGGGCTGTAGAGAGGTTGAAAACATTGACCATATTGTGTTAAGGTGCTCTCTCATCACCAAAATTTTACACACTCTCACTTCATGGGGGTTCAACATGTCATCTTTTGCAAGCCTCCAAGATCTTCTGAAAGCCTTTGAAAACATCAATATTAGGAGCTCACCTTGGGCTAGAAATTATTGTTATGCTGTCTGCCAAGTTTGGAGGACTAGAAATGCTAAGACCTATGGCCGACCGCATGGTACTCCAAAAATTATTGCAGCCAACATTCTTGAAGCTTTTATTAAACCTTGTGCCTTTCTATTTCAAGAGTAATGGGAGATACTTCAGCCCCACAGTCGCCTTCTTCTTCTCATGTAATCGCCCCTCTGCTATGGCTTAAAGCCAATGTTGATGGAACTCTTCTTCCTCGGTTTTGTGGGTATCTGGATGGATGGGATGACAGGGGTTTGGTAAAATCCATGCTTTTATTGGCATGATACACAGTGATATTATTCCTCCTAATTTTTTTGTTATTTTGGAGGATGATAGAAAACATGTTGTAATTAGTTAGTTTTTCCTTTATTTTGTACTTTTTGTACTCCTTTTTGTAACATCTTTTTATTATTAATGAAAATGCAACTTTTAAGGAACCCAAAAACTTTGGGAACTCACTCCTGATTGCGCTCTTTTCTTCTTTCCTCTTCTCTCTCTAGGTTGATTCTCTCCTAAAGTTTTCTCTCTTTATAGAGGGGGATGGCCGACGATCGTCCTCCCAAAGGCAAGGGAGGCAAGGCAAGGTGGTAGGAAGGTCTCCGAACTAGTTTGAGAGGCAAGGCAAAGGTTGTTCCATTGGGCAATGGCAAAGGAGACTTGCTTGGAGGGCTCTATGGTGAATCATGGGAAATTCAAGCTTGGTGAATGATTCAGTAATGGAATAGTGCCCACGAGAATGCGATTAAGCAGAATGTGGGTCAATTCACGCCGCTGTCAAGGGATTGGCCGAGGCTTGCAAAGGATCCAAGGAAGCTCTGCAACAGAGTGACAAGAAGATCCTAAGCTGGGAGGAGCCAATTCACCGGTATTAGCCAACGGTTGTAGTCTTCATGCACGCTGGCTCGAAGAGGTTGCGCTTTGTAAGCACCGGATGATCGGCGCGCAAGAAGGTCATTATCGCACACGGAAGCTGCACTCGTGGATGCCATTTCGAGGCATGCCGAACCTTTCTGCGCCGCACCACGGATGGTGGGAGAGGTAATTTTGAGAACTTTAATCTTTCAGGATGGATGAGTCTGGATGGTAAGGAGAAGATAGAAGAGACCTAGACATGGTTTTGGGCCAATTCCCAATAAAGGATCACTACACAAGCTACTCCCATTGATGGTCACGAGACCTATGGAGGGTACTTTTTTGATAGCCAAAGTCATGCAAATGTGAAGACCCAAGTCGACAAAGAACTGGACAACCATTGGACAACAAAATCCTTAGAAATGCAAAGAACAAGGTGGTGGATTCCAACTCAATTTTTTGCGATGATGGGATCTCTTAACTGACTTAGAGCTATGGAAGACAAACCCAGCTTGGAAAGGGCTTTGGTCAAGAAGTTGTTGGCAAGAGATTGCCCTTTCACTGCATTACTACAAATGAAGTGGAGCCGGGGAAAATTCAAGCTTATAATGAATTGCTTTGTATGCATTTTGAAACAACATGATGCAAGGGATGTCGTATAATGAATTGACCTTGGTTTTTTCGGCAACATCATTGGTATAGATAAATGGAGCTCGAATTTTACACCTAGATCCCTCCATGGATTGTCATCCCTATTTGGGTTAGATTTAACTTACGCCTTTTATTGGGATATCAAGAACATTCTGCTCAAACTTCATCTGAGAACCACTTTGGGTGTACCACCAAACAAACTCTTGGGGAGAAAGCATGTACGCAAGGGTTTGTATTCATATTGACTTATCTAAGAAGCTCCCCATGGGAGTTTAGATAAAAGGGCTGATTAATCGCTTTTTCCAATCAGTGGAGTATGAAGGCATAACCCAACTTTGTTTTAAGTGTGGTAAAGTTGGGCATAAGGCTCCTGCCCCATGCTTGGTGGAACTTCTTCCAACAGGTAGCCTAATACCCATAGCTAAACCAAAAGAACACCACAACAAGTCTATGAGTGGCATAGTGAATGATAATGGGGATAAGAGCAGCACACATACCTCCACTGAAGTTGGAGAATGCAACCACTCCATAGCCAAGGAAGATATCCCTACAAGGAGGAGAGCCACCAACCATGCGGAGCCTAAATAGCATGGGAATTGAGCCATTAACTCAAAATCCTTTACAATCCCAAGGGAAGTGCTAATCATGGAATCAAGTCCAAACACGCCTACTATCCAGCAAACCAAAATTGGCCAAAAATCTGATCTTGGAGAGGAGGACTATGGCCCATGGTGCCGGGTCACTGAGGAAGACTGCCAAACCGTGAAGCACAAGGAGGTGTTAGTAGTGCCGTAAATGTAGCAAAACATCAATCAACTTGTCGCTATGAGGAAGGATGCTACACAGGGGCAAGCAACCACTACGAAGGCCAACCCAATCCAAAAGCTTCTTCCAAACCTTGACACAATGAAGACACCTATTTTCCAATCTCCGAATAGCTTGGATAATCTAGGACTAAAAACCAATTGTAGCTCGAGCAAGAGTAGAAAGTGGAAAATAGCGGGTTTCCAAGGCTCATTTCAAATGGGAAATCAAACACTTTTGGCCAATTGAAATCCTTTCTAAGAAGGGGAAGAAGGTTATTGTGGAGCTAACGGACGGCGAGGATGCATCCCCTATGAATGATTAATGTCTTCCATCATCTTTTAGAATTATAGGGGTGCCCGTAAGCAAACTGCGGGTAAATACCTACGCCACCTCATTGATGGCCACAACCTTTGCATGATTGGATTGGTGGAAATCATAATTGAGCAAATCAGCCGGAAGAAAGTGGATAAATTGGCCGGAAGCAATTGAGACTTTTTTTGTCATCCCTCCAATGGAAAATCAGGAGGCATCATGATCCTTTGGTGTAGAGAGCTAATTGACTTTGCCCCTATTATTTTAACGGATCAAATTGTCATGGGAAAAGCTCAGCTGGCTGAAAATCTTCAGTGGACAATTGCTACCAGCCCTCATTGGTGCTGGCTTCAATTGCATTTTGTCTCAAAATGATAAAAATGGGGGAAAGAAGTTTAGTTATTCTCAAGCGGTGAATGATATGGAGGATTTCAACAGAGCAAGAGGGTACTCTTAGAACCAAAGTGATTGAGTTGAACTCCACACTTGCTAGACATAACTCATAGTGGAAACAATGGGCCTAGATTAGGTGGCTCCATGAAGGGGATGTAAATACTCATTTCTTCCACACCGTCACCTCCTCAAGGCATATGAGCAATAGAGTCAGCTACATCAAGATGGCTGATGGGGGCCTATCCGACCAATCTGAGGCCATCTCCTCCACCTTCACAACAATTTTTCAACAGAAATGGGTAGAGGGGGCTATTTCACTTGAAAACTAGCCTACTCCTCCTATCAACTAGCATCTGCCAAATGATGTTAAGCCCCTCCTTGATGTTGAAGTTACAAAACAAGAAATATGGGATGCTATCCAATCCTTAGGAACCAATAGAGCCCCAGGACTTGATGGGATCATCTCTTCTTTTTACATGAACTTTTGGCAATGTGTGGGGGTGGATGTTTCTGCTTCAAACTTGATCCAGTGATGTAGTTTTCAAGTTTCTTGTAGGCAAAGGTGGAGGAGAACTAAGCATTGGCCAGAGGCTATGCGAGTCAAATGCTTGGTTCGTGCTATGGGGCGTAAATTAGATGTGATAGTGTTAATTAGAAATCTGTCTAGCCAAACCCAGATTTTGCTCTTCCTATCCTTGTTGTTCATCCAAGTGAATCTCAGATCTAAAAATTCAATGTCATGAAGATCATGGTCGCCCATAAACTCCAACATGTATTTGGCAACAGTGGAGAAGCTAAACTGTTTACCACCCTTCTTGTCAACCACTGAAGTAATACAATTAAAATCTCCTCCGACCACAATTGGGGAGGAAGTGTATCATAGAGCCTCTGGACAAGGTAGTCTTTATTCGCATAGATCACAGCAATCATCCGCAAGATTTATCGTGAAGTAACACCCACCAGCCAAGCCGGTGCAAGGGAGTGAAAGATACAAGATCGCGCACAAAGCCGTGATTCCCGATTTACCTCTAGCATGTAAAAGTCTCAATTTCTACCAACAACTTTGTCTATCTCTTTCCTGCCAATGTCTTCAACTTTTGTTTCTGTGATGCCGATGAAAAGAAGTTGGTGCTCCCCCATTAATATCCTTAAGTAGTTGCTCGTAGCTTTCTTACAGACACCACGACAGTTCCATACCAAGACGAATGTCATTTATGACTCAAAGGGGACGTGTCCCCGCCATCATCAATGTGAAACTTGCTTTTCTGCTGCTTCCTTAAGACATCCTTGATAGAACCAAGGTGACCCAATTCCCTATCGAAGTGGGCTTTGGACACTGTGAACTGGCCATTTTTACTCTTCCTATTCTTAAAAACCTTCAGCCCCTTGGGTTGTTCCTTTGTTGCACTGAAGATAGTAGGAATGAGTGGTTCGTTGCTGCTCATAGGTTCATCCTTTTTCTTTTCCTTGTTAGGTGAAGCCCGCCAGTTTAATTGGTTTTATTGATTTTACCCGTATCGCTAATAGTATTCTCTCGAGTCATCTCCCCCTGTTGTTGGGTTTTGGGGCTGTAGTTTTAGGGACCTATGGCTTTCTCCTAGAGACCAAAGTCCAGGGTCCATAGAAACTATCCAGTTCTTCCTGCTCCAAGCCTTCCAACTACCCATGGCATTGTTGTTTACAAAGATAGCCTGGGGGTTGTCTGCACCCGTTACACCTTTCACAATTGAGCTATTAATAATTTCCTGTTGTTCTGGTCGAGAGTCATTGGCCTGTTGAAAGGGGATATCAACCTCAATTGTTTGGCTGGAGGGAGCTTCTTTTGCATTTCCACTGACATCAATATTGTACTTATCATTTTGATGTCCCAATTTTCCACATCTGCGATGCCTTTATCTTCAACCCGTTGAAAGAATTCCCATTGAACCCTTGAATCCAAATACTGGGAGGGAGTCGTTGCGAAAGATCCACCTTAACACATACACGAGCAAAGTTACGTTGGCCCCATTTGTTGGTTTGGCTGTCCATCCACATATAAAGGAGGTAAATCACATTACACGGTTGTCAGGCTTTCACAAGGTTGAGGAGCTATAATTCCTTGGCATCAAATCGGTCATGAGGAGGCTTACTAAAACTGATCATTTGAAGCTTTTACAATGAGCTCGTACCAAACTCAGTGCATGTGGCACCCGATAGTTATCTTTGGCTAGACGGGCCACCCTTCTCAACACTTCATTGTTTCCCTTAACCATATTTCAGCTTACACAAAAAGAACTCCCCTCAAGTGTGCTGCTAGAAATTGAAAGAATTAGTAGAAATTTCTTATGGCAAGGTACCTTAACTAGAAGAAGCATTCATTATGTAAGTTGGGCCACCATTTTTCAACCACAAAGGGAGGGGGGATTGGGTTTTCACTCCCCCAGCACATGGAAAGGCCCCCTAAGGGCTCGGCTAGGAAGGAGCTTCTTGAATGAGCCAATGACTCTCCTCAACTGATGCCTCCGTGAGCATTATGGAACTGGAACTGAACCGTAAAAATGTGGTGAATCTAAGTGTCTAAGTGTTCATACTTGATGGGGCTCAAAGCCTTAATAGCATCCTTAAGTGGAGGATTGTTAATGGGGAGAGTGTGAATGTGTTGGGGCAAATCTGGGTGGATAATCTCCCCTTCTTTATACAGTCAATCATAACATATTTTGAAGCACTACAAGGCATGAAAGTGGCTGATCTCTTGCTGCCAGATGGAAGGTGGAATGCTGAACGGTTGGAGACTCTCTTTGGATAACAAATTGTCCAAAAAATTCTACAGGTTCCCATTCTTGATGGCAGCAAGGTGATCAATTAAGACTCCTTAAACTCACATTTGGGATATCAATAATGCTCCAAGCATACAACTCTCTTCCCCAACGACCACCAACACAAATGGTCGCAGATTTTCAACTGCACTCCATGCTAAAAGATGTTTTGGAGACTTTTGAAAGGTGCACTCTACATACACTTGGCATGTGTTAAAGGACTAGAATGCTCAAAACTTTTTTAGAGAGGAGAGGTTAGAAATAAGGAAAGCACTTCATTATGCAAAGGAACTTTACAATACAAGATTGCTTGGAAACTTTGGATAGTTTTTTTCTTATTGCTTCTTCCTTATTGCTTGGTTACAAATGTGGGGTGAGGACCTCTATTTATAGTCCTCCCCATGGCCCTAGGGACAATCTAGAAAGAAAATTCTAGAATACAATATAATATACATGGTTCTAGATCATTCCACACCATTCTTAGCATATACAAGGGTTCTAGAGTATTCCATACTATTATAGAGTTCTCTTGAAGCATTCCTCCTCCAAAGCCTTCTGGAATATGGTGGAACCTTCTGGATTCCTCAAGGTTGTTTTCTCATCATTCTATAATTCTTTAGAAACTTTTCTCTTTGTGTATGGATAAGAGAGCATAGCTGACCTCCCTTAATATAGCTCCGTGACACCACGCTCTGGATACTTTAGCATGGGATAACATCATAGGATTTCAGTCCTATTGTGTTGGCCTTTGGGATCAAAGTAATGATTAAGAGGGATGGTCGGGGGCATTCGTATTACATAGTTAGATGTGGAATTCTTAGATTTATAAAAGATGAACCACTACGAAAGCATTTATTAAGGATGTTTTCATTAATCAAGAATGAAAGTTGGGTGTCCGAAGACGATCATATACCATCCTAGTCTCAATCATAAATAATGCTGACCAGGGATTGGCGGATGTTCCTTTTAGGACTCCGCTGGCACCTTGTGAGAAATCAAGGTTTTTGGGTTCCTTGGAAATATGCATTTGCATTGATAAAAGAAGATATTACAAGAAGCAAAAAACTAAAAATAAAAGGTAGCTACAAGTAGCTTGCTTCCTAACTTTCTCCAACACAATAGAAAATTATGGAGGAATAGTGTGACTATCTAAGCTATGCCAAGTAAAATCAAATGATGTAGTTATATCTGCACAAAAGTCAGCAACTCTATTGTTGCTTCTCGCGGTGTGAGCAAAAAGAACTTGGTGGAAGTTCTTCAAAAAGTTGATATCAGGTCCCTCAAGCGGTCTAGTCTTCCAAACCTCTTTGTTCATGCTTAGTTGTAGATGATGCACAACACTAAGGTTATCGCCTTCAATGATGATCCCCTTGTACTCGAACATCCAATGCTCTATTATGTTTTTGATGAAAAGCATAGCCTCAAATTCCACAAAGGTGCTGTCCCAATGTTGGAATTTATGTCTCATGGCTTTGATGAAAATGCCACTATCATCTTTGATGATGATACCAAGCCCAAAAATTTCGAAAGAGAGTAAGGATCCATCAACATTAGCCTTAAACCAACCTGGAGAGGGGCGGGGGGCGACAATTCCAGAAGAGAGTAAGGATCCATCAACATTTTCTAATTTCTAACTTAGTATGCCCAAAGTAAAATTCAATGGAAAAAGAAGTTAAATGCATATTGACTTTGTAGCATGTTTGGTTGTTTTTTATTATGATTAATAAAAATACTAGCATAAAATATAAATAATTTGTTCATATGTTATATAAAAGTATATATTTTTTATCTTATTGTGCCTCTTCTGAGAATAGTTTCTGGATCCTCCCCTGCATATGTAGATTTTCCTCTTTCATGCTGCAGATTTTTCATTTGGGTGATATAATTTGTTGATTTTAGTTTCATGGTTCGCTATTTTTAGTGTTTATTGTAAAATATGTAGAAAATAACAAGTGAGAATGATTGTTCCATGATTTGAGATGGTTATAGAGCAATTATTTGCTATGGAAGTGCAACATTTGCTTATATTTTGATGTTCCAAGCATTGAATCCAAGAAAATATATAAAAAAAAAAGATGAGATGATAGCTTTCATTTTTATGCAATCAAGTTAAGGGGTGTGCTGAAATTATTATCATGCTATTAGTTTTCCTATTTAGTAAAAAAAAGAAAGAAAGAAAAGAGGGTTTCAAATTTTTTTTACATAAAATGGGAGTTGCCATTTCAACTAGTTGATAACATCTAGGATTTAAAGTGATTCTTTTTATGGCTTGTTTACATCAAAAATTTTGTTGTCCTCCTATCAATGGAGGTTTTATTATTGAGGTAGAATAAGACATAAGAATAATAAGCTTTTAAGTTTCTTTAAATGGGATTGAAAGTTTTCATATTTTCAGATTCATGTTATTGGAATCATATTAATGGGATTGATTCCTATTTTAATCCTTATATTTCTATCTCCTACTCCTTAATCCTTTCTCATTCTAATTAGATTTTCAAGTTTATGTGTAATTTTCAATAGCCATATGAGTTAGTCATTTGCATAGTCTCCTCTCTCTATCATTTGACACTCTACCACCTTTCTTTTAATTGAATCTAAAAATTTAGATTTATATATATGTTATTTCCTTGGATTAAAAAAAGGAAGGGAAAATAGATGGTTGGGGAGTTATTCATGATGCTCATCTTGCTTTGCTTTTATGATTTGAGTGAGGATTAGCTTTTAGATTTTCTGAATTTGTTAAAATCAAATGCAAGTGCCACTACATATTAATTTTCTAAAATTATTCATTTAATCTTATGAGGATTATCTTACTTTGCTTCCTTTGGTTGTTTTGCTATCATGGAGATAAGGATTTGAGCAAAGTTTATTTTTAGATTTTATGATGTTTCTAATTCAATGCTTAATTAAAATCACAAATATCATATGTCTTGCTCAAGTACATGTACATGTATGCTTATGTGTAAATACAAGCTTGTAAATTGTTTATTATAACTACCCATTCACATTGTTCCAATGCGGTGGAAAAATTTGTTATAAGTACTCATTCACATTGTTCCAATGCGGTAGAAAAATTTGTTATAAGTACCTGTTCACGTTGTTCCAACGTGAAAGAAAAATTATTTGTGATAAGCACATGTTCACATTATTCCAATGCGGTGGAGAAATGAGATACCCTATGAATTGTATCGCTCAAACCTTACTTTGTTATCAAATAATCATGATATTATGCTACTTTTTCTTTTGCCTGAATTAGAGAATAAAGTTAAAATGAAAATCAACAAGGTTGATTGTTCTTTTGTAATATGTAGTCATGCTTAACTTGATTTCTACTTGGATCTTGATGTTGTATAACAATTACTTATTTGAAAATAGATTTTTACTTATTTTGTGATAATCCCATCCTTTATATGCTATATGAGTGGGTTAGAAGTGAAAATGAGGGATCATGTGTTACATAACTTAAACCTTGCCTTATTATCAAACATATACTCATGTTATGTTGTTTTCCCTTTGTCTAAGTTATGGAATGAGATTAAGATAAAAATAAGCAAGTTGGTTTATTCACTTGCATCACTTATCCATGCTTAACTTAATCACTACTTAAACTTTGATGTCATATGGATGATTACTTAATTAAGTTCAGAATTTCAGATTTATGTATTATTATTTTAGTATGGATGCTTGACCATCTTCCATTTGCCTATCTTATGACAATCTTTTATATGTTATGTGAATGGGTTGGAGATGAAAATGAGGCAACCTATGGTTGCATGGTTTAAACCTTGCTTTGTTATCAAATATCTATTCATGTTATGTTACTTTGTCTTTGTCAAAGCTATGGGATAAGGTTAAAATGGAAATCAGCAAAGTGGTTTGTTCATTTACATCACCTAACCATGTTTAGCTTGATTCTTACTTGAATTTTGATGTTATGCAAGCAATCACTTGATTTGATCTAGATTTTCAAATCTATGTGCCGTTAGATTGGATATAAGTGTTTAACCTACAGATGAATATGTTCCATTAAGTTTATGAAAAAAAAATAGATATTTAATCAAACTTTGATTTTGATAATCATGGCATCAAATTAATTTCAGCAAATAACATTGAGTTTAACGTTGATCTTGAGCACTCATTTCTATGTGAACTTCTTGTTTCTTTTGCTTTATGATTTCATTGGTTAAATTACTTTCTTAACTTACCCTTATTGTGATATGAATGGAAGTTAAATATTGGGTCCAAGATGATTCATTAGCTTAAGAAATGTATTGAAATTGAAAAGATTACATTACCTAAGTCTTATCATGGGATATTCATTATCTTTTTTTTTTATATTATCATAAGACATTATTGAAATGAAATTTTAGATTCTATAGTACACAAACATTACTACACTCTAATGTTTGATATGATACTAAATTTTCCACTTCAATTATTCAATCTAAGAGAAAGTTAAAAAAAAAAGAGGAGAAAGAAAGAAAAATGCTTTATGAATAAACCTCTCTACTCTTCTTTACCTCTTTCATATCTTTGAGTAAGATGAAATATAAGCATTGTCTATTGTTTCATTTTTGTTCATGGAGCTTGAAATGTAAAAAAAATAAAAATAAAAATAAAAAATTGAATTTTTGTTTTACCCTATTTGACCATGACTTGTTCTTATTGGCCTTACTCCAATGCTTTCTTAAGCTAGTATGAGTTGAAAACCTTTTTCAAAGTTGTAAGATCCTTACCTTTGTAAAGTATAAGATTATTTTTTTTTTTGCCATGAGAAATTGAAAATTTATTCTTCATTCTATTATGAATGTTCAAAACATCAAGCATAGATCATAAAAAAGAAAGAAAGAAAGGTGAACCAAATTTTTGTATTCCTCCAATTATTTGGAATTAGAGATTTACTTGTGAATGATTATCCAATCATATTATTTGATAATTTTCAAGAAGGGTGTTGTCATGTGCTATGAAAATTTTTCATGTGATATTTCTATTCAATCAATTTATACCTAAAGCCATGATTATTATAATTAATATGACACTGAAAATTCCATTAGTTGAAGCACGAATCTTGATGTCGAAAGCAATCAGATTCTAAGTCGAGACTAACCGAGATCAAGCGCTTAAAATATAATTAAAAACTTTAAGATATCAGCCAGATTCCTAAATGACTCCTAAATATATAGTGTTTATAGTCAAATCGAGCATCTTGATGAGTCGGATCTAACAAGCCCAAGATCTCTTAATTCTGACTTCATTTGAGTATTCAAATACTTAAAATACATCAAATGATCAAATGAATTATTTTGAGCTATCCGATGGAGTGGTTTGGATTTTACATGTATTTGTGGGATTCAAAAATTCGCCACCAACCTTTTTTTAAATGAAAAGAGTGTTTTAAGTATCGATGAAAATTTTAGAAGGTAGATGAATAGTAGATAAGACACTACCCAGAGATTTTGTCCTCATTTTGTGAGGACTTTTTAGAAATGGTTCCAAGTTTCCTATAGGCGCAAGCCCCTATAGTTAATTACCCCTCCCAATACTGAGAGAGAACTTTCGATTAAGGCTAGTCAATGAATCGTTAAATAACGAGTATATAATAGCAGTGAGTGGAGTTCAGAATTTATGAAATTTATTATTTTAATTTAAAACTTTTGGTTGGGGGAATGATGATATGCCCAATCTAGATACCATGGTTCCATCATCCCGGACCGTCGCGGTCCCTAGTCCGCTTAGTTAGAGGAGGTAGTCAACCCAACCTGACCGAATGATCCTTGTCAGCAACATATGAGTTACGTTGTCCAGGGTGTTCTTGTAGACTTGGGATGGAGTTTGTCTAAGGAGACAAATATAAGTCAACCTTAGCTAACAGAGAATTTTTTTTCCCAACCAAATACATCCTATATTTCATAGCTCAAAGAGCAAAATCATTGGGGAACATACGGGTTGCAGCCGTGACCATAATTTAATAGTGTCATATCACGGAGAACCACCCGGTCAGAGGGCTCTGGTCGTAACCATTATTTACGTGGTACCATTTTGCAGCAAAACTACATGGACAGAGGACACGGATCACGTCCTTACGAACTTAAGATTATTTGAATGTAAAAATAGTTATGCATTTGATTTGACATTGGCTCTTTGTGAACAAAAGTTTTCTTAATTTGTCACCCCCAGACAAACATTTGTAGAGGGGTATATTGATTTTAAGTTTAAATTTAAATAATTAATTTCATTTTATTTATATTTTTATTATTTATATTTTGATCATTTTATGATTGATTTAGATTTGAGCATATAATGATTCATTATTAGAACTTTAATAATAATTACATTTCTTGATCATATGGCTATTATTAGTAGATAGACCTTGTCAACTCTACATGTTTCTCTATAGAGGATCAGGTATAAATTCATTGCTCCCATACTTATAATCCTCTAAACCTTGTCAACTCTAGCTTGAGCATAGAGGATCATGTTTGGGACATTTCTCTTGGGAGTTTGAACTTGAGAAGTATCAATAGATTTATCATTTATCATTTTATGACTGAATTAGCTTCTCAGATTTTATTAAATTAAATTTTTTATAATATTATAATAGATTTTTAGGTTTTGTTAACCCAGACTCGGTCCTAAGACCAAACTGGGATGTGTAGTATTTGTTCTTTCGTTTTGCACATAACTTGCATATCTTTTTTTTAGATGCTAGATTTAATGAATACTTCAACATACATATAAGTATCTATTCTTTTAAAATATTGCATAGATGCATGAAGTAAGTAATTATGTTCAGATGACATATGTTTTGATTAAAGCAGTTTTGATATGAATTTTGTTAACCTAGACCCGGTCCTAAGACCAAACTGGGATTCAACTCGCACAACATCCTCAAACACTAAGTTCAAAATTCGTATGCAATTAGTTTCAAGTGTATGTGGACTTTACCAAGAAAAAAAATTGATTCATGCCTTCTCAAAATTAATGATTGATTATATTAAAGAAATGATTGAATATAAGAATATAGATTTACGGGTGTTGGGCATGTACATAAAGGAGTTGAAAATAAACTTATTATAGTATTATATGAATTGATAAAATTTGCATTAAAATATTAGAAATGATAAATGGTATGCTTAGGATAACATGGTTAGACGTAGTTCAAAGTGATTTGTGAAGAGTAAGCTTGACATCTTTAGCTACACTTAGCAAGAATGAATAAAAAATGATAATTTATAAAGTCAACCCTTAATAGTTAGGATAAAATTAATGATGATAATGATAATGATGATACAAACTTTACGCAAAAGATTAGGCAAGCATTTTATTTTGTTTATGAGAAGTTATAGGTTCAAATCATACTTCCAATAATATTTTTAGTTTATTTTTTGAGTTATTCTGTATGGATCATCAGGGGTTTTGGTGAGGCTTTAAGTTTCATGTGGGCTTATGGGCAAGCGTTGAGCCTATATGGTTGGGTCATTTATGCTTATAACCATTATGATTATCCTATTAGGGCATTTAAATTTTGTGTTTGAGTGTCAATGGGTCAGACACCCCACTTGATAGCCTTAGTGGGTTGAAATTTAATATCAAAGGAAAAAAAAAGGTATAAATAAAGCATATAAAAAGAATATAAATGTGAAGGAAAAGAGACAAACCAAATTTAGGACAATTGTGCAAAAAAGCTTGCATGAACTAAAATAAACACTTTTTAGCACTCAATGAAAATATTGAGAAATTTTTTTTTAAAGCTAATAGGTGGGATAAATCTAATGATGATGATGATGAGCATATTGAGCATGATTCATGTACTTGCATTTCAAGTCACTTGTAATGATTTTGCATGTAGGCATCTTGTAATTGATTTAGGAGATAGCTAGGGCCTGGGAATTTTAGTTACAGTATAACTTAAAAAATAGTTTATAACTTATTATGGTCTCACGATGTACTAATTAATAACTTAATTCCTCTATACAAATTCAATTCATGTTAGTATTTCAAATTCCTAAGCTTTATGGTCCCACGATCGATGGCGAGTACTGCTATTGTGGCCATCATTCTTTGAGTCGCTAAGACAAGGGGAAGGCAAAAGTGCCTGAAGTTGGCCCTTGTAAGAAGAGTACTCATGACAAGTGAGTAAAGACTCTTAAGACTCATGGATAATCAAGGCAGTGCTTCTAGTACCACCGCATTCAACATGGGGGATCTTGTGTATTCTCCATTCATTGGAGATGGTTTGGTTGAGGTGACCACAGAGGTGGTCATGCAGGATGGGTGCTCATGCAATAAATTAGCATTTGACCTTCGAGCTTTGTGAGGAATATGCCAAGGTCCTCAAGGAGTTGGGGCAAACAATGAAGAAATGTGACACCATGCAATCCTCACTTTATGAAGAGTTTGGTCTTCACAAGGTGGCTGATAGTGCACTACAGGAATAAGTTGGCTGCCAAACTCTGTAGTAGTGAGGTAAAGAAAATTAAGTTGGTTATTGAACTCGCTAGTACCAAGAAGGAAACATGTATACTTGTTGTAGAGTTGCCTCATCATGAGAGAGAGTTCTATTAAAGGCAAGCAATTTTCAAGGAGAAAAATCGTTGTGGGCCAACAACCTACAGATCGACGAGTACAAGATGCTTCTTATGCCCAAGTTCGAGGCATGTATCGAATATGATATAAAAAAGCTGATCAAACATGGTTAGCTAGGCAACTGATTCTTGGACTTTGACAACATCTTTACTTTGTCGGACTCAGAGGGTAGCGATGAGTGCTTCAAGCTAGTTGAACCTCCTTTTTTGCATCTTTATGCGATGTGTATGAGAGTTAATGCAATGCACCTTTTCTTCAATTTTGGATAATTTTTTGTACTTGCTACATATAATTTTTAATTTCATAGTAATGAAACATTTTTTTTTGTTGACCCATTATTATTCTATCTTGATCATATATATATATATATATATATATATATATATATATATATATATATATATATATATATATATATATATATATATATATATATATATATATATATATTTATATATATTTATATTTATATATACTCATTCGTCATTCAATGTTGATGAATGCCTTGTGTAAATGTAGTCAGAGCTTTGCTAGATTATGAGGTTTTTATTATAGCTCGATGGTTATAATCATACTCGTAGATGTGTAGGTTGTACCTTGTTTCTCCCTAGACTCATTATCTTCACATGGGTACTTGCTAGGATTGGTGAGTCACCTTATGTTAGATACTTAGGTTTTCATGGGGAAACTCACCTAGACTCACCAATAGGAGGGACTCATGTACTACTCGTTGTAGAGCTCATCGCAGAGGAGGGAGTTAGCTCACTATGGCTATAATTGTTGCTTTGGGTGCGCCTCTCACTAGACTCATGGGTCTTCACTAGTGCACTCACCTAGACATACATATCAATTAGGAGGGACACACTACTCAATGTGGAGCTTATCGCAAAGTGGAGAGTTAGCTCACTAGGGCTTTGATATTTTCCCCTTCGCTAGACTTATGGGTCTTTGAAAGCCTCTCTTTTCTTTCAAGTAGAGTACTCTACATGTTTTGAGTTTGCCATCAATTTGTTTCTCGATGACTCAAACATACTTAACAATTTAGAGCGGGTTAACTTATAAGTAAGAGTAATTATGCTAAGCTCGGATTTTACATCTCTTGAGGCTTTCACTCACCTATACGCCTTTTATTTGGGATTTTTTACTCTCTTGTAGTGCATAATCTCATCACTTTTCAACACTATAAGGCTAAAATGTGGTCGATTTTTTATTTTTATAATTTAACTCAACCTACACCTAAAATTGGCCAGCCTTAAAATGTAGGAGGTTTCTTATTATTCATTCACATATGGTGCATGAGTTTCTCGTGTATGACTAAGCATAAGCGAGTTCAAGTTTTTAATAAGGCGAACATGATGAAGTTTCATTTTCAAATAAGGCGGACATGATGAAGATTGCCAAGCTCACAGGGCGAGTTCCCCAAGTATTTGGTTAGTTATTTTTCATTGATCAACAACAACAAAAAGCTTTTATCCCACTAAGTGGGGTCGGCTACATGAATCCTTCGTCTCCATTGATATTGCAAATATATTTTACAGGTTTAAAATTAAAAGCATAACAATTCTCTTTTACAAAGTAAAAATATAAGAATTGAGACTTTCGTCGGGGTAAAACTTTTTTATATCAAAAGAATTCCAAGCCTTTGGTGCATTCTTCTTAGAATAAGTTTTCAATTAGTATATGTCAAGTTCAACTTGCTTCTTGATAATGTATGGACCATCCCACATTGACTTAATTTGTCGAGTGTGTTATGGTGAGCAGCGACATCCATTTTCTTTAGTACTAAGCCATTGGATTGAAAGTTCTTCTTGATGTTATTGTTGTAATATTTTTTTATTATTATTCTTTTTATCTTTTCTTGGCTTAAAGATGCTCATGTTTTGAGTTCTTCTAACAAGTCGAGTAGGAACTCCATCCATTCATCATTCTGCTTCTCCCCCTTGGTGGGAAGTTGATCATACTCGATGGTTGGCATGACTCGCTGATAGTGTTTTTTGTACTTGATATGTAATATGACTTTTGGTTTATGGGACAATATGAAGGGTGTTTGACTTGTCGTCGAGGAAGGGATTGTCTGAGGTCCCATACTATTGTCAACCGACTCGACGGCGACGGCGGGCGATGACCGCGAAAGACCCTTGAGCGGCGCACGCTAGGCCAGGAGAGGCGCAGCATGTCCGCCGTGAGGCCGGACTCGGCAACACCCGTGGAGGCCATGGAATCTTGACATGCCATGCAGCGTCGCTGCCGAGTGAGACAATAAGGATGCTAAGCTCGCACGCTCGCTGCCCACGGACGCGTTCGTGCGCACTTAGGCACTTGCCCCACGCCCCTCCACATACTGGCCGACGCCGTTTTCCGACGAAGCACCGCCACATGTCCGCGATTGCTCGCCGGGACCGCCGATCCTTGTCTGGGCGCGGTAGCCGCCGATGTCGCACGTCGTTCACATCACCGCATTGCTGAAGATTCTCGTCAGGTCGTGGTCGCCGCTTCCTCAATTTGTCGCCCTTCACGAACATCGGCGCCGCAAAATTTTGCGTCACCGCCAGTCAATTTTTTTGTGCGGCGCTAAATATTTTGAATATCTCTTGGGTCATCTTTCTCGGGCGCGTTAGCGCCCGCATTTATTAGCTCGCATGTGCTGGATTTCTACCCGGACATTATTTTTCTTGTGTGGCATATCGAAAGCTCGTATGGGTGCACGACCAGTGTCGGACAAGTGACAATGCACGGTTCAAGAATATATACACGGGTGTGAGAGCATGTCATGACATCGCGGCGGTAATACCACGCCCGTCCGGCATGCGGCATGCCTCCGGAGGGTCGGGCGGTAGTTCGAATCCCCAAAACTTACTTTTTTCTCGGACACACATTTTTGCCGGCGGGTGCCTGCGCACGTGTGTCGGCCGCACCCCGTGTGATTTTTTAGGGTCGAATGCGCTACCACTAGCATGGTGGTGAAAATAAGCGTGGGCACTAGCATGTCCTCGACCGGCGCTAGCGCATGTCAGGACATGCTCATAATGCGGCCATTAGCATGCCCGTCTCTGCACATGCTGTGCCTCTGCATAAAGGCGGAGCGGCTATCAAGCCGGGTCACTCCCTAATAGAAGGGCCGCCCAAAATGCAATTTTTGGCCCCCGGTAGTTCCAGAATCACCAAAAAGCTTACTTTTTCATGGGTACGCATTCGTACCGGTAGGGTGCCCGCGCATGTGTGCCGGCCGCACCCCGTACAAATTTCTTGAGTCTCCCAAACCCCACCATTCCCCGATGGGGTAGGCAGTTAGGGGGGACGATTCTACTACGACATAGGGCAGGATCTCAGTGGATCGTGGTAGCAAAGGTCACTCTGCCACGTACAATGTCCAATCACGAATTTAAGTCATCTACAAAGGATTCCGCCCGTCGTCCTTTCGGCGCATTTGAGCGTCCGTCTTGGCGTGAATGTCGCCCGTCCCCGCGAAGCCCTACTGCGGTGGGGACGGATGATGGGCTCAGGCGCCGCATTTTTAGCCCAGATTCTAACTTAGAGGCGTTCAGTCATAATCCTGCACACGGTAGCTTCGCGTCACTAGCTTTTCAACCAAGCGCGATGACCAATTATTTGAATCAACGGTTTCTCTCGTACTAGGTTGAATTACTATCGCGACGATCATCGTAGGGTAAAACTAACTTATCTCACGGTTTAAACCCGACTCCGTTCCTATTGGTGGGTGAACAATCCAACACTTGGTGAATTTTGCTTCACAATGATAGGAAGAGCCGACATCGAAGGATCAAAAAGCAATGTCGCTATGAACGCTTGGCTACCACAAGCTAGTTAGGGTTGCATTTAGCCTTGGACGGAATTTATCGCCCGATTATGGCTGCATTCCCAAACAACCCGACTCGTCGACAGCGCCTCGTGTTGCGGCGGCGGGCGAGCAGGGCTCTCACCCCGGCCCCTTTCCAGGGGGACTTGGGCTCAGTCTGTCGCTGAGGATGCTTCTCCAGACTACAATTCAAGCCACCGCGGCTGATTCTTGGCGGGCATGGCACACGGTTCATTTGTTACTAGGGGAATCCTTGTAAGTTTCTTCTCCTCCTCTTATTGATATGCTTAAACTCGGTGAGTGGCCTCGCCCATCCTGGGGTCACATTCCAAGCCGTCGCATGCAGATCGGCGCATGGGTCGGGATCGCCTCGGGGGAACAGTCGTTCTCTCAGGCTCCGCACGAGACAACGCAGCTGTGCTCACAGCTTTCACCCACCCCTCGATGCCCGCAGCCAGTGAAACAATGACCAGCTCTTCAGCCCGCCATGCCGAAGGGCAAGACGGGCCACCCTGCGTGTCCGTGCCTCGGCCGACACCCACCCATCGAGGGGATGGAGTTGGCATGGAGCAACGTGATGCTTGACGCCCAGGCAGACGTGCCCTCAGCCGACTGGCCTCGGGCGCAACTTGCGTTCAAAGACTCGATGGTTCGCGGGATTCTGCAATTCGCACCACGTATCGCATTTCGCTGCGCTCTTCATCGATGCGAGAGCCGAGATATCCATTGCCGAGAGTCGTGTCCATCCGCATGGGCGTGTGGCGCTCCGCCGAGCGATCGGGGCCGTGCCTTCGATTTTCCCTTAGCGCAAAGCTGTGCCGGTTTGTGTTTCATCCGTCGCCGGTCGTGCCCCAGCGCCCTCGGGGAGGATGAGGCAACGGCGGAACGAGGTAACGATCGGAGATCGTCCGTGCAACGTCGCCGCTCGCTTCACGAGTTCTCCGAATCGCTCGATGTGTTTCGGCCTTGACAATGATCCTTCCGCAGGTTCACCTACGGAAACCTTGTTACGACTTCTCCTTCCTCTAAATGATAAGGTTCAATGGATTTCTCATCGATTCGCAGGCAGCAGACCCCCCGCGTCGCAACGATTCGAACACTTCACCGGACCATTCAATCGGTAGGAGCGACGGGCGGTGTGTACAAAGGGGAGGGACGTAGTCAACGCGAGCTGATGACTCACGCTTACTTGGAATTCCTCGTTGAAGACCAACAATTGCAATGATCTATCCCCATCACGATGAAATTTTAAAAAGATTACCCGATCCTGTCAGCAAAAGCTATATACTCGTTGAATACATCAGTGTAGCGCGCATGCGGCCCAAAACATCTAAGGACATCACAGACTTGTTATTGCCTCAAACTTCCGTGGCTCCATAGTCCCTAAAGTTAGTGTGAGGTTGAACTCCGCATAGCTAGTTAGCAGGCTGAGGTCTCATTCGTTAATGGAATTAACTAGACAAATCGCTCCACCAACTAAGAACGGCTATGCACCACCACCCATAGAATCAAGAAAGAGCTCTCAAGAAAGGCTCTTTCATTTCTCTTCTTTCCTTCTCTCTCTTGGTTTTTTAGTGAGAGAAGCTCTGGGGATGCGGGGGGGGAAGGTGGCCGGCGAAGTGGTGGAGCTTTGGAGGTGAAGGCTGCTAGCTTGAAGGGTGGAGGAGTTTCTGCATGTGGTAGTTTGGGCAACAAGGGCAATCGGCCAAGTAGCTCCAAAGGTAAGCAAGGTGGCCATGGCTCCATGGAGGATGAAGGGGAAGATGGTGGACAGCAAGAGGGGGGCAACAACAGGTCATCCACTTAGGCAGGGAGTGATCAAGCAGCTCTCGGCAATGCTACAGTGCAAATGGAGCTCGACTCCAATGGAACAGTACCATTATGATCACCTTCATTGGATCGGGTTGCTGCTAACAGTGGAGCATTGTCCATGGAACTGGACAATGCTGAAATCGGAGCCAAACCTAAGGGTAGTGCAGCTATGACCATTATGACCCATTCGCGAGAATCAAGCTGGAGGCCATCTGAGGCGGCGAGCCGAGAACCAATGGAACGATATAGGGAATGCAGGAAGCTCTGCACTAAGCCGGCTACCCTTCCACAAGCCGGAGGAGGGCACAGCCGATGTATCAGATGGTCGGCGTATATCCTTCGGAGTGAAGCGAGCGACCCCGACTTGGCAGGATCGTCGGATACAGCTGGAAATGGAAAATCTATTTCAATTCCTGGCTCAATTGAGAGGATTGTGGCAGTAACATGTAGGTCATACGATCCTCCCTCTGGTGATCGCGGGTTTGGGGCCTTCATCCCTCGGATTTCACGGGCGGGCAGCCCTTCTTGCTTGATTCTCGATTTTCCTTTGCACAATGCCTCTGCTGCTATGAATGGATGTATTCAGGATGCCAATAATGCCCGCCTTCCAATCCACCTTGAAGGGGCTGAAATTGACTCCCGTGACACTGATTGCCTTGATCCAAGGAGATGCACACAAGCTGTTTGTCAGAATGCCACAATGAGGGCTGAATTGAACAATGGAAGTCAATCTTTCCAAGCTAACTCCAACAGACAAGAGGTTTTTAGAACACCTAATTCCCATACTCAAGAAGCAGCAGCAAGGCTTGATAACAAGGATACATCACTTCGGGTTTCACACAAGGCTTGTTGCCAGCCGACCAGTTGTCCTGAGGAGATGCAAGGGATGTTCAAGCAAACCGATTCACATATCATGGATTCAGCTCCTATGCAATACAACTCGAGGAAACCAAGCACAACTCCAACCAATGTTTGGAAGAACCGACAGTCGTCCCTCTTGCCAAAGTGAATTTTGAAGACATTAGCGACAGGGATGGAGTTGCAGTCAATCTCGATGCTAGCTCTATGCAGGAAAATATTCAAAAATTGGAAGCCGCTCTTGTCGGGAAACTCCTTGGCAAAAAACTCCCTTACTACTTCCTAAACAACGATTTGAAACGAAAATGGAGTCAATGGGGGGAATTCGACTTGGTGCTTGTTGCCCCTGATTTTTTTTTATGTATTTTCAAATTTGTTGAAGCCCATGATGCTGTTCTTCGTAATGGACCATGGTTTCTTACCGGCAATGTCATTGCTATGGAATGCACATATTGATTGAAAATCAATGTCAATCAATTTTTGAGTGTGTGGTATTATTTGACGATCAATTGGGATCATTGATTAGCTATTGAACCAAGTTATTTGGTGACGATTGATTAAGAAGGTCAATGCCAAAACAATCTTAAATAAAATTGAAGTTTTAGAGATTGAAATTGTTGTCAGATCTAAATAGGCTCATGACTTAAATTATTTATGATAGTAATCTGCATCATATTTTATTATAATAATACCTCATTATTAAGGATATTTATATTATATTATATTTTATTATTCTCTTTTTTTCCCTATGTTTATGTACATATATGCTTGTATTAGCAAGGCAATTCAATGAAATCCTTCACAATTCTCTCCCTTCTAATATGATATTTGAGCTATGGCCTAGTATTCTCATAATCTTTGTTAAACACTTTGTGGATGCCATATTCCTCAAACCTTTAATCTTTATTTACCTGCTTTTACGCTTATAATTGTCATCCTTTTTGTGCTCTATCAGCTAATCTCTATGTGAGATTCACATCTCCATTGTTAATCGTAGGGGCACTTGGCCTAGATCCTACACCACTAAGATCTGCCTATATTCTCTAGCGACAACTTGCCATGTCTCTTGTCCTCACTATGCCATTCTCTCGGTTGATGATCTCTATTAATGCTCTTCGATGACTCTTTGCACTGATTCTTCTACTACTTTATTCTATTGATACTTGTGTTTAATAATTTTATCTATGTTTCTTTGATATCGATAATCCGATATCATTGCCATTTCATTGTTATGTTTTTTTATAAAAAATAAACTTTTAAAAGTACTTTTTTAGGTATTCGAGATTTTATTAGTATATTCATCATTTCATAAAATTTTAGTATATTGTGACTTATATTAAGTACAAAACAAAACATTTTTGTTGGTATGTATGTGTGTGTGTATATCATTTAATAAACATGACGGCTCATATATTGTAACTTAAATTAAACATATAAAAAGTGAAGTGTTTAGTTGGAGTTTATAGTTTTGTTGTTATATATATCATTCCTTAAATCACTCTTATATTGTGACTTAAATTATGCACATAAAAAAGTGAAGTGCATCACTAGTCATTTTGTAGAAAAATATAAAAAAATTCTCCTAATCTTTATTAAACACCTCGTTGATGACATATTCCTCAATCTTTTGATTTTTGGTTAATCCTTGTATGAGATACACATCTTTATTGTTGATTGTAGAGGCCTTCTCCTTGTTTTTCTTGCAGATCATATACTACTAGAACATACCCTCTTATCTCTAGCGACAACTCGCCCATGTCTCTTATATTCACTATGTCATTTCTTTCTGTTGATGATTCTATTAGTTAGTTGTCTTCGACGATGTGCTTCACTAATACTTCTACTGGCTTCTTCTATTGATACTTGTGTTTATGAATATTGTCTATGCTTCCCTGATATCAATATCATTGTCAATTCATTGTTAGATTATTTAAAGAAAAATAAAATTTTTGAAGCACTTTTCTAGGCTAGAAAAGTTTTATTTTTATATTATCGTTTCATAAAATTTTCTTATATATATATTGTGTTTAAAATTAAATACATAAATAAAAAAGTAAAGTGCCTAACTAGATTTTTAAGGTTTTTTTTGTGTGTGTATATATATATATATATGTCATTATAGAAATCACTATTACATTGTGACTTTAATTATGCATATAAATATGTATTTCATTTCGTTTCTTAAATTATTTATATGTTGGTACTTAAATTAAGAAAAAAAATTGTAGTACTTTGTTAGATTTTTTTTATAGAAACATAAATTTTTTAACTTCTTATTTATATACTTAAGAGATTTTATTGGTGTATTCATCATTTCATTTCGTGGTCTTTAGTACATTATGAATTAAATTAAATACATATTAATAATTTACATGCTTTGTTAGGTGCTTAAAATTTTGTTGATAAATTTAATTTTTGTTTAAATAGTTCATACATTGTAATTTAAATGAAGTACATGAAAAGTGAAGTATTTAGTTATGATTTTATTAATATATATATATATATATATACTTAAAATATCTCTTAAAAAGTGAATTATTTTGGTAGGCATTTTATAAAAAAATAAAATTCTTGAAGTAACTTTTTTAGATATTTGAAATTTTATTGGTATAATCACGACTCCATAATTTTTTCTCATGTCATGGCTTAAACTAAATAACTAATTACTTAGTTTTGTTAGTATATATATTATTTCGAAAAAAAAACTCAGACAGTGCGACTTAAATTACACATAAAAATTGAAGTAAAAGGTTTTATATGTATATAATTTTTTAAATAGCTCATACATTGTTGCTTGAATTGAATTAAGTACATAAAATTAAAGCGCCAAAGTATTTTATAGAGAACTTATAAGCATGCGGGTTATTGGTGTATTGACAATTTTAGAAAATTCTAATACATTGTGACTTAAATTGAATTCATAATAAAAAATGAAGGGGCTGTTTGTGATCATTTTTTATTTTTTGTTTTTTTATTTTTGTTTCCATTTTTTTTGTTTTTTTTAATTTTTGTTTTATGTGAAAATAAAAATATATTTGATATTTTTATGAATTTTTAGTTTTTAAAGAAAATAAAAAATATTTAATTGTTATTTTTTAAAATTTTTAATGAAAAAAATAAAATAATAAAATTAATTATTACACTATAAGAGATTATTTGGGACAACTTTATATATATATATATATTTATTTAATTTAAAAATAAAACAAAAATATATTTGATATTTTTTGATTTTAACATAAAGCAAAAAAATATTTGATGATACAAATGGCGATGATGGATATTGATTTATATATTTATTCTATTGCTTAAATAGAATCAAATGTAATGACGATAATTATTGAAAGTGATGCACAGAAATTAGATTTGAATAATCATCGAAATAATACGAATAATATTTGTTCATAAAGAGAATCACTTGAAAAATTCAAAATATAAAAATCTATCAAACAAACTATAAATACAATATCACGCGATTTGAGTCAATATTATTTTGATTATCGCTAATGTTGGTAAAAAAAATATATGCTTATAAGACAGTACATCGATGCACTTTAAATGTTGAAAATATAAAAGAAAGACATATTTATAGGAATTGATGCATAAACATGAAATGTAAAATAATTAAATATATATTTAAATTCTATGAGAAATATAAAATTTTGTGAAAAGATGTAAATATATTTTAAATAATAATTATTGATCAAATAAGTTAAATTATTATTATTATTATTATTATTATTATTATTATTATTATTATTATTATTATATAATCAAGTTAAATCTAATTAGAATCAATCAAAAATTAATATATTTTAAATTTATATTATATATATATATACAAATATGATATATTAAAATTAATCTATTATTATTCTATATTCAAGATAAATTTTGTTAAACCCTAAATGATAAGTTTATTTATTACTATTTGAAAAGATTGTTTGCTTCTTTAAAATTCATGAAAGATAGATTTTTTTTCCCTCTATTGGCATGGAATGGGATATATTGTGCTAAACATTATATTTTTAAAGTTGAATAGAATTGTCAAAAGACCTAAACTATTTAAAAAGAGATTAGGAGGTAAGTAGGCTTATACCCCCTTTCTGGAAGTTCTCTTAGCTTTAAATTTACCTTAATTAAACATATATATCCTATTTCCCTCTATCTCATCTAGGGCATTTTCTCTATCATCGTTCTCTCAATCATTTTCTTTAAGAAAAAATACACCTTTTTAATCGGCATGTCTCCTAAATATACCACCTTAAATCAATTTGAGAAATTCCAATGTAATGTGAACAACTATCATCAAACCACTGAAACCAATAACTCACCATAAAATAATTGTCAAATGCCAACTTGTAGTTCTTAACACCCACACTCAACTTATAAAGCCATCCTAATGGCATACCTTCTCCTATTAAGATCCAATATTGAATACTTGGGGTTCAAAAAATTGAAAAACGAAATCTACCTAGACTCTACAAATGCACTTACTAAATATTAAGGAGATCACCTCCAACCCTTCAAAGGCTTACATACCTGCAGCAGTCACTAATCTCCTTTTTGAGTTCTTTGACTTGACCCCGGATACCTAATGAGCTAGCGACAATGAGATACATCTAGCATGTCATTGATTTCACCCCTGGTGCACAATTTCCTAACTTGCACCATTATAAGATGACCTTATCAACATGTAAAACTCTAAATGAACTCCTCAAGAAGGCCTTCTTCCAAGAGATCTTTAGTCCTTCTGCCCTTCTCACACCAAAAAACAAAGACTCTTAGAGAATGCGCATGGATAGTCGAGCCATAAACAAAATCATAATTAAGCATTGGTTCTCAATCCCAAACATTGATGACATGCTCAATCTTCTTTCTGGTTTAGTCATGTTCTCCAAAATTGATCTTAGAAATAGCTAAATCAAATTAGGATCAAGCCTCGTGAAGAAAGAAAGACAACTTTTAAGACACCAAATGTCATATATGAAAGCTTAGTTATGCCCTTTGGAATATCCAATGCTCCTAATACATTCATGAGATTAATGATCAAAGTATTTAAACCATTATAAAAAAAAAAACAAATTGTTTATGATTCACTTTTATGATATTTTGATTTATAGCATAAATAAAAAGTTAAATTTATGATGTCTTAGACTTGTGTTTGAAATTTTAAGGTCTGAAAAAAATTACATCAACTTAGGGAAATGTTTCTAACTACATAAAGAAATTATATATCAAGATTTCATAATTTCTACTAATGGACACCAACCTAATCCTGATCTTATAGCAGATTTATTAAAACTTCAGTACTATCATGGCTACAATCATGAACATTCTTAGGAAGACAAGTTTTTTTGGACAACTGCATGAGCAAACTAAAGTCCTCATTACTTATTCACTAGTCCTTACGAACTTTTAGATAGAATATATATAACAAACAAAATACCTAAGGTAACTCCAAAAATCATAAGAGTACAAATGAATAGATAAAAAGTTAGATGACCATGCAAATTAATACCATGTGAAACAAACTACAAACACACTCCAAAATAGAAGCTTCCATTTATTATTGAATCAAAATTATAGAAATAGTCATCTAAGATATGAGTTGGAAAATTAGTGAAAATAAAACTTTCTCAATAAAGATGCCAATAAATTCCCTTTCAATGATTAGATAAATAAAATAGAGCCATAGAAAGAGAAAAGCATAGCATATCCTAATTCCAAAAATGTTGTTGGCTGGAGAGAGAGAGAGAGAGAGTAAAAGAGGTTTGTTACCAGAGGAAAGTTAGGTCTAGGGGTTATTTGGTCACATGCACTAGGAATGCAATTAGTTTAAGAATTCCAAGTGATTCGCTCAAAGCTAGCTATTTGATTATATGTAACAGTAAAGGTAGAGAATTTGTTAATCTTGTTAGGTTAGAATTAAATGTGGTTTAATATGTTTATGTTTATGTTCGGTCGAATATGACTATGGAGTTTGGTATCACTATTAAAATAAAAATATTAAGATTATCTTCCATGCAGTTCGCTTACAGAAAAGCTTGTCAATTTACTAAATAAGTAACAACTCGGACAAATTATAAACTAGAAGAGCCTTAACGAGATTGTAAATTGACTAAATCAGTTAAAACTCAAGCAAATAATAAATCACACCAAATTTAGAATGATGAGAGTCCACATTAACCAGAAAATATAACCAATTATATAATTACATAGTATCAACCTTTGATTCAGCAAAAAAAAATTATGAACAGAAATGAGTATAACAACAAATAAATATAAAGAACCAATCACTAGCAAAGTTATATAATTAGTTCAGAACGAAGTATACCCCTTTTTTTTGGAAAGTTGAGAGCATTGACTCAGTAATAAAAGCAAGACTGTACAGGAGGGCTCAAGACCTAGCTTGCTCAAAAGTACAAGATGGTAAACCGAAGACGAAAGATAAAAAGGCACAGAGGCATGCTGAGTTGTAGGGGTATCAAAAAATGATCCGACTTTAACTTCTAACCCGAAAACCCGGTGCAATATAAATAGATTTTTTGGTTAGTGTAATATGACACAAAATGTACTCAGTCGGTCGGGTTGACCAAAACCAGCCTAACTTCGCCGCCAGCGGTTTGTTTTTCAGTCTTCTGCCATGGTTTGCGAAAAAAGCATGAACCATCAGATTATGGCCCCTTCTCTCTGACGGCCTCCTCACTCTCTACCTTCGATTTGTTCCTGAATCCTTCTCCATCTCGACATCTTCTTTTCTCTTCATCGCATCTTTTGAATCTTTCTTATTTAACATATGATGAAGTTGAAAAGGATATTGTATTTGGCGTGCATGGATTAGGATTGAAATCATTTGTGTATTTCTGTGTGTTGCAGGATTAGTGTTTTGAAAGCTCATTTCACGCCACAATTTGTAGAACCAAATTTAAATATTGTTGAGAAGTTGTTTATTATTTGTTTGCTAAAGGATAAAATTCTTGTTTGCTTATTCTTACTTACTTGTTTATTATTTGGCTTGATTTGAAAGTTGAGATGAATATTGAATGGAAAATTTGTTTATTGTATCATTTATTTTATCTACTCATTTAAATATTGTTGTAGTCTTGAGATGTTGAGATGTTGTATGTAGGAATTGAGGAATTTGTTTACTATGTATCATTTAGCTATTTAGTATTTAGTATTTACTGATTAGTGATTAGGGTGTAAATGTGCAATACATGTATAATGTATTATTTATAAATTTCTTATCATCAATTTTTTTCATTTAGATGGAGGATTCCAATACTATTACTAATGCTCAAGAAAATGAAGTTTTTTTTATGGAGATATTGGCGAGAATGAAATTCAAACAATTGATTAAGAGACAAGCAATAGACTTGCTAGAAAGAAGAGAAGAATGTTATCATTTGTTTGGGGATATTTTGATTTACTACCTTTTGAAAATGATGGGAAACAAAGATGCAAATGTAAAAGTGCGTACAACCTACATATGTGATAGCAAATTTGGCCTGATTTGAAACGTCATTTACAAACTTGCAAAAAAAGGGATACACATGATATAGGCTTATTTTGCAAAGTAATTCTTCTTCATCTATTTCTATGCAATGCTAAGTTCAATAAAAGAGCTGACTTGCTTATGCATGATTTACCTTTTCAATGCGTTGAATGGTCTGGTTTTAAAGCACTTTTACGTTATTTGCATGGAGATTTGCAATTTGTTTCAAGAAATACTATTAGAAAAGATTGCAAAAAGATGTTCATGAAAGAGAAGGGGCAAATCGGAATAATGCTACAAAATACAACTAGTATACTTTGCTTGACGTCAGATTTATGGACTTCCATCAATACTGATGGATTTATTTGTTTAACAGCACATTTCATTGATAATACTTGGAAATTGAAAAAAAAAATTAAATTAAATTTCAGTTTTATGGCACCTCTGCATGACGGTCTTGCATTATTTGAAGTATTTCAAACTTTTTTACTTGATTGGGAGATTGAAAAAAAAATTTCAGTATTACTTTAATAATGCTTCAGCTAATAATGTATCTGCTGAATTCATGAGAAATCATTTAAATTTGAGAGGTGACCTACTTTGCAATAGGAAACTCTTTCACATACGATGTTGTGCACATATCATAAATTTGATTATTCAAGAGGGTTTAAAAGACATTGATAGCTCAATATCAAAGGTTTGTGAAATTATTAAATATGTGAAAGGTTCTCAAGCAAGAAAACAAAAATTTTTGGAATGTTCTAAACAAAGTTTTATTGATGAAAAGAATGGACTAAGGCAAGATGTTTCTACTAGGTGGAATTCAACTTTTATTATGCTTGATAGTCTGCTCTATTACAGTGCCTTTAGATTTAGAATTGGGTGACTCAAACTACAAGAGTTGTCCATCAACAATTGAATGGAAAAAAATTATCGGCATATGCAATTTCTTAGCACCTTTTTATGAAATTACATGTGTATTTTCTAGCACAAGGTATCCTACAACAAATCTCTATTTTCCAGCAGTTTCAACGTACGCATTAAAGCATGAAAGTTCAAGTGATAATGACTACATGAAGGATGGCTTTAAATATGCTTTCAAAATTTAAGAAATATTGGTCTGATTTTTGTGTAATTCTTTCAGTAACTGTTATTCTTAATCCAAGGTACAAATTTAATTTCGTTGAATGGTGTTATAAAAGACTTTATGGAGGTGATTGGGTTAAACAAGTTACAAATGTGAGGGAGAAGTTATTTTCATTATTTAGAAATAATTCAAAATCAAGCATGGGAGGTTCATCATTAAAAACTTCAGAATTCACTAGAACATCTCAAATTGATAATTCAAGAGCATTCACTTCAACAATTTCAAAATCACAATTTTTGTATGTATACTTACTTTATTTTGGTCAATTTTTTTTGCTTATTTAGTTGACATTTTATATTATACTTTTATTTTGTTAAGGATTTTGATTCTTTTGATGAAGAAGATAGTATGCCGAGAAAATCTGAGCTTGAGCTATACTTAGATGAGCCTAGGATTGATAGAAAAATGGATTTAGACATATTGCATTATTGGAGTGGCAACCAATATAGGTAGGGCTGAGAAATTAGCTCGAAGATCGTGACTCGCTCGAAAGTCGACTCGAATCTGGGCTCAGATCGACTTGAAGCAAACGAGCATTTTGAGCGAATGTGGCTCAATTTATTTCGAGCCGAACCCGTGGCTCGCTCGCGGGCCGGTCAGCGAAACGGGCGGGCAGCGAGAGCAGTCGATTAATTGACCGACGACGGTGATCTAAAATCCTATTCCATTCTAATACATCGACTCGACCCCCCGAAGGCCCCGACCTCTTCTCACTTCTCAATTCTCGCCTTCTCGGTTCTCTTCTCCAGTTCTCCTCCCATTCTCACTTCTCGTGCCTTACATTGCGGCGTCGGCGTCGCTATCGAGATATCGGCCGACGTCGATGAGTGTTTGGTTTCGATTTCGATCGGTGGTGGTCGTATCCTTGTGTTGCTTGGTTTGCTTCCTTGCTCCAGAAATACTTTTTGATTCTGTTTCATTTCCTGATTCTGTAAGTATTTCATGGAATCATGATGTTGGTTATTTCAATTATTTCTGTTATTCCATTATTTGAGGTTCGCCTATTGGATTTGGGGATGTTTCGGTTCTTTAATCATTCATATCTATGTTTTTTGCGGTTGGGACGGGGTACTTGCAATTTTCGGGGTTTGTAATGATTTTAGGTTAGCATGTTGGCCCGTTGGGGTTGTTTTGGTTCTGGCCCGTCTAGGTTTGTAACGATTGTTGCATGTTGAATGTTGTGGCAGTTGCAAACTTGCGATTCGATGATGTTGTTTTTGATCTCATTACACGCTTTTGTAACTTGATATTCGTAACCGGTTTGCCAATGCCCTCATTACTCTTCTTTGCTTTACTTGCCTCTGTCTTTTGGGTTCTGACTTCTGAAACTTTATAATCCTGATTAGAAATACTTCCACATTGGCCATTATTTTATTTCCTAATTGTATATGTTTCACTATTGCAGCATCTCCTCGTTGAATGTCTCTGCCTCTAGTAGGTACTTGGCTTTGTTGATTGCTATTGTCTCATGCCTGTTAGAGGTTATTTGGTGCTATAAAGGTTGTTTACTTGTTTCTGGTGCATTTGTGCATTTATGGGACATGTTATGATGTTCACATGCCTTTCCTGCTTTAGTAACTTGGTTGTTCTGTTGATTGTTGGTAGATATTGTCATGTTGATAGATGCAGATTTTTTGGTTGTAAATATATGGGGATCTTTTATGTACAATCCAGTCTTTAAGCAGATTTCTTGGTTAGTTTTGATCTTTCTTCTAATCTAGTCTTTAATTAATTGGTCCAGCATGATTTGTTGTTCAAATTAATAATCGATCGGTATTTATATTTTTTGAGTGATTCTATGCATCTTTTGTTTCATTTCTTATAGACACAATGGCAAGTCCTTCTCAAAGTAAATCTATTAGTTTTCAAGTGACTCAAGCCTACCTATTGATGATAATGCAACAAAATGAGAGTGTGGGTGAAATAACTTCGAGAGTTAAGATCAAGGGAAGACAACGAAGTTTGGCAACACTTCGGTGAAATTGTAATGAAAGGAAAAAAATGGGAAGTTTAAATGTAATTATTGTGTCAAATCATATGTGAAACAAAAAATCGGAACCACATCTCAGTTAAGTAGACACTTCAAATCAAATCACTATAGCAAGGTTGATAACATGGGAAAGAAGCAAAAACTATTTGATCCGATGCGAGGATTTAGAAGCGGTTCAATATCTAGTTTATGTGTTTATGCCTATGATCATTCTAGAATAAAGAATATTGTGGCTAAGATGATTATTGTTCATGAATATCCATTTATGATGGTTGAACATTTATGGTTCAATATTACGATGATGAATTCAAATTATCATAAAATTTCAAGATTTGGCATCAAAGAGGAGTGTATGAAAGTTTATGAAGTTGAAAAGATAAGTTGAAAAAAGTTTGAAAGTTGTTGAGAGAGTTTGATTACTAGTGACTGGACATCAAATCAAACCATTGGTTATATGTGTCTTCTTGCATTACATTAGTTGATTGGAAATTACAATCTAGGATAATTAGTTTCACCGATTTGGATCCTCCTCATAGTGGGTGATTTAGGGCAATTTAGAAGTTTATTGCAATGGGGTCTTTAGTACCATAACTTTGGACAATGCATCATCTAATGATGTAGCAGCCAGAAATCTGAAAGCTTTATTCATTAGAAGATCTGGTTTTCTATTGATGGGTGATTTCTTCCATGTTGTCGCTCATATTTTAAACTTAATGGTGCGGGGTGATGGAAAGAAATCAGTTCAATAATTGAAAGGGTAAGATAGTCTATTTTATTTATAAAAAGATCTCCAGGTCGCTTACATAAATTTGGAGAGATAGCAAGGCAGATTGACTTATCCACATCAAATGCACTTTGCATTGATATGCCAACTGGAACTCCATACAAAATGTTAGAGTCTTTTTATTATAATAATGTGTTTCCAATATGCTTTTGTGATCAATTATATATGGTTGCCCTCTCAAGAAGATTGGGTTAATTTTGAGAAAGTAAGAGAGTCGCTTGATTTTTCATCGTCTTGAAATTTTTTTCGTTCATCCTATCTACGTGAATAGGCTTCCCTAATCTAGTTATCAAGAGAATATTGGATCGAGAATGCTCATCTAGTCGATTTTATTTCAAACATGACAAGTAGCATGAAGACTAAATTTGATGGGCCAGTGTTCATTGTTATTTTTTGCATTTTAGATCCTAGAATAAAACTTTTGCTATCAATTACTACTACCCACAAATTTATGATATTCACATTGTGAATGAGAAGAAGGGCAAAATAAAAACTTTTGAGCTATACTCTTATTACTCGTTGATATCGACTGCGGGAAACTATCTTGAAGCATCCACCTCTCAATCAAAGAAACACAATTGAAGGTGGTAATGCTTCATGATGGAGGTTTGTATGACTTCATAGATTCTGGCCTCTTAGTACCACGTAAGTCGATCACGGAGATATACCTTGATGAAGCATGTGTGAAATGCCCAGATTGAATTTGACATTTTGGAATGGTGAAAAATGTGTATGAAATATAAGACTCTCTCAAAGATGGCCAAATATATTTTACCACCCGGTAACCAGTTGCTTCGAATCGACTTTTAGTCTTGGTGGGTAATGTAGCGATTATAGAAGTTCAATTTCACCAAGAACATTAGATGCTTTAGTGTGTAGTGGCGGATTCGAGCATATAAATCATCAAAAGATTCATTGGTAATATTATCTTACTTTTTTATTTTATAGTACAATTCTCTCTAGTCTCTCTTATTCATATATGAGTTTCATTTTTAATATATTGCAATTTCGGTTTGATGTTCTTGTGGAAGAGAACTTGGTTATAAATGTACGAAAGTTTATCCAGGAATCGAAATATGAAAATCGTGATATCATTTCGATTATGCTCTCTTTATTTTTGGAGACTTTTCTACCGGTATTTGATCATTTTATGTGACTATAGGTTTGTATATATTTTTTGGAGACTATTTTCTTTCGAATGTAGGCTATGTAGCATCACATTTTATTTTTTGCTGCTTTTGTACTTTAATATTTTATGATAGTGGCGGATGGCGATATGATGTCCAATGATAAAATTGAAGAGATTGATTAATGGAGGCTTTGTGATTAATTTTTTTACTAATAGTGAAATGATTTGGTCGATGATCTAACTTTGAGGCCATTTCATCATTTGGGGTGACATATTAGTATATTACTTGATAGTTGATATTGTAGTTTCACCTAGATTTGAAATTTTGTTTGACATTACAAACATATTGTTTCATCTTACATTCTTACTATATTTTATCTTGATGCATGCAATAATATAAAATTTTGGTTTGCAATTTTATTTTGACTTTACAAACCTATTTGCTTGATCTTGTCATCTTACATAGTTACAAACTTACATTCTTACTATATTTATGTACTTGATGCATTCTACATTCTTATGATTGGAGCCTTATTTTGGCATTTTGCTTTTTAGTTAGTCACCCTAAAAATAAAGAACTCAACTCAGTTTTATGAGGGCACAAGTCGTAGAGGTTACCATTTATAAGATTTCTTGAGGAGAGACTATTGTAGCAAATGATTTAGCCAAGTTTCATTCAAGATTATGTGGAGCCAACCATGCAGGTATCCTATCTTTTGATCATATGTGATTGTCTTATTTTTGGTGGCCTTTTTCGGATTGAATTTTTTTTGTGGTTGTTATTCTCTTTTCCTGGTTTGGCTTGGAGATTTCTACATTCTTACATGGTTGTTTGTTGTCTTTGCATTTTCCCTTTTGTAGTGATAGTCTGGCGTCACTCTCAGCCTCTTTGGAATTTGAAGAGTTTTTTGTTTGCCTCATGCTCTAACCTTCCTTCCTTTTGGGCCTTTTACGACGTTATTGGAGATCTCTGCGTTGCTCGCCAATCGGCGGTCGTTATGGCTTTGTCTGTTATTGGTTTAACTTTGTTGGATTTTTTCGTGTTGGTTATTTTTATGTTGGTTCACTTGGTTGGCTATTTTGGAATTTGGATGGGTGGTGTTTGGGTGGTGTTGGCGTTGGCTTTTGGGGTTCTTTCTCCGCTCTTAGCTTTGGCTTCTTCCTCATCCATTGGTGGCATGGTCTGGCACAGGTGATTTTATTTGTTATTTTATTGCCTTGTTGGTGGTGGTGGAATCGTGGAGGATATGAGATCTAGTGGGCTTATCATGAAGAATTTTGCTTTTAAATTTTATGATGAGAAGAGAATATATTTGTAATTTGGGTAAATTCATTTTATTTTTGCTTCATTATTGGTGGCTAACAAGCCTCTCATTAGATGGTGACCTAGAGCCTTTATTCTGCTTTTCGACTCTATATTAATGCATGATATTTCGATTTGTGAGGTTTTGTCACTTTTGCAAGGGATTTATTTTTTATCTTTAAGGCTCTAATGGATGGCTTTGGCAACTAGAGGTTGGAGCATTCAATTATTGAAGTAAAATATAAAAATTACAAATTTTAGCTAATTGCGAATGCTTGAAGATGGATATTACTTTCTCTGACTCTGAGTCCCACAAACAAAAAAACATTTTCATATTTTTGTTTTTTTTTCTAGATTTGTATTTTAAACTCAATGTTTAGATGTATTATAAATTTTTTTTTTTTATGAAATGCTTAATTGTTGGCAAATCTTGAGAAATGATATCATAGAAAGGAGTTGGTTAGAGGTTTAGTAAATTCATAGTGATTATCACTTGCTAATTAGTTCAATGAAAAGATTATATCTCTAAAATGATAAATTCAAATTAAGTTTCATTATTAAAAAAATTGATAATAGTGATAGCATCAATTACAAGTATTTGTGCTAAAGTGGCTATGATCTTGATGAGAAATTCATGCAAAATTGTATCATTTTCTAGATTTGTATTTGTATTTTAATTTATAAAATTATGGTACCGACGACTCGAGCGAATTAATTTTCGCCGGTTGGCTCATTTCGACTCATCGAACACATGGGTTTCTAGTTCTTTTGCAATAGCTTCGTGATGTGTATACCAATTTCTACTATTGCATCCGAAAGTCCATTTAGTAATATGAGGATTCTTGATCAATATCGGAGTATACTAAAACATGATATTGTGGAAGCATTGGTATGCAGCGAAGGATTGGTTATATAATGATAGAGGTTTGAAGTCTTTCTTTAATAAATTTAGTAAATTTTCATTTAAATCACTTATGTATCTCTATGTGTATAATTGAAGTCTTTCTTTTGTTGTAGATTTAAATGATTATGAACTTTGAAATCTCGGAGATGTTATGAAGTACTTGTCAAAGTGACAAAAGATGGTGATATATCAATTAACAATTAGCTTAATTAACTAGTCACTTTAAGTACTTTTTTTTTAAATTTTCATGTATCAATTTAATGGATGTCTGTAACAATTAAAGCACAATTTTATATAGTTAGGTGTTATTGTTGCCTTTCTATGGTGGACCTGTGATTGTGAAGTGTGAACTTGTTGGTTATTTAGTTTTTTTTTATTGATCCTAAATATTTTTATGCTTGACAATTTGAAGAATTCTGAATTTGCATACTTTGCACACTATTCTTATTATCTTATATATGGTTCCAGTTTATTTTGTGGATTCGTGTGTTTGCACACTATTACGGATTTGCATACTTTGCACTATTCTTAACTAGTCACTTGGGTTTGTTTTGTGTTGTTTGTGGCGAGGTGCAGCTTATCACCTGCTGGCTGCTGTATTTACTGTTTGTGGCATATCCTATTTTCACATTATCACATGCCACTTGTGGTCTGTTTTGTGTTATTTGTGGTGGGTGCAAAAATCAGTTGTTGTATTTCTGGCTATTTTCTTTATCCTGGCTGGCTGTTTTCATGGACTGGCTGTATTCCTTGGTTGTTTTCTTTATCTGATTGGTTATCTCATTTTTATTGTTGTATTCCGGTACGTATTCACGTTCTTGGAATCGTTATTTACATGCTATTGCCTATTAATATGCTATATTCCTGGACTGTTTTCTTTACTTGTGGTCGGTTTTCCTGCTGGCTGCTGTATTTGCTATTTGTGGCATATGACGCATATCCTATCTGTTGCACATTATCACATGCTACTTGTGGTCTATTTTGTGTTGTTTGTGGCGAGTGAAGAAATCACCGTATTTTGGTACGTATCCTTTGTATTCATGGATTGGTGTATTCGGTTTGTTTTTTTCTTTATCTGATTGGTTATCCTATTTTTATTGTTGTATTCCTAGCTAAGGACTCCCATGATATGGTGAATAATGAATATGCTGGTGATAACTGATAATTATCTTGTATGGGATAATCCCTTTCTCATTCTGCACTTTGTTGTCCCCTGAATATATATGGCTTTGATTAGGTTTGCAGTAAAGCTTTAGACTTTCAACAAATAGCTATTATCTTTCCACGGGTTTGTGCAATGATATGTGATGATTTTCACTCTTTGGTAGTAGTAGCACTTGTGATATAACCCTTCAACTGAAGTTTGGAAGTTTATATTTGCATCTGTCCCATTTTGGTGTGATTGAGCTTGAGCCTTCTCTCACATACTCTATCTAATTTTCTTTGTTTATGATATTTTTATCCTTCACTTTGTTTGTATTATTTTAACTGTGCTAATTTTTATCATTCTACATCCTTGCAGATTTTTTTGTCGGTGCCCATTGGAAGCTGCTCGGTGATGTATGTTGGCTGCCACTGGTATGCTCTTGTGATCTTTCTTTTGATTTTTTTTTGCTGCTCTCTCACTCTATATATATATATATATATATATATATATATATATATATATATATATATATATATATATATATATATATATAAAGATATATATATATATATATTGTTATATATTGTTATTCTTTTTAAGATGTTTTGCATGAATTTTTTACAGGTTGTGACTTAAGAGTTTTGAAGTTCACTTTGACTCTTTGAGCTTGCTTGGAGTTGGAGACTTGGAGTTTTAGTTTTTTTTTTTTAAATGTTGTTGCTTAGAGTGTATTGAAGAGTTGTGGATGTAAATTTGATTATTGTATGGGTTAGTATTTTGAATGTAATTTTAATTAATTAAATGTTATTTTATTTTAATTATTTGTAATATTAATTGTTTATAATATCAAGACTAAAGCCTTAAGAGAGATTTAAACTTTTAATTTAGAATTTAGAATTATCTCATAAAAATATTATAGGATATCATAAAATTGAGTAATAATATTTAATGTTAAATTTTTTTTCTATTTGGTTAAATAAATTATTTCAAATTTTTATCATTATTAAGCTTATATGGGTCGAGTTGGTCTCGGTCGAGTTCGAGTTGTCGGGTTCGATTGATTTTGAACCCGCTTAATATTCAGTCGGTTAGTCGGGTTGGATCGTTCGGTTATAAATTTGAACCCGAGCAATAATCGAGTCGGGTTCGGGTTACTCAGGTTCGGGTCGAGTCGAGTTCGGGTTAAAAATTTCAACTCAATTTTTAAATTCGGGTCGGGTTGAGTTGAATATTTTCGGGTCGAGTCGGGTTCGGGTCAGACTCTGACCCGACCCGGCAACCCGATTTGACACCCCTACTGAGTTGAACCCAAAACGGCAAAAGATCACTGTCCAGAAAATAATAATAATAAAAGGAATAAATGATGCAATTGAACCACCTTTGTCATCCTCTAGTAATATGAATCACTAATATGAGAAAACCAATGTATAATGATTGTTGGTGGGTGGCGCAGTAGCATTAGTGGTGGATTGAAGTTGAGTTTGAGCGAGTTGAACTTAGTTATACTTGAATTTAACTTCATCAAACTTAACATGAAATCAAAATATATTTCAAGTCAACAAGCTCAATTCCATATGAGCTCTTACTTAATTTAATGTCTATTATATTATCTCTATCTTTTATGAGTTTGCACCCACCATAAGTTATGTTTTAAAATTCTTCAACACAATTGAGATGCAAAATGAAAATTTTATATTACATTAAAATTATACCTTAGATTTAATTGATCTCTTCCAAGAAAATTGTTTATTGACTAAAAAGATTGTGTTGTGGCCATAGGCTTTGCATTAGAACATTGTATTCAATTTGAGGAGACCTTTGCCTTTGTAGTTCATTATGCTTTCTCATGTATTATTGCAATTTTTCATTGAAACCTTTTTGAAATCGATTTCAAGAATTCCTTAATTAAATGATGATATTGAGAATGAAGTTTATAAGCATCCATCATCTAGGCACCATTGGTAAAGTTTATTATCTTGGATGAGCTCTTACTTAATGAGTTCAAACAAGTTTCGCATTCATGATTGCAAAGTTCAACAACATTAGTCAAAATTTCATGAAGGCATCTAGTTTATATGAACATATTCTCTTTATTCACTACTATTTATCTTATAAACATATCATATGATTTTGTTTATTGTGGATGATAATATTTTCATTATTGATGAGAGTTTTCATCTTAAAAGGCATCATCAAAAGAACTTCAAGATGAAGGATCTATGACACTTATATTATCATCTTATTTTTGAAATCTTTTGTGACTTCATTGGATATTTCTCCCTTATAAATTAAGAATGATTTTGATCTTCATAATCATATAAGCATCATTGATCTAAAGACTTTTTCTTCGACTCCTTTGAAACTATAAAATACTTTACATTTTATTAAAGTGACCCCTTTTATCAAATCATAATTAATATTGACAATTTATTAGATGTTTGGTATACCAAACTTTTACATAGCTTGATGTTGCTTAAACAATTCATTTTATCTGGAAGTTTATTAATTCCTTTTATATTCCTCATTATGCATTTATCCATCAAAATCTTTGTTATGTGCTAGACACTCTTGATTATTATTATTATGATTATTTTATTAGTCTTCTCTTATACACAAGGCCTAGTTTGAAGTTGATTTGGGCTAGAGAATCTACTGATAAAAATTGTTATTATTTTTGCTTGTTCTTAGGCACCTCTCTAATTCCTTGGCCAAAGTTAGAAATAAAGGATAGTAGCTCATTCTAATGTTGAAATAGAATGTCATTCCCTTAGTGACAGTGTGAGAATAAATTTGACTTTGATAAATACTCATGAATATAAGTCATGTTTATGATTGTACAATTTTTATGCTTTGGCCCATCAAAATTTGCCTAATGCATTTCACCTGAAAGGAGAGTTACCAAAAGTAGAGTACAAAGTCATACTTAATCCTCCTTATCCATGCAGTTTACTTCTCAAGGGAGGACAGAGCTTACATATGGCTAAGGGTTAGAAAGGGCACATTTTTGTGCGGGTGAAGGAAAAAAGTGAAGATGACACTCTATATTTTATTACCTTTACAAGTGACTTATTTTGGTTGGTTCTGTAGAAGTTGAGAAGAAACTTCATCTTCTTCAATTGCATTTTCAGTGGAGTTGCAGGTGTTCTCAATTTGTGCAGTTATTATTATTTTTTTTTCAGTGTGTTTTTCACCCACACAATTGCAGCATAACATCCAAAATCATTACTTCGAAACAGGACGATGAACATATAAAATAAGCTTCTCCCAGTTTGAGCTGAAATAAAAATAAAAACTGAAAGAGAGGGAGGACGAGATAAACTTCAACAGAAAATCATACACATATACAAGCTAGTAGTTAATTGGACTCAAGCTGCGCGTACCAAATGCCCTGGATTTTCACATCCTTGGGCACCTTAGCACCAAGATCGGTGTCAGATGGCTGCAAACTCTCAAACACGCCGATAACTTCCCCTGTCTCCGGCCTGCTCTTGCTCACACTGAGACTAATCTTTCCATTGCTGGAAGCAGTATTCTTTATGTTCTCCTTAGTAAGCTCTTCTTCATCCCCTCTTCCTCCTGCCGGCAACGCCACCGCGTTTTCATATCCGCTCGACCCTCCCCTTCCCTTTGGGTCCAGAAACGAAGATCCCCGATAACTGGGCACCAGGAACTGCCCGCCGAATCCCTCCGGCTTCCCGGTGGCCACCAGCTGCTTGATGGTGAACAGGAATGGCACGCGCTCACCGCCGGGAAGCTGCACGGTGACGGCGGCGTAGTCGATGCCATCCTTCTCCTCGAACTTGAGGGTTCCGTCAGGTGACACGTCTAGTGGTCCTTCGATCTCGTCGAGGGTGTAGGTGAGTCGGGTCATGAGCTTTGTGGCCTGGAAGTCAGGTGGGGCGTTCTTGCTAACGCCCTCGGCCTTGACGGTGAAGGAGGTGGGCTCAAGGCACAGCTTCTTCACGTAGTACTTACCCGGCTTGAAGGCGAAGGTGTCCACGCCGCCCTCAATAGTCGGGCACTGGTTCGCAGTTCCCGTGCCTTTGACCTCCATGTACGTCTTGCTCTGGATCTCGTCGAAGGTCAGCCGCTTCGGTACCCCCTCCGCGTTCGCGCCCTGCAAATACTTAAATTTTTAAAAAGGCTCATTTTCTACTTTGGTTGAAGTGAAAGAGATAGCAAACCGCGACGAGGAGAGCGGAAGTAGCCAGCGCGAGTCCGGCGAGCTTGGTGGCGTGGACGCACTTCTGGGCGAGATCGCTAATATCGGAGTGAATGGAACAGCTAGTCTTGCCGCCGCCGGCCAGCTCGAGTCCGAAAGATTTATAGAGCTGCTTCGGAGCTGGCCTAAGCTGCAACCCTGAAACAGACCTCGCCGGATATCCGGTCCTGGCAGGTAAGAGCGTCGCCGCCGCTTGAAGAGAGGCAGCTGCCATGACCTTCTTGCTAATGCGTTAGAAATGTCTTCTCTTCTCCTCTAAGAACTTAGTGGCGTTATTTCTGGGCGGGCGGATAAGGGGGTTTGGATAAGGGACGCCATTGATTGGTGGAGAGAAGCTATGATGGGACGACACATGACGCTAGCCGTGGTTTTGCTTATCGTAGAGTTAAATGGATGGCATGTGTGTGGTCATTTTGGGACGACACATGGCAGTAGCCTTAGCACCAAGATCGGATGATTCATTTTTTAAATATTGAAATTAGATGAATTATTTATTAAAAAAAAACTTAAGAGGCACATCACATATTGACCTACGCATATAATTGATAAGTTGAATTAAACGTAAAATTTAAAATAAATAACCTACGAAGTTAGTATCACATGAATCAAATTTAAAATATTCTAATCACGATTAAATTCGATCAAAATTATTTTGATTAGTGAAACTTGATTGCATAGATACATTTGAAATATAGAAGTTGATCAAAATAAAACTCATTCCACTAATTAATAATCAATTAATTGATTAATTAAAAATTATTTTATTCACAACAACTTTACAACTACAACAACAATAAGCTTTAATTAATTTAGTGATTTCGCATTAATGTTATTCTCATTTCATATCTAAGATCATTTTTATACATCATAACAAGTCTTTTAGTCTACCTTCTTTTAACGTAAACCTAAATCTACTCTCTCACAAATTATTAGACGCTGGTCTAAGGTGACTCTCCCTAATCTTACTCATTTTAACATACTCATTTTGCATTTATCTTTAAGGTAAAGCCACTCATCCACCTCATCTCATAACACTTAACTTAGTCTTATGTTTCTCTTATTGGTACACACTTAAATTGCATCTTATAAAATTTTTTTTTTTTTTATAACATACATTATAGGTGATGCATCCACTTAAACCATCCAACTTGAATTCTACTAATAACATCTCCATCTATTTCACCATCATTTTGAACAACTTTTTACAACTATCTTTTTAAAAAAGCTACAGGTGCCCCAAAAAAAATCATTTACTCCTTCAACAACCATTTACTCCTTCAACAAAAATTTATTCTATATTTTTGACATCAAAAGTTTTATCCCCACTTGCCCTACATTTGACAAACAAATATGATCATAAACATTATAACAATAAGTCTTAAATATCATATATTTTTTATAGTGGTATAGAATATATTCCCTATGATGAATAAGGGGATTGAATTAGTTAATGGATGGAATAACTTGCATATGCATATATGATCATTGTTGCTATACTAATTGACTAATAAAATGAGTCATACTCATGATCACGCCAATTATTAAATCTTCATTGCTCTAATAAATGTCACATATTTCTAATGTATAGCAATATTGATGCATCTAATCATTACCAATATTTCTATAATACTTGATTGTCACATTAAATTTATAAATATTATAACTGGTTCATACAACGTATGATAGATTTACATATGACCATCTCCTGCATCCCCATCAACTACTAAAGTTTAGACGTTCAACTCACTTTCATCACTTCAAAAATTTGATTCATGTGTTCATTTATCTTTGAGAATTTACATACCGTGCATCGATGCATCTCTGCTCTCATTGATTGATCTATGAGCTACACTCAATCAAACAATGAACAAATTTGATTCAAATCCGACTGAGCTCCCTGCTCATGAACTGGGTAGTTAAATAAACTAAACCTTCACTCCAGGAATGGTCTGAACCATTGGTATATTTGCCTGCAAATCCCTCATGCCTGCCAAGGATCAAAACCACACATTAAGAACCCTTTACTTGCTTTTTATTTATTTTGAGACATTTTTGAGTGAATATAATCACGAACTCACATGCATAATATATGTCAAATTGATTATATCAATAGTTAGATCTTTAACAGTTTATATATCATATTGACTGCAATGTCGGTTAAGACAACCATTAAATATATATATATAATCCCAAAATTATGAAAACTCAACTCACTCAAGATCAAAGATCATAATATAATTTTCAATTGAAGCAACAGGCATGATCCAAAAATTAAAAAAAAAGAAAAAATTACTTCATTTTTATTCTAGTTAACTTGCAACAGTAAACCGGTAGCAACTAATACAAAAGTACAAAACTAAAAGAGTGCACAAACAGTCAATAACCATAATCCTAACTCACCTAAAAATTTCAATTATTGTCCACTATTCCATAAAAACTAAAGCGTAAGTTAATATTCCACTTCAGAAAGTGTTGAAAGAAACTTCAAATATATAAAATATACACAAAGATTAGTCTGGTGGCTCAGCAAAACTGCTAAATTATGCTTAGCTAGGTTATAAAGAATGGATGCACTGTTAAATTTCCATGAAAGAAAAATTTAACAAAATATATAGACCAGAATGCAGCAGAGAGAAGAACAATACACTTCTAAATACATGTACACATGCACTATCCAGAATTAAATTTGTACATCAGCTTCAGTCAATCTTCATGCTCCTGGCATTACTCTTGGATCAGCTTGCTGTCTGCAGAGAAAATATTGATTCTTCTGCTCTCCTGGTTCAAAATCTGATCTCTGAAATGGAAGCAACTGAGCTGTTGCTAAAAGAGCTATGAGAATAAGAGTTACATCACAAGTCTGATATGGGTTTCAAGGCGACAAAGTTAGCTGCAGCCTGAGATAATTGCTCTTCGTCAAAGGGCTTGGAAACATAGCCATCCATTCCACACTTCATGCATTCCTCATAAGTTGCCTGGATGACATCAGCGGTCATGGCCAAGATGGGCAGGTGCCACTGAGGAGGCTCACTGTAAGAGTCATAGCACGAGTCATCTCTGATCCTGGTTTGTTCATTGGCTTCAATCTCCAGCATACGGATTTGTCTTGTTGCTTCGAATCTGAGAAGAAAGGTTTGGGTTAGTTTTATGACATTCTGTCAGAGCAAATTGAAAGCAAATGCAGCAATTTGGACATTCCTCATTATGTAGATCAAAACAAATTTTTATAATTCTATTGGATGAAGTTTCATATCTAACCAGAATACAGTATCCAAACTAAAAACATACAAAGATGAGGAGGAATTTCATTAAGAAAAGGACTACTATGCAAGTAGTATACTCATTTGGTTTCAAGTTGGAAGAAAACACATTGTTGTTTTCACAGAAAAATAAATCTTTATATTTGAAAGGCTTTACAGTTTAAAATCCATATAGATTACAGTTATTGAAATTTGATAATTTCATTGTTTGTAAAATGTGTTTCTTATCAAGTAACCAAAATAAATCGTAAGGAAAAATTATCAATTTTTTTCTCTTCCTCTCAAAAATAGGACTTGCTAGCAAAAGCAACTTCAAAGAACTTCACATTAGAATAATAAAAGTTAGAGCACAAGACAAACGGACAGAATATTAAAATGTTGCTTTGTTTTCTTCAATATTATATATGATAAAAAAATAAGTATGAGATCATCACATCATTAGTTTTATCCAAACTATATGTGATTGGGTTCATGAATCCTCAGTTTCTATTTGTTCCAGCTCAGTATTTCATATGTTGCTAAACTTACTATTAAAAAAATTTTTGGGATGTGCTACATAAGTCAAACCTTCTTGCCAAAGATGATATGCTACTTCTTTATGATGACACTAGATCAGCTTATGCAATGAGGTTTGACTCATTTAAAATTGTAAGTGGGCAACTTCTATCGATGTTATCATAAGCCTTGCATTTTTCTTCAATACTAATTTTATCTGCATGTCTAATAGTTGCATTTTCTACTATTCACTATACATGTTGAAATTACTTATCTATTTTGCAGCCATCTTATCTTTAATAGATGTTATTATTATTTAATTTATCATTTATAGTTTTAACACATCAAACCTAACATTCTCATTTCTATTACACATGCATTAAAGACAGTTTTACTACCCAACATTCATATCCATTCAACTTGGGCAGCCTAATTGTATTTTTATAAAATTTATCTTAAAATCTCCATGATATCCTCTTATTGATTGAGGCAGAGAATAGTTGGTAAGCTTCTTCGTCTTAAAGAAGAAACTTAGTTCAACAACCATTTCAATTCTCCCAAATTTTGAACGTGCATTTGAAGTCAAAGATTATGGCATTATGATAGGCATTGATGTTGTCCTCATGTAAGAAAATCATCCGGTCAGGCTCTACAATGAAAAACTTAGCAAGCTACATCAAAAGTAAACCTATGAGCAAAAACCTAAAATGATCATCAAACCCTTAAGTACATAAATTCAAAAAAAATTAATCTCAAATGCATGCACGCTAAGTATTTTTTTTATACAAAATTCACGTTTTTATTCAAATATTTGGCAAAAAGTCAACAAGCGCATCTCACCATACAAGTTGAATGACATCCATTTCAGTGATTTTGGAAAAAAAAAATACTTATAGCACATTCAACCCTATGATTTTCATATCCAATATAAATTTTTATTTAAGGAAAATCAGTTGTGCATCCCTAGAACCTCGTTGTGTGAGTTCATCATTAGAGACATGACAGGCACATGAGAGGACTAGCAGCACACACTGAGCACGATAAGATATTGGTGGTCATCAAAGACCATTTTTCTAGCCTCAAATGCGACATGAAGTTTCTAATTTTGTTTTAAAATGTGGGGCTAATCAAGCCACCAAGAGCTATAAGCAAAGCACGCGACTTTATATGCCATTGCCACTACCAAATAACATTATGCCAAGACATTTAAGATTTCATATTGGGGTTGCTAAAAATGCAAAGAAAAAATATTTCTATTTGTAATTATTGACAGATTCTTAAAAATGGCTAACTTTATTTCAAGTCATAAGATAAGATTGACGATGTTGTTAACATGGCTAATCTATTTTTCTAATAGATTGTTTGGCTACATGAAGTTCCTACAAGTAGATTTACTAGATCATTTAAAGATTGCAATGACTTCTATGGTAAAGATATTTTCGAATGCAACCCCCCAAATGCGACCACCATCATCCAAGTCGTAGTGAACTCCGGATCAAGCTCTTCAAAAGGCTGAGAAGATTGATGTAGCAGAATTGCATCACTGCTAACCATCTCATTTATTTAACTTTTTTGTTTAACAATATTTTAACATAGTTCAAGTGAGGTGTATTAAGGATGAAAATAATAAAGTATTTTTCTTAGAAAAGGATATTAAAAATAAGTGCATAAGATATTTTGATAAACTTTTCAATGAAGGATCTGAAAGTACGATTGATTTTAGCAATCTTAATATCCTAAACAAAAATAGAGACTTTTATTTTTATCATCGTATTAGTAAATCTGAAGTTAGAGAATCTTTAAAGAAAATGAAATGTGAAAAAGCGATGACGATAATATTCCAATAGAAGTGTGGAAATGTTTAGGAGATCAAGAATTTCTTGACTTACAAATCTTTTAATGTTATTTTAAAGACTAAAAAAATACCAGATGAGTGGAGAAAGAATTTGTTGGTTCCTATATTTAAGAATAAAGGTGATGCACAAGAGTGTGCAAATTATAGAGGAATTAAGTTAATGTGTCATACATTAAAATTATGGGAGAGAGTAATTGAGCATAAATTACGATGTGATACAAAAGTTTCTCACAATCAATTTGGTTTCGTGCCAGATAGATCTACTATGGATGCTATATATTTGTTAAGAGGTCTAATGGAGAAGTATAGAGAAAGTTAGGAGGATCTACATATGATATTTATTGATTTAGAGAAAGCTTATGATAAAGTTTCAGAGATGTTCTTGAAGAGTTCTAGACGAGAAAGGAGTTAATATTATATTCAAGTCATTAAGGATATGTATAGTAGAAATTTGTTCAAACACAAGGAAGATTAACAAAATATTTTCCTATTTCAGTTGGATTACATCAAGGATCAGCTTTAAGCCTTTATCTTTTTGATTAGTTATGATCAGCTTTAAACCCTTACTAGGCAGTTACAAGAAGATGTACCTTGGTGTATGCTTTTTGTTGATGACATCCTTCTTGTTGATAAGACTAGAGAGGGAGTCAAAGAGAAACTTGAATTATGAAGGTCAACATTAGAGTCTAAAGGTTTTCGTTTAAGTAGATCTAAAACTGAATATATTGAGTGTAATTTTAGTTGTAGAAGTTCTAGAGAAAGTATTGTGACATTAAGTGAACAAGCAATTAATAAGAGTGAGCGATTCAGATATTTAGACTCTATTGTTCAAAATGATGGTGAAATAGATGGAGATGTTATTAGTAGAATTCAAGTTGGATGGTTGAAGTGGAGGAATGCATCGGCTGTTGTGTGATAGAAAAGTTCCTTAAGCTTAAGGAAAATTTTATAAGATGATGGTAAGACCAGATGACTTATGGTGCAGAATGTTGGCCAATAAAAGAGAAGCATAAGATTAAGTTAAGTGTAATAGAGATGAGGATGCTCAGGTGGATGAGTGGCTTTACACTTAGAGATAAAATGTGAAATGAGTATGTTTGGGAAAAAATTAGAGTAGCTCCAATGGCAGATAAGATTAGAGAGAGTCGCTTAGATGGTTTTGGCCATAAAGCATCGTCCGATGACCTAGTTAAGAGTAGATGCATTAGATTTGACTTATGTTAAGAAAGGTAGAGGTAGACTTAAAAGACTTGGTTAAGATGTATAAAAATGACCTTAGTATACTTGAATTAAATGAGAATTTGACACATAAATGGGACCGATGAAGGAAGGATTCATGTAGCCGACCCCACTTAGTGGGATAAAGGCTTGTTGTTGTTGTTGTTGTTTAACAATATTTTGGCGCATTTTTCCTTTTTTAGTTACAAGCACTTTTAGTTTATTAGCCCTCTTATTCTCTTGAGAAATCTGCTATTTATTTGTAGCTAATGAGTAGATGTTAAAGTCCTCTCGTACTATGGTTGGCTCCTTGCAATCTTTATGTTTAGAAGATGAAAGTAATTGTGTTGATTGTAAGAGCTGCAAAGCAAGTGTTCTGTTCTTTCATACGTTTTCGTTAGAGTAAAGGCATTAAGGAGTTATTTCTCTATTTTTGAGATTATCCTCTACACCACTTCACCATTTGAGGCCGTTCAACTGAATAGTTGGGAAAGCTACGCAACAAAGGTTCCCATGCTGTGGCGTATCAGCATGTACTACTGCATTTCAAGTAGAAAGTACTGAAAGGAATAATATTTGGTAAACATTACAATTTGGGTGTTAAGTTTTTATTTTTTATTTTTTATTTTTGTTAAATAAAACTAATATAATGTGTAGCATGATTTCAAACAAAGAAAATATAAGTATTCATAAATCACAATTTACAAATAAAACTATTAATTTTGTTTAATGTAAATATGTAATATTATAGTTTAAAATTAACCAATAATAAAATGATCAAAATAATTAAAGAATTTCAGCAAAAAATTAGAAACATATAAAATTAATGAACAAATTGTATTTAATTCCCAAAAATAAATTTTTATGTCATTGTTTAATTGAAACCAAATATTTTATAATATTATGGAGAGACCTGCAATGCTTCATGGCACAGAATGTTGGCTAATAAAAGATAAGCATAAAATTAAGTGTTACAATGACGAAGAAGCTTAGGTGGATGAGTGACTTTATACTTAGAGACAAAATGCAAAATGAACATATGTTGACCTCATTTTTAGGATGAGCTCTCAACTCCTCCATTTACATCATGGCTTAAACTATAAGGATTTTATAACTAGCAAGGGATCGGTTCCAAAGACCCCTTTCGGCTTTTTGGCCACAACAACTAACTATAAGGACATTTCTTTGTAAAATTGTGCTCAATTTCATATGTGGCAATTCTGCCAAGATCTCTTCGTTAGTTGGGGAAGAATCGGTATCGATTTTTTTAGAGGAAGCGTCTCGAGAGAATTGGATTTGGTTGACAATGTGGTTGGTAAACAAGGATCGATTTTTTAGTAAGGTATGGAATGTATTATCAAATATTAAATATGATTCCACAAGGTCTATTTTCGTTCAAGTAACGGATTCTAGCCAATGGAAAGGATCTACTTCTGATCAATCCAGAGATATTTCAATTCCGTTATAAATGAGAATTTAGAAGATCACACATTGATCGATCAAACAGAGATTCAACAAGTAAAAGAGAGATCGATTCTTTGAGATCCTTCCTTTCTTCAAACGGAACGAACAGAGATAGAATCAGATCAATTCCGGAAATGCCTTTTGGATCTTCCTCCATGTCCTATTCACGGAACGAAGCGGATGAATAATCATCGCTTCGGGAAATCAAGAATTTCTTGGAAATCCTATGAGATCCATTTGTTCTTTTTTCTCTTACAGATGGTCAAAACTTTATCTGGGTTCGAATCCTATTGAGACGTCCACTAGAGATCAAAAATTGTTAAAGAAAAAATAAGATGTTTCTTTTGTCCCTTCAGGCGGCGAAAAAATAAAGAAATGGTTGATATATTCAAAATAATTACGTATTTACAAGATCGTCTCAATTCATCCTTGAACCATATCACATCCGGATCGGTTCGAAGGATGAACCGATATGGGCTCCAATAAGATTTCATTCTTGAACAAAATTCATTTTTGATTTCTTTCATCTATTCCATGACGAACAAAGGGGATAGCGTACACGATTTTTTTGAATCATAAGAGATTCCCTAAAATGGCGGATCTATTCACTCTATATAACCAGCGATCTAGTGTTTCGTAGGGGATTTGCCTTTTCTTATTGATTCCTGGCCGGATCAAAAAAATTCTTGAATGAGGTATTCAACTCGAGATGAATCGAAAAAAGAAATCTTTATTGGTTTTACCTCCTCTTTTTATGAGGATGAATCTTTTTCGAAGGATCGAAAAAAATTGGTTGGATCTCTCATGGGAATGAGTTGGAAGATCCCAAACTAAAAGCAGATTTGCAACAACAAAATGGAGGCAAATAATCAATATAAATTGATCCAAATGCGATTCAAATCCAATATAAAAATGTATCGAATCGATTCTTTTTAATGAATAGATCCGATCGCAACTTCAATATGGAATCAGGAAATGATACTCAATCATATAACTATAATGAAATATACAATCAACCAACATTTATCGAATCGAAAAGAGTCAAGAAATGGTTTGATCCTCTTATTTCTGTGAGATCCATGAATCGGGATCCCGATGCATATGATACAAATGGTCCAATGGGAGCAAGAATTTCAGAACATTTGGAACATTTTGCTTCAACGAAGAATCCTTTTCAAGTAATGCAAGTAGTTCAATCGACACGATTAATCAATATTCGATTGATTGGTCCGAGGCTATCGACAAAGAAGATTTGTATAAGTCACTTTGTTTTTTTGTCCAAGTCACTTCTTTTTTTCTTTGTGAGTATCGAATATCCCCATTCATAGTCAGATCCACATCTATGAATTGAAAGGTCCGAATGATCAACTCTACAATCGTTGTTAGAATGTTCAAATCGTTCATTTGAAGAAATTAAAACCTTTCTTATCGGATGATCATGATACTTCCCAAAGACCGAAATTCTTGATCAATGGAGGAACAATATTACCATTTTGTTCAAAAGATACCAAAGCGGTGATTGACTCATTCCATACTAGAAAGAATGGCGGAAATCCTTTGATAACACAGATTCTATTTCTCAACGATATCCCACCATCGAGACAATTTGAATCTGAAACCATTTCATGAAGTTCTTTGATATCTTCTTTTATAAAGAAATCGACTTGATTCTTGAATGATCCACATCACTTCGGTTCTATTATAATAAAAGATTCTCCTTTGATGTGGAAAAGACGTATCAATAATTATGATCTTACATATAGACAATTCCTCAATATCTTGTCCATTCGCAACAAAATATTTTCTTTGTGGGTAAAAAAATCTCTTTTGGAGAGAGACTATTTCACCAATCGATTAGGTATCTCGACATCTTCATACCTAACGATTTCCACAAAGTGGTGATGAAAAGTATAACTTGTACAAATCGACAAATCTTTCCATTTTCCAATTCCGATCCATTCGTTTAGGTAGCATTTCTTCAACACCTCAAACGGAGGAGCAAATCAATTTGGAAAAACTTGTCAACCTCTTGATATGAATCTATCCTCTTAATAACGATGATTTTAGTTTCAATTCAAACATGGGTTTGATTCAAATGCAGAGTATTACTTGAAAAGGAAAAATGAAATCATGAAAGAATGCGGTGTATGGAACCTTTTTGGCTTTGCTGATTAAAAAATTTGTATCACCATTTTTACTCATGATATGATGCATGGATCAATATATGATTATGCAATATATCTCTAAGATTCTTCCACAATGGACTCGATAAGTGAAATTTCGAGTCAATGTTTAGAATCTTCTTGTCCATCTAAAATGATTCATCGAAATAATGAGTCACCCATTCCATTGATACTGGACACATCAGCTCAACAAATGCTCTGGAGAGTTCCTATTCCATCTTTTCCTTCTTGTTCTTTGGATATTTTGTTCATATACATCTCCCTTTGTTTCCCGAGCCTCAGTGAGTTACAGTGAGTTAGAAAAGATCAAATCTTTGATGATTCCATTATACATGATGGAATCTCAAAACTGATAGGTATCCTACATATGAATCTCGTTAAAGAATCTCTTCTAGTTGTTCTGGAACAATTAGGAGATTCTCTGGAAGAAATACGGGCAGCTAGCTCTATGGGATCCAAAGTAAAAATTCTAGATCGCAAATGCCACAAGACCTTGAAAAATCTCTTCTATTAGAGCAAAAACAACCTCAAAAATCTGAGTACCCGGTGATATGTCCTCCAAAAGAAGGTTGAAGAGCTCCAACGAGTTGACTGCACCCTTGCTGGCCTTACTGATCAGGGGGAGGTGGATCTCCGCCTCAAAATCAATGAGCTGAACTCTATCCTTGCCTAGTTGAATTATTGGTGGCTTGAAGATGGGGATGACAACACCCACTTCTTCTATGTTATTGCTTCTGCAAGAAATAAAAATAATAGGATCCATGGCATTATGCAAGATAATGGGCAAAGGACTGATGATCCAGAGGTCCATTGCATAGTGAAGTGTTTTCCTTATTTCTAACCTCTCATCTCTAAAAGAATTTTGAGCATTCTAGTCCTCTAACATGCAGCCAAGTGTATGTCAATAGTGCACCTTTCAAAAGCCTCAACCAAAGCATCTTTTCGCAAAGGTACAGCTTGAAAATCTGCAGCCATTTGTGTTGGTGGCTGTTGTTGGGGAAGAGAGAGTTGTATGCTTGAGATGTTATTGATATCCCAAATGTGAGTTTAAGGAGCCCTAATTGATCACCTTGTTGCCCATCAAGAATGAGAACCTGCAAAATTTTCTGGACAATTTGTTGTCCAAAGAGAGTCTCCAACCGTTCAGCATTCCACCTTCCATCGCAAGAGAAGAGATTAGCCACTTTCATCCTTGTAGTGCTTCAAAATCTATGATTGGTTGTATAGAAAAGGGGAGATTATCCACCCAGATTTGCCCCAACACATTCACACCCTCCCCATTAAAAATCCTCCACTTAAGGATGTTATTAAGGCTTTGAGCCCCATCAAGTATGACCGCCTAACACTTAGATTCATCACGTTTTCTGCTGTGGTTCCAGATTTCAGCACCATTATGCTCACATCGCTGAGGAGGAGGCTCTCATTCAAGAAGCTCCATCCTAGGAGCCCTTAGGGGCCTTTCCATGTGCCGGGGAGTGAAAACCCAATCCCCTCCCTTTGTGGTTGACAAATGGTGGCCCAACTTACATAACGAATGCTTCTTCTAGTTAAGGTACCTTGCCATAAAAAATTTCTGTAAATTCTTTCAATTTCTAGCAGCACACTTGAGAGGAGTTCTATATGTGTAAGCTGAAATGTGGTTAAGGGCAGCAATGAAGTGTTGAGAAGGGTGGCCCGTCTAGCCAAAGATAATTGTCGGGTGCCACATGCAGTGAGTTTGGTACAAGCTCATTGTAGAAGCTTCAAATGATCAGTTTTAGTAAGCCTCCTCATGGCCAATCTGATGCCAAGGAATTTTAGCTCCTCGACCTTGTGAAAGCCCGACAACCGTGTAATGCGATTTGCCTCCTTTATAGGTGAACCTATGTGGATGGACAACCAAACCAAATGGGGCCAAAGTACCTTTGCTCGTATGTGTTAAGGTGGATCTTTCAATGACATTTGGATTCATGGGTTCAATGGGACGTTCTTTCAAAGGGTTGAATACGAAGGCATCGCAGATGTGGCAAATTGGGACATCGAAATGATAAGTGCAATATTGATGTTATTGGGCAATGCCAAAGAAGCTCCCTCCAGCCGAACAATTGAGGTTGATATCCCCTTTCAACCGGCCAATGACTCAATGTGCCCAGAAATTATTAATAGCTCGATGTAAAGGTGTAACAGTGACAACCCCGTGCTATCTTTGTAAACAACAAGGGGTAGTTGGAAGGCTTGGAGCAGTGAACTGATAGTTTCTATGGACCCTAGACTTTCTCTCAGGGAAGCCATGGGTCCCTAAACGCAGCCCCAAAACCCAACACAGGGAGATATCGGTCTAACGAGAATTCTATTGCCATACCATACGGTAAAAAATTCAAAACCAATTAAACCCCAGCGGTTGCTTACTAACAAGGACAAAGAATAAGGATGAACCTACGAAAGAAGAACCACTCATTTCTACCAACAAGAAAGGAACAACCCGAGGGGCTGAAGGTTTTTAAGAACAAGAAGAGTAAAAATTGGCCAGTTCAGAGTGTCGAAAACCGACTTCGATACGAAATTGTGTCACCTTGGTCCTATCAAGAATGTCCTAAGGAAGTAGCGGAAAAGTGAGTTTCACATTGACGATGGCGGGGACGCATCCCCTTTGAGTCATAAATGGCATCCGTCTTGGTAGGGAACTATCGTGGTGTCCGTAAGAAAGCTAAGAGCAACAACTTAAGGAAATTAATGGGGGAGCACCAACTTCTTTTCATCGGCATCACAGAAACAAAAGTTGAAGACATTATCAGGAAAGAGATAGACAAAGTTGTTGGTAGAAATTGGGACTTTTTACATCAACTGGCTAGAGGTAAATCGGGGAATCACGTGTGCATGATCTTGTATCTACTCCCTTAATCGCCCGACAACAAATGGCTATCGTGCCTTCCGATAAATCTTCTGGGATGATTGTTGTGATCTAATAAAGACTACCTTGTCCAGAGCCGTGGAAGGCTCTATCTCCTTTTGAACACTTCCTTCCCAACTGTGGTCGGAGGAGATTTTAATTGTATTACTTCGGCGGTTGACAAGAAGGGTGGTAAACAGTTTAGCTTCTCCACTGCTACCAAAGAAATGTTGGAGTCTATGGGCGACCATGATCTTCATGACATTGAATTTTCAAGTCCGAGATTCACTTGCGAACAACAAGGACAGAGAGGAACTGGGTTTGGCTGACAGATTTCTAATTAACACATCCAATGCCCCATAGCACAAACCAAACCAAGCATTTTCCTCACCTCGCCTTTCGTTCTCCACCTTGCCCACAAGAAACTTAGAAACTGCATCACTGGATCAAGTTTGAACTAGAAACATCCACCCCCACACATTGCCAAAAGTTCATGTAAAAAGAAGAGGTGATCCCATCAAGTCCTGGGGCTCTATTGGTTCCCAAGGATTGGATAGCATCCCATATTTCATGTTCTGTACCTTCAACATCAAGGAGGGGCTTAACATCATTTGGCACACTTGGTAGTAGGCTTTTTCAAGTGAAACAGCCCCTCAACCCATTTCTGAAGTAGTGAAGGTGGAGGAGATGGCCTTAGAATGGTCGGATAGGCTCCCATCAACCATCTTGATGCAACTAACTCTATTGCTCATATGCCTTGAGGAGGTGACGGTGTGGAAGAAATGAGTATTTCCATCCCCTTCATGGAACCACCTAATCTTGGCCCATTGTTTCCACCAGGAGTTAAATCTAGCAAGTGTGAAGTTCAACTCAATCACCTTGGTTCTAAGAGCACTCTCTTGCTCTCTTGAAATCCTCCATATCCTTCACCACTTGAGAATAACTAAATGCAATTGAAGTCCGCACCAATGAGGGTTGGCAGCAAGTGGTCCACATTAACCTCAATGGATTGTCATAAAGATCTTCTACAATGGTGGTCATTATTGGTATAGACCCAACCAATTGTCCTCATTTTTTCACAGCTTTTCCCATGACAATTTGATCCATTAAAATAATAGCAAAGTCAATTAGCTCTCTACACCAAAGGATCATGATGCCTCCGATTTCCCATTGAGGGATGACAAAAAAAGTCTCAATTGCTTCTTTATCCACTTTCTTCCGGCTGATTTGCTCAATTATGATTTCCACCAATCCAATCATGCAAAGGTTGTGGCCATCAATGAGGTGGCATTAGGCTTGCTTTACTGCACCCCTACAAGGATGGAAGAATTAATCATTCATAGGGACGCCCCGTCCGTTAGCTCCATAATAACCTTCTTCCACTTCTTAGAAAGGATTTCAATTGGCCCAAAGTGTTTGATTTCCGTTGAAATGAGCCTTGAAACCCGCTATTTTCCACTTTCTACTCTTGCCCGAGCTACTTTGGTTTTCACCTAGATTATCCAAAGCTATTCGGAGATTGGAAAATAGGTGTCTTCATTGTGTCAAGGTTTGGAAGCAGCTTTTGGATTGGGTTGGCCTTGGTAGTGGTTGCTTGCCCCTGTGTAGCATCCTTCCTCATAGCAACAAGTTCGGATTGATGTTTTGCTACATTTCTGGCACTACCAACACCTCCTTGTGCTTCACAGTTTTAAGCGAGTCTTTCTCCGAGTGACCAGCACCCATGGGCCATAGTCCTCTCCAAGATCAGATTTTGGCCAATTCGGTTTTGTTGGATAGCTGCAGCCTTCTGTTTGGACTTCAATTCAGCCTTTCAGCATGATCAGCACTTCCCTTGGATTCAAAATTGTTGGCTGATTTTGAGTTAATGGCTCAATTCCCATGCTATTTAGGCTCCGAACTGCATGGTTCACCGGCTCTCCCTGTTGTAAACTAGGGATATCTTCCTTGGCTATGGAGTGGTTGCATTCTCCAACTCTGGAGGTATGTGTGCTGCTCTTGTCCCCATTATCATTCACTATGCCACTCATAGACTTTTTGTGGTGTTCTTTTGGATGCGCATGTGGACTATGGGTATTAGGCTGGCTGTTGGAAGTAGCACCAAGCATGGGGCAAGAATCTGCCTTATGCCCAACTTTACCACACTTAAAACAAAGTTGGGTTATGCCTTCATACTCCACTGATCGGAAAAAGCGACCATTCAACCCTTTGATCTAAACTCCCATGTGGAGCTTCTTAGATAAGTCAATCCGAATACAAACCCTTGAGTACATGCTTTCCCCCCAAGAGTTTGTTTGGTGGTCCACCCAAAGTAGTTCTTCGATGAAGGATGCAAACCGAGCAATGTTACTGTTATCCCAATAAAAGAGATGTAAGTTCGGAAATCTAACCCAAATAGGGGATTACAATCCATGGAGGGATCTAGGTGCAAAATCCGAGCTCCATTTATCCATATCAATGATGTTGCCAGCCAAAAACCAAGGTCAATTCATTAGCACAACATCCCTTGCATCTGTTGTTTCAAAAATGCATACAAAGCAATTTGGTGCTACCATTATAAGCTTGAATTTTCCCCACCGGCTCCACTTCATTTGTAGATCAGTATGCACGAAGTGGAAGGGTAATCTCTTGCCCAACAGCTTGCCGGCCAAAGCCCTTTCCAACTGGAACCGATTGTCTTCCATAGCTCCTAAGTCTAGATCAATAGAGATCCCATCATCGACAAAAATTGAGTTGGAATCCACCTTGTGCAACTGCACGAATTCTTTGCATTTCCAAGGATTTTGCTGTCCAACAGGTTGTCCGTGTCCCAGCCTTGGGTCTTCACATTGGCATGACTTTATCTGTAAAAAAAAGTACCCTCCATAGGTCCTCGCATCCCATCAATGGGAGCAGCTTGTGTAGTGATCCTTTGTTGGGAACAGGTGTCGTTGGCCCAAAACCATGTCTAGGTCTCTAGTATCTTCTCCACCTATAATAACTTCCATACCATCTGGGCTAGTGCCCATCCATCACAGAAAGATTAAAGTTCTCGAAATTACCTCTCCACCGTCAGAAGTCGACCGCAGCCCACGTAGTCGGTTCGACAGCCTCAAATGGCATCCTAGTCGCCGGCTTCCGTGTGCAGCCAATGACTTGACACTGCTGCCTTGATCATCCAGTGCTTACAAAGCTGCAACCTCTTCCATTAACGAGCCAACGTGCATGAAGACTACAACACGTTGACGCTAATACCCGCAGTGAATTGCAGCTCCTCCCCACCTAGAAGGATCTTGTCACCACCGAAATGCTGCAATTTCCTTGGATCCTTTGCTCGCCAATCCCTTGACAACATCGATATAATTCAAATGACCCGCATTCCTACTTAATGGGCCACAAAGGTCTTCCCATTCCATTGTCTGAATCATTCACCAAGCTTGAATAGCCCTCCCCATTGCCACCATGATCAGCCATAGCCCTCCAAGCAAGTCTCTCCTTGCCATTGCCCAAAGGAACATTGCTAACCACTGCCTTGCCTCTCAAACTAGTTCTGAGACCTTCCACACTACCTTCTTTGTCGCCTCCTTACCCGCCCTTGTCCTGTGGGAGGGACACCATACCATCCCCACCATAAAGAGAGAAAACTCTAGGAGAGAATCAACCTAGAGAGAGAGAAAGAAGAAAAAGAGCAATCAGAGTGAGTTCCCAAAGTTTTTGGGTTCCTTAAAAGTTGCATTTTCATTAATAATAAAAAGATGTTACAAAAAGAGTACAAAAAAAGTACAAAACAAAGGAAAAAACTAACTAATTACAGTATGTCTTCTATCATCCTCTAAAATAACAAAAAAATTCAGAAGGAATAATATCACTATGTATCATGCCAAGAAAAGCATGGCTTTTACCAAACCCCCTGTCATCCCTGATCACCATCCCGATACCTGCAAAACCAGAAGGAAGAAGAGTTCCATCAACATTGGCTTTAAGCCATCAGGGACGAGGTGGGCACACATGAGAAGTGTGAAGACCCTACAAAGAACATCCTGTGTCTTTGCAAGGAGGTCGACAACTTTCAGCTCTTTCAGCCCTGCAACATTCACCAATATTGAAAATTTGGATATGGGTATTTCGGTCACCCAGATTTGGGTCAGCACATCCACTTTCTTTCCATCAGCAAACCGCCACTTGATAATAGAATTCAGGCTATTGGCACAATTTAGAATCACAGCCCATGTTTTGGGATCACCTCTCTTCAGTTGCTTGTTCCATATTCCCTAAAATCCAAGCTTAGCATAATTGCTCTTAATTATAAGTTAACTCGCTCTAAATTGTTAAGTATGTTTGAGTCATCGAGGAACAAATTGGTGGCAAACTCAAAACATGTAGAGTACTCTACTTGAAAGAAAAGAGAGGCCCTTAAAGACCCGTAAGTCTAGCGAAGGGGAAAATATCAAAGCCCTAGTGAGCTAACTCTCCACTTTGCGATAAGCTCCACATTGAGTAGTGTGTCCCCCCTAATTGATATGTATGTCTAGGCGAGTGCACTAGTGAAGACCCATGAGTCTAGTGAGAGGCGCACCCAAAGCAACAATTATAGACATAGTGAGCTAACTCCCTCCTTTGTGATGAGCTCTACAACGAGTAGTACATGAGTCCCTGACAGGAGTCTAGGTGAGTTTCCCCACGAAAACCTAAGTACAACATAAGGTGACTCACCAATCTGCACCCGCAGAAGATAATGAGTCTAGGGAGAAACAAGGTACAACCTACACATCTACGAGTATGACTATAACCATCGAGCTATAATAAAAATCTCATAATCTAGCAAAAACGAGCTCACTGACTACATTTACACAAGGCATTCATCAACATTGAATTTATATATAAGATCACAATAGAATAATAACGGGTCAACAAAAAAAATGTTTCATTACTATGAAATTAAAAATTATATGTAGCAAGTACAAAAATTATCCAAAATTGAAGAAAAGATGCATTCCATTAACTCTCAAACACGTCGCATAAAGATGCAAAAAAGGAGGTTCAACTAGCTTGAAGCACTCGACCCATCGCTACCCTATCGTCCAAAAGTAAAGATGTTGTCAAAGTCCAAGAATCGCTTGCCTAGCTAACCATGTTTGATCGATTTTTATATCATATTCGATACATGCCTCGAACTTGGGCATAAGAAGCATCTTACTCGTCTGATCTGGTTGTTGGCCCACCATTTTTCTCTCCTTGAACATTGCTTCCCTCTAATAGAACTCTCTCTCATGATGAGGCAACTCTACAACAAGTATACATGTTTCCTTCTCGCTACTAGTGAGTTCAATAACCAACTTAATTTTCTTTACCTCGCTACTACAGAGTTTGGCAGCCAACTTATTCCTATAGTGCACTATCAACCACCTTGTAAAGACCAAACTCTTCATAAAGTGAGGACTGCATGGTGTCGCATTTCTTCATTGTGTGCCCCAACTCCTTGAGGACCTTGGCATATGCCTCACAAAGCTCGAAGGTCAAATGCTAATTTATTGCATAAGAACCCATCACTGCATGACGTAACCTCTTGCTGGTCACCTCAACCAAACATCTCCAATGAATGGAGAATACACAAGATCCCCCATGTTGAATGCGGTACTAGAAGCCCTGCCTTGATTATCCATGGGTCATAAGAGTCTTTACTCACTTCTCAGGAGTACTCTTCTTAGAAGGGCCAACTTCAGACACGTTTGCCTTCCCCTTGTCTTAGTGATTCAAAGAATGATGGCCACAACAGCAGTACTCACCATCGATCTTCTAAAGCGTTTTGTGAACACCTTAGTCGACATAGGTGTGGCCTCAACACCAAAACTTGCCACTTCCTCATGAGGCTCCATGGTGAGTATTGCTATGGAAATCAGTACCGCATCTATTAGCTCCTCACCCCACAGCAATCCCATAGGTGAATCCCAAAAAGGTGGGGACTTTGAGGTGTTGTGGGCAAAAGACGAGTATTGGTAAAAATACTTAAGAAAATATCAGATAGAAGGTGAAAGGGAGTCCTTACAGCACAATAATTCACAGATCTAGCCACCCTCCAAGACGAAGTTGATGTTGGTAGTTCTTCTCAACTTCTTGAGGCACAAATCTTCTATAGTTGATTGAAGGACCACCTTCTCCTTGCCGAGGGGAATGGCTTGGTCCGCACATGCCAACCAAGGAACTTGCCCTCAAATTCCTCACTTTATTCACTAGCCTAAACATCCTCAATTACACTAGTGAGAATTGAACAATGTCATCCTTGTAGCCCTTAACAAAAAGATTTAACAAAATAACACCAAGCTCCAAGAAATCTCCTCTTTTTATTACCATGTTGATTCTGATTTTTATGATGCTTAATGTTATTGACATGACATTGAAAAATTCATCTATTCTAGCACAAATCTCAAGGTATGTGCGATGGGATATCTCCTGGAACCAAAAACTTGACTATTCAAACTCTACTATTGGCAATCATATATATAGTTAAGCTAACAATCTCGATGAGGCAAGCTTGATGATGCCAAAAGTAACGCAATCCAAATCTAAATGAACTCAAATCAAGCACTTAAAATGTATTTCAACATTTTGAGATAATATATAAGTTCCTAAATAGCTTATAAAAGTGGCATGCATATAGTCAAATAAAACATCTTAACAAGATAATTCTAATGTGCACAATATCTCTTAATTCTGACTTCAATCGAACACCTTAATACTTAAAATACATCTCATAATTGAGGGATAATTTTTAACCGATGGAGTGGTTGGATTTTATCTATATTTACAAAAAAATGTCACCCTCAAAATTTATAAATAGATATTTATTCTTCACATGAAAGGGAACGAATGCTAGAGATTGAAGAGAACTCTGAAGCTTAAAACATCCTGAGCACCGCCTCACCACCGCTTTGCTCGCCGTAGCCCACCGCGCCACCATTATCGAATCATTGTCTGATCACCGCCATCAATACACCACTCGGTCACCAACGCGATATTATCAACCACTATCGTTAGACTACCGCCTAACCATTATCATTAGATCATTGTTCGGCCACTATTATTGAATTATCATCTGAGCATAATCGTCGATCCGTTGCCCGACCACATCATCAAACCAATGTCAGACCACCAACTAACCGTTGTTGCCAATCCACCACCCGACCATCGTAGTCGTTAGATCATTGTCCAATCATTATAATCAGACTGCTACATGGACACTTGGCTATCCATCGATATTATCATCATTGTACTACCCACACCATTAGTGATATGCTGTCCAACCACCGTTATCAAATCACCGTTTACTTACACTAGCATCAAACCATCGGCCGACCACCATCGTTATATCGTTTACCACTGACTTTCATCGCCACTATCGCTTATCATCGCCCCGGTCGCAGTCACGATCATTCCACCATCCAACCACAGCCTTCAATCCATCGCCAAACCGTTGTCATTAATCTTCAACTCGACTACCATTTATAAAAGCCTAAATACCATCACTCAATTATAGTCTCCTAATCCTGACTACCATTGATTGACTGCAGACTCGAGAATGATTGCATGGCCATAATGATTAGCAGCATTATCTTTACCACAGCCATCTGGCTACACCATTACCTATTGATTTCAACATTTATTGTTGCCAATAATCTTGATGCAAGCCACTGCTTATATGATCGATGCACGTTGTTAACACATATTGTCGCATATCTTGTCGATGTCAGTTGTTGACATACGTCATCATCTATAAAGTTGTAGCATGTCATCAGCTCACGCCATCACTTATATTGGTATCAACACTTTCCCTAGTAATAAGGGCATCTATACTAGTGAAATTATTTTAAATGAGCAAAATCATATAGTTTTTTTCTTTTTTGAGTTTTTGACATAAAACTCTTGTGTCTCGAACTCACTTTTATTTGTATGTGTGTTGTTGAATCATACAAAGCTAAGATGTTAAATATCTTATCTCAACTATTGTATTCTTACATGCACTAATTATATTAGAAAAGAATATCCTAATTCTTATTACTCTGTCTTTTTTGAATGCTTACATACAATATGGTTATCTTGTTAATATTTGGCACTCCAAACAAGCCAAGTAATGTATAAAATTGTGGTAACCCATAACATCTTAGTTTGGGCAAAGGTTAGGTTATGTCATGAGTAATCACAGATTTCTACATTATATGACTATTAATAACAATATTAACATATTTATATTGCTACCAATTCACCTAGAAGTTTGAAAATGGAGTACCCAAGTTTGAAAATTGTCTACAATCCACCATTAACAAACATTTTGAAATTAAAATGGACTGGAAAAGTGATCCACATCCTACAAACGAAAACAAGTATAAACTTAAATGTATGCATAAACCTAACATTGAACTATTGTATAAATTTCATAATTGTTTTGCCAAGAGTATTCAGAGAAGATAGGTCTTGCTCGAAAGATTGCGATCAATAGGCTCACCATAAGCTAGATGCAATTCTCGTTAAACAAGCCCTTAAAAAATAAGCTTAAAAATTATATAAAAAAAAAATCATCACAAAGACTAAGAAATGAGTAGCTAGCATTGCTAGAAAAAATATCCAAATATGCTTAGCCAATGTTATTTAAATACAAATGTTATTCAATTACAAAATAAAATCAAATCAAGATGACCTCTAAAGTTAAAACATTCACAGCATTTAAGCACCAATTGATATATATTATTATCATGTTATGCTTTTGGTCTTAAAAATGTAGAATTTACATGACAAAGGGCATTAACACATATTTGATGAATGGGGAGATGAACAGGTTGAATACCATGTTGATAATTTAGTGATTAAAGCCAAATCTAATGATGATAACTTCGATGATTTGCAAGTTATCTCTGAGCATTTTCTATAATAATGACTTTAAAATGAATCCTTTGAAGTATACCTTCAACATGTTTAAAAAATTCCTAAGCTTTATGGTCTAACATCATGGTATTAAGATAGATTCTACTAAGATTAGGATTATTATTAAGATAGAACTTCCAAAAAGCCATGAGACAACTCACACCAAACTTATAAGATAGATGTCAATCAATTACAACATTTGATAACATAAAATAACACTTAATATAATTGTCTAAAACCTTTGATAGTTTACATTGTTACACTACAAGAGTCTATTGGAGCCCTTTGTCACGGACAAGCTTTCTCAAGACGTATGTGCGGCCTTAACATACTCCCGTAGATGTTAAGCCTAACTATTACAATGCCTGGCTTAGAACACTAAGAACCCTTAGAAAGAAATCAAGAACTTTGAAAGGGCAAATGTATTATTAAGCAAGAAAGGTTTATAATGCTAAAATGATTTTCAAATGAAAAATGGTGACTCCTATTTATAATCCTCCACCCATACCAAAAAAAGTTTTTAAATTACAATATAATATAAATATTTTTATAGAATTCTACACTACTCGTAACATGCACAAGGATTCCAGAATATTCTAGATTATCCTAGAGTTCTCTTGAAGCATCCCTCTTCTAAGAACTACTAAAAGTGTCTAGTCCTTGGTAGAATCTTCTGGAGAGTACTAGGTTGTGCTTCTTCTATCTGAATCCATCATGAATCTCCTTGGTCCTTAGCTAAGATTTATTCTTTCTATCTTGAAGTTCAAAGATTGAACCTATATATAAAGATTAACATGCCTAAAGATCAAATATAGAATTGGTACACCTTCACTTATAACCCAAAAGCCAAGATAGTGTAGCCATATCTGAGCTCGCATACTTGAAATTGAGTTTTTCTCCTACTTATAAATTTAGAATGTTAGACGGCTAAGCCTAAACATAATATTAAGCACACATGAAATTTGATCTTGGCACTCTCTTTTCCAATGAACCCGATGTTCAAGCCTACATATAAGGCTCAACATGCTAAAAGATTGCACTAACCTAACTACTTACCTTTGTTTGGTCAGCACAACAGAAGTGGTGCCATCTATCAATACACCACACCTATTAAGGGATTGTTTATTAAACTCACTAACTTCTAAATTTAGCACGTTAGAAGGCTAAGCCTAAACATAATATTAGGCACACCTGAAAATTAATCTTGGCACTCTCTTTTCCAATAAATGTTCTTTAAAAAGAGCTCAGACATGTCACCACTAGTCTCACTTATTCATTGACTTGAATATTTCATTCCTCTTATTTGAACTTCTACCTTGTTCGTCATGAAGTTTTAAATATTCCTCATTGTCACCATCATTCTTTATTCTAATCCTTAAAGTATTATATAAGTTTAATACTACCTTAGCTTTCTGAAAAGCTTACTTCAACTTTAGCCTTGGATAAAAAGAATTTGAACTTAAAATAACTATAGGACCTTTGACTTAATGAAAACTATACGAGGACCCTCAATGACACAATCTTTCAAAATTCTTCCAATAAGTTTGCCTTTAATTCACTCAAAAAATCATATCACCTAGGAAAAGTACTATTTTATACAGTTTAGATCAATCATAAGGACAACATTGCAACATTTACAATAAAGATAATAAATATTTTAATATCCTCATGTAATTATTTTAACATTTTGACATGTTGTTTCAATTCTATATAATTTCATATAATTCAAATAATTTACTACAATTTTATAATATTTGATTAGATTTATAACTTTTTTAAGATTAACTTTATCTAAATAATCAATGCTAGCAAAAAAAGACTTAATTGTACCTTATTCTTTGTACATAAAATCTTAAATGCATAAATCATTTAGTGAAATTTTATGAGTTTTCAAACTTCTAGATAAACTTCTCTCACTTTTATCATTACATTTCCCTTATGTCTTCACACAACTCTCCTAGACTCTCTTCCACTTATCCTCGCTCTCCCTGATCAAAAATAGAGGTAAAATAACCCCTTCTCTCTCCAAACCTCATTTTTCTTACCTCTAACAAATCCTAACAAGCTTTCCCTTTCTCTTTGTTATTTGTTAAAATAAATATCTCTATAAATCCACCCAATAAAAAACACATCCAAACCCCCATACTCAACCATCCTCTCTTTAACTATCCCCCTGCTCAATAAAGGATGCGAGGGACTTATATTTCCCTCTTATTTTTGATCTAACATGTAATATCCCATAAAATAATAATAATAATAATAATAATAATAATAATAAATTTAATCGATTGAGGCGGTTCAAGATCCAAAGTTCTCCTATTAAAATGAAACTGGATTCTCCCATCATTTTATCGAAACCAGCAACCTCGAGAATGAGAGGGGAAATTGAGGGCTTCAACCGAGCAGGCAACGGTGGTGTCTTCTGCATTGGTGTTGTAAGTAAATGGCGCCAAAGACGAGGAAGGTTTTGAGGGGTTAAATAGGTCGGGTTTCTTTCTGCGATCTAATCAAGAAGAGAGATTTATGCATAAATCAAATCACCATTATTAAGTAAACCACGACTATGTATGACTTTCATGCTATAAATCTAGATTTTCTTTTTCTTCATATTTGCTAGAATAATATGTATATGTTTGTTTTTAATTTCTTTTTGAAATTTTATGTTTGATTAATATATAAAATAGTGTTGTAATTATTGAAAATATTTTTATACTAGGAAATATAAATACTTAACCATCAATTTTATTTTGTAGGAAATGAACATAATAAATGAGAATGTAAAGTTGGTGACAAAAATTAATCTATATAGCCATATATTAAATAAATTTTTAAGAAAAATAAAATGAAATATTATTTGGAATATATAAGAATATACATATTTTGATTTACGCAATATATATATATATATATATATTGTACTATAAATATCTCTATAATAGAATGTTCTCAGGAGAAAAATAATAATAATAGTAGCATTAGGGGAAAAATATTTTCAACTATAAATAATTAATATAAGGACTAATTAATAAGAATTAAGTAAATATTTACTAATATTAATAATGGCTTCAAAATGTTAAATAAAAAGTATGCTATTAATTAAATATAACTAGATAAGAAGTATAATCAAATTAAAAAAATCAAATAGTGAAAATGAAAAGTATATATATATATATATATATATACATATACTCACAGAGACACTTACCTTTATATGTCGAAATAATTTATAAATTTTATTACTATTACTCTTGACTAAGATGGGCTGATCCTTGCTAGTTATAAAATCCTTCTTCTTTGATGATTATACCCCAGCAATATAGCCATCCCTACCCTATCACGTCAATCCCACAAACCTCCTTTTTATCAATATATTCGCTCATGTTAGCAATGCCGGACTCCCAACTATTTTTGGGGCGGCTAAAGGGGATCTGCACATGACTGATTGCAGCAATTTTCAGCAATGCACGCAAACTGTTTGTGGTAATGCTTCAACAGCAACAAATGCGTCGAATGGCACACACTCCAAATGAAACTTATGCATAATAGTGAGGGCTGGCTGAAGAGCTCAGAAGAACCTAGCTTTAGTGCGTGGGAGGTTGATAATTACAATTCCCCCAAGGAAAGGCAAGGCTCGGCCATGGCCGCAAGCCCAGGACAGCAGCCTGGACAAAAATCTGGACAGCGGCAGGGGCCGCATAATCCTTGGAAATGCAAAGAGTTTGTGTGGTTGAACAAAGTGGACTCCAAATTTGTTTTTGCGGAGGATGGGATCTCAATTGAACTAAACTTGGGTGATGTGGAGGAGAATCAAATCAAATTGGAGAGAGTTTTGGTTGGCAAGCTATTAGGCAAGAGACTACCCTTCCATTTCCTCCTTAATGATCTCCAAAGGAAATGGAACCAATGGGGAAATTTCAAACTCATCATGGCTCTGATTGATTTTTGTATGTATCTTTGACACACTGTAAGCTCGTGATGCGTCCTCATGAATGGGCCATGATTTTGGCCGGAATGTCAGGAATGGATAAATGGAATTTGGATTTTTCCCCAAATGACTCCACGTTCACCACCAATTTGGGTTTGCTTCCATCTTCCGCTCTTGTTTTGGGATAACAACAATATTGCTCGTGTTGCTTCCTTTATAGGTGAGCCATTATGAGTTGACAAACTTTTGAGGGCAAAGTATGTATGAGTTTGCATCCGCATTGACTTATCTAAGAAACTTCCTGCTGGAGTTTGGATTAAATGGCTGAATGGTCGATTCTTCCAACAGATCGAATATGAGGGGATCACACTTGTACTTCAACTGTGGTTTGCTCGACCATAAGATGGACTCTTGCCCAAAACTGAATGGAGCACATGCTAACAGCAGAATGAACAGCCAATAAACTTCTCCCCATGTTGAGGAGAATAGCTGCAAACCTTACATCAAGCAGTTTGGTGTTCAAGACCCTTATGACAGCAAGCTACACTCCCATGAAGTTAAGAAATGCAGCCATTTCCCTGAAGCACAGCACCCCCTCAGCAAATCATGCAGCTGAAGAATCATGATAGGCCGAATGGGGACAACATTTCTGGTTTCCATCAGAACAACACACTTGCTGAAAATCTGCAGCATGATCCTCCTGCCAAGCAGCAAGTAACCTCCAATGCTGAAAGTTACGAGGGGAAGAGTACGGACCTTGGGTTCTAGTCACAAGAAGGAAGAGCCGGACCAACCTTGACCACAAAGGGGCTGATAAATCTGCACTGAAGGTGCAGGGACAGCAGTAGCAACATAAACATCAAACTTGAGCGGATAAAAGCAAGAAGGCTGATTTCAGCCATCCCCAGGCCGACCACCCACATGGCAACAGCAGCCATGATTCTGCTTCCTTGCCCGAAGCTACCAACACACCTATCTTCCAAACTACTAGAGATGGACAGAATTTTCTGGACCACCCAAAGAAGAGCTCTTCTAGCAAGAGTAAAGGTGGCAAACAACGTGTCTCGAAGGCCCATTTTGAAAGGGAAATCAAATGCCTTGGACCCATTGAAGTTCTGCCAAAGAAGAGGAAGAAAGTAATTGTTGAAATCATGAACGACGGGACGTTCCCCTATGGATGCTTAATGTCCTTCATCCTCTTTTGAATTGTAGGGGTGCCCGCAAGCAAACCATGTGTAATTACTAAAGAAGATAGGACTACTTCGATAATAACATGTCATTAGCTTATTATTAGTTATTAGTAATTATTAGTTTGATCACCCAAGCTACTCTCCTCGGGGTTTTATTACTTTTTTAAGATGAGCCTGCGGCGGAGGGGGTACCCGGTGACCTTCGAGATCCAGACATGGAGGTCAAGGCACGAATCGAACCGCTCACCTATTGAGGGTGGTGGACGCCTTGCCTTCAACCCGTGGAAAAGTTGTGCCTGAGCCCACCTCCTTCACAGAAGAACCCCCACTTCCAAAGAATGGAAAGATTCGGCAGCCTTCTGGTGCCCAGTTATCGGGGATCTTCGTTTCTGGACCCAAAGGGAAGGGGAGGATGGATATGACAACGCGATGCCAGGAGGAAGAGGGGATGAAGAAGAGCTTACTAAGGAGAACATAAAGAATACTGCTTCAACAATGGAAAGATTAGTGTGAGCAAGAGCAGGCCGGACAGGGGAAGTTATCGGCGAGTTTTGCTATCTGACACCGATCTTGGTGCTAAGGCTAAGGATGTGAAAATCCAAGGCATTTGGTACGCGCAGCTTGAGTCCAATTAACTACTAGCTTGTATATGTGTATAATTTTCTGTTGAAGTTTATCTCGTCCTCTCTCTCTTTCAGTTTTTATTTTTATTTCAGCTCAAACTGGGAGAAGCTTATTTTATATGTTCATCGTCCCATTTTGAAGTAATGATTTTGGATGTTATGCTGCAATTGTGCGGGTGAAAAACACACTGAAAAAATAATAATAATAATAATAATAACTGCATAAATTGAGAATACCTGCAACTCCACTGAAAATGCAATTGAAGAAGATGAAGTTTCTTCTCAACTTCTACAGAACCAACCAAAATAAATCACTTGTAAAAGCTAATAAAATATAAAGTGTCATGGTTAGCTTCTATAGTTATTTATGATTGATATATTTAACACATCAACTTCTTGAAAGTTGAGTCATTTGACCAGAATGGTGGATTGGAGGGGGTAGCTTCCTAACCAGGTGTGTTTTTTTTTGATAGCAATGTTATTAGGGCAACTGAAGTGACGAGATCAGCTTGATAATTTGCCAATTGTGATCAAATTCAAAAGTTTTATATTTACCTTCTGTGTTTTTTATTAGCTTATTTTGATACCTTGTGTTCAATTCTGTACTATTTTCTTTGTTACATTCTTTTTCTCCACTTCTCAGGTTCTGTGAATAGCCAGGACATGGAGGAAGATCCAAAAAGATATTTCGGGAATCGATCTGACTCTCTGTTCGTTTCGTTTGAAGAAAGGAAGAATCCCAAAGAATCGATCTCTCTTTTAGTTGCCGAATCTCTGATCAATCAATGTGTGATATTCTCAATCTCATTTATAACGGAATCAAATAATCTCGGATTGACGTAAGAAGATCCTTTCCATTGAACTGTTTGAACGAAAATAGACCTTGTGGAATCATATTGAATATTTGACAATACATTCATACCTTGCTAAAAAATCAATCCTTTACCAACCACACATTGTCTAACCAAATCCAATTCTCTCTCGAGACGTTCCTCCAAAAACCGATTCATGATTCTTCCCCAACTAACGAAGAGATCTTGGCGGAATTGCCCATATGAAATTAAGCACAATTTTGCAAAGAAATACCTCACTTGTTTCTCGAGAAGAGATAGGAAACATGCTCAATATCATTGGATTGCATAGTTGCCCCAGCTCCTTGTTATTTCAAGAAACTCTCCCTGAATTGGTCTTTTTCACGAAAAGCAAACATGAGATAACAAATCAAGTCTTTCCCTAAGATTTTGAATAGCTGTCCTTCAAGTTGATTATGTTTCGTTTCTTCCTCGGAGAAAGACGATCAAAAAATTCCCAATCATGGTCCTTGGGATCGATCATCCGTATAAAATAAAAAGAAACTCCAGATATTTGCTATCTTTCTCTTTGAATGAGATCTCAATTCCAGCTTTCTAGATATCGACAACTAGAATCCCTATTTTTCCGATCCGGTTTCTCCACCACCGCGAACCTCGGTTAGATTCAGGCATGATATGCTTTTTCTTTATTGGGATAACCCAAGTACTCTCTTATGGATCCATGAAACAACTCTCAGAAATCTTTTTCCCTTTTGGAAGATACAGGAGCGAAACAATCAACCTATTTCTATTGGAAGACCAAAAAGATTCTTCCAATGTCTCCTTTCTAGGTCCAATGGAATTCATAGGTATAGGAAGAAGCCCCATCAAATAGAGATTTTTCTTTTGACCATCTTTCGATTGTTAATACGAGATAAGGACCACTACTACACTACACGTGAAATATCGATTGCTTGTTGCACCCTGTGAATCACGTGAAAGTAGGATACTCCAAATTCGGGGGTCAAAGAGTTTCATAAACGTTCTTGGTGGAAAAAATGTGAGTGAAAGATCCCAAGAATCGAATTTGATCCATGAATCTAAGAAATAGTGAGAATTCTTGATCTCTCTCAATATCTCTTCTCCGTGAGATTTGAATTGATGTCGTTTCATTGATTCCTCCTAAAGATTTCATTTCAATTGGAATTTGGTTATTCATGTACGATGATCCTGTTAAGCATCCATGGCTGAATGGTTAAAGAGCCCAACTCATAATTGGCAAATTGTAGGTTCAATTCGCTGGATGCACGCTAATGGGAACATTCAATAAGTCTATTGGAATTGGCACTGTATCAATGGAATCTCATCATCCATACATAGAAAATTGGTATGGTATATTCATACCATAACATATGAACAGTAAGAACTATAATTCTTATCGATACTGGAACTCATAGGAAGAAAAATGGATTTATGGATGGAATCAAATATGCAGTATTTACAGAAAAAGTATTCGGTTATTGGGGAACAATCAATATACTTCTAATGTCGAATCAGGATCAACTAGACAGAAATAAAGCATTGGGTCGAACTCTTCTTGGTGTCAAGGTAAGAGCTATGAATAGTCATCGACTCGAAAGGGTAAAAGGATGGGACCTATTATGGGACATACAATGCATTACAGACGTGATCATTACGCTTCAACCGGGTTATTCTATTCCACCTCTTATAGAGAAAAGAACTTAAAGCAAAAGACTTAATAACACGGCAATACATTTATACAAAACTTCTACCCCGAGCACACGCAATGGAGCCGTAGACAGTCAAGTGAAATCCAATCCACGAAATAATTTGATCTATGGACATCGTTGTGGTAAAGGTCGTAATGCCAGAGGGATCATTACCGCAGCAGGGGGAGGTCATAAGCGTCTATACCGTAAAATTGACTTTCGACGAAATGAAAAAGGGATATCTGGTAGAATCGTAACCATAGAATATGACCCTAATCGAAATGCATACATTTGTCTCATACACTATGGGGATGGTGAGAAGAGATATATTTTACATCCTAGAGGGGCTATTTGGAGATACCATTGTTTCGTTTCCTATATCAATGGGAAATGCCCTACCTTTGAGTGCGGTTTGAACTATTGATTTACGTAATTGGAAGTAACAGGTTTATGACGAAACCTAGAAATCGATCACTAAGATCCAATTGGAGTACTACGGATAGACCTCAAAAAACTGTTGAGTAACGGCAGCAAGTGATTGAGTTCAGTAGTTCCTCATAGAAAATATGAGATATGGTAATATGGAGAAGACAAAATTGTTTGAAGCGCGCACAGAACCGGAAGCCCCTTGTTTCAAAGAGAGGAGGACGGGTTATTCACATTTCATTTGATGGTCAGAGGCGAATTGAAAGCTAAGCAGTGGTAATTAGAAAGACTGGGAAAAATAGAGATGTCTCTACGTTACCCGTAATATGTGCAAGTATCGACGTATTTCATAGAGTCATCCGGTCTGAATGCTACATAAAAGAACATAAGCCAATGATGACGGAACGGGAGACCTAGGATGTAGAAGATCATAACATAAGTGATTCGGCAGATTTGGATTCCTATATATCCACTCATGTGGTACTTCATCATACGATTCATATAAGATCCATCTGTCTAGATATCATCATATACATCTAGAAAGCCGTATGCTTTGGAAGAAGCTTGTACAGTTTGGGAAGGGGATTTTGATTGATAAAAAGAAGAATCTACATTCAACCGATATGCCCTTAGGCACGGCCATACATAACATAGAAATCACACTTGGAAAGGGTGACAATTAGCTAGAGAAGAGCGAAACTGATTGCAAAAGAGGGTAAATCGGCCACATTAAGATTACCATCTGGGAGGTCCGTTTGATATCCAAAAAACTGCTTAGCAACAGTCGGACAAGTGGGTAATGTTGGGGTGAACCAAAAAAGTTTGGGTAGGATCTAAGTGTTGGCTAGGTAAGCGTCCTGTAGTAAGAGGAGTAGTATGATGAATCCCCATGGGGCGGTGAAGGGAGAGCCCCAATTGGAAAAACCCACAACCCTTGGGGTTATCCTGCGCTTGGAAGAAGAAGAAAAGGAACAAATATAGTGATAGTTTTATTCTTCGTCGCCATAAATAGGAACATTGAAAATCGAATTTTGGAATTGGAAATAATATGATGCGAACGACGGGAATTGAACTCCGCGCATGGTGGATTCACAATCCACTGCCTTGATCCACTTGGCTACATCCCCCTTCCTTATCTAGCTAAAGGATTTTCTTTTTCCATTCATCATTATACTTCAGATTAAGATCGAGATATTGGACATAGAATGCCAATTTCAAAAATGTAAAAAAGAGTAATCAGCCGTGACACGTTCACTCAAAAAAAATCCTTTGTAGCTAATCATTTATCGGGAAGAATTGAAAACTCAACAGGAGGGAGGAGAAAGAAATCATAGTGACTTGGTCTCATCTACCATTATACCCAAATGATTGGCCATACAATCGCTATTCATAATGGAAAGGAACATTTACCTATTTATATCACAGATCGTATGGTCACAAATTGGGAGAATTTGCACCTACTCTCACTTTCGTGAGACACGCGAGAAACGATAATAAATCTCGTCGTTAGTCGTTCTACTAAGTATTCATGTGAAAAGCCTTATCTTATATCTTAAGAGTCTTTATCTTATAGTAAGAGTAGAGGTATATTTATTTTCTTTTCATAAGACTTTTTTTATCTTATACTATGCTTCACCTAGGCACTTATCATTCATTGGCGGGGAGAACTTTATGATAAAGAACGAGAATTCTGATAGAGAAGCAAAAGTTTTAGCTCAACATATATATATGTCTGTTTTCAAAGCACGAGTAATTGATCAGATTCGGGGGCGTTCTTATGAGGAAACACTCATGATACTGGAACTAATGCCTTATTGGGCATCTTATCCAATTTTAAAATTAGTTTATTATGTAGCAAATGCTAGTCATAATATGGGTTTAAATGAAGCTGGTTTATTTATTAGTAAACCTGAAGTCAATAGACATGCTATTGTAAAAAAAGTTAAAACCCGAGGACGTTTTTGATAAAAAAAACCACTTGTCATATAAAGATTTCTTTAAAATCTAAAATTTAGATTCCTATTTAGAAAAAATGGATGGAAAAAGAATATAAAAATATAAAAAAATAAATCCATTTGGTTTCAAAATTGGAGCAACACAAAGTCATCATTGCTTTTGGTTCGCAAAATCAAAGAATTTTTTCATGGTTTTACAAGAAGATGAAAGAATACAGAATTGTATTAAGGATTATGTGAAAAAAAATAAGAAAATATCCTCAAGGAATTGCCCGTATATAATTCAAAAAAGAATAGATTTGATTCAGGTCATAATCTACATTGGATTTCCCAACTTATTAATAGAAGGACGGACACGGGGAGTCGAAGAATTACAGATGAATGTACAAAAAAGTTTCATTCTGTAAACCGGAGACTCAATATTGCTATCACAAGAATTGAAAAGCCTTATGGACAACCTAATATTCTTGCAGAATATATAGCTTTACAATTAAAAAAATAGAGTCTCATTTCGCAATGAAAAAAAGCTATTGAATTAACTGAACAAACGGATACAAAAGGAATTCAAGTGCAAATTGCAGGACGTATCGACGGAAAAGAGATTGCACGAATGGATCAGAAAGGCAGGGTTCCCTTACAAACAATTCGCGCTAAAATTGATCACTGTTCCTATACAATTAGAACTATCTATGGAGTCTTAGGCATCAAAATTTGGATATTTGTAAACCAAGAATAAGAAAATAAGAATAATGGACCTTTTTTATCTCGCCATTCTGCTCATCGATAAAAAAAGATTTAGAAACTCTTTTCTTATTTTTTCTTAATCAATTAATCACAAAGAAAACAAACAATTATAATTCTATAAGGTTGAATAAAAATTTGATTTACCCTTGATTTCATTTATTTGATTTCATTTAGATTTTATTATAATTCATGTGTGTGACTCGTTAGTTTTTTCTTTAGAGTTTAGAATTTAGATTGAAAAAGAAAAAAGAAACAGTCTGGCCCGACTATAAAACTTAGTAACTATCAAAACTCAAGAAACTCAAAAAAAACCAACTTATTGCTTCGTATTGTCGAGATCCTTAAGAAACAGTCACTATATGACTGAATCGATCATATAGTTGTAGCAACTGAAATTCTTTTTTTTAATAAAAAAGAAATCTGATTATGAATTGTGAAAAAAAGGGGGATGTGGAAAAATGGAAGGATGATAGAAAGAGAGAATAAAGATATCAATGATATATGATTCTATATGTTTATGATGAAGAATTAACTCATAAAAAAAAAAAAAAAAGTGTTATAAAGTATCAATATATATCATATATAATAATAAAAAATAAAAATATATCTAATTACATAAAATATAGAATAAAAATAGAAAATATAAAAAATAAATTAAATAAATGAAAGAAAAATAATTAAAAAAATGAAATAAATAAATATCAAAATAGAAGAAAAATAATAGAAAATAGAGATAATTGAATCGAGCTTCAAGTTAAGAAAAACTGAGGAGATTAACTGCAAACAAATAACAAATTTTGTTGAGAGCTCCATTGTAGAGTTCAAAGCCTAAGCATTAATAGAGAAGCTATGGGAACGATGGAACCCGTGATTACATAAGATTTGTCAAATGTCGAAGATTGAAAGGCGTAGTCGATGGACAACAGGTGAATATTCTTGTACTACCCCTTGTTAGTCCCGAGGGACTGAGAGGCAGTTAGCAAAGATGGTTATCTGCTCAAGGACGAAGGTGACCTTGATTTTTCGTGGTAAGAAGGGGTGAGGAAATGTCTTGAGCCAATGTCCGAGTACCAGCGCTACAAGAAACTCATGTCATACCCGTGAAAAGCTCGAACGACCTTCAACAAGAGGGTACTGCATCAAACCTAGTAGGTAGTAGAGAATATCAGGCGAGACAACTCTCTCTAAGGAACTCAGAAATAGCTCAGAACTTCAAACTTGCCTCCTCAAAAGGGGTCGCAGTGACTGTGCCAGCGTTTACCAAAACACAGGTCTCCGAAAGTCGAAGACCATGTAACCGACGCCCAATGTCAAGTCAAGGAAGCAGGACTGATTGGGAGCCGCGATAAGCCCCGGTGAACGGCTCAGAACTATAACGGTCCCAAGATAGCGAAATTCCTATCGTAAGTTCACCCGCACAAAGGCGAACGATTGGGCACGCCTCAAGAGAGGCTCGATGAAATAGCATGTCCGGAAGATGCAACTCCGCACTGGACAAAAGACCCATGAAGCTTTACGTTCTCTGATTGGCTTTGGGCCTTTCTACGCAGCAGGTGGAGGGGAAGAAGGCTCAGGGGCTCGAGCCATCGCGAGATACCACTGGAAGAAGAATTCTAACCTCAGGTAAAACCCATGGGCCAAGGGCGCCTCAGACAGCTTTATAAGGTAGCCTCAAAAGGTAACTGAGGCATGCAAAGGTTTCCTGCCGACGGAGATTGGCCCTCGCGTGCGGACATAAGGGAGCTTGACCGAAGACCCACCGCCGAAAGGGACGAAAGTCGCCTTAGTGATCCGACGGCGTGGAAGGGTCGCCGCTCAACTGGATAAAAGTTACTCAGGGATAACATCGATCTTCCCAAGAGTTCACATCGACGGGAAGGTTTGGCACCTCGATGTCGCTCTTCGCCACTGGGGCTGTAGTATGTTCCGGGTTGGGCTTTCACCCATTAAAGCGAGTGGGTTCGAACGTCGTGACAGTTCGATCCATATCCGCGGCGAAGCGTTAGAGCATTGAGAGGACCTTTCCAAGACGAGAGGACCGGAAGGACGACCTCCGGTGTACCAGTTATCGTGCTCCAGAACGCTAGAGTGCGCGGAGCGATAACGCTGAAAGCATCTAAGTAGTAAGCCCACCCCAAGATGAGTGCTCTCCTATTCCGACTTCCCGTGAGTCTCCCAGAAGACACAGATGCGGTTCTCTGCTGGGATGGAGCAACAAGTATTGAGAATCCAAGATAAGGTCACGGAGACGAGTATATCATTACGATAGGTGTCAAGTGGAAGTGCGATGTATGCATGAGGCATCCTAATGCATCGAGATTTGAACCTTGTTCTACATGACCCGATCAATTCCATCAGCACTCGCCATCTATTTTCATTATGAAAATCAAAAAAGCTCGCCCTTCCATCCGATAGAGAGGAGGGCGAGGCCTAAGTCCCTTCCAGCCAAGAATCGGGTCTCATGCCTTTCTTCATTCATGGTTCGATATTCGGTGTCCTAGCGTAGAAACCACACCAATCCATCCCGAACTTTAAACTCATCTGGTGACAATACTAGGGGGGGCCCTCGGAAAAATAGCTCGACGCCAATGATAAAAGTTAACACCTCTTATTTGACTTTTTCATATTTCAAAGATCAAAATCAAAATGCAAAGATCATCTTATTCAATAACATCCCTTCTCTCCCACTTCACGCCTCAAACGCATTGTTATTCTAGAGAAAGGCACTTTCACATCTTATAAAATCATGATCGGATATCGGTATTATTGAACTTGGGTATGGTCCTTTAGTAAGCCTGGGATCGACATATTTGTGTTTGACTCCGTAACTCTTCCTCAGCTTGAATAGCGAAGCAAATAAGTAGTAGCATGCAATATGCGTTCATCGTCATTAATATGTTTGCTCACGGATTTTGTAGTATCGGAGAATATGCATCTTTGATGCATTGAGAATTACGAATTGGCTATTTACAAGGTCTATGCCAAGGTATTTAGTTTATTATTAGTTAGTTTTTTTAATTTTTATTAGTTATTAGTTATTATTAGTTGTTATTAGTTATTAGTTTTATTAGTTAGTTAGTTTTAGTGATTAATTTATTAGTTATTATTTTATTAGTTATTAGATAATTAGTTATTATTAGTTTTAGTTATTTAGTTTAATAGTTTAGTTATTTATTTAGTTATTAGTTTATTAGTTTATTAGTATAGTTATTATTAGTTACTAGGTTTATTAGTTAGTTATTTTATTATTATTATTATTAGTTATTATTAGTTTATTAGTTTTTTATTAGTTTTATTAGTTATTAGTTATTATTAGTTAATATTTTTAGTTAGTTCTTTAGTTTAGTTTAATAGTTATTTTAGTTATTAGATTTATTAATTTTATTATTAGTTTATTAGTTATTTAGTTATTCGTTATTAATTATTAGTTATTATTAGTAATTATTTCTTATTATTTTTAGTTAATTTTTATTAGTTAATTATTATTAGTTTTAGGTTAGTTATTTAGTTAGTTAGTTATTTTTATTATTATTTATTAGTTATTAGTTATTACTTAAATATTTTTTTTAATTTTTTTATTTAGTTTTTATTAGTTATTAGTTTAGTTATTATTAGTTAGTTTTTAGTTTAGTTATTGTTAGGTTTTATTATTAGTTATTTATTATTGGTTATTTATTATTACTTGGTTAGTTATTTATTCTTTTTAGTTATTTTTGGGTATTAGTTTTATTATTAGTTTTATTATTATTAGTTATTAGTTTTATTAGTTTTATTATTAGTTTTTGTTAGTTATTATTAGTTTTAGATAGTTATTATTTATTATTTATTAGTTATTAGTTATTAGTTAAGTTATTATTAGTTTATTAATTTTATTAGTTTTATTAGTTTATTTATTAGGTTTTAGTTTTTTAATTATTAGTTAGTTTTTAGTTTATTATATAATTAGTTTTATTTATTATTATTATTATTATTATTATTATTATTTCGTTATTAGAATATTATTAATCTTATTGGTTATTATTTAGTTAGTTTGGTTATTAGTTAGTTAGTTTTAGTTATTAGTTTAGTTATTAGTTAGTTATTAGTTTAGTTATTAGTTAGTTATTAGTTTATTAGTTTATTGGTTATTAGTTATTAATTTTAGTTTAGTTAGTTATTTATTTATTAGTTATTAGTTAGTTATTTAGTTTTTTAGTTATTAGTTTTGTTATTTAGTTATTTAGTTTTATTAGTTTATTAGTTTTATTAGTTTTAGTTAGTTTTATTAGTTTTAGTTTAGTTTTGGTTTATTATTGGTTTTTTTAGTTTATACATTAGTTTTAGTTATTAGTTATTATTAGTTAGTTTTACTATTAGTTAGTTATTATTATTATTAGTTATTTAGTTATTAGTTTTATTTTATTTAGTTTTTTAATTATCATTTTAGTTATTTGTTTTATTAGTTTATTTATAAGGTTTTAGTTATTAGTTTAGTTATTTTAGTTTTTTAGTTATTATTAGTTATTATTAGTTTTTAGTTATTAGTTTATTTATTATTAGTTATTAGTTTATTTATTAGTTATTTATTTGTTTAGTTTTTTGTTAGTTATTATTATTATTAGTTAGTTTAGTTAGTTTTTAGTTATTAGTTAGTTTAGTTATTAGTTTATTAGTTTAGTTTTTTAGTTATTAATTATAGTTTAGTTATTAGTTTTTTATTAGTTTAATTATTATTTGTTAGTTATTAGTTATTAGTTAGTTATTAGTTTGTTTTTAGGTTTATTATTAGTTATTAGTTTTATTAAGTTTTTAATTTATTTATTATTATTTACATCCGTGGCGATTCAAAAGAAGGCACATGATGAGGGCATCACGGGTTTAGGTGAGGGAGAATGTCATATTAAGGAGGTCAATTGATAATATTACACGAGGAAGTTTCAGAATTATAAAAAGATGTAGGACAACCTTGAGGATTCCAGAAGATTCCACCAAATTCTAAAAGGCTTTGGAGGAGGAATGCTTCAAGAGAACTCTAGGATAGTGTAGCATATTCTAGAAAGACATGTATATGCTAGGAGTGTTGTGGAATGATCTAGATCATGTATATTCTATTGTATTCTAGAATGTTCTTTTTAGATCGTTCTTAGAGCTATAGCGAGGACTATAAATAGAGGTCCTCCCCCCTCATTTGTAATCAAGCAAGCATTTTTGTATTGCAGAGATCCTTTGCTTAGTGAAGTGCTTTCCTTACTTTCAAACTCCTCTCTAAAGAGTTTTGAGGATTCTAGTCTTGTGTTGTGAGGGACTGACTTAGCATTAAGGGGAAGTGTTAAGGCCGCACGGGCGACTAGTGTTGATAAAGTCTCTCTGTGACAAACTGCTAATGCTCCAAGTATCACACAAAAGACATTAGTTGCCCATCTTGAGGCTAAACGGCTCAATGGAGCCTCGATTGGGGATGAACAGCAAGTTGGGGCTATGGAGACCGAGCAGGTGGCTAAAGCTAAGGAGTGCTTAGGTACGTCCAATTCAATAGTAATTAATGTGAATCAAAGGGCAGGTAGCCCAGATGAATTGCCTGCTGTGAATGATGTTAGCAATGCCGGACTCCAAACTATTTTTGAGGCGACTAAAGGGGATCTGCGTCTGACTGATTACAGCAATTTTCAGCAATGCACGCAAACTATTTGTGGTAATGCTTCAACAGCAACAAATGCGTCGAATAGCGACACACTCCAAATGAAACTTATGCGTAATAATGAGGGCTGGCTGTCCCATTAATATGATTCCAATAACATGAATCTGAAAATCTGAAAACTTTCAATCCCATTTAAAGAAACTTAAAAGCTTATTATTCTTATGTCTTATTTTATCTCAATAATAAAACCTCCATTGATAGGAGGACAACAAAAATTTTGATGTAAACAAGCCATAAAAAGAATCACTTTAAATCCTAGATGTTTTCAACTAGTTGAAATGGCAACTCCCATTTTATGTAAAAAAATTTTGAAACCCTCTTTTCTTTCTTTCTTTCTTTTTTTTACTAAATAGGAAAACTAATAGCATGATAATAATTTCAGCACACCCCTTAACTTGATTGCATAAAAATGAAAGCTATCATCTCATTCTTTTTTTATATATTTTCTTGGATTCAATGCTTGGAACATCAAAATATAAGCAAATGTTGCACTTCCATAGCAAATAATTGCTCTATAACCATCTCAAATCATGGAACAATCATTCACACTTGTTATTTTCTACATATTTTACAATAAACACTAAAAATAGCGAACCATGAAACTAAAATCATCAAATTATATCACCCAAATGAAAAATCTGCAGCATGAAAGAGGAAAATCCACATATGCAGGGGCGGATCCAGAAACTATTCTCAGAGGAGGCACAGTAAGATAAAAAATATATACTTTTATATAAAATATGAACAAATTATTTATATTTTATGCTAGTATTTTTATTAATCATAATTAAAAACAACCTAACATGCTACAAAGTCAATATGCATTTAACTTCTTTTTTCCATTGAATTTTACTTTGGGCATACTAAGTTAGAAATTAGAAAATGTTGATGGATCCTTACTCTCTCTTCTGGAATTGTCGCCCCCACCCCTCTCCAGGTTGGTTTAAGGCTAATGTTGATGGATCCTTACTCTCTTTCGGAATTGTCGGGCTTGGCATCATCATCAAAGATGATATTGGCATTTTCATCAAAGCCATGAGACATAAATTCCAGTATTGGGACAGCACCTTTGTGGAATTTGAGGCTATGCTTTTCATCAAAAACATAATAGAGCATGGATGTTAGTACAAGGGGATCATCATTGAAGGCGATAACCTTAGTGTTGTGCATCATCTACAACTAAGCATGAACAAAGAGTTTGGAAGACCGCCAGGGACGATATCAACTTTTTGAAGAACTTCCACCAAGTTCTTTTTGCTCACACCGCGAGAAGCAACAACAGAGTTGCAGACTTTTGTGCAGATATAACTACATCGTTTGATTTTACTTGGCATAGCTTAGATAGTCACACTATTCCTCCACAATTTTCTATTGTGTTGGAGGAAGATAGGAAGCAAGCTGCTTGTAGCTACCTTTTATTTTTAGTTTTTTTGCTTCTTGTAATATCTTCTTTTATCAATGCAAATACATATTTCCAAGGAACCCAAAAACCTTGATTTCTCACAAGGTGCCGGCGGAGTCCTAAAAGGAACATCCACCGATCCCTGGTCAGCATCATTTATGATTGAGACTAGGACGGTATATGATCGTCTTCAAACACCCAACTTTCGTTCTTGATTAATGAAAACATCCTTGATAAATGCTTTCGTAGTGGTTTGTCTTTCATAAATCTAAGAATTCCACATCTAACTATGTAATACGAATGCCCCCGACCATCCCTCTTAATCATTACTTTGATCTGGCCACAGACGAAATCCCATGATGTTATCCCATGCTAAAGTATCCGTGGTGTCACTGAGCTATATTAAGGGAGGTCCTATGCTCTTATCCATACACAAAGAAAAAAGTTTCTAAAGAATTATAAAATGATGAGAAAACAACCTTGAGGAATCCAGAAGGTTCCACCATATTCCAGAAGACTTTGGAGGAGGAATGCTTCAAGAGAACTCTATAATAGTATGAAATACTCTAGAACCCTTGTATATGCTAGGAATGGTGTGGAATGATCTAGAACCATGTATATTATATTGTATTCTAGAATATTCTTTCTAGATTGTTCCTAGGGCCATGGGGAGGACTATAAATAGAGGTCCTCACCCCACATTTGTAACCAAGAAATAAGGAAGAAGCAATAAGCAAAAAACTATCCAAAGTTTCCAAGCAATCTTGTATTATAAAGTTCCTTTGCATAATGAAGTGCTTTCCTTATTTCTAACCTCTCCTCTCTAAAAAAGTTTTGAGCATTCTAGTCCTTTAACATGCAGCCAAGTGTATGTCAAGAGTGCACCTTTCAAAAGCCTCCACCGAAACATCTTTTCGCATGGGTACAGCTTGAAAATCTGCAGCCATTTGTGTTGGTGGCTGCTGTTGGGGAAGAGAGAGTTGTATGCTTGAGCTGTTATTGATATCCCAAATGTGAGTTTAAGGAGTCTTAATTGATCACCTTGCTGCCATCAAGAATGGGAACCTGTAGAATTTTCTGGACAATTTGTTGTCCAAAGAGAGTCTCCAACCATTCAGCATTCCACCTTCCATCTGGCAGCAAGAGATTAGCCACTTTCATGCCTTGTAGTGCTTCAAAATCTGTTATGATTGGCTGTATAGAGAAGGGGAGATTATCCACCCAGATTTGCCCCAACACATTCACACTCTCCCCATTAACAATCCTCCACTTAAGGATGCTATTAAGGCTTTGAGCCCCATCAAGTATGACCGCCCAACACTTAGATTCACCACATTTTCTGCTACGGTTCCAGATTTCAGCACCATAACGCTCACGGAGACATCAGTTGAGGAGAGTCATTGGCTCATTCAAGAAGTTCCTTCCTAGTCAAGCCCTTAGGGGGCCTTTCCATGTGTTTGGGGAGTGAAAACCCAATCCCCCATCTCTTTGTGGTTGACAAATGGTGGCCCAACTTACATAATGAATGCTTCTTCTAGTTAAGATACCTTGCCATAAGAAATTTCTACAAATTCTTTCAATTTCTAGCAGCACACTTGAGGGGAGTTTTATATGTGTAAGTTGAAATATGGTTAAGGGCAACAATGAAGTGTTGAGAAGGGTGGCCCGTCTAGCCAAAGATAACTATCGGGTGCCACATGCACTGAGTTTGGTACGAGCTCATTGTAGAAGCTTCAAATGATCAGTTTTAGTAAGCCTCCTCATGGCCAATTTGATGCCAAGGAATTCTAGCTCCTCAACCTTATGAAAGCCCGACAACCGTGTAATGCGATTTGCCTCCTTTATATGTGGATGGGCAACCAAACCAACAAATGGGGTCAGCGTAACTTTGCTCGTGTATGTGTTAAGGTGGATCTTTCACAACGACTCCCTCCCAGTATTTGGATTCATGGGTTCAATGGGAAATTCTTTCAATGGGTTGAATACAAAGGCATCGCAGATGGGGAAAATTAGGACATCGAAATGATAAGTACAATATTGATGTCAGTGGAAATACAAAAGAAGCTCCCTCCAGCTGAACAACTGAGGTTGATATCACCTTTCAAGTGCCAATGACTCTCACCGTGCCAACGAAATTATTAATAACTCGATTACAAAGGTGTAACGCGAGACAACCCCGTGCTATCTTTGTAAACAACAATGCCAAGGGTAGTTGGAAGGCTTGGAGCAAGAAGAACTGGATAGTTTCTATGGACCCTGGACTTTGGTCTCTAGGAGAAAGCCATAGGTCCCTAAAACTACAGCCCCAAAACCCGACAACACAGGGGAGACATCGGGTATGACTCGGGCCGAGAAGAATACTATTGGCAGCCATATGGGTAAAATCAATAGCTCAAAACCAATTAAACCTGACAGGCTGGTTGCTTCGCCTCCTAACAAGGAAAAGAATAAAGATGAACCTACGAGCAGCAAAGAACCACTCATTTCTACTATCTTCAGTGCAACAAAGGAACAACCCGAGGGGCTGAAGATTTTAAGAATAGGAAGAGTAAAAATGGCCAGTTCACAGTGTCAAAAGCCCACTTCGATAGGGAATTAGGTCACCTTGGTCCTATCAAGGATGTCCTAAGGAAGCAGCGAAAAAGCAAGTTTCACATTTACAATGGCGGGGATGCATCCCCTTTGAGTCATAAATGACATCCATCTTGGTATGGAACTATCGTGGTGTCTGTAAGAAAGCTACGAGAAACTACTTAAGGAAATTAATGGGGGAGCACCAACTTCTTTTCATCGGCATCACAGAAACAAAAGTTGAAGACATTGGCTGGAAAGAGATAGACAAAGTTGTTGGTAGAAATTGAGACTTTTTACATCAACGGCTAGAGGTAAATCGGGGGGAATCCTGGATTTGTGCGCAGTGATCTTGTATCTTTCACTCCCTTAATCTGCTCTAGCCAATGCTTGGCTGGTCGTGTTCAGCTTCCTGATAAATCTTGTGGATGATTGCTGTGATCTATGCGAATAAAGACTACCTTGTCCATCGGGAGCTGTGGAAGGCTCTATCTCCTTTGATGAACACTTCCTCCCCAATTGTGGTCGGAGGAGATTTTAATTGTATTACTTGGTGGTTGACAAGAAGGGTGGTAAACAGTTTAGCTTCTCCACTGTTGCCAAAGAAATGCTGGAGTTTATGGGCGACCATGATCTTCATGACATTGAGTTTTCAGATCCGAGATTCACTTGGATGAACAACAAGGACAAGAAGAGCAGAATCTGGGTTTGGCTAGACAGATTTCTAATTAACACTATCACATCCAATTTACGCCCCATAGCACGAACCAAGCATTTGGCTCGCATAGCCTCTGGCCAATGCTCAGTTCTCCTCCACCTTTGCCTACAAGAAACTTGGAAACTACATCACTGGATCAAGTTTGAAGCAGAAACATCCACCCCCACACATTTCCAAAAGTTCATGTAAAAAGAAGAGGTGATCCCATCAAGTCCTGGGGCTCTATTAGTTCCCAAGGATTGGATAGCATCCCATATTTTGTTTGTAACCTTCAACATCAAGGAGGGCTTAACATCATTTGATGGAGGAGTAGGCTAGTTTTCAAGTGAAAGCCCCCCATTTCTCATTGAAAAATGTTGTGAAGGTGGAGGAGATGGCCTCAGATTGGTCGGATAGGCTCCCATCAGCCATCTTGATGTAGCTAACTCTATTGCTCATATGCCTTGAGGAGGTGACGGAGTGAAATAAATGAGTATTTCCATCCCCTTCATGGAGCCACCTAATCTAGGCCCATTATTTCCACTAAGAGTTATGTCTAGCAAGTGTGGAGTTCAATTCAATCACCTTGGTTCTAAGAGCACCCTCTTGCTCTGTTGAAATCCTCCATATCCTTCACCGCTTGAGAATAACTAAACTTCTTTCCCCCATTTTTATCATTTTGAGATAAAATGCAATTGAAGCCTGCACTAATGAGGGTTGGCAGCAATTGTCCACTAAAGATTTTCAGCCAGCTGAGCTTTTCTCATGACAATTTGATTCATTAAAACAATAGGGGCAAAGTCAATTAGCTCTCTACACCAAATGATCATGATGCCTCCCAATTTCCCATTGGAGGGATGACAAAAAAAGTCTCAATTGCTTCCGTCCAATTTATGCACTTTCTTCCGGCTAATTTGCTTAATTATGATTTCCACTAATCCAATCATGCAAAGGTTGTGGCCATCAATGAGGTGGTAGGTATTTACCAGCTTGCTTACGCACCCTACACCCAAAAAAGAGGATGGAACACATTAATCATTCATGGGGATGCGTCCTCGCCATCCGTTAGCTCCACAATAACCTTCTTCCACTTCTTAGAATGGATTTCAATTGGACAAAAGTGTTTGATTTCCCGTTTGAAATGAGCCTTGGAAACCCGCTATTTTCCACTTTCTACTCTTGCCCGAGCTACAATTGGTTTTCAGTCCTAGATTATCCAAGCTATTCGGAGATTGGAAAATAGGTGTCTTCATTGTGTCAAGGTTTGGAAGCAGCTTTTGGATTGGGTTGGCCTTGGTAGTGGTTGCTTGCCCTAGCATCCTTCCTCATAGCAGCAAGTTCGGATTGATGTTTTGCTACATTTCTGGCACTACCAACACCTCCTTATGCTTCACAGTTTGAGCGAGTATTCCTCCGAGTGACCAGCACCCATGGGCCATAATCCTCCTCTCCAAGATCAGATTTTTGGCCAATTTCGGTTTGGACAAGAGCTACTGCTTTGGACTTCATTTTCAAAGATGATCAACACTTCCCTTGGATTCAGTAATTGTAAAGGCTACAGATTTTGAGTTAATGGCTCAATTCCCATGCTATTTAGGCTCCGAACTGCATGGTTCAGCTATCTCTCCTTCTTGAAAAATTGTAGGGATATCTTCCTTGGCTATGGAGTGGTTGCATTCTCCAACTTCAGTGGAGGTATGTGTGCTGCTCTTGTCCCCATTATCATTCACTATGCCACTCATAGACTTGTTGTGGTGTTCTTTTGGTTGCGCATGTGGACTATGGGTATTAGGCTACCTGTTGGAAGAAGTTCCACCAAGCATGGGGCAGGAATCTGCCTTATGCCCAACTTTACCACACTTAAAACAAAGTTGGGTTATGCCTTCATACTCCACTGATTGGAAAAAGCGACCATTCAGCCCTTTGATCTAAACTCCCATGGGGAGCTTCTTAGATAAGTCAATCCGAATACAAACCCTTGCATACATGCTTTCCCCAAGAGTTTGTTTGGTGGTCCACCCAAAGTGGTTCTCAGATGAAGTATGCAAACCGAGCAATGTTACTGCTATCCCAATAAAAGAGACGTAAGTTAAAATCTAACCCAAATAGGGGATGACAATCCATGGAGGGATCTAGGTGCAAAATCCAGGCTCCATTTATCCATACCAATGATGTTGCCAGCCAAAAACCAAGGTCAATTCATTAGCACAGCATCCCTTGCATCTGTTGTTTCAAAAATGCATACAAAGCAATTCATTATAAGCTTGAATTTTCCCCACTGGCTCCACTTCATTTGTAGATCAGTATGCACGAAGTGAAAGGGCAATCTCTTGCCGAACAACTTGCTGACCAAAGCCCTTTCCAACTGAAACTGACTATCTTCCATAGCTCCTAAGTCCAGATCAATAGAGATCCCATCATCGACAAAAATTGAGTTGGAATCCACCTTGTGCAACTGCACGAATTCTTTGCATTTCCAAGGATTTTGTTGTCCAACTGGTTGTCCAGGTTGCTGTCCAGCTTGGGTCTTCACATTTGCATGACTTTGGCTATCAAAAAAAGTACCCTCCATAGGTCCTCAGTGTCATCCATCAATGGGAGTAGCTTGTGTAGTGATCCTTTGTTGGGAACAGGTGTCGTTGGCCCAAAACCATGTCTAGGTCTCTGGTATCTTCTCCACCTATAATACCGTCCATACCATCTGGGCTACTGCCCATCCATCACAGAAAGATTAAAGTTCTCAAAATTACCTCTCCCACCGTCTGTAGTCGGACTGCAGCCCACAAAAGCCAAGATCGGGTTCGGCATGCCTCGAAATGGCATCCTTCGAAGTCGCTTAGCTTCCAAGTGTGCAGCCAATGACTTGACGCTACTGCCTTGATCATCCTATGCCTACAAAGCTGCAACCTCTTCTGTCGACGAGCCAATGTGCATGAAGACTACAACACGTTGACGCTAATACCTGCAGTGAATTGTAGCTCCTCCACCTAGAAGGATCTTCTTGTCACTATTGAAATGCTGCAATTGAGCTTCCTTGGATCCTTTGCAAGCCTCGGCCAATCCCTTGACAGCATCGACAGAATTCGAATGACCCACATTCCTGCTTAATGCAGCTGCTACAGTGCCCGTGGGCACTATTCCATTGCCTGAATCATTCACCAAGCTTGAACAGCCCTCCCCATTGCCACCATGATCAGCCATAGAGCCCTCCAAGCAAGTCTCCTTGCTGCCATTGCCCAATGGAACATTGCTAACCACTGCCTTGCCTCTCAAACTAGTTCGGAGACCTTCCACACTACCTTCTTTGCTTCCATCCTTGCCTCCCTTACGCGGCCTTGTCCCGAGGAGGACCTGACTGCCGGCCATCCCCCTCCATAAAGAGAGAAAACTCTAGAAGAGAATCAACCTAGAGAGAGAAGAGGAAAGAAGAAAAGAGTAGAATCAGGAGTGAGTTCCCAAAGTTTTTGGGTTCCTTAAAAGTTGCATTTTCATTAATAATAAAAAGATGTTACAAAAAGGAGTACAAAAAGTACAAAACAAAGAAAAAACTAACTAATTACAGCATATTTTCTATCATCCTCCAAAATAACAAAAAAATTAGGAGGAATAATATCACTGTGTATCATGCCAATAAAAGCATGGCTTTTACCAAACCCCCTATCATCCCTGATCACCATCCCGATACCCACAAAACCAGAAGGAAGAAGAGTTCCATCAACATTGGCTTTAAGCCATCAGGGGCAAGGGGGGCTGGAGCAGTACATGAGAAGTGTGAAGACAGCCTGTGGGGCTGAAGTATCTCCCATTACTCTTGAAATAGAAAGGCATGAGGTTTAATAAAAGCTTCAAGAATGTTGGCTGCAATAATTTTTGGAGTACCATGTGGTGGACCATGTCTTAGCATTTCTAGTCCAAACTTGGTAACAAAGATATAATTTCTAGCCCAAAGCTCCTAATGTTAATGTTTTCAAAGGCTTTCAAGATCTTGGAGGCTTGCAAAAGATGACATGTTGAACCCCATGAAGTGAGTGTGTAAAATTTTAGTGATGAGAGCACCTTAACACAATATGGTCAATGTTTTCAACCTCTCTACAGCCCCACGGGCAATTTGGTCTGCAAGGTGCTGGCCAAAATATTGTTGCAGCTTAGCAACATCCCAAGTTCAGTTTTGCTGAAGAAGGTCGACCACTTTCAGCTCTTCCAGCCCTACAACATCCACCAATGTTGAAAATATGGATATAGGTATTTCGCATTTGGGTTAGCACATCCACTTTCTTTCCATCAGGAAGCCGCCACTTGATAATAGAATTCAGGCTATTGGCACCATTTAGAATCACATCCCATGTTTTGGAATCACCTCTCTTCAGTTGCTTGTTCCATATTCTCTCACCATAACGTTCCCTTAGACACTTATTATGGAGGGAAGTAGGATTCTGTAGGAAATCCCAAGCTATCCAAGCCCTTAGAGGATCCATCCATTTTGATGTTGAATGGAAGCCCAGCCCTCCAAGCTTTTGAGGTTTATAGATGGTCTCCCAATCCACATAATGAATACTCTGTTGTGTAGAGCTCTTGTACCATAGGAAGGCCCTACACATCTTCTCCACCTCTTGCAGCGCATTCTTTGGAATTTCAATATGGGTGACCTAATAGATAGCAGATGATAGCAAAGAGGAGTTGATGAGGGTGACAGTGCTGTGGAAAGATGTCAGTTTCCCAGCCATAATCTTAGCCTTAGCCTTGACTTGACAGTAGTTTTATGTAAGCATGGCTTTTGAGGCCAAGGTATTCCATCTCTTAGACCAGTATGAAGCCCGTCAATCTAATAATCCGGTTCGTCCTCCATCTCTTGGCAGTTTTGCTAAACATAATGGCAGATTTCCCACAATTAATATAATTTCCCGTCCAGTCACAATACTCTTTAAGGATGCCCATAATTCTCTTCCCATTAGATATAGAAGCTAGAGATGTGATGAGGATATCGTTAGCATATAAGAGATGTGAGATATAAATACCTCCATTAGCAACATACCCAAGTGTCCCCATGTTACTTGAAGGCCAATGTGAGGAGCTCAGAGCACATGATGAAGAAGTATGGCGATAGAGGGTAGCTTTATCGGAAGCCACACTCTGCATTAATCCAATCAGTTCTCCGCCCATTCACCAAGATAGAAAATTTGGATTGGATGACACATTGAAGAACCCATTTGCAGAACTTAGCAAGGCATGATCAAGAGAGCATTTTCTCAGTTTTCTAACTCATGGGTCATAAGCTTTATATCAATCTTGATAGTCATAAAAATTGAGGTGGAATGCTGAAATTTGTTGATAACTTCGAGCAAGAGGAGCATGGTGGGAGATAGATCTATTACTCCTTGCTTATCAAAAATGAGAGAAGGAATGACATTCTTCAACCTATTCACCAAAATCTTAACTATAAGCTTATAGATGATCTTGCACAAGCTAATATGATAGAATTTGGCTGGACAATCCGCACCAACAACCTTTGAATCGACCTGTAGTTTCTTTCCAAGATCCTTCCATTTGCTTGGTGCTGAAAAATTCTTTCACAACAGTAGAAACATATGTCCCCACACATTGCCAAAAGTTCATGTAAAAAGAAGAGGTGATCCCATTAAGTCCTGGAGCTCTATTTATTCATAAGGATTGAATAGCATCCCATATTTCTTGTTTCGTAACCTCAACATCAAGGAGGGGCTTAACATTAGTTGGCACATGTTGGTTGCTTGGAGGAGTAGACCAATTTTTAAGGGAAAAAGCCCCCTCAGCCCATTTCTGCTGAAAAAAGGTAGTGAATGTGGGGGAGATGGCCTCAGGTCAGTTGGATAGGCTCCCATCGACCATCTTGATGTAGTTGACTCTGTTGCTCCTATGCCTCGAAGAGGCAAAGGTGTGAAAGAAATGAGTATTTCCATCTCCTTCATGAAGCCACCTGATCTTGGCCTGTTGTTTCCACCAGGAGTTAAGTCTAGCAAGTGTGGAGTTCAGCTCAACCACCTTGGTTCTAAGAGCATCCTCTTGCTTGGTTATAAACCCATCATCCATGCATTCAGCCACCTGTAGTTCAACAACATCCTTTTCAATACTGGCTTTAAGTGAGGTGAGGTTTTTCAGCTTATTTCTGCTCCATTGATGAAGTTCCTCTTTCGATCGAGGACAACAACTTTAGTATCATAGTCATGTTTATTACAATTTTTTCAAATAAGTTTCCAAGCCATGGGATAAGATAACCAAATATCTTCAAATTTTAAATAATGATGTGTTTCCCCTTCACATGCAGGACTGATTTAGAGAAAATTGGGCTATGATCTGAAGCAATCTGGGCAATATGGTGTGCTTTCATGTCCCCAAGCAGATTGGAAGCGAGTGAGTTGACAAGAACACGATCTAGACGAACCCAGATTTTACTCCGACCATCTTTGTTGTTAGTCCAGGAAAATCTAGAGCCAATAAAGTCAAGCTAATGAAGGTCGAAAGAGATCATGAAATCCTCCATGTCCTTCACCACTTGAGAATAAACAAACTTCTTTCCCCCCTTTTATCATTTTGTGAGAAAATGCAATTGAAATCCCCACCAATGAGGGTTGGCAGCAAATGGTCCATATTGAATTCAATGGTTTGCCATAAAGATCTTCTATAATGGTGGTCCTTGTTAGCATAGACCCAACCAATTGTCCAGTGTAGATTTTTAGCTAGCAAAGCTCTTCCCAAGACAATTTGATCCATTAGAACATAAGGGACAAAGTTAATTAGCTCCTTGCACTAAAGGATGATGATGCCTCCCGAGTTCCCATTGGAGGGATGACAAAGAAAGACCAAATAGCTTCCGAAAAGTTTATCCACATCCTTCTTGCTGATTTGCTCGATTCTGGTTTCCACCAATCCAATGTTGCAAACGTTGTCGCCACCGATGAGGTGGCATAGGTAATTACCCATAGTTTGCTTGCGGGCCCCTACAATTCCAAAAGAGGATGAAGGACATTAAGCATCCATAGGGGATGCATCCAGCCGTTCATGATTTCAACAATTACTTTCTTCCTCTTCTTTGAGAGAACTTCAATGGTTCCAAGGCATTTGATTTTCCTTTCAAAATGGGCCTTCGAGACACATTGTTTGCCACCTTTACTCTTGCTAAAAGAGCTCTTCTTTGGGTGGTCCAAAAAATTCTGTCCATCTCTAGTAGTTTGGAAGATAGGTGTGTTGGTAGCTTCGGGCAAGGAAGCAGAATCATGGCTGCTGCTGTCATGTGGATGGTCGGCCTGGGGATGGCTGAAATCAGCCTTCTTGCTTTTATCCCGCTCACGTTTATGTTTATGTTGTTGCTGCTATCCCTGCACCTTCAGTGCAGATTTATCAATCCCTTTGTGGTCAAGGTTGGCCCGGCTCTTCCTTCTTGTGACTAGAACCCAAGGTCCGTACTCTTCCCCTTGTAAAGTTTAGCATTGGAGGTTACTTGCTGCTTGGCAGGAGGATTATGCTGCAGATTTTCAGCAAGTGTGATGTTCTGATGGAAACCAGAAATGTTGTCCCCATTCGGCCTGTCATTATTGTTAGCTGTAGGATTTGCTGAAGGGGTGTTGTGCTTCAGGGAATGGCTGCATTCCCCAACTTCATGGGAGTGTAGCTTGCTGTCATAAGGGTCTTGAACACCAAACTGCTTGTTGTAAGGTTTGTGGCTATTCTCCTCAACATGGGGAGAAGTTTACTGGCTATTCATTCTGCTGTTAGCATGTGCTCCATTCAATTTTGGGCAAGAGTCCATCTTATGGCCGAGCAAACCATAGTTGAAGCACAAGTGTGTGATCCCCTCATATTTGACTGGTTGGAAGAATAAACCATTAAGCCATTTAATCCAAACTCCAGCAGGAAGTTTCTTAGATAAGTCAATGCGGATGCAAACTCTAGCATACATACTTTGCCTCCAAAAGTTTGTCTGGTTGTCAACCCATAATGGCTCACCTACAAAGGAAGCAACACGAGCAATATTGTTGTTATCCCAAAAGAAGAGAGGAAGATCAGGGAAGCAAACCCAAATTGGTGAAGTGAACCCGTGGAGTGATTTGGGGGAAAAATCTAGATTCCATTTATCCATTCCTATGACATTCCCAACCAAAAACCATGGCCCATTCATGAGGATGGCATCATGAGCTTTTGAAGTGTCAAAGATACATACAAAGCAATCTGGAGCCACCATGATGAGTTTGAAATTGCCCCGTTGGTACCATTTCCTTTGGAGGTTATTATGGAGGAAATGGAAGGGTAGTCTCTTGCCTAATGGCTTGTCAACCAAAACTCTCTCCAATTTGATTTGATTCTCCTCCACATCATCCAAGTTTTGTTCAATTGAGATCCCATCCTCCGCAAAAATAGATTTGGAGTCCACTTTTTCAGCCACACAAACTCTTTGTGTTTCCAAGGATTTTGTTGTCCGCTCTGTCCAGTTTTTGTCCAGTCGCCTCACGAGCTTATGCCATGGCCGAGCCTTGCCTTTCCTTGGGGGAATTGGAATTATCAGCCTCCCTTGCACTAAATCTAGGTTCTTCTAAGCACTTCAACTAGCCCTCACTATTATTCATAAGTTTCATTTGGAGTGTGTCGCCATTCGACGCTTTTGTTGCTGTTGAAGCATTACCACAAACAGTTTGTGTGTATTGCTGAAAATTGCTGCAATCAGTCATACGTAGATCCTCTTTAGTCGCCTCAAAAATAGTTGGGAGTCCGGCATTGCTAACATCATTCACAACAGGCAATTCATCTAGGCTACCTGCCCTTTGATTCACATTAATTACTATTGAATTGGACCTACCTAAGCACTCCTTAGCTTTAGCCACACCTTTCGTCTCTATAGCCCGACTTTGGTTCATCCCGTTGAGACTCCACTCATTGACCTCAATTTGGGAAACTAACGTCTTTTGTATGATGCTTGGAGCATTAGCAGTTTGTCACGAGATACTTTATCAACACTAGTCGCCTGTGCGGCATTAGCACTTCCTCTTAATGCTAAGTCAGTCTAACCCTCAGAACACAAGACTAGAATCCTCAAAACTCTTTAGAGAGAAGTTTGAAAGTAAGGAAAGCACTTCACTAAGCAAAGGATCTTGGTAATACAAAAATGCTTGCTTGGTTAAAAATGAGAGGGGAGGACCTCTATTTATAGTCCTCACCATGGACCTAAGAATAATCTAAAAAGAATATTCAAGAATACAATAGAATATACATTATCTAGATCATTCCACACCACTCCTAGCATATACATGGATTTCTAGAATATTTCACTCTATCCTAGAGTTCTCTTGAAGCATTCCTCCTCCAAAGCCTTCTAGAATTTGGTGGAACCTTCTGGAGTCCTCAAGGTTATTCCACATCTTTCTATAATTCTCTAGCAACTTCCCTCCTTATGTATGGCTAAGAGAGCTTGAGGCACCGAGGCATTAGTAGTGATGAGCATGTCATTGACTTAAAGAAGATGGGAAATGAGTGTCCCCCCCCCCCTCTACAATAAGCACACACCAAGGTCTCTACCTTGTTTCTTGAAGGCTAAAGAGAGCAGCTCTGAGCAAAGAATAAACAGATGCGGAGATAACGGACATCCTTGATAGAATCCACAATGATCCTTAATCCAATCAGTCCTGTGGCCATCCAACATAAGAGAGAAAGTAGGGGAAGAGATGCATTGGAGAACCCAACTGCTAAAAATTTTGGGAAAACCCATATTCTTGAGAACCAAAGCAAGAGTATCCCAATTTATTTTGTCATATGCTTCATATCAATCTTGATGGCCATAAACCACTCCTTGAAAGTAGAGTGCTGAAATTTGTTGACAATTTCTTGTGCTGCCAAACAATGGTGGGACATAGATTTGTTAGGTACAAAATCCCCTTGTTCCTCCGAAATGATAGCGGGAATGATATTATTCAAACGACTCACAATGATTTTGGCAATGAGCTTATAAGCAACTTTACAGAGACTAATAGGACGGAACTTGGCCAGACAATCAATATTGGTTGTATTAAGGAGCAGAATCACTAATATCTCCTTCCAACTTGGAGCCATGGAACAATTAGTGAAGAATTCTTTGACAACAACCACCACATCAAGGCCAATGATTTTCTAGAAATTTTTAAAAAAAGAGGTCGTGATGTCATCAATCCCCAAAGCCCGGTTGGCTCCAATGATTCTTACAGCAATCCAAATCTCTTTGTCACTAATTTCTGCTTCTAAGATATCACAAAAGTTGGGAAGAATTCTATTAATATTCCCAAAAGAAGGCTAATTGGAAGTGTTGATAGAGCTAGCACTCCATTTTTGCTGAAAAAAATCCATGAAGGTATAATTGATTATCTCCAGATCATCAATCCTTTTCCCATCATCCAGCAAAATGTTTGAATCCTATTAGTTCTCTTTCTACAGAAGCAACAACATGAAAAAGTGGGTGTTGGCGTCCCCATCCTGAAGCCACCGGACTTTAGCCCGTTGGCACCACTAATAATTTAAACGGGTAAGGGTAGAGCTCAACTCATTGGTTTTGAAGCAGCGATCAACCTCCCCTTGTTTAATAAAGCCATCAGGGGAGCAGTCGACCTGTTGAAGCTCTCCAACCTCCTTCTAGAGGACATCTTTCGGGTACTCAGATCTTTGAGCTTGTTTTTGTTTCAATATAAGAAATTCTTTAAGGTTCTATGACATTTGCGATCCAGAATTTCAGCTTTGGACCCCCTACAGCTTGTCTGCCACCTTTTCCACACCAGCTTCCAAGCCATCGGGTGAGAGAGTCAAGTATCCTCAAATTTAAGTCACTCTACTGCTTCCAACCCCCCAAAGCTAACCTGAAGGAGGATTGGGCAATGATCGAAACTGCGAGGCAGGTCGGGGACCCTGACATGCGTCGGCGCTGCGGGCTGCGAACGCGTCGTTCTTGCCATGGCATGTGAGATGATAAAGATGCTACGCGCACGTCCACGGCATGCGTGATGCGGCTGTGGCGCAGGAACTTGGGCTCACGGCGGCGCGTGCATCGTCTTGATTTTATATAAGAGTGTGCCACCGTCGTGAGAGCTCAAGAACCTAGCTTTAGTGCGAGGGAGGCGATAATTCCATTCCCCAAGGAAAGGCAAGGCTTTGGCCATGGCGAAGACGGACAAAAATGCAGCGGCATAATCTTTGGAAACACAAAGAGTTTGTGCGGCTGAACAAAGTGGACTCCAAATCTGTTTTTGCGGAGGATGGGATCTCAATTGAACTAAACTTGGGTGATGTGGAGGAGAATCGAATCAAATTGGAGAGAGCTTTGGTTGGCAAGCTATTAGGCAAGAGACTACCCTTCCATTTCCTCCTTAATGATCTCCAAAGGAAATGGAACCAATGGGGCAATTTCAAACTCATCATGGTGGCTCCAGATTGCTTTGTATGTATCTTTGACACTTCAAAAGCTCGTGATGCCATCCTCATGAATGGGCCATGGTTTTAGCCGAGAATGTCATAGGAATGGATAAATGGAATCCGGATTTTGCTCCCAAATCACTCCATGGGTTCACTTCACCAATTTGGGTTTGCTTCCCTGATCTTCCTCTCTTGTTTTGGGATAACAATAATATTGCTCGTGTTGCTTTATAGGTGAGCCATTATGGGTTGACAACAAACTTTGGGGCAAAGTATGTATGCTAGAGTTTGCATCCGCATTGACTTATCTAAGAAACTTCCTACTGGAGTTTGGATTAAATGGTTGAATGGTCGATTCTTCCAACCGGTCGAATATGAGGGGATCACACACTTGTGCTTCAACTGTAGTTTGCTCGGCCATATGATGGACTCTTGCCCAAAACTGAATGGAGCACATGCTAACAAACAAAATGAAAACTTCTCCCCATGGGAGAATAGCTTCACTCCAAGCTTACATTAAAACAATGGCCATTCCAGCATGAAACCTCAAAAAAAAACTATCCTCTAGCTTTCCCTAAAAATCTATAAATATTTGAAAAATAAATTATTATAATCTAAAAAACTTGGTTAAGATGTATAAATGACCTTATTAAATGAAATGAAATAGACAAGAGAATAGAAACCACACATTGTAAAATAAAATCTTGTTGTTGTTGTTGTTGTTGCACCCATGTATTTATACGTGTCATGGTCAAATCATTAGGAGTTTCAAAAAATGAAAAATATGTATTAGACTTTTGTTATGAATTTCAATATTTGGGTTTTAATTTGAAAAATTAAAATAGACGGGTGATTAAATTATAAATACATAAGAATTGGGTGTTGTATACATAAAATCCCCAAAATAAATTTTCATTTTGTATATAGAAGAATTTGTGAGCTCTTTGTTGACGTGACTTCCAAATTCCTTCGAAATCTATATGATCTTTTATAAAGTTTCAAAACCAACAACTATAGATTTAAGTGTATTAAGAAGTCAGTATCATAAACTTGGGGTCTACTTGAGACAACTGCTGGCCTGCGGTAGCATGAAAATGAGATGGTGAAGCTGTTGCAAAAGAAATTATGCTGCTGCAAAAGAAGTTGTAATGGGTATTATAATTATTTATTTTAAAAAAGTCGGACCGCAGTTTTCTTGCGACCAACACATTCTACCAGGTTAGGTTGAAAAACACAATTTTTTCACCGCAACTTCTTCAAAACACAACAAAAATACAGTTTCTCAAATCCCACCAAAACACTTATTCTCAAATGCCACCTACGGTGCGGTTCGGACCACACCGTAGATAGAAAGTTACCCCAAACATAGCCTTAGAGTACCTGCAATCCCATTTGTTGGCCCGATTTATATTTCAATATATAATGAAAAGCAAAAAAGAAACTCAACCCACTTAACATGTCTCCTTTTGAGTTTATTTTGACTGTGTAAAGATTTTAATGCTTCATGATCCAAGTACAAGACAAATTCACTAAATAATAAGTAATGATTCAAATGCTCTAAGGCTGGAATAATTGAATAAATTTTCTTATCATATGTGGAGTATTTATGTTGCATTTCATTTAACTTTTCACTAAAATAGGTAATTGGATTCCCAGTCTAACTTAATACCATGCTCTTAATACCATGCTGATATCCACATTTGAAGCATCACAATCAACTTCCAAAACTCTGTGAAATTAGAGAGTCTAAGAACCGGTGCATTAGTTACTAGCTTTAATTTGTCATGGACCAAAAAAACTTCTCATATTTTAGTAATTCGATTAACAGAGCTGCAATAAAACTAAAATATCTAATAAATCAACAACAAAAAGACACCAAACCATAAAAGGTTCAAACATTGGTAAAAGATTGGGATGTACATCAATCTATTATGGTTTGGACCTTTTCAAAATCTATTTTTATTCTAGAACTAAAATTTATATATCCTAAAAATTTTTATTTTATTATTTAAAATTTACGTCAAGATAAGTAATAGTTTTCCTTTTCTTAGAACTTCAAATAGTTGTAGTAAATGATGTAAATGTTCTTTTAGCGAAATATTGTGGACAAGAATATCATCAAAATAAATCACTAAATTTTCCCATAAAAAGTCGACAAATTGCAAATGCGTAATCAAATGCATAAAAGTTCGAGTGCATTGGATAATCCAAAAGGCACTACAATCAATTCAAATAATTCATCACAGGTTTTAAAAGTTGTTTTTCATTTGTCAACAAGTTTCATTATGATTTGATGATGACTATCACACAAGTCAATCTTAGAAAAAATATAAATGTCATATAACTAATCAAATAAATTGTCGAGTCTTGGAATGAGGAATCGATATTCAATTGTACTTTTATTAATGCCTCTTCTATCAATTCACATTCGTCAAGCGCAGTCATTTTTTGAAACTAATAAGCTAGGAGTGACGCAAGGATTTGCACCCTCTCGAATTAAGCCATTGCAAGGAGTTCTTCTAGTGACATTATAATTCTTCATACTCCTTAAAATTCATTCGAAATGTAGGCGATGTGAAATCATTCACTTCAAGGATAAAATCAATCAAGTGTTGTTTATCTCTCAAAAGATAGATAGTTGTTGTAGAGATGAAGCATTCTAGACCAACTCAAGAAGGGAAAATTAACCTTCGTTGGATCCATAAGCCATTTTCAAATCAAGTTATGTTTCATATTGATCAAAATCTATTAGTTATCTTTATTAAAGAATAAAAGTTGTTGAGTTTTCCTTCTTTGTTTCTTGACAGGGAAAATGGACACAAAACGATGTATAAAAAGATTAAGAATCATCTCAACCAACCCTTTGCTATATTGATTATGATGAATTACATGATGCTGAAACATAAGCTGTATGATATGTATATATATCTATAAATAAATATATCTTAATTAAAGATTTAAATATATTCATCTATGCATTATGGCGGCATGATATAGATGACTTCAAAACACATAAAACATGTTGAAGAGATTTCAGGCCTTAATACGGCTCATATAAATTAAGGAGTTTACTTATATATATTAATTTAATTAAAATAGTCAAGCAAGATAAAATTCTTAACACTAAATTAGAAACACATTTGTTGAATTTATGGAGTCACATTTTTAATAGAAAAATGAACTATAATTCTTAAAATAAAATCAGAAAAGTTATCAAGATAAATCCCACCAATTCTCCATTTACTATTTATTTTTGTTATGTCACATCTCCCAACTACTAATGAAGCTATGGTCATAAGATAAAACAGAAGTCCAGGACCCAAACTAGTCTCCATTTGTACTATACAGGAGTGAATCCCAGGATCTTGAGGTATGGGTACTCAACTCTAGTTACTTGTCCTAATTAAATGAAGTTAGTAATAGTCAATTGAGTTCTTTCAATTTTTTGTTGAGTAAAAGTTATTTTGGGTATTCTTGGTCAAGATTTAAGAGTTGTTTGGTTGGATGTATTTTGAGTTTAAAGTGACTAAATGCATGGATTTTAACTTTTAAAATGTTTGGTATGATGCAAAGTAAAATTCCAAGGTATTTGTAATGTGGAAAGATGATTTATAGTGTATTTAGAATTCGCCCAAATGGGATAAATTCCAAATACAACGATCGATGCAAAGTAAGAATGGCCCATCGCCATCATCATCATCATGTACACCATGCCATCGTCGGCGCCATACTCGCTCTCCCTTCTATCATTTCTTCGCCACCCAGCCGCCATAACAACCTTATTACCCGCCAGCACGCGCCCAACTCAAAAAAATATTTTACATTACCTTCATTCTACCATACAAGAAAAAACAAATCCATGTATTTGTAAAGTTTCCAACCAATATATTACATTTGTTTTACACTGCACTCCTTTTTCAAGAAACCAAGCTACCCCTTAGTAAAAAATAAAATTTGTTGTGTTTGGTTAGCTGAAAAAGGAATGCAATGTAAAATTCCAATTCATTCATTTTTCAACCTTTAGTTCAAATCCGGTGAAAAATAATTTTGCCTATTTTAGGTTATTTTACTTTACATCAGTCGATTTATAGCGAGCCGCTACCTGTCGGTCACACATCACTGCCCACCACCTACCATTGACGGACCGCTACTACTACCTCCGCTACCGATCTCCCCGCGCCTCCATACACCCACCAATCGCTCGATATCGGTCACCATCATGTCACTTGTCACTGCTGCTAACAATCACTTTTGAGATTTACATTAATTTACTTTTACTCAAACTAAATATAATAAAATAAATTCTTAAATTTGATTTATATCCAACCAAACAATTACAAAGTATTTCAAATACACTACATTCCTTTACATTGAATTCCTTTTACACTACATTCTTTTTTCAACTAACCAAACATCTCATTAGAGTTGAGTTACATTGTTTCTTATATGAAAGAAGTATCTAAATTGCGGTATTGTTGTTAAGGTTTTGGATGTTCTTTTAATTTTAATTCTTGTGGTCCTGTGGAACTTATTAACTTTTTGTAGGTTGTTTTGTGACAATATTAAACATTAATTTCTTGTTGCCCTTCTAGAACGATGTTAGAAGAGGTTCATGAATTAAGCATATATATCTCAATCTCCATGTAACAGTCATAATTAATTGCATTAATAACTAACAGATATATGCCAAATAGTTGATGCCTGTGAAAATGCAAATTTGAAATGTATGTTTCAAAACTATTTGAAATGCTTGCATAACCTTTCAAAATGAAAGATATCTACATGAATCAAATAGTGACGTCTACATGACAATTCATATATATTTCATATGACCAATTAAAAAGGTTATTAAATGGCATAATATTAGCTAATACTATACACCCATACCAGAACATCTCTTGTGAGATCCCAAAGTTGGCGTATGATAGTAATCCTGTCGCTTAATGATGGTATTTCTCCAAGAGCATAGGACTTCATTTATTTGTCAATAACAATGAAACCAAAAGCAAAAAAATATGTCAGATTATAGGAGAAATGCAAAGCTCAGGAGTATGAAAGAAATATGTAATAGAATTTGATAAGCCAGAGGTTTTGCAATCTTAAAATAAAAGTGATTCATGGCATGCAGTTTGATAACATAATAAAGAGAAAAATATAGCATAAACCAATTCTAATCTAAATAACATGTAAGTTTAAAAAATAAAAATTAATATAGGAATATTTGAAGGCAATGAAAATATTCATTGAGGCCAAAGAAAATAAGAACTGAACCAAGTAAAATGAAACGGTTGAGAATAATAAATATGAACAAGTTGCACTCATGGTGACAACTACAGAAAGGAAAATAGAAATAAGAATAGAATGTCAAATTTTATTTACTTTCTTTTAGGGTCAAAAATTGTCAAAAACTTGAAGGTACAGGTATGCCTAAAGGTTATCAATGCTAATGCAACAAACACCCCGAGCTTTACCAGGAGATTTGCACAAAATTGCTGTATTCAGCCAGTAGAGATAGTCCCAAATGAATGCCTGCTCTTGGTAATTACCCAAAAAACTAATATCATTAAAGTTTGATAAAATTCAAAGGGAAAAGAGATTTAGACTCAGTGCTTATGTTTAAGAAAAAAATACTCCAGATGGAAGTAACAGTTAAGCACACCGTACTGCTAGCATCATCAAATACACCTTGTCTAATGAGGCAGTGTATGGCTAATTATTAGTCTCCAAATAGAAGTTTCAATTCATTATTTAGATTTTTTTTCCTTCTTGTTATTTTTCATTTTTACCCATAGTTTGCATGAGCACTGTATTATAAATATGGAAATCATTGTATTCCATCATCTAGGTTCACTTGAAATAAAATTGTAGCTTCTTCGTTCATGTTTAGGCGATAAAAATCAAAGCTGATGGTGAGAATCAGAGGTGAGCTTCATCTAAGCCAGCATTGACGTTCATGCAATTGTCATACAATTGATCAATATACGTGATTTGTTTTCACTTTTGAAGTAGGTATAGAAAATGCCAGGTCATTTTCAGTCTTTATTTATCCGCAAGTTGTCAAGAACACAATGCATGAGAACTACAAGATAGACATCCAGTGCCTCCTTGACATCACTAGTATATTCGGAAACACTTGCTCTTCCCCCTATCAATAGGTTGATGAATGTGGATACCCCTAAGGAGAAAGTGCTAGTATGATAGTTATTTTGTCACATGTACAGCAAGAAATGTTAAAAGCTTTGGAACTAGTGATGCTGAAAAGCAGTTATTCCATAGGATTTTTGGATCCCTTAAGAGAAGATGGCAACTATCAAATCGGCCAAAGCTGTGAGTTACTTCAAGAAGTAGAGAGTCTCCTATAAGACTAAACCTCGTTGTTAATGCTTAATCTATAAGATGATATGGAAAGCATCTTCAATAATATAAATCTCTTGAGTAATTCCTGATGAATCACATGCAATCCAATGCAGAACCTCAAGATGATGATCAAAGGATCCCAATGAAATATCAATAAATCATGAGCCCAACTGATTCATATAATCAACATGGATATGTAACATTACCACAACATAGTCAACTCATCAAAGAGGTGAGATCATGAAACAGCAATGGAAAGCATTATTTTTGTTTTGGAGTTTGTTCCATCTCATCCCAAGATCAAATAGATGGATGACTTGAACAATGGAGTTGTCGCCCGCCTTGACCCCATAGGCCTTGGGATGCCCAATTGATTTCATGCAAGCAAATCTAGCTGGTTGAGCTTCAAATATGGTCATCCAGTTAAAATATCAATTTATATATATGAGTCAATCCATAAACGCTTTTGCTCTAGACAGCAGTCAAAATTAGGGGTTCCACCTTAGCTTTTAGGTTGTCATCATTAAGATCTTGCTTATTACCATATAGGATGGCATAATAATGATTGAGGTCATAAAGAACTTCTTCATTATGTTGTCGATGCATGCACATGGCATGGGGTGAGGTGCAAAGCCCTCATATTGACCAATAGATTGCTCTAGCTATTAGGGTGGTTGATATGGAACCTCCAAATTGGGGTACATATAACATTCATTCAAGCAATCGTTTTGATTTTCTCATGCACTAAAAGAGGGAGGAGGCAGAGGGCTAGGATTTGGAGGGTGAATTTCACCATCATCCTCATTAGGCACAATGTAAGCCAAATTTTTTGTTCAAGTTGAAATCTAGGAAGTATATTTTCAAGATCAATCATGCATTTACCTAACCCACAGCAAAAAGATTTCATATCATCTAGCTATTACTGTAAGTGAATGAGGGCAAATTAGAATGTCATCACATCTACAATACATATAGCCACCTTGATATAGATGACTACTATAGATTGTCATTAAGAGAGACACCCAATTAATATTGCAACCAAATAAACTGAAGATTAGACCCACAATAGTGACAAACAAATCAGCGATGAACCCATGGGTGTATGCTTTAAAAGCTTGGGCGTCAAAAGGTTAGGTCAACACAAACAAAAGATTTTGATTAAGCAAAACTACTATGTTAAAATTGAAATTTGATAAGGTGTAAACAAGATTATACCTTTAAAATAATATGCAAATGCAATAAATTAAAATTGTAATAAGATAAACAAGAAACCTAACAACATAATATTTTATAGAACTTAATTTTGATAAGCAGAGATCGGCCAAATGATGAAGTTAGCAAGCAACATAACAAAGAATGCAAAAAAAAAAAAAAAAAAAATTACAACAACAAATTAACTATTTTATGACAACAAAGTAAGAATCTACTTGTTCTAACAGCAAATATGATGAAGGGCAAAGTGAGAATATTGGTTATAAATTTTAGAAAAATAAATCCTCATTACTCCTACTAGATAAACCAACTAATATCACAACTAGCTCTAATTGAAGATCTACAAAGAGATACAAATTTAACAAAAGTTAATTTTTTTGTATTGTAAACTAGAGGGTGACAAACTAAAAGAAAAAAGAGTGTATGCATAGTAATTTTATGTGTAATAATGATAATAAAAATAACTTCCATAGTAATTATTTTGAATATTGTCACCCTTTCTTATAAGTCCTCCAAGGAAGCACTCGCATTCTCAAGTACTTCTCACATAAAGTATTAACACAATGTGAATTTCAACACTAAGCCAATAAACCAAATTTTCATAAATTCAATAAGCCATTACATGGATATAAATAACTAGAGAGGGGAGAATAAGAGAGGAATGACCGAGTGTCTTGGGAAGAGAAAATAAAGTAATTACAATAGGAGATTTGAAATTTTGTATGTAGGTTCCAAGAAGATACTTAAAGCATATTTAATTTCATTATGTTTTCAGATGGAAGGAGAGGAATGATTTTTATGAGGAAAGAGAGGATGGAGAGATGGCAATTGGTTCAAGGGTGAAAGTTAATTTAGTTCTTCTAATAAATGCTTGACACAAAAAAAAAAATCATACTATAGATACAGTTCTCATCATACAAATGTCACTCAAAATTAAGTAAATGGGACATGCCCATGAAATAAAATCATGATAACTACAACAATAATATGATACATCATTAGGTCTCCTCTTAATAGAATTCAACATATCAGACCAAATGTTGGTCATTATAATCAACAAATATGAATTTCTTTGATCTTCCAAAAAGTTTTAAAAAAAGGCCACATGGTGAATGATTTTGTTGTATCATTTTGATATGCTTATATTATGCAAGTATTCATCGCTTGCTTGGTGGCTCTCTAGCAAACAAAATTAGGGTTAAGAATTTGGCTCAAATATACGAGATTGCATAAGAACCAGATTGGCTTATGCGTAAATCAAACTTCAATCGAAATCAACTAACCAGACAAAAGGCCAAAAACTAACTTAAGGGGGCTATTTGGTTGGAATCAAAAGTAAAGTAAAGTAAAGTAAATGTAGGGGTTTTAGATTTTTTAGCTTTTGGCATGATATAAAATAAAATTTCAAAATGATGTAATGCATTTGGAATTCTCCAGATAGTTATATTTTGGTGTATTTAGAATTACATACATCTGGCGGCCATGTTAAGTGTTGTGGCCGTGGCATATACCATGCTTGCCGTCCGACCCCACTTCAGCCCTTCTTCAAAATACTTTACATTACATTTATTTAACCAAATAGAAAAAAAACAAACTCATGAATTTATAAAATTCTCAACCAAGTAACATAAAGTGATCCAATTACATTGCATTCCTTTTAGATTGTTTTACTTTTACACAACATTTCTTTTCTAGGCAACCAAATAGCCCCTAAATCAATGTTGAATTGACCCAAACCCAAAAATAAAGCTAGCTTACGACTGAATTGAAATGTATATGTATATATGAATGCAATGGGCATATATTACTATGTTTGTATGTGCATGCATGTTGAGCTAAAAGTTCTAGGTGATTAAAAATTGATTGAAATTGGATCTTTTGTAGTCCAATAATCAAGTTCAAATAGAGTTTAATAAGTCATTTGTGGCACAAATCTAATAGAATATAGCTTGAGATTGGATCAACTGACTTCGTGCCAATCTTGGTTGGATCAACATGATAGTAAATTGTTGACCCTAATCAAATTCCTAGAATGTGTTGGAGAAGGTGATAAAAATATAAAAGTAAATACTCATTAGACATCAGAAAGCATAAAAAAAACTTAGGATAAGCAATATGAGTTGGCTATATACTCTAATTTTTGCTAGCTTATGATATCGAAAAGGATGCTTATGATGATTGATTTATGATGAGGAGTTGTATACTACAATATTTTGAATACCTCAATAGGTTTGGTTTACACAATAAATAGTCTCAATTCAAATCTTAGATTTCTTCAATAAGTTGTTTCTCATTCATATTTAACATTTTTGATCTTTTCACTTCATTCCAGTAGTTGTTTGGAAGTTTTGAAATTCAATGATCTCCTTCCTTGCATAGAATTGTCAATGAATCTATAATGTGAAATTATTAAAAATCTTTACGCTGGTCTAACAATTGCCTCATAGTAAACCACTATGGTTAGTGGTTTCCATATTTAATATATTCTTCTTCATGTTATGACAATTATTGATATTATAGGATTTGGGCTTTCCTTTAAATCTCAATTTTGGCACTATAACAAGCACAAAATTGCTAAATCTAAAATTTCTCAACTTTATAATAATGGGATTTTACTTCACAGAGATTGCAAACTTCATATCTTCAATGGCATCCAAGTGTGTTGAATTAAAACTTACAATTTTGGGCCTTAGAGGATTCTAATGAAATATTTATTTTGGTCCTTGTGTGTTCCCTAAGCCGTAGAAAATTAGTTGAACATGAAATAGTAAAATAAATTTTTAAACGTCCTCTCAATTCTTGTGTATTGTTAAATTGAGATTTCTTCGAGCATTTTCTAAGTTTTTCACTTTCAAGGGTGATTCTCCTTGTACTGGTGCAAAGTTTTGGATCTTTTTTTATTTGGTAAGTTAAATCATTCATTCTTTCCATTAAATTATTTTAGTACTCCGAGTATGATCATGAATGAGATTTTATCAAGTTTAATAGATGTTAGTTTTCTATTTGTTCTATGAATCTTAATTGTTAAAGAATTTTATATTAGTTCTCATATTTCTTATTAAATTTCAGCTTTTAGCGACTATTAATTTATCATTTAGAATAAGTAAAACATGACTTGTAATTTTTCATCAAAAATAACTAATTTTGTTAAAAATAAAAGAACAAAATCTATGGACTATGCCTTTTGTGTGTCTTTTTGTGTATCTCATCATAAGTTTGGTGGTAAACCCTAAAACTTAAGATATCCAAGGTATAATAATTGGATCGATCAAAAAATTAATAAGAGATGCAATTTAAATTTAAGTTAAGATTTTAAATGAACACAAAAACTATTATGATAACCAAATTACATTCATACCATCTATAGGAAACAACATTAAGGAATTTTCAGAATGATCGACAACTTTAAATACTTCTTTAAGGATAATCATTTGTTTTATTCATAAGAAAATAAAATTAATGAAAAAAATTATGAGATGCTCAATCTTATTAGTGTAGTGTTACATAGCAAAACAAAGTCAATGCTTATGAGATATAAATTTATAAAACAAATGTCTTTTGGAGAATATTAAGATTAATTGAATAATTACACTAAGTGTTGTAAATAAAGCAATTCTTGTGTATTTGCATATTGTGATAGGATAATAGATCTTGTAATCAAATATGATTTGTCTCAAAACTATCTTGTTATCATCATATGTTTTACTAAAGAACTTGGACAAAATAATAGGGAAGCTTTAGGGTCCATTTTGGATAGCTTTTGTATTGCTTTGCTTTTCAAATTGTTGCTACACTTCTATTTGACTATAAATATTTTTCTGCTTTTCAAAACTTTTGTAATGATAACTAGCTTTTTACAACTAAATCTATTAGTGTGTAATTACAAGAAAGTTGTGCAACTTTTTAAAAAGGGAAAAAACTATAATACACAAGATAGCTTTCAATAAAATTATTTTTATCACAATTGTTCTATAACTACATTTACAAACTGCTACAATGACCCCAAACAAATCTTTAAAGTTAATTTATCAAAAAATCCAAAATTAAGAATCAACATAATTTTTAAATATTGAGCCATGTTACGAATGATCAATTAGAACTATCACACCTATAAATAAAGTCCCTAGAAATAAAGCATTAATTTATCCTCTAAGGCCAATCACATATAAATAAAAAAGTAATTCAAAATCACACATAACCTTTTCGAACTAGCTAAAGTTTATATATATTCTTTCAACATTGCAATAGGTGTAAAAGAAAATTAATAATTATAATATGTGCCTATATCTTATTATGTTGAATCCAAATTAGAATCAGTGCCTAAGTCATAATATGGTTGTGAACCTAAACTTATTTCTGAGCAAGAATTGGAAATTAAGTTTGAAATTGAACATAAGCATGGGATCACACCTAAATCATAATATGAGTCTTACATTAAGCCTAAAATCATAGTTGAACTTGAAATTCTAAAAAAAAAAGAAATTAATCTTGAAAATGAGACTGAACATATATTTGAACAAGAGCTAAAAATCAACTTTGAATATGAGATCAATTCTAAATCTAAACCACCATTAGAAACAATCTTGAAACTAAAATTGAACCGATGATTGCATAAAAACTAGAATTGCAATTCAAAATTGGATCTTGCCTTGATTGTAAATCTAAGCATTTATGTGAAATTGAACTAAGAAAAAAAAGACTAATCTTGAAAATGAAACTAAGTGCCAAAAATTAAATTTGAAAATGAGATTGATTCTAAATTTAAACCACAAATAGAATTGATCCTTCAATCGCATACAAACTTAAATTTCAATTCAAAGATGAATCATACTTCATTGAATATGAGCTTTTATCTTGAGATTAAATTTACTTTTAAATGTAAATATAAACTTCTATTAAAACTCACGAATATAAGCATGAGCTTCCAATAGAAATAGAATCCAATCTAACCTATGAAACTAAACCAACCATGCGCATAAATTAATAAACCAACTGAAAATTTTAATAATTTAACTCAATTTAAAGATTCTAATGAAATCAACTCTACTAGTCAAACTAAAAATGATTTTTTATTCTTAGTTACTTAATTACCAAGCTCAAATAAAGAGGCTTACAAAAAAGTGAAACTACGTAACTATTTTAACAAATTTGGTAATAGGAAGTCCATAAATGAAAAAATAAATTTCAAAATGTTATCTAACCAAAAGAATCTAAAAGTACATCAATCATCACCACTAGTATATAAGTTATTTGAGTTAACCTTGTTTAATGAGGCTATATTCATCCATAGAGCCATATCATATTTATGTAGATTGTTTACTTTAATTTTCTTTACATCTCATCATCAAGAAATAGATTAAAAATCTTAAAGGTATCCATTGCACATTAAAATTTTAGTATTTTTATTGATTACTTCATATCATTTGCATGATTTGTTTAATTTGCATAAAGATATAAACAAAAAAAACTAACTATTAATTATGGCAACTATAAGTTTGCCATTGATGTGAACATGAGATGTGAAACTCAGAGAAGGAGAAAAGGTAATGGTACATCTAAATCCTAAAAGGTTTCTTGCAAGGGACTATAACAAATTAATTACAAAAAATAAATCCATAAAAAGTTTACAATCTATTAAGATGAATGCTTACAAACTAAAAATCTCGAGAAGTATTGTTATCAATCTAATCTTCAATGTATCTAATTTAGTTTTATTTCATTAACATACAACCAATATCATGAATTCTTCACTCTTATCAATGCTTTGTTAATTCACATCTATCATCTTATCACAAAAAATACTCATCTTGTTTCATCAATTAGCTTACATACAAGGATTATTTCCATTGCTGATTACAGATATCATAGTTTTCTTGTTCCTTAGGATGGCATTCTTATTTGTGATAATTCATGTATTACATTACAAGAAACACAACAGTTATGCCCACACTTGACAAAAAGTAAATATTAATTGTCAAAGCTAAATTTTTTTAAGATGAATAGATTTGATGGAAATCAAGAAGTGTATACTCATTAAAAATAAAATGAATATTAAAATGAGCATTATGAGTTTGCATCATTTTTTTATAGTTTATGTTGTTAAAAAACATGCATATGATGATAATCCCACTAGGAAATGATTATGCTCCAAATTCCCTAGTCAGCGCACTTGGTCTTTTTGCATCATTCTAGCATCTAATTAGATGTTCTAAATTTAATTGGCCTCCTTCTTTGTGTGGAATTATTGCTAAATTCATATGTGAGATTGTCGTTGAAGTCCTCCCTCATGCAGGCCTGCTGGTTGCCTCAATGGTATTGCACCATAGTTGGTCGTTAGAAGATGTGATATATCTTTCTTTGTACTGTAGTAATTATAGTTTCTACAAGATCTTGAATTTCCATTGAATCCCAAGGTTAGAACTATTGCAAGCACCAAAATTTGGAAACTAGGAATCGCTTAAATTGTCAAAAATTGAACTTTGTTGAAGATTGAAAATATGCTATCTTTGATAGAATCTAGATGTGTTAAATTGAAAGTTATAATTTTGAACCAACTCTTAGAGAATTCCAAAAAATTACTTATATTGAGTCTTTTGTGGGCTAAATAAAGATAATTAAACATTGAATGGTAAAATAAAATTTTAATTTTTCTCTCAATTATTAGGTAAGTTGTTTGATACAAATTGTTCAAGTAATTTTCAAATTTTGACAACTTATATAGAATAATTCTCTCGTTAGCATGAAACCTAGATAATCCATTTGATAACTCCTTTCATTTGTTCTTTATACCAATTAGTGATTAGTGCATGTGCATAAATAAGAATCTATCAAATTTGATACATGATGGTTCCTTTTTATGGTAAGAATTTTAATCGCCATAGAATTTTACATTGTTTCTCAGATTTCTCACATAATTTCATATTTTGGAGACCATTAAATCATAATTTAGAATGAATAAAGAGGGATTTATGATTTTGAATCAAACATGACTACTCTTTGCTAAAATTAAAAGTTAAGAATCTAATAATTATAACTTTCGTGCATAATTTTTTCATTTTCTACACATTATCATATGTTCGCACTAGTAAACACTAAACACAAAGCCATCCTACATTAGAATGGATATTGATTGAGAAAAATAACCATAAATCAAAAATCTGACCAAGAAGATGGCTATCAATGACTACCATGTCATGTGGAGTTACTCAAATCCTTTTTTTTTTTTTAGATCTAGATTATTTGATTTATATACATCATTCAATAAAACTTAGAAAATTTTAGTTGTAAATAGACAAATCACTCATATAACATAATATAAAAGGTTTACAAGGAAACTGTAGGTAAAGACCTGGCGAGCGAATAAACATATAATTAGTTGTGAGTGCATTGCAGTTATATCCTATGATTTGCACAATATTATAGTCTAGGGATCAACCAACTTCACAAAAAATGCAATACTAATGGAAACCACAATAAGACAAAACAGTAACATATCACCTATTCGAGTACTACTACAAAAATCAGGGATTAACAACTTTCAATGTAAAAGTTAAGATACCTAAAAGTATCCTATGAATTCTATTTTGTAAATTATATTAGGATAAAATATGACGCTAGCAAATGACATATATAATTGTCTGCTTGTTCCCACATAAATATCAGAAATCCCCTCATCAAAATTCAAAACAAGTTAGCAATAACAAATAGAAAAGTAAAACAGGATCCAGTAAAAAAACAACGCAAAAGAGAATAATTTAATTTTTTTTTCTTTAGGCTTCAAATTTAACAAAGATCATGAATTTTACATCCAATAAAAGGTGTTCATCCTTGTGAACAGCTTGTGATCAACTCAATATGCAACTCATATTTGGATCATTCGTTGACTAAAGAATTAAATATGAGCATAATATTTAGGCCCAATTACTTAATGAATCGAGCAAAAAAAAAGTTCAGTTTGTGTTTGGCTTATTAAAAATTTTGCTAAGATATATATTATGAAATATTAAATATGCATACATATTGGTGAAAATTATACAAAAATTAAACAATGGTGTCAAGTGTGGTCTTTTATTTTGAGGTCTTAGTTTGATTCTTCTGATCTTTCTTTTTTATATTTAAAATAATAAAAACCCCCATTTTGATTGATATAATTCTTCTATTTCATTTATATTCATAAGTCAAACAATAATAACTCAAACACATACTAAAAAAACCAAATATAAACAAACACAAACATCAAAAAAATTTCACAAAACTATCTCTAAGAAAGCTCTATTGATTTATGAGATCATTCATACCCCCTACATCAAATAAGAAAAAAGCCTTATTCATGAAAACCAGTGTGTCGTTAATCATATCATAACCTTAAAAGAATAATCAATGCCTCTAAAATAATGCCAAACCCAGTATGACAAATCTCGAAGTACCTCTTCAACAAGTAGAAACCCACTTAAGCATGAAATTCAAATTGTAATAATGGCACATCATATCATTGAACATAATATATCAACTACCAATGCACTATGATTGGGCGTCATTCTCACACGAAATACAGATGTGAGGGATCAAATGAATGTGGTACATATGTTATTTTCCAAAATAAACTAAAATCAGAAGTCATGCCTTAAGTACCATTAAAATAGCCTATTAACCAAAATTTTAAAAATAAAGAAAATTATTAAAGAAAACCAAAAACATTAATCCTCACTCAATGTCACTCGTAAAAAATGTCCATAAGAACTACACAATATAAGAATTCCCTTTGCACTAGAGCTCTAAATCAATTGGAGTTCCATCAAAAATCCAATTTTCTATTGAGGTAAGGTCTATACAACAACAACAACAACAAGCCTTTATCCCACTATTGAGGTAAGGTCTATCATCAATAAAATTGTGTAGAGATGTAAGTTCTATCACTCCGAATGTAAATCTATAATTTAATTGCTAGAAATATGATTTCAAAAAATTCTATATTTTAAAATCCAACCTTATGCATTCATCAATATATATAAAATGTCCATAATCTTAAAATATCTGCTTTTTGTTATTTAGTTGTGTATTTCATCAACAATTGTACCATTTAATTAAACTTTCAAGTTTGTGACCAACCCTCTCACCCTCAACAAGATATAACCACGCAAATCATCATTTATTTTTTCAACATTTTTTTGTTCACTATAGCATCCAAACTTTAGAAAACAATTAATATAATGGAACAACCAAAAATAGATTTTGCATATTGGATCAAAACAATAGATAATGATAACGAACATCACCACAAAAAATCAATAAGCCTAAAAATTGTATATAATAATGCATGTAAATAATGTCAATAGTCCATTTACTATAGTCAGTACATTAAGCCAATAACATTGTATACACTTTTCAATGATTTAAATATTCTTAAAAATCATTAAAAAAAATGGATACTCACAGAGATAACGAGGTCATGTTCTCTCTCATGCTTATCAAGATTAAGGCTCAATGCCTGAATGTTATCATAGCTATGGATAATGGGCAAGCCTTTCAAATCTACCAAACAACAAGTAAAGATTGTAAGCAAACTATATCAACATTGCAACACCAGTATTGCAAAAGCAACGCCAAAAAAAAAAATAGTATGGCTTTCAGATAATGTAATTGCACTCCATGATGTACCAGCTATGAAATAAATTTTTCCCTCAAGAGCTCTACAAAAAAGTAATGTGCCATAAAAATGAAAATAGGAAAATATAACTCAAACATAAAAAAATCATGGAAGAAGTCCAATAAAGATGAATGACAATTCTCTTGATTTGATAGATGAAGAAAATTTGTAGCATTTAAAAAAGAATACAACAACAAGCCTTAATCTCACCACATAGGGCTGACTACATGAATCATTTTTCTTCATTATGACTCATTAAGTGTCATATTCTCATTTAAGTCTAATAAAATAAGGTCATTTTTTATACTTCCTAACCAAAGCTTTAAGCCCTTATCTTTTTTACTTTAGTTACGGATGTTCTTACTAGGCTTTTACAGGAAGATGTACCTTGGTGTATGCTTTTTACTGATGACATTCTTCTTGTTGATAAGTTTAGAGAGGGAGTCCAAGAGAAATTTCAATTATGGAGGTCAACCTTAGAGTCTAAAGGTTTTCATTTGAGTAGATCTAAAACTAAATATATGGAGTGTAATTTTAGTTGTAGAAGTTTTAGTAATTGTGTTGTGATATTGGGTGATCAAGTCATTAAAAAGAGTGAGTGTTTCAGATATCTAGGCTCTATTGTTCAAAATGATTATGAAATAGATGAGATGTTATTAGTAAAATTCAAGTTGGATGGTTGAAGTGGAGGAATGCATAGTGGTAATAAAGGCTTGTTGTTGTTGTTGTTGTTGTTGTTGTTGTTCATGTAGCCAACCCCACATAGTGGGATAAAGGTATGTTTTACTAGGTTTATTCTTATAAGTGATAATATGTTTTACTCTTTTCTTAAATAAAGTATTAGTAATTACAAAATTATAAGCAAAAATAAAATCTAATATGGTCTGCCCTTTGGTTAGTTCTTTCTTAACTCATGTAATCGTGAATCTTTTAAAATCTTGTCATTTCTAGGTATGTCGATTTAAATGCATCCGATAAATCTTATTTCTTGAGAGGTATCGTTTATATTAATTCTTAGGTCGTTGGAAAACTTTCTTTCATTAAAACTCTTGAGAACGTAAATATTTATAGCGATTAATAACGTTAAAACATAGCATAAACAATAATCTTTAAAGTCATAATTTCATCTTCAATTCTATTAATTTTCACAATATTATCCTTCAAACTCTTATTTATAAGAGCACCAACACAATTAATATTACGACTTCTACTTGAATACCAAAATTTAAAATATAAACTATCAATCTCCTTGGCTTTTTCCCCGAATCATTTGGTTTCTTAAATACATAAGATATTTAACTTGAACCATAATGTCCACTAATTTCATTAATTTACTTGTAATAGTACACATTCCAAGTTCTTATCCAATTTTAGTTTCATAGACTAGCTTCTTTACCCATATTCGTCAATCATGTGAGAAATCTTATTTAGTTAACACTACACCCATGAGCCAATGCAACGCTTGCACACTTTTCATTGTATTTAGGTCATACAACGCGTTGCTTCCAAGATCATCGTAGTATTAACACAATATATTAAAGAATTTATGTCATGGTTTTTCAACAAATTTTAGGCAAGCTGTCAACTAACAAACACAATTCTCCATTTTTCTAATCCAAGGCTTAGGACATAGCAACAACAATGTTACCATTTAGAAAAGAATATGATAAACAAAAGCAACATAATCATTTCACAGACCATTCGCATACCAATTCTAGAGCTCAATGTCGCAACGCTTTGAGAAAATAATGCTATTAGAACAAACGTTGTAAGAGGATATAGAGAGGAAAATAAAGAGGGCAATGCCCACTTCAATTTGAATGCATGTTTACATACACCCCAGGGATGCCGAAAAAAATATCCCTTTGAAATGGTTAGTTACGATTTTACAATATACATGATAATTCTCTAAGCAGATCGTCGCATTCCTTTTTTAATACATAACTCTGACAAATGAAATCCCTGGAAACTCTAGCATCATGTCCTTGGAAACACAACTATAAAGAGAAAGCTCTGGCAAAGTAGGGAACAGAAAAACTTATTCTTCAAGCAAGTCCCCTATATATTAACCGAGCTCAATTCTAAATTCCCTTCCAACACATTGAGGCAAGTGCATATGGACAAAGTTTAATCAAGCAAGTCCTTTAACCTTAGAGTTGTTTGGTTGGAAGAATTTGGAGTACAAAGTAAAAATACAGAGATTTTAACTTTTTTGGTATTTGGCTTGAAATAAAGTAAATTTTCAAGGTAATGTAATGTATTCCAAATACATTGCATAGGTTATTTTTGGTGTATTTAGAATTCATCCGATTTGGGCGAATTCATCTCCAAATATCAAGTGTTGCGTCATTTAGCCGCGCCGCGTGACGTCCCGTCACCGTCGTCGGGCGGCAAAACTTTCAAAATACTTTACATTATATTTTTTTAACCAAACAGAAAAAAGCAAAGTCATGAAGTCATAAAACTCTAAACCAAATAACTGTAAAGTAATCTTTTTACACTGCATTCTTTTTTTAGCCAACCAAATAGCCCCTTAATATTAGTGTATTGTATCTTCTAAATACTTCATGATATTGTATACTTAGCATATGCTCATACCAAGTGTCATTTATCCCTGGCTTCATACAAGCTCAACAACAAGAAAGATTGAAATTGCAAAACTATTATGGAAATTGGGAGCTTAATTGCCATCCTGTTAGACCAATTCAATAAAGTGATGTTGAAAATAAAACATTTTCTTAAAAAAAAAAAATTGTTTGAATGAGATGATATCTATGAACATGATGCCCTCAAATTCAAGAACTGCCAACCAAGTAACCTATTTCTAAGGAAATAAAGTGTGAAGTCAAATGTTTGTCTTAGAAACATCAATTGCAACTAACTATGCATAGATTCAATTAGCGCGGTCATTTGCTTCAAATAAGTGATATCATTATCTAAATAACAGTGTTATTCCTATATCAGTGTTAAAAATCAAATGCAATATATTTGTTTCAATGTTACATTATAATTATTTCAATCAACAGTAATCATAATCTTATTTTCTTCCCATATTATTTATTTTAGCCATCAAATAGTCAGTATCCAGACTCAACAACTTTGGTCAACAAATATATGTCGACAAAATAATTTAAGATAATGTTATTTGAGTTAGACACCAAACTAATCGCAATAATATAATGTGGTATGGCAGATGTCAGCCAACGAAACGATCCTAAATTAGTTGAGCATACAAAGAAAGAATGGTTATGTAATCTAAGAAGGAAATGAGATAAAAATCTTGATGCAGTTCACGGTATTTAAGCGTTAAAATGAAGACAAATTGCATCTCGTTCCGAGCTTACCTCTCAAAAGGCTTTGAGCAGCTCTTTGCATATCTTTAGATGGCTCCACCAAATTAACTCTCTCCAAAGACTTAGGCCAGACTTCACGCATTGCCCTAAACAAAATTAGCAACGATTCAACACAACATCAAATCCCATTAACACCCACACCCTCAGCGACGCAAAACCCCATTATATACTTACGAGATAAATTCAAATTCTTACCAAATAGCCGATCCAGGACCCGCACCAAATTTCAGTACTTGTAGGTGAGAAGTTCGGCAATCTCCGGCGAACCTATAATGCACAACCTCCATTAACCAAACAAAACAAAAACCAAATCAGAGAAATAAAGCAATACAAAAACTTAAAACCTCTTTGAGAACCCTATGGCAGGCGGAGTACACGGCAGGCATCCGCGAAGCAACGTAGGCAACTGTCTCCTCATCCTTATACTTCAACCCGATGTCTCCATAGGCTGAGCGTATCTTCCACCGAGCTCCGCCGTGTTCAATGGGTCTGAAGGGATCCTCGACGAGTTCACGTGAGACAGAGGCTGAGAGCTGGAGATTGGTCTCCTTGATCCGGTTAAAGGACTGAGAGAGAGACAAAACCTTCCTATTCATATGCGATTTCTCCTTATCTGATCAACTCCCTGTAAATGATCAAAGATAGGGGACAGAAAAGGGCTTTGGAGACGGATTTTGGGAAAATGGAAGGGACCTCGGAAGGAATTTTTTGATAGCACGACGTAGTGAGAGGGGGACGAGATGAATTCCTTCGGATTGCTTGGCTGCCACGCGGATGGATTCAGGTGTTAGCCGCTTTGCTGCAGCTGCGGGAACGATGGAGGAAGCCATGAATTACCGTCAATGTGATGCTTTCGTCTTTGCCAGAGTAGTTGATCCTAGAGTTTAAAGGGGTTTTTACATGCGGAAATGGGAAGCCTGTTAATTAACCTAATATTATACTTTAATCTTATATCATGAAAATAAAATTTCCAACTTTCGCTCCTTCAAATTTTGATTTATCCCCAATTGTCCAAATTCCTAACATAATTCACTAATTACTTCTCCTCGGATTCTTACTATATTACTATTAGAATCTGCCATCTCTCATCTTTTAGGATTCAACAATATTTAAAAATTAAAAATATATTCAGATCAATTTTATTTTATATTTTATATTTAAATTTGTATATTATGTTTTAAAATATATTTAAAATTAAATTATATTTTTTATAAAAATTTTATACTTTTGGAAAAAATATGTTTGAAAACAAATCAACATTCAATGTATTTTTTTTAATTTTAAAAAATCACATTATTATTAAAAAAATATTTAAAATAATCATTGAATATTTTAATATTTTAATATTTTTAAAAATAATTATTATTATCAAATATATTTTATTTTAAATCAAAACATAAATAAGATAAAATAAAAAATAAAAAATAAAAATGATCTCCAATTCGGCTTAAGAAATCCTATGTGGTCCTTTGGGATCCCTTTAATTTTGATTTATATTTCTTATTTTTATTTTTATTTATGTTTTAATTTAAAATAAAAAATATTTATTAGTGATAATTACAAACTCTCAAAATATGAAAAACTTATTTTGAGTGTTTGTAAAAATAATATAACTATTTTCAAAAATAAAAAATAAAAATACTAAATAAATATATTTTAAAATAACATAAAACAAAATTATATAAAATATAAAATAGAATTGATTTCAAAAAAAAACTCTAAACATATTTATGATATTTAAGAATTTTCCTTTCATTCTCCATCATGAATTCTCTCATCAATGTCATTCTCGGCATACAAACTTCAGTAGCGTTTTTGTTAGAGTTTTTAAAATATGAAAGAATTTGATTCATTTGGAATCAGATTGGATTTCAATTTGACAGCTAATTCGTTTGGTTGTACAGATAAGTAAAATTCAGTGTATTTCAAAATATACCTGGAAAAAAGTTCGCGTGTATTTGAATTCCGATTTGGTAATTCAAATATCTTGCCAATGTAAAGTGATCGTGACCGGCCGTGCCCATCGTGGCTGCACGCGCATTGCATTGCCATTCGCTGTGCCGCCGCCGTAATGCCCGTGATTACCTGGGCCACCTCAAACCATTAGCCGCCGATCGTGGTCGTGCCGGCCTGGGTCGCCGCCATTCGCTTCACTATCGCCGTCAGGTCATGCGCCATTGCCGCCACCGCCGTAGATCAACGGCTAGTTTTCTTATTTTGTCAATAAACAAAAAAAGTAAAGTCATGAATTTATAAATCTCTAACCAAACAACTATAAAGTAATCCTTTTGTCGTTCTTTTTTCGTTCCTTTTGCATTCAGTACGTTTGGTTGGGTATTCTGTAATGTAATCTAATTACGCGTAATTCTTACTTTCTCGTGTTTGTTACGCGGTAATGTAATTACCGTGTAGAATGTATTTGCTTTTCCTTCTCCACTTTTTCCGTAACGAAATGCGATCGGCGATTTAGTCACGGTTAACAACCGCGCGTGACTCCCGTCTCCGCTATGTCTTTCCCATACCCGCCTTTCGCATACCCGCCAGTTTGAGAGAAGAGAGCCGTAAATCCTGCGACGGCGGGAGGTGAGATCGCATCGACATTGCTCAGTTCTTTTCCAGCTACGCTGTGCCGATCGGCCGACCGCAGAACCTTGTCGCAGAACTGGCGGGTATCCGAGATTAGGTACATCCCTTTTCCTCCCTTTCTCTGGATTGCATTGATACTTTCAAGTTCACGAACTTTCCTTCGCTCGCTTTCGGTTGCCGACTCTCTTACACAACTTCGGTTGCCCGATTTTTTTCTCCACCTCATTTGATTACCCATTTTCTTCTTGAGATCTTATTCGCCGATATGTGTTTTAACGAATTTGCTTTCTTTGTTTTCAACTCTTTGATTCGATCTAGATTCCAAGCCGGATAAGCAAGAATATAGATTTGAGATCCAGTTTGTTATCTGCGAGCCAATACTACTTATCGTCGATTATGCGGCATATCGCATATCCTCGGGTAAGAACACTTTAATTAGGAGGTGCATCAACATACACGAGAAAAGTGGCAATCGCCTACCTTAATCTCCTCCCCCTTTGGTGGTATGCTCTCATACTTATTTTTCATTAATTCCGCCTTTTATATCGGGTTTCTGAATGCGTCATGAACAGTGTCATTTACAAATTTTTTCCTACTATTTCATTTTTTTTTTGTAAGATTTATCTAAGATTGACTGGGAATTTTGCTAATAATTATTAATATTTGAAGGATAATTTGAAAAAAAGGATATTACTGGTCCCTAAGAAGGATGTGTTTTTTAATTTCATGTATAACTAATGGTTTATAATGGTTCTGAGATCTATATTGTTTTATCTATTTTCTTACTTCTATTAAACGCTCATACTTTTATTTGATGCTTATAACCAAAGGGCCTTTTTGATTGCTTGGCATGCTTACGTTCAATTTGTTTGGCATATTTGGTTGCAGTTATGTTTAAAAAATTTAGTCTGTTGAATGAGTTTTTAGCAGTGCTTTCGTTCCATGGAATTCTCTTATTGTGAACCACTTTTTGAGCACTTGTGGGAAACTTTTGTAGAGCATTTTCAGCACATTAAGGTGAATATATTAATTCGCTGACCTTTTTGTTCCTACAAAATAGCGATGTCAATTTGAGTTTATGGGGTATGTTCAAGTTTAGTCATTGTTTCCTGACCCAAAGTTGTTTTAGTCGAACTTAATTCACTTATTATATGAGTCAGAATGACTGATAAGAGCTCAAGAGCTCAACGAAACTTAAACTTGATTGACTTTGAATCTGACACATGTGACTCATTTATTTTATAGTTCATATAATTATTTTTCTGTCTGCACAACACCATTAAATTTGGCCTTTTAAGACGAAGGAGTATTGTTGATTAGTCAAAGAGTGGTTGATTTTAGATTAAAAAATTAAATGTATTACTTTCTAGTTTTAAGGTCAACTCAAATCCTATCCAAATATTAAATGGTCATATGTTTTCTCGAGCCCAATTTTTTTTTATAATTCTATCTTTTCCTCAACTAATCTGATGGCTTTAATATGCTCTAAACTCTTTTTTTTATTATTTTCTGAGTATCAGCTTATTGGATCTTATTTGTAAAAAATAATGGCCACTCAAGAGGGTGAAGAATGGTCTTTGATTATTTATGACAACTCAACTGATGTTGAGATCAATGAAAATTATCTTGCTTCTACCATTCATGCATGCATAGCTGACTCAATCACTATTATATACATATTATTGAACACACTAAAGAGAAATCAACAAAGAATTAATCCTGAGCGAAATATTCAGTGTGCGACATACCTTTCCAGATTATATCTTGGATCTGATTCAGATTGTGTGAATATGGTTCAAATGAAAAAAGCACATTTTTTCAAATTATGCAATCTTTGAGGTTTAGGTTTACTTGACACGCCAAAAAATTGAAGAACAAGTTGCTATATTACTGCATACCCTTGGGCACAGCGTGCGAAATCGGGTTATTCGATTCAACTTTCAACGATCAGGAGAAACTGTTAGTAGGTACTTCAATGCTGCATTATATGCTGTAGGAGAGTTACGACATGAGATGATAAAGCCTGCCACATTGGAAACTCCACAAAAAATACAATCGAGCGATAGATTCATGCCTTTCTTCAAGGTATGTTAGTGTTATCTTATATAAGTATTTTAATGCTCTTACTAATATCACTTATTAATTTTAGGATTGTATCGTTGCTCTAGATGGAACCCATATTAAAGTTAGGGTTCCTAAGGAGCATGAATCTGCCTTTAGGGGGAGAAAACCTTATCCCACCCAAAATTTGCAAAAGTAGTAGACATTTGAAATTTACATATGTCTTATGGTGGGAAGGTTCAAAGACATACAAGACTGTAATGCCTTAGAACGCCCGATGGTCATATTCGAAGGTATAAAAATATTTTTATCATAAATATATTTAACAAAAAAAAATATTAATTATACAAAAAATTTGATTTACATTTACTCACAGGTAAGTACTACCTAGTGGACGGTGGCTACTCCACTAAGAAGGGTTTTATATCTCCATTTCGTGCCACAAGATATCATCTAAAAGAATTTACTAACAGTAGACCAACAAATGCTCAAGAGTTATTTAACCTTCGATTCCCGCACTACGTTGGAGCGTTTTGGTTCTTTGAAAAATCGATTTGGAATTATCAAGTGCGACCATATTTTCCATTAGAAACACAAGTTAATATTGTTCTCAGATCTTGTATATTACATAATTGGATCATTTCGTAAGGGGTGATGATTTCATTCTTCCAGGACGAGTGGGATATGAGAGCACATAATAGGCATGACATAAGGGTTATAAGAATGGTGACACAAAAGAGACCAAATAGCTCAAGCAATGTGGAATCGCATGAACGAAGTTGGTTATTAGATGGAATTTTGGATGACAAAAAAAATAGCCTTGCTGGCACATAGTCCATATTTTGGGATGTTGATTTATAGGGTGTTTTAGTAAAACATATTTTATTAGTACTCACTTAACATATTTTATGATGTTAACTGTTTAACTTTTTTTTTGGTTGACATATATATGTATTGGATGATAGAAATATTATTTTTTTTTTGTAGCATAAAGCATCTCTATTTTTTATAGATTTATCTTCATTTGATAAAATTTTTTCTATAAGATTATTGTTAGTATGACAGAGTTTTCTAGTATTCCAGGATTTTCTGCTGAGGAGATTGACACAATCTATGAAAAATTATCAAATAATCCTACGATGATTCGATCTTTCCTTGCAAAGCCTATAGAATCAAAAGCTAGATGGATGCACAAGGAGTTAAGAAGATGATTTTGTGTTTTGTGTTTATTGTTATTTTCGTTTAAATCTTTTTGTTTACAACTATTGCATGCAACAGTACTTTATCATGAACTTAATTTTTTTTTTAGTTGAATATGGACCTAACTGATAGTTTATGATGTTTGAATGTAATGCACTATGATATTTTGTTGAAATTTTCTGACACCTTGGATGTATGTTATTAATTTTTCCTGTTCATCCAATTTTAAGATGCAGCTGAGCAGTCAAATATAAGAATACATTGGCTTAGTTTACGGAAAATCGAATTAGTATTGTGAGGTCTTGGCAGGATTTGATGTACACAATGTTACCTTGCATTTTGTAAGTCATTTTTTTCATTGAAATTCAAGATTGATGCCATATGCTATATCTGATTTGTTGTTGATGATGAAAATAGATAAATTTCCAAGGATGCTTTGTTGGACTTTTCCAATAACACATTAATCGATGTATTTTTTTCTGAATTATAAAATGTAAATTAAGTTACTAAATAATCTTTTCTTTATACATATAATGCAGCTCATTAAGTTCCCCTTCAACATGATTTGTTCATTACTTCAATGTATTTTCGAGACTTTGACGTCGTTAAATGTCATGGATGGCAATGTTTGCATATTTGCATATGGACAAAGCTGGGCAGGAAGACATTCACTATGGAAGGAACACAATGTCTGAGATATGAATCATAGGGCATTAGAAGAACTCTTCAGATTATGAAAGAGAGAATGTCCTTGATGCGATATGAATTTTCATTTAGCATGCGATATGAATTTTCATTTAGCTTCATGGTTATTTCAATTCTTTATTGGGGAAATCCTTCACCCTAGTAAAGAACATCAATAGTTATGTAGTAGGTGCGAGCTTATTTTGGATCTTTTCTTGTATCTATGATCAAATGTGTGAATATTGGTGATCCGATTATTCATAGATAAAATAGTATTGTGAATGTTGTAACCTTCACTCTCCCTCTCTCTAAAAAAGAAAAAAACACTACTCACGAGCGTTGAATGTATTTGTGAAGTAGGTGAGCTACTAATTGAATCGTATTGTTGTTAACATGCTTCCATTGCTTTTAGGATGTTGGTTTGTGCCTTGAGGAGATAAACCTTGGTAGTTATCGCAAGTTTTGAAGAGAGTGGTGTAAATGGTGAATACTTGGAAGGCTTATCCATGTTCACGTGACAGTCGAGATTTATCGACGATGTCATATGAAGTGGGGAGACTTCATTACACTCAAAGAACTAAGGCATTAAAGGTTCTCTTTTTTTTTTTTTTTCTTTTTCTCATTCATAATTTTCACATATCTTCTGCATAGAGTATTAGAATGTCATGTTGACATAGGCATATTTGACAAACATGAATCTTGTTCTACATCACGACGTTGGTGGCCAATTGATGACTTATTGGCATAGTTGTCTTAGGATGATGCTTGCCCCTGGTGCTGTGTCCTTACTAGTCAATTTAATTTGTATGATGTTTGTTATAATTTAATCTGAAAAAAATTTATTATTAACAATGCTAGGATGACGTATTGTTGGTGGCCAATTGATGACTTATTGGCATAGTTGTCTTCTAGGATGATGCTTGCCCCTGGTGCTGTGTCCTTACTAGTCAATTTAATTTGTATGATGTTTGTTATAATTTAATGAAAAAATTTATTATTAACAATGCTAGGATGATGCTTGCCCCTGTGTCCTTTTCATTAAAGGTTCTCTTTTTCATATTTATTTGTTTTCTTTATTTTGTTTGTGTCATCCATGTGGCTTAACACTCAAAAAATCCGTGAAGTCCATCCACTTTCTATGAATTAACAATAATTGAATTTAAAATTGTGTTCTTTTTCTTTAATTGATGTGATTTCCTCTATCATATGCATTCCATTTTGTCTCTCAAACCGTGCGGACATGGTTTGCATATACAGTCATGTTCATTTGACCAATAACTCTTACCTATTTTTTCTTTGGTGATTCCTCAACTCGGTGTAATGGGGAGAGATGAGTATGCGTGTGATGGAGAGGGGACTTCTTGCAAATGCGCCGCTTGACCTTTCCAATGAATGGTTTGTTCTTCTGCAGTCATGCCCTCTCTACAACTTCTGTAGTCTACATTTACTGAATAGATCAAACTACAGCTTTGTGAACTCTTTTGACGACCTCATGCAAGAGGGAGGTATAATCCACAAATGGCACCACGATTAACGTCAGAAGGTTCTCGTGGTTTGAAGTTGATCGAAAGGTGGCAATACATAGGGTGCAAGACACAAAGTACTACTTGTCATTCAAGACGCTTTGCGGTGCCATGCTATGTTGACGAGCATTACTTCCCCACCACTTCACATTGAAGCATCAAGTCTGATAGCAGACCATCACTTTTACAGATTGGTCTAGGGGTGGTTCTCACCGCAACATTTGGAGGGATGATATCTCGAAGAATTCTTCAATAAAATTCTTGAGGGACGATTGTTTGTACAACGGTCACATTCTTCTATTTGTGTTCTCTCTTTGTTAGGAAATTTGCTCTAGTGCATTGCAGCCCTAGTGCGCAAAATGTGGTATTACTTCATTTCTTTTTTGTGCCCTCATGTGGAAATGCAGTTGCTTTGAAATCCAAAGCAATTAATGGTAAATTTCTACTGATCATTATTTGACCTAAAAAGATTATGTAATTTTTAATATATATATATATATAGCTTCCTATGAAAGCAAAATAAAAAAATTATTTTAAAATAAATAATAGATATCATTAAAATAAATTTATTTATCGCTTATATAGAGGTCATCATATTGTTCGGTTTTCTACTTTTAAAATAAATATATTATAATCTTTTTTTTAACTAAATAATAAATTTTTTTTATAAAATAATTATATTTTAATATATAATTAATTTATTTATTTAATATTTCAATTAATAAAAAAAATTTCATTAATTTCTAAAAATATACAAGAGTATTCACAATACATGTATTTACTTACTTTACATATGCTCAACCAAATGAAAAAAATATAGTTTACATGTATTTACTTTACATAGAACCAAATAAGTGAAGTATCTTGTATTCACTTTCTATTTTACTTTACCTGCATTCTAAATGCATCCCTCAAATGGGCAAACTAAGAATTTTATTTTAGTAAAAGTAAAATAAATGCATAGTTTTGGATTTTTTTGTGTTTGGCACAATATAAAGTAAAATTTTAAAAGTAATATAATGCATTATCATTGATATGACCCTAAAAATTATACTAGTCGAAGCACAAATCTTGATGTTAAAAGTAAGCTGATCCGAAGTTGAAACTGGCCTAGATCAAGCACTTAAAATATCATTGGAAATTTTGGGATATCAGTTAAATTTTTAAATAGCTCTTAAACATGGAGTGTTTATAGTCAAATCAAGTATTTTGACGAGCCGGATCTAACAAGCCCGAGATCTCACAATTCTGACTTCATTTGAGCATTCAAATACTTAAAATATATTAATTGATCAAAGGAATCATTTTGAGCAGTCCGATGAAGTGAAGTAGTTCAGATTTTGCATGTATTTACAGAGATGTCACTCCTCCAATCTATAAATAGTCACTCATTCCTCATATGAGGGGCCACGCCGATCCTCCAGTCGTCAATCTCCGATCTCCATCATGATGATCATCATGATTCGTTCCCATTTACCATCGCTACTACCACTAGCAAAGCTACAACGTGACTATATGGTTGTTGTTGTGATTTTGGGATTCCCATTACCTTCTCATATCTATATAATCTCAAAAAACTCAAAACAAATATATAGTGGAGCTTTTCTTGCCAGTGATTTTCCCTCTTTTTTGAGGTTTTCACATTAAAATTTTTGGAGTTTTCTTATTCACTCTTTAAATACTTGTGTTGTATTTACAGAAAGCTAAGGCATAAACTTCTTGTACCGCTAGTTTTCTAGCATAAGGTTTGGCGGCTAATTCTCATCATTTTATCTTGTGACAACCAAATTTCCCAACAAGATCAAAAGAGGTGGAGCATTTCAAGCTTTTAAGAATGAAGATTCATTAAACTTCGTTCATTCAGATTTTGTCAAAAAATGAGGGATAACTCTTAATCTCAGAAGATCATCCATGTTAATATGTTAAGCATCTAATTGATTATCATCCCAAGAGACAAGTCAAAGTTGAAGGATATTTCAATATTGAGAAGAGATATAGCTTTGCAAATTATAATTTTCCAATCATACTCATGGAAAAATAAGACCAAGGCTAAGGAGCTATAACCACAAATGGATGTTTTGATTCCTCTTCTATACGAGTTAGCGTCATCAAGTAATACTTTGACAAACAACCTGATAGGTCAAAATCCTCGGATTCAATTCAACCTCTTCCATACGTTAATATCATGGTAACAACCTCGAGATATGTTAAAAAATCTTTGGCATTCAATGAGGTTATCATCTGGGTAACACCTTGACAAACAACCTCGGATAGGTCAAAAATCCTTATCGGATTCAATTCAACCTCTTCCACATAGGTTAACGTCATCGAGCAAAGACTCTGACAAACAACCTAGGATAGGTCAAAAGGTCCTTGGTGGACTTCCTCTTCCACAGTTAACCAGGTAACACTCGACAACAACCTTGGATAGGTCAAAATCCTCGCGGATTCAATTCAATCTCCATGTTGGTTAGCGTCATCTGCTCTCGGATAGGTCAAAATCTCGGATTCAATTCGACCTCTTATCTACGCGTCATGTAACACCCACGACAAACAATCTCGGATAGGTCAAAATTCTCGGCTTTCAACCTCTTCCACATAGGTTAACGTTATCGAGCTGACTTTGACAAACAACCTAAGATAGGTCAAAAGGTCCTTGATGGACTTACAATGGCCTCTTCCACACAGGTTAACGTCATCGGGTAACACTCTGACAAACAACCTCAGATGGGTCAAAATCCTCAGCGGATTCAATTCAACCTCTTCCACACAGGTTAACGTCATCGATAACACTTTGACAAACAGCCTCGGATGGGTCAAAATTCTCAGCGGATTTAATTCAACCTCTTCCATACAGGTTAATGTGATCAAGTCACACTCTGACAAACAACCTTAGATAGGTCAAAAATTCTCATCATCGCCGATCACCGCCTTCGACCATCGCGCCGCCGGCCGACGCCAGCCGGCATCTCCGTGGTCACCACCATCGTCGGTCATCCGCTTCGATGCTTCCCGTTGACTGTGCCATTATGCGTCACTATCTCGGCCAACCACATTTGGACAGCATCATTGCTGCATCTCCATTTGGTTACCATCATTGTCGCCATCTCCGCCTTATTCATTCGGTCATCCCGTCATCGGCTGAGCCATCATCGCCGGTTATCATCATCGATCATCACCTCGACGGTCAGATTGTGTAGTTGGCGCTCTTTTGAGGGAAAATCAGCCTCTCTATGAACTACGGGCCGATAGCCTCAGAACCCGATCGATCGACAAGCGGTTGGCGCCTCTTCGAGGAAAACCAGCCTCGCCAGATGAACCTAGCCTTGATAGCCTCCAAACTTGGTCGGTCCGACAAGGATAGTTGATGCCTCTTTCGAGGAAAAATCGAGTCTCGGTATGCGAGCCTTCAACTCCGGCCGGTCCGGTCAGAGGCGATGATGCCTCTTTCGAGCGGAGCCTCATATGAACTACGAGTCTTAATCACTTTCAAATAGGGTCGATCTGACAAGGGGAGTTGACGACTCTTTCGAGGGAAAACCTCGCCAGTATGAACTACGCCTGATCGACCTCTTAAGAAAAGACACACTCAAGCATATGAAGAGTGTGCCTTCTCCCTAGGGGTTTTGATAGACCTATAAGGGAAAAAAGGTCAAAAACCACCAAAAGCGCAAAACACTGTCGCCAAAGCAGCAAAAATGGGCAAAAACGGACAAAAAAACCCTCATGGGCCCGCTGTTCATATATCACCCTGGGTTCACTCGCTTCTGATATCACCGTTCGCCAGACTCTCGCGACGCATGAAACAAAACCGTCATCTCATGATCCGTCTCAGCCCATTCATTTGTGTGACCCAACCCGCCCACGCCCTGGGGAGCCGAACTTGAGCCCTCGACGGTAAACGTGGGCAGCTTGCCGAATGGGTCCATAATTCTGAAATCTTACGCCCGTGTGTATCCACATACATCAGCGGCCTTGTGCCGTGATCATAATCTTGTGCTCCCATGAAGATCTGTTCTCTCAAAATGTATGGTTGATGGACCCGTAGATTTCATTGAAGAATGTGCTATTTTCAAGTATTTGACATATATATTTTTGGATGATTGAGATAATGTCATCCAAAAATAGGGGGGCAACTAATATAACCCTGAAAATTCTACTAGTCGAAGCACGAATCTTGATGTTAAAAGCAAGCTGATCCGAAGTTGAAACTGGTTGAGATCAAGCACTTAAAATATTATTAGAAATTTTGGGATATCAGTTAAATCCCTAAATAGCTCTCAAATATGGAGTGTTTATAGTCAAATCGAGCGTCTCGACAAGCCGGATCTAACAAGCCTAAGATCTTATAATTCTGACTTAATTTGAGCATTCAAATACTTAAAATACATCAAATGATCAAATGAATCATTTTGAGCAGTCCGATGAAATGGAGTGGTTCGGATTTTGCATGAATTTATAGAGATGTCACTCCTCCAATCTATAAATAGCCACTCATTCTTCATTTGAGGGGAGCCCAAGCAAGAGAGAGGAGAGAGCTCTAAAGCTTGAAAATCCTCCAAACACAATCATGCCACCACTTTCGATTGGACAACCACCGCCGCCCGCCGGCCGATCTCACGTTCGGTCCATCATGATGACCTTCATCATCGTGCCATCATCATCTTCTACACAATCGCTGACTTTATATTTATTTTGGGATTCTCATTGTTAGTCCTTCTCATATACAATTATATAATCTCGTTATTGGGAAAATTTGTACTCCAAATCAAATATATATATTGGAAGATTTTTACTAGGATAGGCCCCGTGAATTTTTTCCCTCTTTTCGAGGTTTTACACATTAAAATTTCTGGAGTTTTCTTGTTCACTCTTTTAATATCTGTGTGTGTGTTGGATTTTAGGCTAAGGCGTAAACTTTACTCTACCTTCGGTTTTCTAGACGCATAATAATATATTTTAGTATTTTTATTTGAATTATTAATTCTAAAACTCCTCAATCTAAATCTTCACCATTGGGCCATTCGTCGATTCACATCGCCGCCATCACCAGTCATTGTCAGCCAGCCTAATTATTACCGCATCACTATCAAAACCTTTGAAATACTTTACATTGCATTTATTTAACCAAACAAAATAAAATAATAAACTCATGAATTTGTAAAACTCTTAAAATACATTGCATTCCTTTTTCACTGCATTACTTTTTTAGGCAACCAAACAACCCCTAAGAGTTGAATTTCACTGTATATTTATAATAATCCCCTTCTATCAAAGTCTTGGCTACACTTCTCTTTCATAGCTTCAATACTCTTTTTTTTTATCCTCTCTCAACCTAAAATTACATAAAGAGTTTGATCCCAAGGTTTTTTATTTTTATTTATTTATTTTGATCATTTTTATTTTTAAAATAATCATGTGAAATAGGAGAGCTTTTTGTGAATTTATGAAGTGTTTCCACAATGCATTGTCTAAGCTTTGCATAACCCTCCCTACATTAAAAATAAATCATTTTAACTCATAGTTGTGATATATCATGTAGCTCAAAGAAAGTATGAACTCATTTTAACCCACCGCCCAGCTCTTGGCGGAGTTGGGAACCCCGACCAGTTGAAATCCTCTCCAGTGCGGAAGCGTCTATACCTAAGGTGAGGAAAGTAAGTGGAGACCCGACATGTGTGGATGACGAATGTGGCGCTAGGCCCCCCGTGGGATTAGTCACAATGACATCCCCACCCACAAGATGGGTGGGGTGTTAGGTGGATACCCATTTCAAAAAAAAAAAGAAGAAAAAAGTATGAACTCAAGCATATTATGGTTTGATGTGATGTTAAAAATGAAAATGATTTATTGTGTTATTACATCTCTTTTATTTGATTATTTATATTATTTATTTAAGAACCTTCCTTAGTATGAATGCTTCTATCCATGTACATAATTCATATAAATTAGTCACTGAAGAATATGTAGTGTACATAATATTGAAGTAATTTTTTATGCTCCAACATGGGAATTAATGGAAGCTAGACTAGTTACATCTATTTTAATCTTTTGAGTATTTCATCGAAAGGAGACCATACTCTGTAAAATAATAGAAGATTGTTCATTATATAGGTTCAAAAGACAAAATATATGTACCTTGAACATGCTAGGTATTTCCCTTGATCAATAAATTATATGAATAAAGAGTTTTATTATAGGTAATCAAGTTTTTCATGGATGTAAGGCCTAATAATTAACTATATCTTGGATGAAAATACTCTTGATTAAGAATGTTTGTTTATTTTCCTATGAGATTTAGCACATAAAGATGATCTAATTAGCATTCTTTGTTCAGATAGATGGAAGGCTTAAGTGGTAACCTATCATGAAAGGAGATAATGCATTTAAATATATATAAATTAGAACAAAGGAGTAAGATTGCTATGTATGATAGTTGAATATAAAAAAGAACATTGTCGAGTGATATGGATATGTGGGATTTATAGTAACTAAAGAATCAGTGCCTACCTAATAATGAGAATTTAGTCATTATAAAGATAATGCTAATTTCAATCTTGGATTGAGGAAAGACAAAATGTAATAATTATGGATACAATTCTATTTTATAAAATGTCTAACAATCTTGAATGAAGTTTACTTTAATATATGTGTGTTTAATTAATAAGATGCTCAAAAATATTTTTTAAAGTATTCATCCCAATAATGTTATGCATCGAACAATCATGACAAAATATTTCCAATGGATAGTGACATTATTCTATTGAAATATTAGAATGAATTGACGAGTATTCAAGTGTATTTTTTGAATTCATTTTAAGTCTAATTTTTAAACTATATTTACCATATTATAGAGCATTTGACACTTTATCTAATAAATATTTTCATCCTTTTTTATGTGCATTGTAAATATGAAAATAAAAAGTTACTTATTCGGTTTAAATTTTTTTTGAAATTTGTATGTATTCATACAAATAAATTTTTAGCTTCGTCTAGCATTATTTTGCAAATTATTTTTACCAATATATTCTAGATATGTTTTAGTATTTAATGAATAATTTTATAATTTTTTATTTTTGGTTTCAAGATTTAATGAGTTTTTATTAAAGATTCTAATAAAAATAAAATAATTTAAATAATAATCATTATGCCCTTTTCATATATTTATAAAAAAATAAAATGCATTAAGATCTCATCTTACCATTAAGGAGTTCATTTCTTAATTTTCCATGTGGCTATGAATCCTAGAGAGAGAGGGAGAGAAAACAGAGGGAAAGGAGAGAGAAAGTGAGAATTAAAGGCCTTAGAGCCAATCTAATCTATTAGACTAATTGAAAAAAAAATTGACTATCTGAAAATTTCATGATAAGTCTTTCTAAAAATACCTTAATTACTTTGGAGGAGTTTAGGAGTTTACTAATACTTTTAGAGAGTGATTTGTGCTTCCTTAAACTAGACAATAAATGTAAGAATATTTTATAAGATTAGTGTAAGGAAGCAAGACATTGATGCAGTATAAAGTAAAATTTACTACACTAGCAAAATATGCCCCACAATTAGTCATTACTTTAAAGTGGTATTATAGATTGAAAGAACTTAAGGATAGTATAAAACATCTACTTGATCCATTCAGGATTAGAGATTTTACTAAACTAATGGAGAGGGTGAGATTCGTGGAAGATGATTTCACAATAACTTGATAGCGTTAGAATGCTAGCAGAAAGTGGTTAGTGGAGAGACATTTAGGAGTAGCACTAATGGGAAGAGAAGTCAATTTAGACAAGAGACTTCAGAAGAGCTCAATATCTAGTAGTAGTGGATCAGTAGCTCCATTAGCAATGTACTTATATGTGTAGCTTATGGGAGGGACATCTAGGCCAATGTTATATGATTATATGGTAGTGTTTTATATGCAATCAAATTTAGCATAAAGTAGTTGATTGTTCATAGAAGGGAATAAAAAGTAGATTAGATGTTTGAGCTAAAGATTCTAGAAAAATATGGAGATAAGGGATAGCTCCACATAGTGCTTTCAATAAGGGAAAAGGTGGAGGAAAGTTTATTGGAAAGTTGTCAAAGGAAGTCATAGGGATTTTATTACTATGGTTTTTTTAGCTTCAATGCAATCTAGAGTGTACAATTTGATTTATTAAGAAGCTAGGGATGTATATGATGTTGTGATAGAAATAAGTTTCATTTATGTACAACCATTTAGAGTTTTATTTGATTCTGGGGCTAGCCATGTCTTTATAGTTTTAGAGATACTTTATGTTCTCAAATTTGTCACCTATGATAATACAATATAATTTATATAATATTTTACTTAGTAGATATTTTATTATAGCATGTTATGCATGTGCCTATGAGATTGAAATTTTTGATAGAAGATTAGAGCATAAGTTGATATTGTTATCCTTGAATGAGTTTTATGTTATTTTAAGATAAACTAATTGAGTAGATATGGTGCTCATACTAATTGTATAAAAAAGTAATATTATTAGTGGGTTATGGAAATATTCATTTTTAAGAAATTAGAGTAGTGTTATCATCACTTATTTCAATTCTATAGATTTATAGATTATGGAAAATGAAAGGTGTATTTTATCTTGCTCATGTAAGGAATGAGAGTAAGACTTTAATGGTGATTGAAAAAATAGTAAGAGATTTTCTTGATATTTTTTCTAGGGAGTCAGTTAACTTACCTCTTGATAGAGAGATAGAGTTCAATTTTTAAAGTACTATTTAGTATATCTGTTGTTGTCAAAACTCTTTATAGAATAACACCTAAAGAGTTACAAGAGTTAAATGCACAATTGCAATAGTTAGCAGATGGAGGTTTTATTAGTCCTAGTTTATCTTCATGGGGTGGACTTATGTTATTTATGAAGAAGAAATGTGGCATGATATATGTGTATTGATTATAAAAAATTGAATAGGCTTAATATCAATGATTAATATTTCTGCACCACCTAGGATTGATGATTTATTTAAATAACTTGAGGGTGCATCTATATTTTAAAAGATATATTTAAGAATTAACTATCATCTGTTGAGGTGAAAATAGAAAATGCAACAAAAATAGCTTTCAATACTTAATATTGCTATTATGAGTTTTAATTATGCCTTTTGGTGTGACTAATGCCCTACTTGTGTTTATAGATTTTATGAATCAAGCCTTCAAAGAATATCTAAATTAGTTTATTATTATTCTTATTAATAATATATTTGCATACTTAAATATTGAGAATGATCATACCACTCATTTGAGATTAATGGAGAATATCTTAAAGCAACATAGAAAAATGTGAGTTTTGGCTAAGGAGCATACCATTCTTGGGACATATTATGCATGGTGATGGGGGCATATGTAGATTGTCAGAAGGTCTAAGTTATTGTTGTTGATTAACTGAGACCCGCTACTATTTTGAGTTTTATAGTTTTTTTTTTTGGTATGGTTGTCATTATTGGAAGTTTGTTAAAGGTTTATCATAGATTTTAATTCTTTTAACAAACTTAACACAAAAGGTAGCACCATTCAACTATATAGTAGATAATGAAGATAGTTTTCAATGATTGAAGTGTTGCTTGGAATCAACACCTATTTTGATTAGTTCATTTGGTACTAAAGGAATTCATATATTTAGTGATGCATCATTAAAGAGTTTAGGTTGTGCGTTGATCCATAATAATAAAGCGATCACTTATGGTTTTAGATGATTAAACCTGCATGAGAAAAAAAACCTAGCTCATGATTTAAAAATGAAAACTAGTATATTTGCATTGAAGATCTAAATGCATTACTTATATGGAGTTAGATATGAGATTTATACAAATTATTAGACTTTGAGGTATATTCTTACTTAGAAAGAGTTGAATTTGAGAAAAGAAGATTGTTAGAGTTGATTAAGGATTATGATCTCAGCATTTAGAATCAACCTAATATGGCTAATATTATGACAAATGCTTTAGTAAGAAGTTCACTAGAGTGGCAAGTTGGATTATCTTAGATGCTTGATTGATCTATGATATGAAAAGATTAGATCTAGAGGCAATTAGATCAAGTGATGTAAACTTTGGAATACTCTCTTAAATGATTGTGCAAGCTATATTACAAAGGAGAGTTCTTAAAGCTCAAAAGACTGATGAGGAGTACAAGAAATTAATATACTGCATTTAAGTTATAATGAGACTTGAGTTATAGGTGGATGATTGTGGGGTGTTAATTTGTAGAGATTGATCATGTGCGTTTTTAGTAGTATACTCTTAAAGAGAGAGATCTTCCATAAGGCATATTATTCTAAATATAAATTCACCTTATGTGTGGTAAGATATATTATGATTTGAAATCATTATTTTGGTGGCTTGGAATAAACAGAGATGTGGTCTAGTTTATATCAAAATTTTAGGTTTGTTAAATTATAAAAGTAGAGCATTAATAATTAGTGGTTATTACAACCTTTACCTATTCTTAAGTGGAAATGAAAAGAGATCATGGTGGATTTTTTATGAGATTTTTAAGATTTAGGAAGGGACATGATGTATAGGTTGTGAATGATCAATTGATAAAGTCAATGCAATTTCTCTCTATAGGACAGACAACTCTAGTTGAGAGTTTAGCAAAGCTATATATACATAAGATTGCTAGACTATGTGAGATACCAAAAATTATTATTATTATAAAGAGGTATTTATGAGGGTTTAGTGGATAGATGAAACTTTATTATATCTTTTCACCTACATATGGATGGTCAATCTGATAGGACCATTCATGTGCTTGAGGATTTATTGATATTATGTGTACTTTATTTTGGAGAAAGTTGGGAGGATCATATACCATTGATTGAGTTTTCCTTTAATGATAGATTTCATTCTAGCATTAGAATAGCACCATATGAGGCTTTATATGACTTTAAATATAAGACATCTTTATCTTGGATAGATATTGGTTAATGAAGATTACTAAAGCCAAATTAGTGGATGATTCCATTAAAAAGTTAGACTGATTAGAGATAGATTAATAGCAACACAAGATGGATAATGAAAGTAATATGATTACAAGCATTAAGTCATGGAGTTTCAAGTTGGCATTTTTATATTTATAGAAGTAAGCCCATTAAAAGGTGTGTGCAAGTTTGGTAGAGAAGAAAAATTAATTCAATGGTATCATTAGGCCATTGAGGTAATTGGTAGAGTTTAAAAGTCTACATATCAACTATTGCTACTAAATTATATGTTAGATGTTTATAATATATTTCATATTTCTTTAGTGAGAAAATGTATTTCAGATGTGGCAAATAGAATATCAAAGAATGAAATAGAAATGAAACCTAATTTGACTTATAGAGAAGAACCTAATAATATTTTGGTTTATGATGTGAAGCAATTGATAAAGAAATAAATTCCTACGGTGAAAATACGATGGAGGCACAAAGCTAATAGAGAAGCCAGCTGGGAAAAAGAGTTTGAGATGAGACAACTTCATCCATAACTATTTGATTAATAGATGAATGTATTGAAATGTCAATAATAATATTTTTCTAAGGTGGGAAGACTATAATACTCACATGTATAATTCAAATTTATAAAATTACTACAATAACTTTATATGCTTGTTTGCTTGAAGTTTAGTTTCATATATGCATGCTTAATTAATAAAGTGCTCAAAATATTTTTAAAGTGTCAATCCAAATAAGTTTAAGCTTGAACAATTCTCTTAAAAATAGAATAGAATTGATATATAATATTCAAGTGTATTTTTTGAATTCATTTTAAGTCTAATTTTGAATTCATCTTTACCATATTATAAAACATTTGACACTATTTTATAAATATTTTCTCTTATGTTTATGTACATTGTAAAAATGAAAGTATGAAGCTGCTTATTTAATTTAAAATTTTTAAGAAAACAAATAAGTTTTTGCATCTAGCATATATTTTGCAAACTATTTTTTTAAAATGTTCTAGACATGTTTTAGTATTTATTGAATATTTTTCTTAGAATTTTTGGGATTTTAGGTTTCAAGAATTAATGAGTTTCTATTAAAGGCTATAATAAAAATAAAATAATTTGAATAATGACCATTATGTCCACAAAGATGTTGCAATGGGACATATAATTTACACTTCATACAAATCAAAGTCCATAACATAGCTTTAAAATCATGCCAATAAGTGAAAGTTCTCCAAATCCACCTAATCACTTAAAATTAGGATGTCTCGTTTGTATATAAATGCATGATAGGGTCAATTTGATATATATATATATATATATATATATATATATATATATATATATATATATATATATATATATATATATATATATTGTCAAGTATAGCATGATCACGAATTGATATTATATTATTATTGACACTAAAAGTGTCAATATTGTATATGCTTTGATGCATGAGATTCATCAGTCTAAATTGGCTACTAAGTTACAAATAGACTTGCCATTCTCAACCTTTCTCATTTGAACTTAACTAAATTAATATTCTTTACTTGACCTCTAGCCTACTTCGAAAAGGTTTTAAGATATTTTTCCTTATCAATTCAATTTTAATTTTTATTCTTTATTTCTTTCAAGTGTTCTTCCTCATTATAGTTGAACTAGAAATCTTATTACATCCCTTAGTGAGACTTAGTAAAGACCATAAAAAGAATATTTTAATCATTCAATTTCAAAATCATATCCTTTATGCTAATAGGTTTGACCTTAGCTAGTCTTAGAGCATGTATGTTTTTATAACCCTGATTGAACTTAATGGATTTTATAGTGGCTTAAGTGCCCCTATCTCTTACTCATTAGCTTAATTGCATTATAATGTAAAAGAATTAGTAATAAGCTATCTTGAGCTAAATCTATGGGCTTAGATTGGACCTATAGTCAACCTAATGCTAATATCTTTTTGATCTTAAACTCATTTGAGAATTTTAAATCAAATGATCTAGTTTTTTAGCCAAACCCGATCTTGTCTGAGAGCTCACTTTAGAGGTATCAGCTAAAAGCATAAAGCCTATATCATATAGGTTGCTAAATTATAAGTGAACTAATCTGTTTATTTGATTATGAGTATGACACCATGCATTTGAGAGTGTACTTATTGAGGTGACCAAGAAATGGTGCACTATCTCAAAGATATAAATCACTTCTCCTAAAGGCATCATGGATCTTCAATATACTAGAGAATTTTACTTTACATGGATGAATAAAAAAGTGTTTATTTAAACCAAAAAAAAGTTTACACTCATAGTTAATTACATCCTAAGGAAGGTGAGTTCTTTAAGAATACTCTTGATTAAAGTGGGCAATTATTATCTTCAAAGATTTCGAAGATAGGACTATCAATAAATTGACTATGTTTGGAAGATCAATCGGGATAGATAAAAAATGAGAGACTTATTATCGAAGCCAAAGAGAGATGAGTAGGGAATGCTCATGAAACTAAAAAACCTAGTGAGCATTCTAATATATCCTATGATTGAGCTTTATATGTTTTAAATTGAAGAGAATTATATTTTTGAGTTGACATTTTATTAGAAAACTAGGACTTATAATTCCACAATACAAGATTGTGAAAATGCTTAAAAGGTGAGGATTTGTGCTTGTAGCTTGAAGGAAATAGCTTCCTCAGATCCTAAATCTAGGGAGCTTTAGCGAGGGCCAAAACATGTTGTTGACCTCACTTTTGGAGTGAGCTCTCAACTTCCTCATCATAAATACTCAGACACAAGAGTTAGTCTTAAGATACTCTAGTGATTTGAATACTTAACATAACCCAGAGACTTAGAAGAGTTAGCCATAAGAATATGTGTGCTTGATTTAGGAGGACTTGCCTACCTTATAGCCTAAAACCCAATCCTTACTTCCTTCTTCCAAACCAAACCTCAAATTCAAATCCAAATTCCAAAAATCCAACAATCAAATGATTGAAACCATGATTAAATTCAAACTCCAAATCCTTTCCTAAGCCCTTTAATTTTATCTTATGGACTTAGCCTTAACCAAATTCAAATTAGCCCTAATCCAATTGATTTTCTCAATTATTGAATTCAATCTTAAATCAAAACCTAATCCAAATTCCAAATCAAATCCAACTTCGAATGATTGAAGTCAATGATTAGATCCGAACTCCAAAATCTCTTCCTAAGTTATATGAACCACCTTCATATGCTTAGCCCACCCAAAATTTGGTTGGTTTATTCATAAATCAATCATTCCTTCATTTATATTCACAAATATAAATGAAATCCAAATTTAAACTATTCAAATTAAATCAAAATAAATCAAATCAAATTAATTCCCAAGTCAAGCTCCTTTGACCTACATCCCTAGATTAGGTGAAATTTACTTCCAAATCACTCCAAACTCAAAGTGATTTTCACATAACCCATTTATATCTTCGTTTATATTCACAAATATAAATAAAATATAAATTTAAATGGCCAAAACCAAACCCAACTCAACCAAATTAAGTCATTTTAGCTAAATTCTTGAACTCTATCGATACCCAAATCAATTCAAAACTCATGGATTCCTTCCGATTCAATTCTTATAATTATTGACCCAAATATATACATAAACCACCCCAAACCAAACTAAGTCAAGTCAAGTCCATGTTTACCTCTCTTGACTTGAAACTATCATATGAACCAAAACCCATTTGGCTTCAAACCACTTCCTTGGATTTATATTTCACCCAGGCTCATGTGATTCAACTTGAATCAAGATCAAGCCATTAACCCATTTAGGCTCACTTGACCCAAAGTGGTCTAAAGGAACCTTTTTGAGCCATGTACTAATCCAACCCAAATTGGATTGAACTAAGCCCATCTAAATCTCACAACATAATCAACAATCACCTAGGATTAATTATAAATTAGACAAAATCAAGTCAAATCTAGCCAATCCAAGTCAATATGCAAACCCAAACCAAAGCCAAATCCACCATATGCCAAATTGATTAAAATCATTGATTCAAACCAACCCATAATCAATGATTGAACATGACCAAACCCTCACTTGAACCAAACCAAGTCTAATTGGCCATTTGACCCAGGTTGACCCAAATTGGCCTAAAAAATCAAAATAGGTTAAATCATGATTTGATCCAAAATGATTGCAACAAATGGCTCAAGTTCATTCCAAATCAGATATTGAACTTGACCAAAGCCATAATTGAGCCCAAATTGACCAATTGGTCAACTTGACTGAACCTAGCCCAAATTAACCTAAAGGGTCAAATTGGCAAAAATTTAAATTAAATCTAAATTAAACCAAAGCAAGGCCTACAATTACTTTCAATCAACCAATTGAGCTTGACTCAACACCTAACCCAACCCAATTTGATCTAATTGGTCAAATAGGTCAACTTGACCAATTTGATCCTTTTGAATACAAATGAGCCAAATCCAAACCTAGGCCAAACCAATATAAATTAATTAAACCAAAATATCCAAAATCATCATTTGAACCGAGCCCAAACTTGGGGTCATTTTAAAGATATTTTAGAGTAGAATCTAGGACAATTATTATTAATTGATTTTAAATAGTGATTTTGGCTTAATTATAGTTTAATTAGAAATTTAATTAGCCCAATTATTTCTTAATTAATCACCCAATTGATCTCCAACTTTTTATGGATGTTTATGGAGATGACCGCCTCCCTATTTTTGGGTTTTATTGGTTGCTTAATTAGAGAAATAAAATTGATTAAGCTTTAATCACTTTTTTTTTAATTTAATTAGTGATAATTAGTGAATGAATAGTGATTTAATTAATTATTTAAGCCTAATTACCTGAACAAAGGGAGCTTAGAATGTGATTGGGATATTTTTCCTAATTCATTTCCTAAGTTTCTCACTTTGGAATTTGATTAGTTAATGATTAATGAGATAATTAATTGCTTAATTAATTAATTAATCTCCAAGATAAAAATCAGAGCTTAAATGATCAAATATAGGACTTGGGGATTGAGATCAAGACCTCTTTCTTGATCTCTTTTCTTAAGTTAATTTTATTTCATTAATTGAACATGCTTAATCAAATGGATTAATAAACTTAATTAACTTAATTTAAAATCCATTCATTCACATCTAAGAAACCTTTAATTAATCTTGGGTAGCTCTTTGGGTGTTTAATAATCCAAAGTGAGAGATAATAAAATTATGGTTAGCTCACATGTGTGAGAAAACCATATAAGTAGTTAAGTGAGATCTCTTAAGCTTAATTTATTAATCATGAGCCAATTGTATTAGCCCCTTTCATTTCTTAGAGCATTGCAAATTTTACTTTTCATGTAGTTGCATATCATATTGGCTCATTATTAATTAGTTAATTAACTTAAGGTGATGTAAGTGGGTTAATTAATTCACTTAATTCATACCTTAACCTAAAAATTAAAACATAAAGACCTAAATATTCTTCATTAAATCAAATTAACTCACACACGGGAAATGTAATTAGGATTAACCAGCCTCTTTCACATTTTGTAAATAAAATCAAACTCAAAATTAAAAATATCATTAAAGAACTTTGGTTTATTTTAATTAACCTTATTTAGTATGATTATCCTTAGGAATTAATTGGAATGAGTGAGATCATGTGCTTATGTTCCTTTATTTCTTTCCAATCATGTTAAATGTTGTTTGCCATTTGTAATCATGCATTCATTTCTTTTAAAATTAACTAAATTAAATGATTTTTATGTCAAATTCCATTTATCGATTTAAATTAAAAATAAGTGTGGCTATTATTACTATTAAATCAAAAGTTATCTTCAAAAGCCCATAAATCAATTATAATATATGGAGTGATGTTAATTACAAGTATCTATAAGTGTGCATGTGTTCATAATCTAAGATATGTAATATGAAGCTCTCTTTCCTTACCTTATATGGATTTTAATGAGATTTACAAATGTATAGTATATTTGAAAAGAACACAACATTTGCCTAAATTTATTCCTATGTATCTCCATGCTAAGACTTAGGAAGAATTTCATATCACATATGTAAATCATATAATCAAATCAAATATGACTTCTTGCATGACTTCTCATTCTTGTGGTTCTTTTGTACATTCATATATATAAGAAAAGTAATATATTAGACATTAAGAGAGACTTTAAGTTCAAGTAGGTCTTGTACCTTACACCCCTAGTGTAGAACAATGGCACCGTACCTACTTAAAAATCTTATACATATGTATGTATGATATGGCCAATGAATAAGAATCATAAATCAAATAAATGAATTACAACTTTTGCATGGATTTTCCTATTCTTATAGTTGTTTATACATCCATATGTATATAAGAAAAATGGTATATTAGTCTGGACATCCTGGGATTGCGAGGCTTTAAGTAGCCCCAAGTAGATCTTGTACCTTATGCCCCTAGTGTAGAACAATGGTGACATACTCACTTAAAAATTTTATACATGTGAATGTGTACTTAGCTAATGGATGAAAATCCCTTTTTTTATTAAAAAAAAGAAAGACATGCATTCATCATTCAATCAAATGAAATATTTAAATTCCAAATACACTTGTTTGCATTCATAATTTAAGTGTGCTAGACATACATTATATGTATAGTTATACTTAGGATTTAATCACATGCATGGTAACATGATGGAAAGAAATGAATAAACATATGTTATGTGATGGTAATTCACTCTAATTATTCTTAAGATGTCTTTCTTATTAAATAAGATCATTTAGAGTGAACCTAAACTTAGGGTTAATTAAAATATGTAATAAGCCATTCACCAAAGAGAATTAAGCTAATTAAGTTTCTTTAGAAGTGACTTAAGGTAGGGATGAAAGAGAGGACCCATCTCTTTCTTCTCTTTATAACACTTACTTGTTAAGTGTAAGCCATACAAAATAAAAAAAAAATACTAAGTAAAATCTTCAAATCAATTAAATCACTTAAAGAGAAATCAACCCTTTATAAATTAAATCTTTCACACTTAGCAAAATTATAACTCTAAAGCCTAGTTAGGACAAACTGGACAAGCCTTAAAGCACACACATTAGATTAAGTCACCACTTCTAGCTTTATGTTAGAGTGGTTTGATGTATGCTATTTTATGATGTATTAGACTGGATGTTAAGGTGTATGTGTTAGTCGATGTTAATATTACTAATCATATTTTTTTTGTAATTGTGCTTAAGGGCCACTAAAAAATATAAATGTTTTTTTATCGCATGTATCTTAGCCTAAGCATAATCCAAGTTAGGATAGGTGGGCTTGGTTACTCATGCACGGGGTTCTAAGTCCAAATTATTTATATAATTGCATGGGTTATATGGTGTGTTTAGCTAACATTTGTTTTGGAGATATAACTAGATTTACTTTCCTTCTTTCACTGTAATTTTGCATTAGGATTAGGATAAGTGTTATGGGGGATTATGATGAGCATCGGTTAGAAGACCAAGTCTTATATACTATGTGAAGCCTTTAGAGCAAGCACATGTAAATCAAGTTAAAGGAGAATGGAGAATGGAGAATGAATACCCCCATAATATTCATCATTTGTAATTGTAACTATTCTCTTGTAATTTAGGTTGTATAAGGGTAGAGCTCAGCTACCCACATTTCTTTTCGTTGCAGGGTACTCGATGCATAACCTCTCTTATTCTTTGTAATAGCTTTATGAAATTGTTTGATGTTTTGTTTATTGCATTAGAAAAGTATGTCTTTTCATAGTTTATTTATGATTGAGTTGTATGGTTGATGTGATTAGGCTCCTTGGATAAAAAATTAAAATTTTTTTAACCCAAACAAACAAATCATAACTAAATTTCCTAAAAATAACTCATAATCTTACATGAAAGCCTAGACATTAAATCAAGATAATAAAATATTTAGTAACCCCTTAGATGGATGATTGTATGTTTAATATCATCCATATCATGTTCTTTCACACTTGTTAAGAGATGGCTTCCATCTTTTCTAGATAGTAAGGGCTTAACCTTTGAGAGTCTATGGTAGAAGAACACCTATTTCTCTTTTGATTTAGCCCACAATCAATTTCATCACGCATTTAGGCATATAAAATCCTATAGCTTGTGTTAAAATAAAGAGTCCAAATTTAAAAAATATATGATAAGATTTGCATTAGATTAAGCCATTTTTCATACCCCTCATGCTCAGTCTTAAGAAGTGGTTTAAGGACTTAGTTTCTTTTAAATAATAACAACCTAGCTATCTTAAAAAATATAAGACTTGCCTACATGGATTGAAGTAGAAGGAGTTAGCTAAACTCGGAGATAAAGTGAACCAGGTGGTTTACTCTCTATGGTGGTAAATCATATACCCACTGCTTTAGATTTAGATCATTCTTTGTCACTAAAGCTTAGATTTAAGATATATCATTTTCCTTACAAATCCTCATCTCTTGCATCCTAACAATCTCGTGTTGTAGAGTATAAGTTATAGATTTCTAATAAATATTAACTCAAACATATAAAATCTCTTAGTTTCAAAAATATAAAGCCCAACCATAGGATAGATTGGAATGCTCACCGGCTTTCAGTATCATGAGCACTCCTACTTATTTTCTTTAGATAATAACTCTCTCTTTTGATCCAACACATTGATTTTCTAAAACACAATCAATTTGATAGTCCTATCTTTAAATTCTTGGAGATAATAATCATCCACTTTAATCGAGTATTCTTGGATTCACTTTCTTTAAGATATAATTAACTATAGGGGCTTGCCCCCATAGGGAATTTTAGAAGCCAGTTTAAACAAACCCTACTTTATTCATCCATGTAAATTAGGGGAAAAATCTTTAAGATATTCGAAGACCCATCATGACTTAGGAGTCCTTATTAGGTGATTATGTCCATTGTAGGGTAGTGACTTGTATCTTTCGAGATAATACACTATTCCATAATGTCATACCCGATCACCTCAATAAGTACACCATCAGATCTACGTGGTGTCCCCCTATATACAAACCCAAATGAAAACACCAAAAATAAACACCATACACATCCTAAATCTAAGTGAAAAATGTGTATATGGTTTACCTCTACAAGAGAGGATAAATCACTTGACTGCTGGACTTACAACCGCCTAGAGTGGTAGCTAACTAACTCTTCCTACACTTTATAACCATATGGTCAAGTCATATGTTTTGCAAGATGGTTTGGTTGTTATTATTTAAAAGAGACTAAAGTCCTTAAACCAATTCCTAAAGAGACTAGAGCATGGTATAAGTAATGACTTAGTAATGCAAATCTTTTCAAATTTTATTTGTATTTGACACTTCATTTTAATAAAGGCTTTGGCATTTTTGTATGCCTAAATGCGTGATGAAGTAGGTTATGGGCCAAATCTAGAAAGAAGAGGGTGAAGCCCCATCAGTAGAAGTTGCTCTCATAGATTAAGCGGTTCCCATACGTGCAAGAACGAGGGCCCTCATTTTATAAGAGTGGTAGAAGATGGATGTATGATATTAGACATACAATATTTAGCAAAGGGATTGCTAAATCTTTTAATTATCTTGATTTAATGCCTAGGCTTTATGGTGTGATTATGAGTTATAGAAAATTTTAATAATGAGTTATAGTTGGGTAGAAAATTTATTTTTTCCTAAGAGCTTAATCCCATCTAAGCCCTACAACAAACACCAATTATAAAGAAACTATAAAATGGCATGCCATTTCTAATGCGCAAGCTAAATATAACATCAAATATTTTATAGCTACCACAAAAGAAGAAAAGGTCGGTGGTGGGTCCACGACAACCAAAAAAAAAAAGGGTAGTGAACTCTACCTTATACAACCTGCATTATAAAAAAGAATAATTATAATTAAGGATGAATACATGCTATGGTGGCTTTCATCTTCTTTCTTCATATATCCTCCATTTCTTCATTTGGGTTTGCTTGCTCCAAAGGCATCATGGAGATCTCCCATGGCAAAGCCTTCTAGCCTTCGCTCATCCTAATCCCTCATAATACTAATCCTAATTCCTAATGCACAATTACATGAAAAAGAATAAAAGTATATCTAACTACACATGCAAAAACAAGTATTAACTAAACACAACATATAGCCCAAGCAGTTATATGTATGATTTGGACTTAACATTCTACACATAGGTAACCAAGTCCACTGTCCTAATTTAGATTATACTTAGGAGTTAAGAAACTTGCAAAAGAAAGCATTTATATTTATTTTAAGAACCTCTTAAGTACAATCTCCTACAGAAATTATAATTAGGCTAATAATAACCTAACATCTAGTTTATGAAGCATACACCTTAACATTTAGTCTACAACAATACATCATAAAACAAACATTCATCAAACCATGCACCACTCTAGCATAAAGCTAGAAGTGGTGACTTAATTTAATGATGTGTATTAAGGCTTGTATGTTATGTCCTAACTAGGCTTTAGAGTTGATATTTTCTAAGTATATAAAAGGTTCATCACTTTAAGTGGCTTAATTGATTTGTAAATTTTACTTAATATTTTCTTTTATTTTGTTTGACCTACACTAAACAACTAAGTGTTATAAAGAGAAGGAAAGAGAGGATCACTCTCTTTTATCCCTACCTTAAACCATATCTAAAGCCAATTAATTAATCAATTCCTTTTAGTGAATGACTTATTACATATTTTAAATAACTAAGTTTAGGTTTATTTTAAATAAACTCATTCAATTAAAAATGCATCTTAAGATTAATTGGAATGAATTACTATCACATACATATTTGTTCATTTCTTTCCACATATATCATATGATTAAGTCTAAATATACATATACATGCATTTATATCTTAGCACACTTAAATGATGAATGTAAGCACTTTTACTTGGAATTGATGTTTCATTTAGTTAAATTATTTTATCATATTAATTTAATGCTCTATCTAAATTCTTATACAAAAGCAAGAGAAAAGAACTCTAAATCATATGACTAATCAACCCAACCACTTGAAAAAAATATGGATGCATGTCTTTTAATAAAAAAATTTTCATTCATTAGCTAAATACACATTAAAATGTATAAAGTTTTAAGATAATGTTCTAACTTAATAGAAACCTCCTTGCTAAAAGTATGATGTCAATTCATATATTCTAAATACATATGAATGTAAAATAACTATAAGAATAAAACCATGCAAAAGTAAATTTGGTTGTTTGATTTATTTGTAAATGAATCAAAGAAATATCATAATGTGCAAAGAATAAAATCAAATGTCTCACCATTGTTCCACAGAGGGAGTAAGGTTGGAATCTTTGGGGCTACTTAAAGTCATTCTATGTCACTAATATAAGCATTCAAACTTATGCAAATCAACATATGAATTTAAAGAGACTTTATTCATACATAAGCTTATAAAATGTACCTCCTATGTACAATAATAAGTAAAGAATATATTTCATCATTCATTAATAAGCTTTTGAAAATACATTTGAGATTTAATAGTGATAATATTCACACATATTTCTAATTAAATAAACACATGCAAATTTGACATAAAGAAAGTTATTTTATTTAATTAATTTTTGAAAGAGATGAATGCATGAATCAAGTGACATACACCATCTTAACATGATTGGAAAAAAAAAATAAAGAAACACAAGCATATAATCTCATTCAATCCAACTAATTCCTAAGGATAATCAAATTAAACAAGCTTAGTTAAAATAAACTAAAGTTTCTTAAAGTAATTTAGATTTCATGTTTGATTGATTTAAGAGATGTGAAAGAGGTTTGTTAACCCTAAACTCATTCCCCTTGTGTGAGTTAATTTGATTTAATGAAAAATAATTAAATTGATTTTATGGCTTAATTAGGTTGAGATACGAATTAGATCAATTAATTAAACCCTTTCCTATATCACCTTAAGTTAACTAACTAATTAATGATGAGCCAACATGATATGCAACCACATGAAAAGTAAATCAACAATGCTCCTAAGGAATGAAAGGGGCCTAATGCAATTGGCTCATAATTAATAATTATTTAAGCCTAAAGGATTTGATTAATTACTTTTGTGATTTTCTCACACATGTAAGCCAATCATAATTTCATTAAATTCCTTTAGACTATTAAACATCTAAAGAACTACCCAAAGTTGATTAATCAAAGTTAAGAATGATTTAGATTTTAAATTAATTTAATTAAGCCCTTAATTAGTTAATTAACTCCTTTGATTATGTCTTTAATTAGGATGATGAAATTAACTTAGGGAAAGAGATCAAAGAGGAGTCCTCAATCCCAATCCCTAAGTCATTTCAAACAATCAATTGGGCTTTGAAATAATTAGATTCCCTTCTCTTTTAATTGATTAATTAAGTGGCTAATTAATTACTTAAGCTTTAATTAATTTGAAATAAATGAAGAGACTTAATGAAATGGTCATAAGAAAATCCAAACCACTTCCCTAAGACTTTTCACCATTAAGAGATGGCAATAAGCTTAATTAATTAATTAATATACTATTCATTTACTTAATTATTATTAATTAAGATAAGAGTGTAATTAAGGCTTAATATTGATCTCACTAATTAACTATCCAATAAATTCCAAAAAAAGGGGAGATAGAGGTCATCCCCCTAGACATCTATGAAAAGTTTGAAAATAATTAGATAATTAATGAAAGAGTAATTGGACTAATTAAAATTTTAATTAAACCTTAATTAAGAAAAAATTATTATTTAAAATTAATTAATAATAATTTTCTTGGATTTTCCTTTGAAATACCTTTAAATGAACCCTCATTTATATTTTTTGGATTTTCCTACAATTAGTTATGTATTTTGAAAGTTTTATCCTTTAAAATGGATTAATTAACCTACTAATTAATGCATAATGCGTGGTCGGTGACTCACACATGGCATACTTTCCATGACATGATGGGATTGGTTATTTAAGTTGTCAAATCAGGATGGTGACTCAAATTGCAGTGGATGTGCTTTCCTGTGGACTAATCTAAGATCGGATGACCATGATTAGATCCATGGTTTTGAAGAAAAATCAAAGGATTCTACGCATGATTTGATCAAGACCGTCCATTCTGATCATGCAAAATGGACGGTCCGTGATCTGTCTCCTCCCAAGTGGCGAGATGGAGACTGTCCATCATTCATCGCTTGATCTGAGCTCACCCGAGCTCGAATGGAGATCAAATTGATCCCACACCATCAAGAGGAGGAGACGAACACATCCAATGGTGGAAATCTCATGACATGGAACTTTGCTTCATAAAACACTAATATATTTTAAGCTTAAGGCTTGGTTTCAATGGCATACCTCACCGAAGCTTATGACCGGTGGTTCCAACGATTGAGAAAGCTTCATTTGATAGAAACAAAGCCCTCTTGAGCGGCATGAGCTTTGATTTGAGGTGGATTGCTCAGAAGACCAAAACACGAGGTGGAGGTGGTCGGCTTCGATCAAACTCCACCCTCCAGTCATCAGGAAGCTTGGGGGATGATTCTTGCTCGTTTGGCTCCAAGGATGGTGTGTGCAAAGTTAATTGCACTTTGGTGGAGGTTTGAGCAAATGGCAATCATATTGAGGCTCCCTTATTTTGGTTTTCTATAAAATTGAGAGAGGAGAAGTTGGGGAGCTCGAGAAGCCTTGGAAATCACTTTGGGATGTGCGTTCTTGACTGTTAGGGTTGAATCGAGTGTGTGTATTGATTTGAGTGAGAATGAAGGGGTATACTCCCCCATTCTTTAGATCAGACGACTAGCCTCATTTGGCCATTTTGATCAAATGGCCATCAAGGGGAGCTCAATTTGGGCAAAGAATCATGTTAGCTGGCTTCCTTTGAGTGGAGGAGAATGTGAGAATGGCTGCCATGGGAGTAGTGGGTGTCCTATGGCTTTCCATGTGTTCCAATAGAAATGGGTAGGTGATTTCACCTCCATGAGTCATGACCAACCCAACCACCCCAAGTTATTAAAGGTCCTTGGTGCCTAAGTGGACCAATGGATGGGTGCCAAGTGGCCAAGGAAGAGAAATGACCATTCCCCCAAGTGATTTGCCTCATGTGATGCCCTTAGCCCAAGGGTATCTTAGTCATTTGGCAATGTATTTGATTTGGGAATATTTGAAATGGGTCACAAGTGGGTTAACCTTAATTTCAAGTGATTTGGAGTTCATTTGGTTTGATTTAGCTTGATTTGACCTATTTAGGTCAAATTAGGTTAGTTAAAGTTGACCAATTGGTCAAATTAGGTCAAACCAAGAGTTGGGTCAAGTTCACATGACCATTTGGAGTGTTTGGTTCAATTGATTTGTATTGGTTTGACTTAGGTTTGGTTTTGGTTCATTTGGATTCAAATGGGTCAAGTTGACCAATTTGACCAATTTGACCAAATTGGGTTGGGTTAGGTGTTGGTACATGTTCAATTGGTTGATTGAAATTGATTATAGGCTTTGGTTTGATTTAATTTGGGTTTAATTTAGATTTTGTCCAATTTGACCTTGTCAATTTGGGCTAGGCTGGGTCAAGTTGACCAATTGGTCAAATTGCATTTAATCATGGCTTTGGTCAAGTTCAATAATCAATTTGGAGTGAACTTGAGCCATTCTTTGCAATCAATTTAGGTTAAATCATGATTTGACCCATTTAGGCTATTTAGGCTAATTTGGGTCAAATGGCCAATTGGACTTGGTTTGGCTCAATTGAGAGTTTGATCATGTTCAATCATTGATTATGAGTTAGTTTTAATCAATTTGATATATAGTGGATTTTTAGCTTTTTTAGGTTTCATTTATGCTAAGGGTTGACTTGGTCAAAGGACCAAGTTGGTTTGGTTTGACCCAATTGAGATGATTGATCATCCTATGGTGATTATTGATCATGTTATGAGGATTGGATGACCTTAGTTCAATCCAATTTGGGTTGGATCAGAACTTGGTTCAAAAAAGGTTCTTTAGGTCACTTTAGGTCAAGTAGACCTAAATGGGTCAAATGGCTTGATCATGGCTTGATTCAAGTTTAGTTTAGTTTATGCATGGATTTATGATGTTCAAATAGGTCAGTCAAAGGATTTTGGTTCATATGACAATTTCAAGTCAAATCAATATGGGTTTGACTTGAGTTGACTTGGGTTTGGTTTGATAATTGTAGTTTGTATTTATATTTAGATAAATGATTGAAAGAAGGATTGAATCAATTCATGGATTTTGATGATTTTGGATGTCATTTGTAATTATAGGTTGTTTGATTAGATTTGGTTTGGTTTATATTTGGAATTATATTTCATTTGAATCTAAATGAAGATATAAATGAATCATGAGAAATCCATGGGTTTTGAATGATTTGGATGTCATTTGGTTAAGTTCAAGGAAATGGCCAAAAAAGGCTAAAAATTGATTATTTGATTAGATTTTGGTTTGGTTTGGCTATTTGAATTATATTTCATTTATATTTGTGAATATAATGAAGATATGAATGATAAAGAAATCAATCAAGTTTGATTTGGTTTAAAAGGGGGTTAAATTTGTCCAATCTTAAGGATGCAGGCCAAAAGGGCTTAAGTAGGGAATTGATTTAGTTTGATTTAGTTTGATTTGATTTGGCTCATTTGAATTTAGATTTCATTTATATTTGTGAATATAAGTGAAGGAATGATTGATTTATAAAGAAATCAACCAAGTTTGATTTGGTTTAAAAGGGGTTTTTTTTTGGCTAAGCACATGAAGGTGGTTGATAAAGCTTAGGAAGGGATTTTGGAATTTGAATTTGATTTTGGGTTTCAATCATTTGATTTGGAATTGATTTATGATTTGGATTGAATTTGAGATTGAATTGATATTTGAGAAAACCAATTGAATTTGATTGAAAAGTTAAGTCCATAAGGCAAAATCAAAGGGCTTAAGAAGGGTTTTGAAATTTGAAATTGAATTTGATTATGAGTTTCAATCATTTGATTTGGAATTGATTTATGATTTGGATTTGAATTTGAGGTTTGGTTTGAGGAAGGAAGCATGGATTGGGTTTGAGCAAAAGGCAAGTTTTCCCAAGTCATGTCCTATTCCCATGGCTAATTCTTCTAAGTCTCTAGCAAAGTGTTCACCTAATCACTAGAAGTGTCTTAAGAATAAGGGACTCTTAGTGTCTACAAGAATCCTAGATCTATGATGAGGAAATTGAGAGCTCACTCCAAAAGTGAGGTCAACATGATCTCAATTGATCATGGGAGTAGACTAGGAACATTTAAAACCCTTATCTAACCCAATAAGATAAATATCTTATGAAAAATTAATTCACTTTGTTTAATCATTTACTTTAGTCCCCATAGATTAATAATAACCTAGTAAAGCCATGTTAACCTTTGGAATAGTCTAATTAGATTAGCTAACCAAACTATAACCAAATGGATCTAACTAACCTAATTGATCAAATATACTATTTCTAAAACTTTAGTATGAAATAAAGATATCAACTATAGATAACGTGATCTTAATTGACATTCAAATATGCTAACTAATTCATCCAACCCAAATGACTAAGATTTATTTGATCAATTCAACTTAATTAAGCTAAATTATTTTTAAATACTCTTTTATTAATTAATCATAGTTGACTTGATTGACCTTGACTAAGCCTAATTTGATTTATTGATTCATTTGACCCAAATAGACCTTTAGATAAGTCGATTTGATCAAGTTGATTTAAATTAATGCTTCCATATTACATGATCGAATTCCCCATAAGTAATGTAAGCTTAATTGCACCATTGCTATGCTGACTTGATAAGCGAAAATGTGCTCTAGATTTTAATAATTAGAAATTACACTAATAGTTTATATAGTCTATACATGAGATAGGTATACCATTATGATGATGGATCAAGCAAGTGAATATAGTTCTATAATTTAAAAAAAAAATGTAATATGCTAGTCATATGAGAGCCATTCAACATGAACTATTGAAATTTATAAATCAAGAGGAAGTGAGGTCAAACAATTTGCTTCCATTGGGGAAGACAAAGAAGTGAGGAAGATTACAGAGAAAGAAGAAAACTATGGAAAGCATTTTCAAAGATTCAATGACACTTTCAATAGCATAAAGTTATTTTGAAGGCTTTAATCAACAATATATAGCCTATTCTTAGGAAAGATATCAATGACAGTCAAATCAACATTAAACAACCTTTCTATTTTATCATCACTATTTACTAAATATTTGTAATAAATAAATTTTAAAAATATTATATAGTCACCCCAAGACAATAATCTCAAAAAAAAAAAAAAAGATAAATGAAAATAATGATTAAGTGTTTTTTATTTTATCTAGAATTAAGATAGTACATTTTTTTTAGAAATTTACATTAGGCAACTTGTATTTGGCCCATCATTAGATAGAAATGATAAGAAAAAAAATTGCAAAGAAAGGTCAAAGTGACTTTATATGAAATCTTTCTACTCTAGAAAGTCATTTAAGAATGAGCTCACAACAAATATAAAATTATTTTATCCTTATTAACTCCAAGTCTAGGCATCAAAAAATCATTTCAACTCTTAGCTATACTTCTTGACACAAGGAAGTGACTTCAAAAAAAAATGATGAATTGTCTTTAGAAAGTTGCTCTTAAAAGTCAACTTTTAAGCTTCACTACTATTCTTTATAGAATTTAGAGATGACTACTCTAGATTGGTTCCACTTTATAAATCTTTGGCTAACTTCACAAATATTATTTCAAATAATTTTCTTAGCAAATTATTAGAAGTTGCACTATAATCATCTTGAGAATTTATTCAAAAAGTTGAAGTTGAACTTTTCACCTTTTAGTAGTCATCTCAATAATTTAAAGTAAGGTATCCATAATTCAACATGTCAGTAGAGTTTAAAAGAGTTCCCTGTCTTGGAACATTTTCAAAATTGTTTCTTTGTTAAAAAAAAGTCTCTTTGATATTTCTCATTCTACATGTCAAAGATTTAAGAAGAGGCAATAAATTTTTATGAAGTTTCTCAACAAGATTGGAACAAAATTTATCCAAGATGTAGTGGAAGAAAGAAACTCTTAATTGAAATTATTAGGTTGACATCTATTCTTAACTCATCATTATTAGTTGAGTTGACATGAATTCCTGGTTGAATAGCATTTTCCTCACCAACTTTAATTCTTAGTTCTTCTGAGCTTGACAATTGACTTCATTTCTCTGTACATAAATAATTACATGGACATTAATTTTTTCATCCATAATTTCACTCAAAAAAATAACATATATAAATAAAAATTATGTTATTTTTGACCTCACTTTTGGAGTTAGTTCTCAACTTTCTCATCATAGATCTAGGACTCTTGTAGACACTAAGAGCTCTTAGTCTTAAGACCTTCATCAAGCCCAAGTTAGCCATTTTGACTTGAAAAACTTCAAATGAGCTAAAACCCATTAGACTCCAAATTGATTGTAGTTGGATTTATATTCCAATCCTAGGCACATATATGAGTTCAACTAAACTTGAATCAAGCCAAAATCAAACCAATTGACCCATTTAAGTCCACTTGACCCAAAGTGACCTAAAGGGCTCTTTTGAACCAAGTTCTAATCCAAGCCAAATTGGATTGAAGCAAGGCCATCCAAGCCTCATATCATGATAAAAAATCACCCAAGGATGATCAACCACTTTGAATTGGGTCAAACCGAGTCAACTTGGTTTTTTGACCAAGTCAACCTTTAGCCCAAATGAAACCTAAACAAGCCAAAATCCATCATACACCAAATTGATTGAAACTATTGATTCAAATCAACTCATGATCAATGTTTGAACATGACCAAACCTCAATTGAGCCAAACAAGTCCAATTGACAATATGACCCAAGTTGACCCAAATTGGCCTAAAAAGCCAAAATGGGTCAAATCACAATGTAACCTAAATTGATTGCAACCAATGTCTCAAGTTCATTCCAAATCAATTATTGAACTTGACCAATGTCATAATCAAGCCCAATTTGACCAATTGTTCAACTTGACCCAACTTAGCCCAAATTGACCTAAAAGGTCAAATTAGCCAAAATTCAAATTAAATCCAAACCAAATCAAAGTAAAGCCTAATCATTTTAATTACCCATTTGAACATGAACCAACACTTAACCCAACCCAATTTGGTCAATTTGGTCAAATTAGTCAACTTGACTCATTTGACCCATTTGATTTCAAATGAGCCAAAATCAAACCTAAGTCAAACCAACCCAAATCATTTGAACCAAAACTCTTCAAATAATCATTTGAACATGACTCAAGCCTTGGTTTGACCCAAATTTGATCAATTGATCAACCCAACCCAACATGAACCCATATGAACCTATTTGACCAAATGAAGCCTAAGTAGTCAAAATCAACTCATGAGACTTTGATGGCTGACCAAACCTAACCCAAATTGACTCTAAGTCATCCCAAAGTCTACCCATAAGCCAAGTGGGCCCCATCCAAGGGGATTAGCCATTGCATGAACCACTTTGCATTGGATTCCTTCCCCCATTTGGCAAAGTCTCCCATTTGGAAAAGCATGAACCTTATAATAGTAGATTCTGATCGGGGTTCAAAAAGTAGTGTTTCTTTCATCCTCGAGGCCATCTTAATTTGGTTGTAGCTAGATGACCCATCCATGAAGGAGAATATTGCATGAGATGAGGTGATGTCCACCATTAATTCTGCTATAGGAAGTGAAATTCATCCTTAGGACATGCCTTATTTAAGTCCCTAAAATTACGAGATATGCAATTTGGCCATTCTTTTTTCTTAACTAGCATGATACTGGCTAACTAGGTAGGATATTTTTCTTCCCTGATAAAATTAGCATCGATCAGTTTCTTGACTTCAAAATGACATGTTGTTTGATTTCTAATCACATGCATCTAGGAGCTAGCTTGATAGGGTTAGCGTTAAGATCTATTGCTAGTTTGTGGACTACTACATCAGGAGATAATCTGGGCATCTCTTCATAGCTCCATGCAAAGCAGTCCTTAAACTCAATCAATAGCCTAACTAAGTCATTGGTTTCTTCTTTGTTTTGTAGAGAACTGATGTATGTTGGGCATGAAATTTCTTCTGTTCTGAGGTTGATTTCTTTGAGCTTGTCAATAGTTGAATGGATTTCTTCTTCAAATTCTAGAGGTGCATCTTTGATTTGAAGATCATCAAGATCATCTGAAGTTTCTAAACACACCTCTTCATAAGAGTTAGTGTGATTTGAAAAGAACCTATCAGACTCAAGATGATTGGTGACAACTAAGTAGTAATCATCATCGTCAACTAGACCCATTGTATCGAATTCTCATCCTGATCTTGATTATGCATCCCTATTTTTATTCTTTTCCACTTCAAAATACTCAACTGTGCTCCATGTATAAGGAATAAAACCTTTCTTTACAAGATTATGAACACAAGGTGAGTACCAATCAAAAGATAATTTTATTAAATCGTTATATGAATTATCCTCAAGTTCTACATCAGCTTCTAGACTTGAGGATGATGATCCCAATAGAAATCTCTTTGGCTTGACATTCATGGAAGACCTAGGGGCTTCCTTAACTACTAAACCTTCAACTTTTTGAGAGGAAAGTGATGTTAGAGCTAAAGTTCTCAATTGACCTAATAGTTTTACATAAACTTGAATATATTCATGCTTTTATTGGAGGCTTGGTCTTCATCAATGTTTGGCTTGGGTGTCACCTCCAATGAAACCCGATAAGAGGGGTTGGCTGGTAGAGAGTCATTCTTCAAGCTGGATTCCAAGTCTATGTGAATAGTAGGAGAACTCCTGTGAATTAGAATATAGCCGTTGGTCACAACTGTGGGGTCATTCACCTCTGGAACTCAGATTCTCTGCTTCTACCTAGTGGAGGTCAGTCATCCTACCCATATGTCCATTTGGTGGAATGAATTGAGTGGAATGTGACATGCAGCTCTACCTCTTCCTCGGTGTCCCTTTATCGTGCACTTGTACTTTCCTTTTTCTTTTCTTTTTCTTCTTTTTTTTTCTTTTGCATATGAATTTTGATCAAGTTCATGAGAATAAGAATTTTGTTTTGAGGAAGATAATAGGTCGTATCCTCATTTATCTCAATCTCTCTAACTAAAAATGGCTTTTCATCTCCTTTGATATAGTATTTGATTCCATCCCTTCAAAACTTGATGCATTGACGAAGGGAGGATGGAATCATCTTATTATGGTGTATCCAAGGCCTACCGAGCAAAGCAGTGAATGATGTATTAGAATCAATTATATGGAACTTGGCTTCAATCTTCCAGTCACCTATTTCCAAAGATAACACTATGGAGCCTCAAGCCCTCTCGCCTTGTTCATTGAATCCTCTCAACATCATCCTATCTCCTTGGTGTGCATAGATGTCAATCTTCAAATTGGTAAGGGTCTTTGGACTCATAATGTTCATCGATGCACTTGGATCAACTAAAACCCTTGAAAGTCTAAATCTGCCCATATTCACTGTGATGTCGAGGGGACGGTTGTGCTCCATGTCCCCTAGAAGAAGCTCTTCCTTTGTGAATGTGACTCCTTGGGCTTCTCTTGAATAATGTTCCTCATCTCCAATAGTGCTTAACTGAGCTAAACATATCTCTGGATTAAGAAGAGCCTTGATTAATGATTCCCTCACCTCTTTGGATAAGAAAAGGGCATCATATATGCTTAGTTTAGCTGACAACTTTTTTATGTGAGCGAGGGCATTATAATCAACTCTGAGCTGATCCTCCACAAGCATATCCATGGGTGGAGCATTCTGTGGAGGGGCTTCTTTCTCATTAGTACCAATGACTTGTTTTCCTTATCTTGAGGTGCTGCCCTAGGAGGTAGAACCTTGCCATTATGGAGGTTAACTTTGGTGATCTATTGTGGCAGTTTAGTGGAAGATTCAACTTACTCATCAGGATCACCTACAGCTTCTCCTATAGGACCCTCAAAATCAGATGATTCTAAGTCTATCTCAAGAGGTGAATCCGTAGTATTCAGAAAAGGAAAGTTCATTTTTGAATCAAAAGAGGATGATCGGAGTTGTTATAATTATTATTAAGCCTTGGAGAGTTTTCTAAAAGAGTAGAATCAGACAACCCATCAGAAGTGACACAAATATAATTCAAACTAGCTTTATTCTTTGATTTCTTGGGTTTAGATGAAGGTACACTATATAAATCTAGTAAAGAAAGTGGGGTGAAGGATTTGATGCCCTAATCAGCTGATACAAGATGTCTACTAGAAGAAGAGCTAGCTAAAGTAGAAGTACCGACTGAAGTAGTAGCTGCAATGGTGGAATGGAGGCTGGGCTCGGTCAGTGGTTGAGCTACTTGGCTACCCCGGGGCTAGTATGGGTAGCTGAGCTCCTACTTTTCTCAAGTTGTCTTTGGCAACTTGTGAACCTTCCTTGATGTTGGAGGTTTGAGCTGCATCAGGCACCTTCAAGAAAAGTTTCTTGATTTTTGAAATAATCGTTTTAAAGTTTCGGGATAAAGAGATATTCCAACCTTTTTTTTATTTTGAGAGGATCACATGTATCTCCAAGAATTACCCTAACAGAACTGGATGGTTGTTCAACTAGATATTCCTTAAGGATAATTATAGTGCCTGACTTGTAGCTATGCTCAAGCAAGTCTTTGAATGTAAAGTAATCCTCCAAAACATGGCCTATCATGCGGTGGTAGGGGCAAAAGTTAGGATCATTGCTCCTGTCTACTTTCTCTGGCTTCTTAGGCTCGGATAGCTAAAAATTAGATTTCTTTAAGAGGTTCTTAAATATTTTTCTGACTACCTCCCTCTTAAATGAATAAGGATTATTTAGTTTATCCAAAAGAGTAGGTGGATGATAGCTACTGGCAGATATACCGCTATGAGTATGGCTGAGGTGGAGGCGATGAAGGCCATGGAGGCTATTATGGAGGTTGATAGGATGGCCTAGGTGGTGTAGAGAAGGTGGAAGCCATGGCTGTGGAGCTTGAGGTCTCTCATACTGATCTTTGGCCGGTTGTTTCCCCTTTTCCAATGCTGCTACTACCTCTAGCTTCTTTTCATAGGCCTTCTGCAGCTTTGGCTTTGATGACTGATCTTGAAAAGGAAACTGTTTGACCTCTCCTTGTAGACTAGCTGCCTTATTGATTAGTTCCTCAAATGTCTTGATGGTGAAACCTTTGACAATGAAGGCGATCGACCAAGAATATTCTTTAGTAGAATTTCAATGGCATGTTGTTCAGACAGCTGTGATTCACATTTCATACTCAAATTATGCCATCTGAGAATGTAGTCAATGAGGGACTCATTGGGGTGTTGTTGTGCTATAATGAGATCGCCCACAGTTACCCTTTGCTGAGCTCCATCAAACCTCTTAATAAAGAGTTGCTCCAACTCAACAAAAGTTTTCACTAAACTGTTGGGGAGTTCAGCATACTAATCAAGGGTTATGCCCACTGAACTGCTGACAAAAAGATGGAATAATAGTGCACTACCACCAGCATTGTAACAGCTAGCCCTGAAGTGTGCTATGTACTAGAGAGGGTTACCACTGCCATTAAAACTCTTGAAAGAAAGAGGCACAAAACCCTTCGGATACTAGATAGCATCAAATTCTTCTAAGTAGGGTCTACCCTTTGGAACTGATGAACCACCTCGGGCTTGCGCCAGTGCTTCTCACACTTGTTGTTCAACCATGAGTTTAATATCCTTTTCTTGTATGGAGGTACTGTTCACTACCTTCCTATACAAGCTAGTGGTACCCTGCTCTACTGGAGGTGAACTCTTAGGTTGATCCAAGACATGCAATAACTCAGGCTGACCAGTCTCCATAATAATAGGATGTGCTGCTAGAGCCTGATTTTAAAGTGCCAAAACTACTACTAGCAAATCTTCAAGCCTCTTCCCATCTTATCAATATGTTCATCCTTCTGTTTGACTTGTTGAAAGAGGTGTTGGGTGAATAGGCAGTATCATTCTATTCGGCCATAATACCTTCCAAACACAAGTTATCCCGAAGGAGGGAACCCCTGATACCAACCAAATGCACCTCTGTTGAGTCTTCCAACAAATCATCTTCATTGAGATCAAAGCTAACCTTTTCTTCCTTTAGGTCAGACCAATCATACCCTAGGATTTCCTTCTTGTCAATGAGAAACTGTGCTACGATATCGTCTAGGGAGTGGTCCAACTATGCAGGCACAAACGATCGTGGCTAACCAATGGTGGGATCATGCTCACGAATAGCAATACATCTGACCTCCCCTACTATTAGAATACTGATCTTGTGAGGGCTATTCTCACTAGAGGATACATGCTCATGGCCATCATCTTCCATGGGTGGAGTGCTACTCTTGGAGGATCTATCACCATGGGGAAAACTGAACTATCTCCTTCTCCCTTAGCTGTTGTTATCTCCATGATCTACTAAGGTGGTTAGTGGTGGTGGCATGACTATGATGCCACGAGGTCGCCACTCCTTCTTCACCACAAACCCAAGTAGGTGAGTCGAGGCCGCCTCACCTCAGTTGATGGTGTAGATGAAATGAGATCTTTTGGTTGTAGCCAGATCACCAGTGGGGATTTCTTTTCCCCTGATGTTTCCTTCATGGATTTAGATGGAACTGTGGAAGATGGGACCTACACCGATGGTGGATGTGGAGTGGAGCGGTGTGATGGAGACAACACCAACTCTCTCTATGCGAGAGCCCTCCTCCCATGGTGGGTAGTACCAGTCAATACAATACTGTCAGTATGACAGGCATGGGTAGCATGCTAATTAAGGAAATCCATGAGGGTGGAGGTAACTGACTGTCTAGCGTACCTTCATTTCTCCCTGCTAGTAACATGCACTGATACACGGGCCTCCCTGGCCCTCTCCTCCCAGATATGCTCTCCTACATTGCGAGGAATGATTGATCATAGATCAAATTTGGCTTTGGACTCTGATCATCCAGAAGCCCTGCCAACTTGGCGTAGAACTATCCTAAGGCCAACATAGGACCACCTCCTATCTCTAATAGGTGCCTCATAGCGATTTTCCAGTGGAGGTGACAATGTAAACCTCCTAACATCTTCACCTCCATCAGATCTGGAAAGTGGATGAAACTTGTTCTGTGTAATCAGAGGAATAACTACCCTAGGTAACTTCTCTACTACAACGTGAGAGACTGCCTCCATTTCCTTAGCTATGCGCACATGATGTCCCATGATCTTGCGGCATTTGTTGTGGCACTGAGTTCTGGGAGAAGTAGTATGAGAAGTAGAACTTATCTTAAAGGTAGGAGAGACTATCCCTGAAGTCAGGGCAGCCTTCCCCTTGGAAGGGGCCAATGAGTGGGTACTAGCTCATACTGGGGCAAAATAGGAACAACTAAATGCACGAGCACTGCAACTGCAACTACTGTGAAAACTGCTACAACCTTCCTCTTGAGGGAAACTTAAGTCAAGGCATCTCAACATAGATGATTGTCTTCACTGGTCACACCTCTTTAACGATGGTGAGGGTTGCCCCTCACAAGTGATCCCGGCCCCCCTCAATCCTCTGAAGTGTAATGATGGGCAAAATCAGTTTGTGGGAGGCTGGTCTAATCCAAGCCAAATCCATCCTAAAGGGGAAAGTGAAGACATGCTTCGGGCATCCATTTATACTGAACTGAACTTAAGAAAAGCCAACTGAAATTGAGTTGAAATTCCTTCATTTTTGAAAACAAACTCAAATCAAATTTTTTGCTTTCTCATTCTGCTAACTTTTTGAATTTTTGATTTAGAGTTTGAACCCACACTCAACAATTTAAATATGTTAAGTGGGGCTCATTGATTTAGGAGAAAGATTTTGAATGAATTGGAGAAGAGATTTTTGAATTTAGAATCTATTTTCAACAAATTTGTGTATGTTGGAAATGGGTTCAAATATTTTGAAGAGATTTTTTATGCTTCCATTTGTTCATATTTGAATTTGATTTTTATGTTTGGGGACCCTTTATTTAACAAATTTGAGCATGTTAAAATAAATGGTCAATTAATTTTGTTTGAGGTTACTCATTTAGCAAATTTGGGTATGCTAAATTAGTTGTTTGAATATAAGTTTCTTCTTTTGCTTGTTTGCCCATGATGTGAATCATCTGTGAATTTGGAAATGGAATCTTTACTTAACAAATTTGTGTATTCTAAATAAAGTCCAAATGTTTTTGTTTTGATTTTGAAAAGAAGATCTTTACTTTGCAAATTTGTGTATGCTAAACGAAGAATCCAAATGTGTTTGATTTTTAGTGATTTTGAGAAGAGGATCTTTGATTATCAAATTTGGATATGCTAAATAAAGAATCCAAATGTGTTTGATTTTTATGATTTTGAAAAGAGGATCTTTACTTAGCAAATTTGGGTATGCTAAATAAAGTCCAAATGTGTTTTTGGTTTTGATATTTTGATTTTTGAAAAGAGGATCTTTTACTTAGCAAATTTGGTTATGCTAAATAAAGGATCCAAATGTGTTTGATTTTTTTTTTTTTTGATTTTGAAAAGAGGATCTTTACTTAACAAATTTGGGTATGCTAAATGAAGAATCCAAATGTGTTTGATTTTCGTGATTTTTATTTTGTGTTACTTCCTTGAAAGGAGGGATTTCTATTTAACAAGCATGGAATCAAATTTTCTATTTTGTGTTAAATGGAATCAAATTTATTTTTTCAATTTTCTTTTTTTTTTTTGAAAAATGAAACTCTCATTTGAAAATTTTGGGTAAGTCAAATGGAATTCCAATGTATTTTGATTTTTATTTTTTTTGCAAAGTAGATTTTCATTTAACAAATTTGGGTATGTAAATGGAAGGCAATTATATTTTATTTTCAAAGATGAAATTTTTGTGTGTGATTATTGCTTTTGAAAGAAAGGAATTCCAACTTAACACATGTGGAATGTGTTGAGTGGAATTGAAATATGGTAATTTTATTTGAAAATAAAACCTCCATCCAACATATTTAGATATATTGAATGAAGAGGCATATTTTCAAATTTGTACTTTTTGAAAAGAAAGAAATTTCAACTTCAACATATGTGAGATATGTTGAAATGGAATTTTAATGTTATGATATGATTCTATTTGGAAATGAAATCTGCATTCAATAAATTAGGTATATTGAAAAAGGCGTTCATTTTCAAATATGTGCTTTTTGAAAAGATGATTTTTGATTTTGTTTAGAAATGAAATCTTCATTCAATAAATTTGGGTATACTGAATGAGGATGTACATATGTGCTTTTTGAAAGATGGTTTTTTTATTTTGTTTAGAAGTGAAATCTTAATTCAGTAAATTTGGGTATATTGAATGAGGATGTACATATGTGCTTTTTGAAAGATGATTTTTGATTTTGTTTTGAAGTGAAATCTTCATTCAATAAATTTGGGTATATTGAATGAGGATGTTCATATGTGCTTTTTGAAAGATGATTTTTGATTTTGTTTATGAAATGAAATCTGCATTCAATAAATTTGGGTATATTGAATGAGCATGTTCATTTGTGCTTTTTGAAAGATGATTCTTAACTTTTGATTTTTGAAATGATCCTACATACAACAATCTTGAAGATTGTTAGATGAGGTTAGGTTATAAAAGTTTTGTGTAAGTATTTTATTATGTGAATTTTTTGAAAAAGTGCTTTTTGGAAAGTGATGTTTTATAAAGGATTTATTTTTCTTTATTTTTGGAATGAACCTTTCCTTACCATAGAAATCGTAAGGAAAAGGACTTTAATGATCTCTTTATTAAATTTTTATTTTCATCTATTGGGGACCCAACAGGGGTTTTAATACCTACACAAAGTGAGGTCCTAAAAGCTGAAAGATGTTGGCTAGCTTAGCTTAAAAATGAAATAAACTAAGTGCCAATGGAAAAGAAGGATAGTCTCAGACTCATATGAGATACAAGTTCACGATCGATAGTCCACTGTCGATACTTGGAGACAATGATCATTTACCAAAGATGGAGAGAGGAATCATCCCCATAGAGTTGCCAGAAAAATTTGTGGTGTTTATTTTATTTCTCAAACTTTATGGAATTTAAAAATTAAAATTATTTCTATATGTTGGGACACCACGTAGATCCTCAAATGTACTCATTAGGGTGATCGAGTGTGACATTGAGGAATGATGTACTATTTTAAAGACAAAAGTCACCATCCTATAATAGACTTAATCACCTAATAATTAAGGAGAATGGGTCTTCGAATGTACCAGAGATCTTTTCCCTACTTTACATGAAAAAGTAAATTAGGGTTTATTTTAAATCGGGTTTGTAAAGTTTCCTATGGAGGTAAGCCCCCATAGTTAATTACATATTAAGGAATAAGATTCCTTAAGAATACTCTCAATTAAGATAAATGATCATTATCTCCAAAGATTTCAAAGATAGGCCTATCAACAAATTGATTATTTTTGGAAGATCAAGTGGGATCGATCAAAAGGAAAGAGTTATTATTGAAACCAAAGGGAGATAAGTAGCAGATGCTCATGATACTAGGAAACCTAGTAAGCATCCAAAATTATCTATAATTGGGCTTTATATTTTGAAATTTGAGGAGAATTATATGTTTGAGTTGAATTTTTATTAGAAATCTTAGGCTTATAATTCTATAATACAAGATCATGAAAATGCATAAGAGGTTAGGATTTATGCTTGTAGCCTACAAAGGGAAACAACAACCTCAGATCCTAAATCTTGGGAGCTTTGGTAAGTGCCAAGGCACGACCTAAATCTAAGGTGAAAATGGATATATGATTACCTCCACAAGAGAGGATGAATCACCCGACCGCTGGATTTTACAACCCAGAGGGTGGTCAGCCAACCAACGATTTTAAATACATGTAGGCAAGTTTTTATTCTTTGCAAGATAGCTAGGCTGTTGTTTATGTAGAAAGTAGATTAAATCCATAAACACACTCCTTAAGAGACTAGATCATGAAGGGCATAAATAAATGACTTAATCTAATGCAAATTTTGTTAAGTTTTATTTTTATTTTTGGACATTTTTATTTGACACAGGCTATGGGATTTCATAAGCCTAATGCATGAGAAATTGGTTATAGGCCAAAATTAAAAGAAGGAGATGTGTTTCCACCATGGCTCTCAAAGGTCAAGACATTTTATCTAGCAAAGGTGGAAGCCCTCCATTAGCAAGAGTGAAGCAATATGTTTTAGGCATGATGTGAGACATATAACATCCAACTAAGTTGCTAAATCTTTTATTATCTTGATTTATGTCCTAGGTTTCTTAGGTGAGGTTATGAGTTATTTAATTTAATTTTGAGTTGATTAATTGGATAGAAAATTTATTTTTCCCTAAGAGTCAAATCACATCCAGGCCATTCAACAACCATAAAGCAATTAAGAAACTAGAAAAATCATGTCATTTCTAATACACAAGCTAAACAAACATCAACAATTTCATAAACCTAGCACAAAAGAATAAAATATCGATGTAGTCAGGCTCCACCGCACAAACTGGAAAAGAAAAATGAGTAGCCAATCTTTACCTTTATACAACCTAGATTACAAATGAATAATTACAATAAAAAAGAATTCATGTTATGGGGGTCTTCATTCTTCATTTCTTCATTTCTTTCTTTCTTTATTTCTTTCTTTCTTCTGATTTGAATTGAGATATGGTTCTCTCCAAGGCTTCACATGGTACATAAGACATAGTCTTATGACCAATGTTCACCTTAATTCCATCATAACATTCATTCCAAATATTAATTGCAAAATTTACATCAAAATGGGAAAGATAAATCTAATTAAACCTGCAAAATAAAGATTAGCTAAACATACCACACAACCCAAGCAGTTATATGAATAATTTGGACTTAGCATCCCACATGTGGTTAACCAAGTCCACCTATCCTAGTTTGGATCATGCATAGGGGTATAAGCAACCTGCACAGCAAAAATATTTATATTTTTATCACAACATCCCTTAAGCACAATCCCCTGCATAAGACATGATTAGACTAAGATCATCCTATCATTTAGTCTATGCACACCCTAACATCCAGTCTAAAAATATTACATCATAAAATAGAATTAGGCATCAAACCATGCACCACCATAAGATAAAGCTAGAAATGGTGACTTAGCCTAATGTGTGTGCCATTCAAGGCTTGTGTGGCATGTCTTAGCTAGGCTTAAAGTTGGAATTTTCTAAGTGTGAAGGGTTCAACTTAGAGGGTGGTTTCATTTTAAGTGATTTAGTTGATTTTTTAATTTTATTTGATGATTTGATTTGGTTTGAATGAACCTACATTTAGTTACTAAATGTTGTAAAGAGAAGAGAAGAAAGAGAAATTCTCTTTCATCCCTACCTTACGTAATTTCTAAGGTAGATTCATTAATGATTTTTCTTTAGTGACTATTTTATTATGTGTTTTAATTAACCCTAAGTTTAGATTTTCTCTAAATAAACCTATTCAATAAGATAGGCATCTTAGGATTAGTTAAGGTGAATTATTATCACATAACACACAACCATTTATTTTTTTTCACCATGTATACCATGCATATGAATAATCCTAAGCATATATATGCATGCAATGCAAATTTTAACACACTTTGATGATGAATGCTAAGAGATGTGATTTAAAAATTTAGAAGTTCCATTGATGCATGATTTTGTTATGTAGAAAAGAGGGATTCTTTATCCATTAACATAATGCACATCTATATATACAAAAGACATAAGTGGGTACAACGCCAATATTTTCTACACCAGAGGTGTAAGGTACAAGACCTACTCGGGGCTACTTAAAGCCTTGCAATCCCGGGATGTCCAAACTAATATACCACTTTTCTTAAATACATGTAAATGTACAAAAGGAAATAAATGGATGAAGAATCATGCAAAAGATTTTTTATTGGATTTGGTTGTGTAATTTACATGTGTAAATGTGAAGATCCTTCTTAAGTCATAACATAAAAGTGCATAGGAATAAAATTAAGCAAGTGTTATGTTCTTTTCAAATGAACTATACACTTTGCAAATCCTATTCAAATCCATGTTAGGAGAAGAGAAGAAAATCACATAAAAACACATCTTATGTTATAATCACATGCAAGCTTATAAGTACTCATAAGTAGCATCACTTCATTCATAATCTTTGATTTATAGGTTTTGAAAATACTTTTTGATTTAATAGTGATAATAGCCACACATATTCTTACTCTAACCAAAACATGCAATTTGACATAAAAGAAATATCTTATTTAATTGATTTTTTAAATAAATGAATGCATGATTTCATATGGCACACAATATTTAGCATGATGGAAAGAAATAAAGTGATGTAAGAATATGAGTTCATTCACCCTAATTAATTCCTAAAGATAGTTCTATAAAATAAGATCATTTAAAAGTGAATCAAAATTCTTTAAAGAGATTTTATTTTTTGAATTTGATTTGACTTAAGATATGTGGAAAGAGTTTGCTGGTCCTAACCCATTTCCCTCATGTGTGAATTGATTCAGTTTAATTTTAGAATAATTAGATTGATTTTATATTTTGTTTAGGTTAAAGAGTGAATTAAATCCATTAATTACCCCTTACCTCCACCACTTTAACATAATTAAACAAGTAATTTGAGCCAACATATGATATGCAACCACATGGAATTTAAATCAACAATGCACCTAAGAAATAAAGAGGCCTAGTGAAATTACCTCACAATTATTGATTAATTAAGCTAAAGGGTTTTCATTAAGTACTTTCACATCCTTCCCACATGTGAGTTGTATATGATTTTCTCAAACTTACCTTAGGCTTTTGAACACCTAAGGATCTACCCAATAAGAGATTGATTAATTTTAGATTGGTTTTGAAAGTTTGATTAGACTAATTAAGTAGATCATTAGTGGATTAATTCTTAATTATATTGGATTAAGAAAGAAAGGAGGATTAGGGAATAATTTAGGGAAAATATCCCAAACCCATTCCATAAATCTCCTCATTACTTAAACAATGTTTAATTATCTCAATTAAGGGATTAAATAACTATTCATATGCTTAATTACTTTCAATTATATTAAGGGGGTGATTAAAGGATCATTAATTAATTTTTCTAATTAACTCATTGATAAATTCCAAAAAAATTACGGGAGGCAGAAGTCATCCCTCTAAACATGTTTGAGAAATTTAGAATTAATCAATTAAGTAATTCAAGAGTAATTAAGGTGATTAAATTTTTAATTAAACCCTAATGAAGGAAAATTCACTATTTAAAATCAATTAGAAATAATTTTATTTGATTCCCCTCTGAAATACCTTTATAATGAGCCCTCATTTATATTTGGATTTTTTTATATTTAATTATGATTTTATGAAGTTTCTATGATTAATGGATAATTAAAATAGCCTAATTAATTAATTAATCCCATTAGTGCCACGTGGACTGCTGAGGTGGTGCGCATTCCATGCATTGCGATGTGATTGGTTATTTAAGTTATCACATCGCCACGCCACCGGCGAGAGATGCAGCTTTCTCGGGCCGTCCAGTGGATCGCATGGCCAGGATTAATCCCATGGTTCTGAAGGGTTTAAATAGAGATTTAAGTGTGATTAAATCATAACCATTCCATTCTAATCACGCAGAATGAACGGTGTGATCTATCTCCTATCGAGTGACGAGAGACGGATGCTGCCCCTCGATCATCACTTGATCTAAGCTCACCCAAGCTTGGATGGAGTTCAAACTCAACCCATACCTTCGAAACAGCACAAGCAAGAGATCCAATGGTTAAGATTTAATGGGATTACAATTCCCTTCACAAAGGACCAAGCATTTTTTAACTTAGGATCGGTTTTGAACAATACCTGAGGCTATCACCAACACTTCCAACGGAGGAGGTAGCTTCGTCTAGTGGAGATGAAGCCTTATTGAAAGTATCAAGCCTTGATTTGAAGTGGATGTCTTGGTTAATCAAGCTCCTCTTCAATGACAATCAGCTTTGATCAAAGTTCCCCTTCTCGTGGCTTAAAGACTTGGAAACACCTTGAGTGAGCTCGACTAGGTCCCTTGATGGTGCTTGCAAGAGCAATTTGAATTTGATGGAGAATTGAGTGAGTTGGAAATTCTCTTCACCTCCCCTATTTTGGCTTTGAAGAAAACTGAGCAGAAGAAATTCAAGATTCTTGGAAATGACCTTGGGAAACTTGGAGAAACTTGGTTTTGATTCCTAGAGTTCAATCAAATGCAATGTCCCTGGTTTGAGTTGGAATGAGGGGAGTATATCTCCCCCTCCTTAGATCAACCAAGACTAGCTTTTCCATTTTAGCTCAATTTTTCTGATTGATTGGTTTGTTTAGGCACAGCACTCCATGTGGTTTTTAGAGGAGTGGAGGAGAGGGAGTGCCCATGTGCTGTGAGTGTATGAGGTGATCCAAGTATCCAATTTGCATTGGAGGGGTCAATTTGGCTAACCCAAGGTGATTAGGTCATGTTCACCACCTCCCTTGGCGTCCAAGTGGACCACTAGGAAGATGACAAGTGGCCATGAGGAAGAATTATCAAATTCCAAGTGAATTTGGTCATATGATACCCATTGACCTAGGGGTAAAATGGTCATTTTTCCTTGACTTTGATTTGGGCAGATTTGGAATGATTCAAAAGTAGGTTGGACCAAATTTCAAGTGATTTGGAGTTCATTTGGAATGAATTGGTTCAATTTGACCCATTTAGGTCAAGTTAGGTCAATTTAGACTAATTGGTCAAATTGGGTCAAACCATGGGTTAGGTCAAGTTCAAATGATCATTTGGAGCCTATGGGTATCATTGGTTTGGTTCAATTTGATTTATATTTGATTTTGGTTCATTTAGGTTCACTTAGGTCAAATGGATCAAGTTGACCAATTTGACCCATTTGACCTAATTGGGTTAGGTCAAGGGTTGGTTTAGGCTTGGTTGATCATTTGAAATGTATTGCAAGTTTTGGTTTCAATAAATTTTGATTTAGTTTGATTTCAAGTTGATTTGATTTTTCAAGTCAAGATGGGTTAATTGGAGTTCTAGTTGGCCAATTGAAGCTTTGGTCAAGTTCAACAAGTGATTTAGAATGAATTTGACCCATTGGTTACAATCAATTTGGCTTAGGTCAAGATTTGACTTATTTTGACTTTTTAGGTCAACTTGGCTAAACTTAGGTAAAGTGGCCAATTATGCTTGGTTTAGCTCAATTAATGGCTTGGTCAAGTTCAATCATTGATTGTGGATTGGTTTAGATCAATGGTTTCAATCTGTTTGAATTATAATGGATTTTGACTAATTTAGGTTTCATTTAGGCTAAGTGTTGACTTGGTCAAAGGCTATGTTTGACTTGGTTTGACCCAATTTGAGTGATTGATCATCCTAGGATGATTGTTGCTAACAACGTGAGACTTAGATGGGCTTAGTTCAATCCAATTTGGGTTGGATTAGAATTTGGCTCAACAAGGTCCTTTAGCTCACTTTGGGTCAAGTGAGCCTAGGTAGGTCAATTGGCTTGATCAAGGCTTGATTCAAGTTTAGTTGAACTCACATATGGACTTATGATTGAAATATAAATCCAATTGCAAGTTTTGGAGTCAAATGATTTTTTGATTCATTTGATAATTTCAAGTCAAAAGGGTGAACATGGGTTTGACTTGGGTTGGTTTGATTTTGGTTTGATGATTGAAGTTCATGTTTATATTTGGACATGTGATTGAAGGAATGATTATTTGAAGAGAAAATCCAAAGGTTTGGATTGATCTGAGAATGACTTGGCTAAATTCAAGAATTTAACTTGAAAGATGTAAGTTGTATTTAAGTTGGGTTTGGATTTAGTTTTGGCTATCTAGAATTTATATTTCATTTATATTTGTGAATATAAATGAGAATATAAATGGGTTTTGAGAAAATATTTTGAATTTGGAGTGATTTGGATTTGATTTGAACTAAGTCCATAAGATCAAATCAAAGGGGCTTAGGAAAGAATATGGATTTGGAATTGATTATGGGTTTCAATTATTTGTAATTGATTCATGATTTGTATTTTGGAAATGATTTATGATTTGCAAAAATGAATTCAATTGGAATTGATTTAAGATTTTATTTGGAATTGATTTGAATTTGAAGTTGAATTTGATTTGAATTTGAAGGAAGTAAGGATTGGGTTCAAGCTACAGGGTAGGCAAGTTTTCCTAATACCCCTAAAGCATAACCTATTCCTATGACTAACTCTTCTAAGTCTCTAGGGTTAGGTTAAGTATTCACTTAATCACTAGAAGTGTCTTAAGACTAAGAAGCTCTTAGTGTTTAAATGAGTCCTTATGCCTAGGTCGAAGAAGTTGGAAGCTCACTCCAAAAGCGAGGTCCTTCTAAATCAAAATCATATGATAAAGTCTCTCCTCAATTATCCAAAATCTCTCCAAAATTCAATCAACCCCACTTAGCATTCCTAAATTTATTAAGTATGGGTTCAAATTCTAAATTAAATTTAGAAGTCAATGATTGAAGACAAATATTAAAGCAAGGGTCAGACTCAATTATGTTTCAACAAATGCAGTGATTTCAACATAGTCAATCTTTTCAGCCTTCAGTCAGTGAAGTTATTATGGTTTCCGACAAGTTTGTTTACTCCTTCCCCTTTGGTGTAGATCTGCCTTGGATCAAGCCAATCTCAACACGATTGCCGCCACACAACTGATTTACTTTGGCTGTGATTTTGGGGGAGTCTGAGTTACTTATGAGGGGACAACCCTCACAACTGTTAGTAGAAAGGAGGTGGCGGGACAGATGCCACTTATCCTCTTTGACATTCCATTTGACCGAAGTTCCCCTTATTGAAGTGGAAGGCCATCGTAGTTCCCTCAGATATGTCGTGTCAAGCTACTTCAAGATTTGGTTGCCCATGTCGTGGTTCCAGTGAGAGCTACTACCTCCTCTTTGGTCACCCCAAAGTGGAAGGCTATCTTGATTCTAAGATGGTCTCCTCTACCTTCAAAGTAGGTTCTAGCTCTCATTTTGCTCTACTCACTCGCACCCATCGCCATAATAAAAATTGGAGGTCAAGCGGCATCAAGAGCAGGCAGCCAGGGAGATAAACGCTGCCTCCCCGTGAGACCTATCCACTCTTGAGTCATAGTAGGTTCCACCCCCTCTCGGCCTTAAATGGAGAGGAGGATTATAGGAGGATTATTGCATTGCCTCCACTACCAGCACACTTTGATACACCGGCTAGGGAGTGTAGGATGCTCTATGCTGATCTTAATACTATTCTTTGCCAGGTCGGTAAAGCTTACATACACTCAGAGTTTGATGCATTATTTGACTTGTGATCTGTGATCCCTAGGAGCATTAGGGCTTAGATCATAGGGAGAGATCCGTGGATGCTTGAGTATTAGCCCAAGAAGAAAAGAGAGAGAGACGGAGGTATGTAGGCCTCGCCCTTTGGATTACCTCGATCACACCCCTGTAGGTCGATTACTCATACAATATTATTCTACTGACACCGTTCGATGCATGAGGAAATCTCCAGCTGAGAGGTAGTCGGTGTTGCCATCACATTGCTCCACCATCACCCATCCAACTTACAACATCCACCACCCCCACCATGTTTAAAAGATCCCCCATCCGGGAAAAGACCATTGCCATTGGTGATCCGGCTACTACCCAATGATCTCACTCCATCCACTCCACATATTAAGGTGAGATCAAGTTCCCCTGCTCGGCCCTCTACCTCAACTATGGTCAGGAAGGAGTGGCATCCCAAGAGTGTCATCGTTGCACCACCTCCACCGTAAACAAAGGGAGAGAGGGGAGGGGACATAGACATAGTCCCCATGATAGTTGATCCTCCTTGTGAGGAAGTCTTGTTAGTAGGTAGTATTTGGTGCATGTGAGATAGAAAGCACGCCCAATGGTTAGTCACCGGGGTGTTCTACTACACGCATATAGTAGATCAATCACTAGATGAGCAGACTACTTTGTCAAGAAAAGATGAATTCTCGAGAGTGATCATTCATATCAAAAGGAGGATAGGGTCAGCTTCGATCCTAATGAGGATTGCATATTGGACGACACAACTAAGGTCCACATGGTTGACACACGGGGGTCTTTACAGTGGGATCAGCTTAGCTAGGAAGGTGTCATGCTTGAGGAAGGTGGTACTTCTCACTGACCAAAGACCCTATGGTAGTGACACGAAGTTGGTACATTCTTTCAACCCCAAAAGGTGCACCCCATGAGATGATGATGTTGATACTTGCATAGAAGGTCACAGATGGCATCTCCATGCATGAAAAGGATATCAAGCATATGGTATACAGAACAATGAGGAGCAATACGTAACCGAAACGAGCTCATCCATTCTAAAGGGTAGACCATACCCAGAGGAATTTGATGTAGTTCAATACCCTAATAGTTTTGTGCCGCCTTCCTTCAAGATCTTTGATTGCAGTGGGAACCTGCGTTAGCATATTACACACTTTAGGGCCTGGTGTTGCAATGTTGGTGATAGTGACAACCTCTTTTTCAGACTCTTTGTTGCCTCAGGGGTTGCATTTGATTGGTAAATGCCAGCAAGTGAGAACTTTGCAAGTTGGAGCACCTCTTCGTCAAGAGGTTTGCTAGAGCTCAGCAAAGAGTGACTATAGGCGACCTCATTATAGCGAAGCAAGTTCCTAATGAGTCTCTTATTGATTATATTCTCAGGTGGCACAACCTGAGCATGAAATGTGAGCCGCAGCTGTTCGAACAACATGCCATTGAGATTCTTCTCAAGAATAATCATGGCCCGGTCGCCTTCATGCATAAGGGCTTCACCATCAAGACATTTGAGAAACTAATTAACAAGGCAACTAACCTATAAGAGGAAGCCAAACAGTTTCCCTTTCTTGACCAATCATCTCGACCCAAGTTGCATAAGGTGTTCGAGAAGAAGCCAAGGACAGTTGTGTCAGTGGATAAAGTGAAGTAGCCAGCCAGAGTCTAGTTTGAGTGGCCCCGAGCTCAGTAACCTCCTTTTCCACCTCCTTTGCCATCACCATCCATCATATCATCCTTCACAACCTCCACAATGGCCATTTCCACCACATCAGTAATCTACCTAGCATCGGTACTCATATCCACCACCAGATAGCTATTACCCACCTACTTTTGCCGACATATTGAATAAGCCATATTCATTCAAGAGGGAGTGTGGTGAAAATTTTTTTATTCTTCAACTAAACTTTTTAAAAGAGAAAAGAAATAAATGAAAAACCAAAAATAATTAAACAGTTCTTGTGTTGGACACCACACAGATCTGTAGATGTTCTTATTAGGGTGATCAGGTACGATATTGAGGAATGATCTACTATCTCGAGAGACAGAAGTCACCATTCTACAATGGACCTAATCACCTTAATAAAGACTCCAAAGGACTATGGGTCTTCGGATGGGTCTTCGGATGTACCAGAGATTCTTCCCTTACTTTATATGAAAAAGTAAAGTAGGGTTTATTTTAAATCGGGTTCATTAAGCTTCCTATGGAGGCAAGTCTCCATAGTTAATTACATCCTAAGAAATATGATTTCTTAGGAATACTCTTGATTAAGGTAAATGATCATTATCTCCAAAGATTTTAAAGATGGGACTATCAATCAATTGGTTTATTTTTAGAAGATCAAGTGGGATTGATCAAGAGGAGGGAGTTATTATCGAAACCAAAGGAAGATAAGTAGGAGATGCTTATAATGCTAGGAAGCCTATTAAGCATCCGAAACTATCCTATTGTTGGGCTTTATATTTTTGAAATTGAAGTAATTTATTTATTTGAATTGAATTTTAATTAGAAATCTAGGACTTACAATTCCATGACATAAGATCATGGAAATGCCTAAGAGGTGAGGATTTATGCTTATAGCCCGCATATGGAAGTAACAACCTTTGAACCTAAATCTAGGGAGCTTTGGTGAGGACCAAGGCATGACCAAAATCTAAGGAAAAAAATGGGTATTTAGTTTACCTCCATAAGAGAGGATAAACCACCCAACTGTTGGACTTACAATCGCATGGGGGTGGCTGCCAACTAACTCCTCCTACAATTTTAAATGCATGTAGGCAAGTCATATGCTTTTGCAAGATAGCTAAGTCATTTATTTTAGTTTTGAGTTGATTAGTTGGATAGAAAATTTATTTTTCTCTAAGAGCCTAATCACATCCAGGTTATTCATCAAACCAAGGAAGAAACTAGGAAAACATACCATCTTAATGCACAAGCTAAACAAGCATCAAACAATTTATAAAGCTAGCACAAAAGAATAAGAGGCCTTTTATGGTCGGCTCTACCTCACAAACTCGAAAATAAATTGGGTAGCCGAGCTCTACACTTATACAACCCGGATTATAAATGAATTAATTATAATAAAGAAGGAATTCATGTTATGGGGATCTTCATTCTTCATTTCTTCTTCCTTCATTTCTTATTTTTTTCTTCTTCTTTCTTTTTTTTTTTTTTTTTGCTTTCTTCTTTTGATTGGTTGGAATGTGGTGTCCAAAAGCTTCACATGGTACATTAGACATAGTATTATGACCAATATTCATTCAAATCCACCAAAATAATCATTCTAAATCCTAATTGCAAAATTACATAAAAATGGGAAAAGTAAATCTAACTAAAACCTGTAAAATATAGATTAGCTAAACAAACCACACAATCCCAAGCATGTTATGAATAAATTGGACTTAGCATCCCACACATGGGTAACCAAGTCCACTTAACCTATTTTGGATTTTTCTTATGGGTATAAGCAACTTGCACAGCAAAAAGTATTTATATTTTTTTATAACGCCCCTTAAGCACAATCCCCTATAGAAGACAATGATTAGATTAAGATCACCTACCATTCAGTCTATGCACATACACCCTAACATCCAAACTAAAAAATTAGATCACAAAATAAAATCAAGCATCAAACCATGCACCTCCCTAACATAAGACTAGAAATGGTGACTTAGCCTAATGTGTGTACCATTTAAGGCTTGTGTGGTATGCCTTAGCTAGGTTTTAAGGTTAGAGTTTTCTAAGCATGAAGGATTCAACTTAGAGGATGGTTTCATTTAAGTGGTTTAGTTGATTTGGTTAAGTTTTATTTTATGATTTGATTTGGTTGAATGAACCTATAATTAATTACTAAGTGTTGTAAAGAGAGGAAGAGAGATGAGGACTTCTCTTCCCACCCTACCTTACGCAATTTCTAAAGTAGATTCATTAACAATTTTTATTTTAGTGAATATTTTATTATGTGTTTTAATTAATCTTAAGTTTAAATTTTCCTCAAACAAACATATTCAAAGAGAAAGATATTTTATGATTAAATAAAGTGAATTACTATCACAAAATACACAACACTTTATTTCTTTCCAACATGTGTAACATGCACATGGATGAATCCTAAGAATATCTATACATGCAAGTGGAAATGTTAGCACACCTTAATGATCAATGCTAAGATGTTGCTTAAGAAAAATTGGAATGTTTCATGTATGCATGATTTTGTTAAGTAGAAAAAAGGGGTTCTTTTATCCATTATTCATATGCACATTTACATGTATGAAAAACATAAGTGAATATGACGCCATTGTTTTCTATACCAGGGGTGTAAGGTACAAGACCTACTTGGAGCTACTTAAAGCCTCGCAACCTCGGGATGTCCAGAATATATAATTTTCTTAAATACATGTGCATGTACAAAAGAAAATGAATGAAAAAAGAATCATGCAAAAAGTTTATGTTTGTTTGTTTTGATTTATTTATGCAATTTACATGTGTAAATGTGAAGGTCACTCTTAAAGGATAACATAGGAATGAATAGGAATGGATTTAAGCAAGTGTTGGGTTCTTTTCAAATGAACTATACACTTTGCAAATCCTATTCAAAACTATGTTAAAAGAGAAGAGAAGAAAAATTCACATAATGCACATTTTATATTATACTCACATGCAAGCTCATAAGTAATTATAAGTAGCATACCTTTCATTTGTAATATTTGATTTCTAAGTTTTGAAAATAATTTTGGATTTAGTAGTGATAATAGCCATTCATATTCTTACATTAGCTAAAACATGCAATTTCACATAAAGGAAATATTTCATTTTAATTTGATTTTTCAAAGACATGAATGCATCATTTTCATATGACATACACATTAAGCATGCTAGGAAAGAAATAAAGTGATGTAAGCATGCAATTTTGCTCACCTTAATTAATTCCTAAAGATAATCCTATGGAATAAGATCATTTAAAATGAATCAAATTATTTAAAGAAATTTTTAGTTTTGTTTTGAGTTTGATTTGAATTTAGGAAATGTGAAAAGGTTTGCTGATCCTAACCCATCTCACATGTGTGTTGTGTTAGAACCATTAGATTGATTTTTATGTATTGTTTAGGTTAAGGTGAAAATTAAGTTCATTAATTACCCATTACCTACACCTCCTTAACATAATTATTCAAATAATTGTGAGCCAACACATGACATGCAATCACATTGAGTTTAAATCAGTAATGCACCCTAAGAAAGAAAGGGCCTAATGCAATTGGCTCATAATTGATGATTAATTAAGCTAAAGGGTTTGATTAAGTACTTTCATAACCCTTCCCACACATGTAGGTTGGATTTGATTTCCTTAAGTTTACTTAAGTTATTGAACACCTAAGTATCTACCCAAGAAAGGATTGATTAAGTTTAGATTGATTTTAAAAATTTGATTAAGTTAATTAAGAATGTTATTAGTGGATTAACCCTTAATTATGTTTTGATTAAAGAAGAGAAGGGGTTTAGGGAATAACTTAGGAAAAGTATCCCAAAATTATTCCATAAACCTCCTGATCCCTTAAACAATGTTTAATTATCTTAATTAAATGATTAAATCATTGTTTACATGCTTAATTACCCTTAATTATATTAAGAGAGTGATTAAGGATTCATTAATTGATTTCCCTAATTAACCCATTAATAAATTCCAAGAAAATTAGGGGAGCAAGAGGTCATCCCACAAAATATGCCTAAGAAGCTTGAAATTAATTAATGAAGTCATTAGGTAGTAATTAGGGTTATCAATATTTCAAATAAACCCAAATTCGTGAAAACTTACTATTCAAAATTAATTAAAATTAATTTTATATTATTCCCCCTTTAATTATTTTTAAAATGAGCCCTCATTCATATTTTTCTAATTTTTGTACATTTAGTTAAGTATATTTGAAGTTTTAGTGATTAAGAATAATTAAATAACCCTTAATACTATAACTAATCCCATCGACGCCATGTGGATCGACACGCGTGATTTTACATGCCGATGTGATTGGTTATTTAAGTTGTCATCAAATGCCGCGGTCGGTGACGCTTACTTCTCCTTGGATCGTCCGATCAAAGATCGGACGGTAAAGATCAAGCCCACGGTATCAGAGGGATTAATCATAAGAACTAATGTGGATTAATCAGGATTGTCCATTCAAAACATGCGGGATGGACAGTCCATGATTCATCCACTCACTGGGGGGGAGCCGCTTCCCAAGGATTGATCCGAGCACACTTGAGCTCAGATTGAGTAGGGATTGAGCACACACCATCTAAGGGTAAGAAGCAAGAGATCCAATGGTTGAATTACAATGGGATGAAAGTTCTCTTCACAAAGGACCAAAAAATTCTTACACTAAACTCAGTTTTGAGGTATACCTTGCCGGAGGCTATCATCGGCTCTCCCAACTATTGAGGTAGCTTCGTCTAGTGGAGATGAAGTCCTATTGAAGGTTTGAAGGCTTGAGATCAAGTGAATCCTCCTATTGGCCAAACTCCTTTTCAAGTGCTTGCATCTTTGGTCTAGCTCCCCCTTCCTGTGGCTCGAGTGCTTGGGATTTAACTTAGGTGAACTCAACTTGATTCCTTGAAGATGCTTGCAAGAGTAATTGGCTTGTGGTGGTGAATTGAGCAAAGTGGAATTTCCAATGAGCTCCCCTATTTCAACTTTGAAGAAATCCAAAAATGGAGAATTGAAGCTCGAGGAAGCTTGGAGGAACTTGGAGAAGGTTGCTCACGAGTTCTTAAGGCTCAATTGTGAATGATGAATTCAGTGGGAAGGGAGTATATCTCCCCCTAGAAGGATCAGACGGCCGTGAGCCTCCCTTCAATTTTGGATCAATTGATTAGATTGATTGAGTTTGTTAGGTCATTTTGGATGCCATATGATTTAGGTTTGGTAGAGGAAGGGAGTGGAGGAGTTTTCATGTGTTAAATAAGGTGTGGGAGGTGATCTCATGTGCTCATTTTAAGTGGGGTGGTCAGTTTTGGCCTTGGGTTGGGTTTGGCTAACCCAAACCCATTTGGTCATGTGCACCACACTCATTAGTGTCCATTTGGTCCACTAAGAGGGTGCCAAGTGGCCATGAAAAGGATATGACCAAATTTCTAGTGGAATTGGCCATAAGTTACCCCTTGATTTAGTGGTAAAATGGTCATTTGGCTCTATATTTATTTTAAACAGATTTGGAATATATTAAAATTTGGTTGGTCCAAATTTCAATGAATTTGGAGTTGAATTGATATCATTTGGCTCATGTTGAACCATTTAGGTCAGAATGGGTCAACTTGGGTCAAGTTTACCAATTGGTCAAAATGGGTCAAACCAAGGGTTGAGTCAAGTTCATATGATCATTTGAAATATTTTGGTATCATTGGTTTGTTCAATTTGGTTTATATTTGGTTTTGGTTCATTTGAATTCATTTAGGGGGTCAAGTTGAACAATTTGAATGATTTGACTCAATTGGGTTAGGTCATAGGTTGGTTTAGGTTTGGTTGGTCATTCAAAATATTTTGGTAGCTTTGGTTTCAATCAATTTTAGTTTGGTTTGATTTTGGCTTGATTTGACCTTTTAGGTCAAGTTGGGTTCATGGTCAATTGGGCTAGGTTGGGTTTAGTTGGCCAATTGAGGCTTTGGTCAAGTTCAACAAGTGATTTAGAATGAACTTGAACCATTGGTTTCAATTAATTTGGCTTAGATCAAGATTTGACATATTTTGACTTTTTAGGTCAAATTGGGTGAAGTGGCCAATTGGGCTAGTTTGGCTCAAATGATGAGTTGGTCAAGCTCAAACATTGATCATGAATTGATTTTGATCAAGGGTTTCAATCAATTTGACCTATGGTGGATTTTGGCTAGTTTAGGTATCATTTGGGTCAAATGTTGACTTAGTCAACATCTAGGTCTGACTTGGTTTGACCCAATTTGAGTGATTGATCATCTTATGATGCTTGTTGCTCATAATGTGAGGCTTAGATGGGCTTAGTTCAATCCAATTTGGGTAGGATTAGAATTTGGCTCAAAAAGGTACTTTAGGTCACTTTGGGTCAAGTGAGCCTAAGTGGGTCAATTGACTTGATCAAGGCTTGATTCAAGTTTGATTGAACTCACATATGGACTTATGATTGAAATATAAATCCATTTGCAAGTGATTTGGAGTCAAATGGGTTTTGATTCATTTGAAAATTTCAAGTTCAAAGGGTGAACATGGTTTGATTTGGGTTTAATTTTTGAATTTTGTTTTGGTTTGATGATTGAAGTTTATATTTATATTTGGATTCATGATTGAAGGATTAATTGAATCATGAAGAAAATCCAATGGTTTGAATTGATTTGAGGTTGATTTGATCAAGTTCAAGTATTTGACTTGAAAGAGTTTAGGTTGGATTAGACTAGATTTGGATTTGAGTTTTGAATTTGGTTTTGGATATTTGAATTCATATTTAATTTATATTTGTGAATATAAATGAGAACATAAATGGGTTATGAGAAAATATTTTGAATTTGAATCGATTTGAATTTGATTTGAACTAAGTCCATAAGTTGAAATCAAAGGGCTTAGGAAAGATTTTTTTTGAATTTGGAATTCAATCATGGGTTTTGATCATTTGGAATTGATTCATTATTTGAGAAAATCCATTGGAATTAATTTAAGGTTTGAGAAAATCAATTAAGTTGGAATTGATTTGAGATTTGATTTGAAATTGAAGTTGATTTGAATTTGAAGTTGATTTTAATTTGAGAAAATCAATTAAGTTGGAATTGATTTGAGTTTTAAGTTTATTTGAATTTGAAGTTGACTTGGATTTGGAGTTGATTTGAAATTGGAATTGATTTGAATTTGGAATTGGTTTGAATTTGGAATTGGTTTGAGTTTGAAGTTGATTTGAATTTGGAATTGATTTGAATTTGGAGTTGGTTTGGATTTGGAGTTGATTTGAAATTTGATTTGGATTTGAGAAAATCAATTAAGTTTGGAATTGATTTGAGTTTTGAAATTTGAAGTTGGTTTGAGTTTTGAAATTTGATTTGGATTTGATAAAATCAATTAAGTTTAGAATTGATTTGAGTTTTGAAATTTGAAGTTGATTTGAGTTTTGAAATTTGACTTCAAAGAAGGAAATGAGGATTTGGTTCAAGCTATAGGGTAGGCAAGTTTTCCTAACACTCCTAAGGCATATCCTATTCATATGACTAACTCTTCTAAGTCTCTAGGGTTAGGTTGAGTGTTCACCTAATAACTAGAAGTGTCTTAAGACTAAAGAACTCTTAGTGTCTAAGAGGAGATCTATGTTTAAGATGGAGAGGTTGAGAGTTCATTCTAAAAATGAGGTCAATAGGGAGGTAGTTCAGAAAATCTTTAAGAATCTCTTAAAGAAACCGACTTTAGTTACCAGAGCCCAAGAGGCCGGAAGAAGTGGGCAAGAGTAATGATCCTAACTATTTCTCCTACCACTGCATGATTAGCCATATCTTAGAGGATTGTATCACTTTTAAAGATTGGCTTGACGCTAGTAGTCAAGTGCCATAGTTATCCCCAAAGAATACTTATTAGAACAACCATCTAGTTCTATTAGGGTAATTCTTGGGGATACTTGCAATCCTCATAAGTCAAAATAAGGTTGAGATATTGCCTTATCCTGAACCTCAAAATAAGTGGTTTCTAAGATCTACAAACTCTCTTTATAAGTGTAAGGTAGCTCAAACCTCCAACATGAAGGAAGGTTTGTAAGTTGCCAAAGAAAACTTGAAGAAGGTGACAACCCAGTAACAGCTCTCCTTACTTTCCCAAGATAGTTTAGTAGTGCAACCACTGTTCGAGTCCAGCACTCCATCCACAGTTGCAACTATTACTTCTTCTTCCATTAGCTCCTCTTTTGCTAGCAGAAGAGTTGTATCAGTGGACAAGGGCGTTAAATCCCTTACCCTGCTTACTTTATTAGATTTCTATCATGTACCTCCACCTAAGAAGAAATCAATGAAGAAAGCTTTTACTTACATCTTGTCCACTTCTGATACTTTAGATTTTATTCCTCTTGAAAACTCAAAAGTTAGAAAATAATAATGATAGCTCTAGTCATTCATCCACTCTCTCTTAATTGGACTTTCCTTTTCAATCAATCGGGTTCACCTCTTAGATTGACTTGAGTCAACTAATTTGATGGATCTATAAGAAGCAGGTATACATGAGAAGGTAGAACTTTCCACAAGTTCATCATTCCATGAAGTCACTGAAGTCAACCTGCATATTGGCAAAGTTTTACCTCCTAGGATAGCACTTCGGGATAAGGGTAAAGAAGTCATTGGTTCCAGTGAGCAGATAGCCCCTTCACAAGATGCTCCTCCCATGGATATGCTTTTGGAGGACCAGGTCAAAGTTGATTACAATGTTCTAGTACATCTTAGAAAGTTGCTAAGTTAAGCATATATGATGCCCTTATCTTATTCAAAGAGATGAGGGAATCTCTAGTCAAGGCTCTTCTTGATCCAGAGATATTCTTAACTTAACTGACCACTGCTGAAGAGAAGGCACATAGCTTAAAGGACATCTTAAGAGTTACATTTAGTGATGAAGACTTGCTTCTTTGAACGGCCAAGTAGAGCCACCCTCTTTACATTATAGTGGACGTTAGTAGATACAAGATTTCAAGAGTTCTAGTTGATCAGGGTGCATCAATCAACATTATAAGTTTAAGAACCCCTGCCTACTTGAGGATCGACATCTCTAAACTCCAAAAAGAGAGGTTGATGTTAAGAGGATTCAATGAATAAGATGAGAGGGCCTTAGGCTCCATAGTGTTGCCATTAGAGATAGATGACTAAAAGACTGAAGCTAAGTTTCATGTCATAGACTTGGATACATCTTTCAATGGTTTGCTTGGTAGTCCATCAAACATGAGAATAACGGCATCTCTCTACATCGGTCATAAAGTTCATGAGAAATGAGTGTCGTGTCAAAGAAGATCTCAAAACCTTCATAGTTCATGAGGTTGGGATATATAAGGATGCAACCTATTTTCTTCCCCAAAATCAACAAGCCCATTCTCGCGAATCTATTCAAGATCCCTAATAAGGACAAAAAGAAAGAAAAGAAAAATAAAAAGAAATAGAAAAAGAAAAGAAAGAGAGAAAGAAAAAGAAAATAAAAGAGAGAGAGAGAGACATGGACTCAGGGGAAGATATAGAGCCTAACATTAGGTTTCACCCACAGTTCGTTATTCCATTCGAACGAATGGGTTGAATGACCTGACCTCCACCAGGCAGAGGAAGAGGACAGTTTAGAGGTTGCCTCCGAGGTAGGAAGCCTCCCCATTGGCTACCCAATAGAGGTATGTCCCAACCACGAGGATTACTCCTACTATTCACATAGACTTATAATCTAGTTCAAAGGATGAGTCTTATGTGAATAGCACACCAGCCAGCTCTTCTCAGCAGCAGATCTCTTTTGAGATGACACTTAAGCAGAACAATGATGAAGACTAGGCTCAAAAAAAAACATAAATGTATCCAAGTCTTTATATGAAACAGTCAGGCTAGTTGGGAATCTTAGCTCTAACCCCACTTTCTTCATAAAAAGTTGATGGTTTGGTAGTTAAGGAAGCCCTAAGTCATTCACAGATGGGAAGACTCAGAGATTCTTTTTTGGAGCATCATCCTTTAGTCAGGAAGCTAATGTAGAACTTGAGAATGATTCATATAATGATTTAATACAATTGCCTTTTGATTGGTACTCACCTTGTCTTCTTAATCTAATAAAGAATGGATTAATCCCACATGCTTGGTCTAAACATAGGTCAAACAACTTTAAGAGGTTATGGGACAACCAAAGCAGACATCCTTAATCAAGACTAGGAGTAGGATTCATTACAGTGGGTCAAGTCGATGATGATGATTTTTACTTAGTCATCACCAATCATTTGGAATCTGATATGTTCTATTCAAATTATTTGTGTTTGGAAACTTCACATGATCCAAATGACTTTGAAGTCAAAGATGCACTACTAGAGTTCGAATAGGAGATCAGATCAACCACCGATGAGCTCAAGGAAAATAACTTAGGAACTGAACACAATCCACATCCGACATACATCAATTTTTACTGAATAATATTGAAATCATTAACTTAGTTAGGCTGTTGACTGAGTTTAAGGACTGCTTCATATGGAGTTATGAAGAGATGCATGATTTATCTCTTAACATTGCAGTCCATAAATTAGCAAAAGAGCCTAGTGCTAACCCTATCAAGCAAGCTCCTAGACGTATGTGATTAGACATTGAACAACATGTCATTTTTGAAGTCAAGAAACTGATCGATGATGGCTTCATCAAGGAAGAAAAATATCCTACATGGTTGGTGCCATCCTAGTTAAGAAAAAGAATGACCAAATTTCCATATGTGTCAATTTTAGGGATCTAAATACGGCATGTCCAAAAGATGAATTTTCACTACAAATCTAGGAACTAATGGTGGACATTACCTCATCTCATGCAGTGTTCTCTTTCATAGATGGCTCATTTGGATATAACCAACTAAAGATGGCCCTTAAGGATGAAAGGAACACTTTTTAGAATCTTTTTGTCAGGTCATGCCTTTCGCCTTTAAAAATGGCTACCTACCGGTGATGACTGATCTTCGATGAACTCATTCATCATCAAGTCAGTGCTATGTTGATGATCTTGTGGTCAAAAGTAAAGAAAAGAAAGACCATCTCTTTGACTTGAAGTAGTTTTTGATCGATTAAGACAATTTAACCTTAAAATGAATCCCCTAAAGTGTGCATTCGCAGTAGCTTCAAGGAAATATCTTGGATTTGTTTCCGACACCGTGGAGTAGAAACCAATCTAGAGAACATCAAGGCAATATTTAAAATGCCACCCCCTAAAAAATCTAACTCAACTTAGATCATTCCAAGGGTAGTTGGCATATCTAAGACACATCATTTTTAGCCTGTCAAAAAGATGCCAACCATTTTCAGCACTTGTCAAAAAGGATGCCAAGTTCAAGTGGGATGGCAAGTGTCAACATGCCTTCGAAGATATCAAGCACTACCTAATGACGCCTCCAATTCTAGTATCTCCTATCTTGAGCAAGCCATTAATACTAAATACTAGTGCATTACATGACTCCCTTGGCACTTTGTTGGCCCAGGCCAACGATGAAGGGAAAGAGAATGGCACTCTACTATCTCAGTCATCGTCTAATCCCTACTGAAGCAAATTATCCACCCATTGAAAAGCATTTCCTAGCTTTAATCTTCGCATCTCAAAAGCTACGGCATTACATGCTTTCTCATAAGGTCAACTTGATCTTAAGGATCAATCTACTGCAATATCTCATGACACAACCAATGTTATCCAGATGGTTGGCATGTTGGTTCATGACTTTGTCACAGCTTGACATCACTTTCGTACCCCTCCGTATGGTGAAAGGACAAGCACTAGAATTTCTTAGTAGGACACCCACTTCCGACTCTTAAGAATGACCCTAATGAACAGATCATGAACTTAGGGGACACTAGCATTCACCGCTTGGAGATGTATTTTGATGGTACGGTTTCCTCTCAAAGGGGAGAAGAACCATGATCTACTATCCCAGGGAAGGCAATGATAGGAATAGTTCTCCTAACTCTGGACCATGATGTGATGAGATTCTCAAATCATCTGTCCAATCCATGCTCCAACAATGAAGCCAAATATAAGGCTCTGATTTTCAGTCCGGAGTTAGCCATTACGCTATGCAACCAGAATATTAATATCTTGAGGATTCTCAAGTAGTCAACAATCAAATCGTTGGGTCTTATAAAGTTCTAAAGCCTAAGCTTCATTACTACCATAAGTACACTATGGAGTTGTTTGCCCAAATCCTAGAGGTTACCATTTACAAGATTCCTCGAGGGGAGAACACCGTAGTAGATACTTTAGCCAAGCTTGCCAAAGAGTTGGCATGTTTGGAAGATGAGTCCATACCAATAAGGGTCCAAAATAGATAAGTCTTATCCCTTATTGACGCTGAACTCATCGAGAGGCTCTCTCTTAAAGGAGAGGTTATCGTTGCCAAAAAGGATGACAAGTCAGATTGGAGGCAACCATTCATGGATTATCTAAATATAGGCAAACTACTTCAAGAGAAGTCCTTAGCAGATCAGGTGAAGTAGAGAGCCCTTTCTTACGCTCTTGTGGATGACACCTTATACCGGTGGTCCTTCGATCATATGTGGTTACGTTGTTTGGACAAACATGATGCCCATAAGATCATGACCGAGGTACACTCATGTTTATGTGGGGCTCATCAATTCGGTCTGAAAATGAAAGCCAAGATCAAGAGAATATGATACTACTAGCCTTTGATGATCACAGACTACATGGATGTAGCTAGGAGATGCCACCAATGTCAGGTGCATGGTGTGGTCTTACACCAACCATCCAACATTCTACACCCTACATTGGCCTCAAAGCCATTTGAGTGTTGGGGTATTGACATAGTGGGTCCGATCAATCCTCCTTCTTCCAAGGGTCATCAGTTTATCCTAGCTACCACCGACTACTTTTCTAAGTGGGTGGAGGTTATCCTACTTAGAGAGGTTACAGCTCAGCATGTGCTCCAATTTTTCAGAAACTATATCGTATATAGGTTTGGGTGCCTCGATGAATTATATCTGATAATGATACTGCATTCAAGAGCACCAAAAGCAACAGCTTTGCCTAGAGACACATCATATATTAGAGTTATTTCACCATCTGCTACCCAAGAGAAAATGGTTTAGCAAGCCTTCAACAAAACTCTCATCCAGATATTAAAGAAGACACTCGATAAAAACAAGCGATAATGGCATGAGCAGTTGGTTGAAGCCTTGTGGGCTTACCACACCACATACAAAATTCCAACTCAATCTACCCCTTTCTCATTAGTGTATGGGTCTGAAGCAGTTCACCATCAGAAGTCCAACTCTCATCACTAAGGATAGCTATGGGTAGCAAGATCACAACAGAGCAGAATGCTAAGTTGCGGTTAGAAGAGCTCAAGGTTTGGAGGAGAGATGCCTACGGGCATGCCAGAACCTCGAGTTATACAAGGCTAAAATGATTCAAGCTCACAACAAGTTGATCTGTCCTAGAGCTTTTCATGTAGGAGAGCTTGTTTTAGTTCTAAAGAGACCAATTGTTGCTCATCGTAAGATGGGAGGCAAGTTTGAACTCACTTGGGAAGGCCCTTTTGCCATAAAAAAAGGCCCACCAAAGAGGATCTTATCAGTTCATAAACCATAAGGGAGAGCGCCGATGCTTCCAATCAATGGGCTCTACCTAAAGAAATATTATACATGAATCTTGTTCAAAAATAATTATCAATAAAACTTCTTTTCATCTCAAATTCCATCTCTTCTATGTTGAGAACTATCTTTGTTTGCTAATCCACCATGATGTGTTTAGGGTAGCGAGGAACCCGAGTGACATCCTATCGTTAATCAACACAACACAAACATAAACTACACACAACTACATATAAAATAAATACACATCTTTTATCTCGGGCTACTTTGATGTAGGATAAAACCCTTAGTGACACTCACTCCTTGAGCTGACATGCTACCTTACCAGTGTGTCACCCCAATGGTTCCTTATTTTGGAAGATGTAAGTCTACAAGCTTTCTTTCTGACCTGATCATTGTAAATTGACGAGTGCCTTGTTAGTTTGGTAGGTCTTACTGCGCAGCTGGTAAGCTACCTCATGTTAACTTTATTTAAGAAGATGTAAGTCTACATGCTTTCTTCTTTAACTAACCATCATGCACTGACTAGGTCAAGTATATTTGAGGCTTGGGGTAAGTTCACCAATGACTACTATCCTCCTGACAACTTCAAGTCTGGGTAGTCCTCATACAGGACTCCCCACTTAGTAATCACCCTACGTCAGATAGCATCTATCTCGTTGACGATAAACAAACCTAGTGATCATTTTCATCTCTGAAGATGTAAGTCTACAAGCCTTCTTCTTAGATTGATTATTGCCCACCGACGGGCACCTTAGGTTGGTTTGTTCTTGCTATGCTGACAGTGACCCGCCCAGTGGATACACCACTTATAATAGATGTAAGCCAACAAGCTTTCTCCTTGAGTTGGCCACCGTACACCCATAGGCTTTTTTTATAGGGACCAAGATAAAGCCACTTGTGGCACCTCCCTTATGGACACTCTATTTGGATCACTTAACAACCCCATTTAGACACTACCCGACTTACTCTTAGATTGGATAATCCATCTTTCCTAGTAGCCACCCATGTGGTTGGAGAACCTGTCTTATGGATATGCTGATTCTTCCTTAGTCTAGTAAGTTTGAGATAGGACTAGGCTGATATATATTTTTGATTGTGGATTAGGAGGATTCCCCCAGTGACACCTTTCCCATGCAGGCATCTTATCTTTAGGGAAGTGCCAGCAAAACTCCCTATAGGAATCTCCTAACTACTCTTGAGTTGATATAAGTCTCTAGCAACACATTCTCAGTAGTCACCCTTAGGTCGAGTTCGACTGGTTGTGCTACCAACAGGTCACCCCGACAGTCATCCTTGCTTTGGAGATGTAAGTCAACACGCATTCTCTCCAGCACAACCATTGCACTACAACAAGTAGGCTTAGGTCAGGTTTGATTTCTTCTGCTTCCAACCGATCACCCTGGCGGTTGCTCCCCGCTTTAGAAGATGTAAGTTTACATGCTTTCTTCTTAGCACAACCGTTGCACACAAGAAGGCACCCCTTAGGTTGGTTAGCTCTACCTCACGACCGGTAGACTTTACCTTTGGATTTGTAAATATGGGGCCAAGGCTGATATAGCCCCTTCTTAGTGAATCCATCACACACCGAAAAGGTCCATTTAATTAAAATTAAATTAATATCAACTACTCTTGAGTTGAGGTAAGTCCCTAGCGACACTCTCTCAGTAGTCACCCTTAGGTTGGTTAGCTCTACCTCGTGGCTGGTAGACTTCCTCTTTGGATTTGTAAATCTAAGATAGGCCAAGGCTAATATAACCCCTTCTAGTAGATCCATTGCACATCGACAATGTCCATTAAATTAAAAAAAAATTAATCTCGACTACACTTGAGTTGAGGTAAGTCCCTAGCAACAATCTCTTAGTAATCACCCTTAGGTTGGTTAGTCCTACCTTATGGATGGTAGACTTTTACTTTGGATTTGTAAATTTAAGATAGGCCAAGGATGATATAGCCCCTTCTCAGTAGACCCATCGCTCACCGATATGGTCCATATATCAAATCCACTCTTCTCCCCATTAGATACTTTCCCAAGCAAACCAAAGAAACCCATATACTAAAACCACCTAATTCCATTACGGATTTGAGCTCATATCTCCAGTAGATATGCTTTTGACTTCACATTAAACCAAATCATATCCTCTCCCCAGTGGAGCCCCATGATCACAAATTAAATTAAATCAAATTCTCATCCCTGGATAGCTTGAACTTGCTTCCCTAGTGGAAGGTTCATATACTCAATCTCCAGCAGATTCCTTATTTTATGCTCTCGGCATAAACCTCTCACATGTCATGTCCAATGCATGTGTGATCCCCTCGCGAATCTTCCTTCATATCATTGACATGAAATTTCAACCAAATCTTCTTTGCTCTCTTATGCCCTTGACATAAGTTGAGTTGTGTATTGCACTAAAATCGTGATTCTGTCTACATCTCAGATTTAAGGGTAGATCATTTTCGTTAGCACTTACAATCCTTTGGACGTTGTTGCTCATCTCGGTCAACGGCAATACATGCAGTGTGCCTTATAAGTTACACCACACCTATCGGGGGTCCTTTTATTGACCTCACTTTTAGGGTGAGTCTTCAACCTCATCAGCATAAATTTAGGACTCTTATAGATATTAAAAGTTCTTTAGTCTCAAGATATTTCTAGGGATTAGGTGGGCACTTAACCTAAGCTTAGAGACTTAGAAGGGTTAATCATAGGGTTAGACCATGCCTTAATACTTAAGGGAATCATCCACCCTATGACCTAAACCTAATCCATATGTACCTTCTCAAATCTAATCCAAATTCAAATCTCAAACCACACTTGAAATCCCAATTCAAATTCTAAATCCATATCTAAATTCCAAAACATTTGATTGAATCCATGATCAAACTCAAATTCAAAACCTTTCTAAGCCCTTTGATTTCATCTTATGGACTTAGCTTTAGCCAAATTAAAATCAATCCCAATTCATTTGGTTTTCTTAAATATCAATTCATTCCATTAAGCAAACTATTAAATTCCAATTCAAATCTAACTTCAAATGATTTAATCCCATTTTCAAATTCAAGCCCAAAATTCTTCAAAAACCTTATGATTGAATTCCATAGACTTAGCCAAATCTCCACCCAATACAACCCAAATTTGATTGATCCCTTCATGAATTATTTATATCTTCATTTATATTCACAAATATAAATGAAATATAAACCTAAATGATAAAACTATACAAACTAAATCCAAATCCAACCAAGATCCTTCCTAAGCCATATGGACCTACCTCTTTAAGCTTGGCTAAATCTCATTCAAATCAACCCAAGATAAATGGTTTTCTTCATAAATAAATTAAATATTCATTTGTATTCACAAATATAAATGAAACTTACATTCAATGACTAAAATTAAATCAAACTAATTCAATTTCTTACTTAAGCCCTTTTGACCTCCACTAGCTTAGTCAAATTTGCTTCACAATCACTCCAAACTCAAGTGATTTTCTCATGAATCATTTATATCTTCATTTATATTCCCAAATATAAATGATATATAAATTCAGATAGCTAAAACCAAATCCAAAATCAAATCAAAACCCAATTGAAGCCTTTTAAGCCATTTCCATAGAGTTAGCCAAATCCTATCCAAATCAAGTCAAAACTAATGTATTTTCTCTTGAATCAATCATTCCTTCAATCATCTATCTAAATATAAATGAAACCTATGATCATCAAACCAAACTCAAGTCAAGCCCAAGTTAGCCCTTTTAACTTGAAAACTTCAAATGAGCCCAAGTCTATTGGACTCCAAATTGATTGTAGTTGAATTTATATTTTAATCATAAGCTCATATATAAGTTCAACTAAACCTGAATCAAGCCAAAACGAGGCCAATTGATCCATTTAGGTCCACTTGACCCAAAGTGGCCAAAAGGACCTTTTTGAGCCAAGTTCTAATCTGACCCAAACTATATTGAACCAAACCCATCCAAGCCTCATATCATGATCAACAATCACCCTAGAATGATCAATCATCTTGACTTGGGTCATACCAAGTCAACTTGGTCATTTTACCAAGACAACCCTTGGCCCATATGAAACCCAAACTAGCTAAAACACATCCTACATCAAATTGATTGAAACTAATGATTTGAATCAACCCAAAATTAATATTTAAATATGACTTGACCACCAATTGAGCCAAACCAAGCCTAATTAGCCATTCGATCCAAGTTGACCCAAATTGGCCTAAAGGACTAAATTGGGTCAAATCATGATCTAACCCAAATTGATTGCAACCAATGGCTCAGGTTTATTCCAAATTGATTATTGAACTTGACCAAAGTCATAATTGAGCCTAATTTAACCAATTGGTCAACTTGACACCCAACTTAGCTCAAATTGACCTAAAGGGTCAAATTCAAAGAGTAGAGAAATTTAGGATGATTGGAAATGACCTTGGGAAACTTGGAGAAGCCTTGCTTTTGATTCCTTGAGTTCAATCAAATGCAATGTCCCTGGTTTGAGTTGGAATGAGGGGGAGTATATCTTCCCTCCTGAATCGACGCCAGAGCCATTTTAGCTCAATTTTCTGATTGATTGGTTTGTTTAGGTTGTTAGGCACTCCATGTGGTTCATTTTAGGTAGAGGAGTGGAGGAGAGGGAGTGCCCATGTGCTAGGTGAGTGTATGAGGTGATCCAAGTGTCCAATTTATTGGAGGGGTCAGTTTGGCTTTGGGTTGGGTCATGGCTAACCCAAGATGATTAGGTCATGTTCACCACGTCCCTTGGTGTCCAAGTGGACCAGTAGGAAGATGTCAAGTGGCCATGAATAAGTATTGGTCAAATTCTAAGTATTTGGGTACCCAACCTGGTAAAATGGTCTTGACTTTGATTTGGGCAGATTTGAAATGATTCAAAAGTGGGTTGTGCCAAATTTCAAGTGATTTGGAGTTCATTTAGTTTGAATTGGTTCAATTTGACCCATTTAGGTCAAATTATGTCAATTTGGGTTAGGTTGACCAATTGGTCAACTTGGGTCAAACCATGGGTTAGGTCAAGTTCAAATGATCATTTGTAGCCTATGGGTATCATTGGTTTGGTTCAATTTGATTTATATTTGGTTTTGGTTCATTTAGGTTCACTTTGGTCAAATGGATCAAGTTGACCAATTTGACCTGTTTGACCTAATTGTGTTAGGTCAAGGGTTGGTTTAGGCTTGGTTGATCATTTGAAATGTATTATAAGTTTTGGTTTCAATCAATTTTGATTTTGTTTAATTTTAAATTGATTTGGCCTTTTAGGTCAAGTTGGGTTCATGGTCAATTGGGCTAGGTTGGGTCTAGTTAGCCAATTGAAGCTTTGGTCAAGTTCAACAAATGATTTGGAATGAATTTGACCCTTTGGTTGTAATCAATTTAGCTTAGATCAAGATTTGACCCATTTTAACTTTTTAGGTCAACTTGGATAAACTTAGGTCAAGTGGCCAATTAGGCTTGGTTTGGCTTAATTGATGGCTTGGTCAAGTTTAATCATTGATTATGGATTGGCTTAGATCAATGGTTTCAATTGGTTTGGCTTATAATAGATTTTGGCTAGTTTGGGTTTCATTTGGGCTAAGTGTTAACTTGGTCAAAGGCTAGGTTTGACTTAGTTTGACCCAATTTGAGTGATTGATCATCCTAAGATGATTGTTGCTCACAATGTGAGACTTAGATGGGCTTAATTCAATCCAATTTGGGTTGGATTAGAATTTGGCTCAAAAAGGTCCTTTAGGTCACTTTGAGTTAAGTGAGCCTAGGTGGGTCAATTGGCTTGATCAAGGCTTGATTCAAGTTTAGTTGAACTCACATATGGACTTATGATTAAAATATAAATCCAATTGCAAGTGATTTGGAGTCAAATGAGTTTTGATTCGTTTGATACAATTTCAAGTGAAAAGGGTGAACATGGGTTTGACTTGGGTTGGTTTGATTTTGGTTTGATGATTGAAGTTTCATGTTTATATTTGGGCATGTGATTAAAGGAATGATTGTTTGAAGAGAAAATCCAAAGGTTTGGATTGATTTGAGAATGACTTGGCTAATTTCAAGAATTTGACTTGAAAAATGTAAATTGTATTTAAGTTGGGTTTGGATTTAGTTTTGGTTATTTGAATTGATATTTCATTTATATTTGTGAATATAAGTGAGAATATAAATGGGTTATGAGAAAATCTTTTGAATTTGGAGTGATTTGGATTTGATTTGAACTAAGTCCATAAGATCAAATCAAAGAGGCTTAGGAAAGATTTTGGATTTGGAATTGATCATGGGTTTTAATTATTTAGAATTGATTCATGATTTTGATTTTGGAATAGATTTATGATTTGAGAAAATGAATTGAATTGGAATTGATTTAAGATTTGATTTAGAATTGATTTGAATTTGAAGTTGATTTGAATTTGAATTTGATTTGAATTTGAAGGAAGTAAGGATTTGGTTCAAGCTATAGGGTAGGCAAGTTTTTCTAATACCCATAAGGCATAACCTATTCCTATGAAAACTCTTCTAAGTCTCTAGGGTTAGGCTAAGTGTTCACTTAATCACTAGAAGTGTCTTAAGACTAAGGAACTCTTATTATTTAGAGGAGTCCTTATGCCTAGGTTGAAGAAGTTGAAAGCTCACTCCAAAAGTGAGGTCAACAATGGGTTCAAAATCAAAATCATATGGCAAAGTCTCTCCTCCAATTATCCAAAATCTCTCCAAAATTCAATCAACCCCACTTAGAATTCCTAAATTTATTAGTATGGGTTCAAATTCTAAATTAAATTTAGAAGTCAATGATTGAAGAGAGATATCAAAGCAAGAATATGACTTAATTATGTTTCAACAAATAGTGATTTCAAAGTTAATCTTTTTGCCTTGATGAAGTGTTATTATGTCTTCTGGCAAGTTTGTTTATTCCTTCCCCTTTGGTGTAGATCTGGCCTTGGATCAAGACAATCTCACCATAATTTACCATGCATCTGATTTACTTTGGTTGTGGTTTTGAGGGACTCCGAGTTACTTGTGAGGGGACAACCCTCATAACTTTTGGTAGGGAGGAGGTGGCATGGGACAGATGCCACTTATCCTCTTTGACATTCCGTTTGACTCTGTGTTCCCCTTATTGAAGTGGAAGGTCATTAGTTCTCTCACTCTGATCAGTGTTAGTGTAGGTGTGCAGCTTGATATAGGTTGAGGTTGCCCATGTAGTTCCAGTGAGAGCTACTACCTCCTCTTTGGTCACCCCAAAGTGGAAGGCTATCTTGGCTTCTGAGATAATCTCCTCTACCTTCGAAGTAGGTTCCAGCTCTCATTTTGCTTTACTCACCCACACCCATCACCATAATAAAAATTGGAAGGTCAAGTGGCATCAAGAGCAAGGCGAGATAGATGCGTTGCCTCCTGCACTCCAGGTGAGTAGGTTCCACCCCGTGTAAGCCTCAGTTGGAGAGGAGGATTATAGGAGGATTTTGCATCGCCTCCACCACCAGCACACTTTGAGACACCGGTTAGGGAGTGTAGGATGCCCTATGCAAATCTTAAGACTATTATTCCAGTCGGAAAACAGGACTCTCGGATTGATGAATTATTTGACTTGTGATCTATGATCCCGAGGAGCATTGGGGTTAGATCCATAGAGAGAGTCATGGAGGCTCGAGTATTAGCCCAGGTAGGAAAGAGAGAGAGATGGAGGTACGCTAGGCAGTCGGTGGCCTCCACCCTTTTGGATTACCCTGATCATCGCCCTATCAGGGCCGATTACTCATACAATATTATTCTTACTGACACCGTTCGATGCAAGAAGAAATCTCCAGTTGAGAGGTAGTCAGTGTTGCCATCACATTGCTCCTCACTATCCACCATCACCGTCCGACACAACATCCACCACCCACCAAGCTTCAAATCCCCATCAGAAATCTACGCCATTGGTGATCCGGATGACCCAAGGATCTCACTCCATCCACTCCACTTATTGAGGTGAAATCAGCTCCGACCCTCACCTGGTGGGGAAGGAGTGGCAACCCAAGAATGTCATCGTTGCACCACCTCCACCGTAGACATAGGGAGAGAGGGGAGGGGACATAGACATAATCCCCATGATAGTTGATCCTCCTAGTGAGGAAGTCATCTTAGTAGGTGGTGTATAGAGATAGATGAGCACAGTCCAATGGTTAGCCATCAGTGGGTGTTCATACCTGTCTAGCCAGACATAGTAGATCGATCACTAGATGACATATTAGTAGACTACTTTGTCGAGAAAAGATGAATTCTCGGAAGTGACCATTCATATTAATAGGAGGATAGAGTCAGCTTCGATCCCGACGAGGATGACATGTTGGACGACACAACTGGGGTCCACATGGTTGACAGTCACTACATGGGGATCACTTAGTTAGGAAGGTGTCGGGCTTGAGGAAGGTGATACTTCTCACTCGACTCAGCACCTCCTCCACCAGCTCAGGCAGAAGGATGATCACATTGGCATGATGAAGAAGAAAGTAGAGGAGTTGATGGCAATGGTTTTAGCATTGTAGACCTCAGCCCTAGTTTCACATTGTTTTCCTATGGTAGTCGATAGACCAAAGTTGGTACATTCTTTAGACTGTCCTAGGTGCACCCCCGTAGAGGATGATGTTGATAGCTTGCATAGAAAGGTCATAGATGGCACCTCCATGCATGAAAAGGATATCAAGCATATGGTATAGCAGCTGGTGAGCGAAGCGATGGAGAAGCCAAGGGGAGCTCATCCATTCTAAAGGGTAGAAAATATCAAGAGGAATTCGATGTAGTTCAATACCCTAGGGGTTTTGTGCCATCTTCCTTCAAGATCTTTGATGGCGAACCTACAAGCATAGCATTACACTTTGTTGTGTTTAATGCGGGTGACAGAACTTTTTAGACTCTTTATAAGACCACGGGGTCACATTTGATTAGTACATCAAGCCATTGAAAACTTTTGTTTGAGTAGCACCTCTTCATCAAGAGGTTTTTGAGCTAAGTAAAGAGGATATGGCAAGAAAGCAAGTTCCCAATGAGTCCCTTGTTGATTATATTCTCGTGTGGCACAACCGAGCATGAAATCGAGAGACGACAAAGATGCCATTGAGATTCTTCTCAAGAATATTCATGGCCCGGTTGCCTTCATGCATAAGAGCTTCACCATCAAGACATTTGAGAAACTAATCAACAATGTGGCTAACCTATAAGAGGAAGCCAAATAGTTGCCCTTTCCTGACCAATCATCTCGACCCAAGCTACATAAGTTGTTCGAGAAGAAGCCAGGGATAGTTGTGTCAATGGATAAAGCAAAGCAGATAGCCAGAGTATAGTTTGAGAGACCCATTCAAACTTTTGTACCTTTGCCACCACCTCGTCCATCATATCATCCTCCATAGCCTCCACAAAACACACAACACTTTATTTCTTTCCAACATGTGTAACATGCACATGGATGAATCCTAAGAATATCTATACATGCAAGTGGAAATGTTAACACACCTTAATGATGAATGCTAAGAGATGTTGCTTAAGGAAAATTGGAATGTTTCATGTATACATGATTTTGTTAAGTATAAAAGAGGGGCTCTTTTATCCATTATTCATATGCACATTTACATGTATGAAAAACATAAGTGAGTACGATGCCATTATTTTCTACACTAGGGGTGTAAGATACAAGACCTACTTGGGGCTACTTAAAGCCTCGCAATCCTAGAATGTCCAGACTAATATACCACTTTTTGTAAATACATGTGCATGTACAAAAGAAAATGAATGAAAAAAGAATCAAGCAAAAAGTTTTTGTTTGTTTGTTTTGATTTAGTTATGCAATTTACATGCGTAAATGTGAAGGTCCCTCTTAAAGGATGACATAGGAATGAATAGGAATGGATTTAAGCAAGTGTTTTGTTCTTTTCAAATGAGCTATACACTTTGCAAATCCTATTCAAAACTATTTTAAAAGAGAAGAGAAGAAAAAGTCACATAATGCACATTTTATATTATACTCACATGCAAGCTCATACATAATTATAAGTAACATACCTTTCATTTGTAATATTTGACTTCTAAGTTTTGAAAATAATTTTGGATTTAGTAGTGATAATAGTCATTCATATTCTTACATTAGCCAAAACATGCAATTTGACATAAAGGAAACATTTCATTTAATTTGATTTTTCAAAGACATGAATGCATCATTTTCATATATACACATTTAGCATGCTAGTAAAGAAATAAAGTGATGTAAGCATGTAATTTCTTTCTCCTTAATTAATTCCTAAAGACAATCCTATGGAATAAGATAATTTAAAATGAATCTAATTATTTAAAGAAATTTTTAGTTTTGTTTTAAGTTTGATTTGAATTTAGGAAATGTGAAAAGGTTTGCTGATCTTAACCCATCTCCCACATGTGTGTGTTGTTTTACTTTAAGTTTTAGAACCATTAGATTGATTTTTATGTTTTGTTTAGGTTAAAGTGTAAATTAAGTTCATTAATTACCCAATACACCTCCTTAACATAATTATTCAAACAATTATGAGCCAACAAATGACATGGAACCACATTGAATTTATATCAACAATGCACTCTAAGAAAGAATTAATTAATAAATTGGCTCATAATTGATTTAATGCTATAATTAAGTATTTCATAATTCCCACACATGTAGGTTGGATTTGATTTCCTTAAGTTTACTTAAGTTATGGAACAGTATCTACCCAAGAAAGGATTAAGTTCATTGATTTTAAAATTTTGATTAAGTTAATTAAGAATGTTATTAGTGGATTAACACTTAATTATGTTTTGATTAAAGAAGAGAAGGGGTTTAGGGAATTACTTAAGTAAAATATCTCAAAATTATTATATAAATCTCTGATCCCTTAAACAATGTTTAATTAACTTAATTAAATGATTAAACCACTGTTCACAAGCTTAATTACCCTGAATTATATTAAGAGAGTGATTAAGGGTAAGAAACAAGACATCCAACGATTGAATTACAATGGGATGAAAGCTCCCTTCACAAAGGACCAAAGTATTCCTACACTAAGCTCAGTTTTGAGACATACCTTACCGGAGGCTATCATCGGCACTCCCAACTGTCGATGTAGCTTCATCTATTGGAGACGAAGTCCTGTTAAAGGTTTGAAGGCTTGAGATCAAGTGGATCCTCCCATTGGCCAAACTCCTTTTCAAGTGCTTGTGCCTTTGGTCTAGCTCCCCTTTCCCATGGCTTGAGTGCTTGGGATTTGACTTAGGTGAACTCAACTTGATGCCTTGAAGGTTCTTGCAAGAGGAATTAGCTTATGGTGGTGAATTGAGCAAAGTGGAATTTCCAATGAGCTCCCTAATTCAGCTTTGAAGAAATCCAAAAATGGAGAATTGGAAATAGCTTGAGGAAGCTTGGAGGAACTTGGAGAAGGTTTTTTAGAGTTCCTAAGGCTCAATCGAGTGTGAGTGATCTGAATTCAAGTGGAATTAAGGTGAGTATATCTCCCCAGAAGGATTAGACTATGAGACTCCCTTCCATTTTGGATCAATTGATGAGATTGATTGAGTTTGCTAGGTCATTTTGGATGCCATATGATTTAATTTTGGTAGAGGAAGGGAGTGGAGCAGTTTTCATGTGTTAAATGAGGTGTGGGAGGTGATCTCATGTGCTCATTTTGAGTGGGGTGGTTAGTTTTGGCCTTGGACTTGGTTTGACTGACCCAAACATTTGGTCATGAGCACCACACTCATTAGTATCCATTTGGTCCACTAAACGGGTGCCAAGTGGGCATGAAAAGGATATGACCAAATTCCAAGTGGAATTGTCCATAGGTTACCCCTTCACTTAGGGGTGAAATAATCATTTGGCTCTATATTCATTTTAGGAAGATTTGGAATAGATTGAAATTTGGTTGGTCCAAATTTCAATGAATTTGGAGCTAATTTGATATCATTTGGCTCATGTTGACCAATTTAGGTCAAAATGGGTCAACTTGGGTCAAGTTTACCAATTGGTCAAAATGGGTCAAACCAAGGGTTGAGTCAAGTACATATGACCATTTAAAATATTTTGGTATCATTAGTTTAGTTTAATTTGGTTTATATTTGGTTTTGGTTCATTTCAATTCATTTAGGTCAAATGGGTCAAGTTGACCAATTTGAACCATTTGACCCAATTGGGTTAGGTCATAGGTTGGTTTAGGTTTGGTTAGTCATTTGAAATATTTTGGTAGCTTTGGTTTCAATCAATTTTAGTTTGGTTTGATTTTGGTTTGATTTGATCTTTTAGGTCAAGTTAAGTTCATGGTCAATTTGATTAGGTTGGGTCTAGTTGGCCAATTGAAACTTTGGTCAAGTTCAACAAGTGACTTCGAATGAACTTAACCCATTAGTTTCAATTAATTTGGCTTAAATCAAGATTTGACATATTTTGACTTTTTAGGTCAAATTGGGTCAAGTGGCCAATTGGGCTAGGTTAGGCTCAAATAATGAGTTGGTCAAGCTCAAACATTGATAATGAATTAATTTTGATCAATGATTTCAATCAATTTGGCCTATGGTGGATTTTGGCTAGTTTAAGTATCATTTGGGTCAAATGTTGACTTGGTCAACAACTAAGTTTGACTTGGTTTGACCCAATTTGAGTGATTGATCATCTTATGATGGTTGTTGTTCACAATGTGAGGCTTAGATGAGCTTAGTTCAATCCAATTTGGGTGGGATTAGAATTTGGCTCAAAAAGGTACTTTAGGTCACTTTGGGTCAAGTGAGCCTAACTGGTTCAATTGACTTGATCAAGGCTTGATTCAAGTTTGATTGAACTCACATATGGACTTATGATTGAAATATAAATCCATTTGCAAGTGATTTGGAGTCAAATGAGTTTTGATTCATTTGAAAATTTCAAGTTCAAAGGGTGAACATGAGTTTGATTTGATTTTTTGAATTTAGTTTTGGTTTGATGATTGAAGTTTATATTTATATTTGGATTCATGATTGAAGAATTGATTGAATCATGAAGAAAATCCAATGATTTGAATTGATTTGAGGTTGATTTGATCAAGTTCAAGAATTTGACTTGAAAGAGTTTATGTTGGATTTAGGTTAGATTTGGATTTGAGTTTTGAATTTGGTTTTGGATATTTAAATTCATATTTCATTTATATTTGTGAATATAAATGAGAATATAAATGAATTATGAGAAAAATCTTTTGAATTTGATTTGAACTAAGTCCATAAGATGAAATTAAAGGGCTTAGGAAAGATTTTTTGAATTTGGAATTCAATCATGGGTTTTGATCATTTGGAATTGATTCTTGATTTGAGAAAATCCATTATAATTGATTTAAGGTTTGAGAAAATTAATTAAGTTGGAATTTATTTGAGATATGTTTGGAATTGAGGCTGATTTGAATTTGAAGTTGATTTGAATTTGAGAAAATCAATTAAGTTGGAATTAATTTGAGTTTTAAGTTTATTTGAATTTGAAGTTGATTTGGATTTGGAGTTGATTTGAATTTGGAATTGATTTGAATTTGGAATTAGTTTGAATTTGGAATTGGTTTGAGTTTGAAGATGATTTGAATTTGGAATTGATTTTTATTTGGAGTTGGTTTGGATTTTGGAGTTGATTTGGAATTTTGAAATTTGATTTGGATTTGAGAAAATCAATTAAGTTTGGAATTGATTGAGTTTTAAAATTTGAAGTTGCTTTGAATTTTGAAATTTGATTTGGATTTGAGAAAATCAATTAAGTTTGGAATTGATTTGAGTTTTAAAATTTGAAGTTGATTTGAGTTTTGAAATTTGACTTGAAAGAAGGAAATGAGGATTTGGTTCAAGCTATAGGGTAGACAAGTTTTCCTAACACCCCTAAGGCATATCCTATTCCTATGGCTAACTCTTCTAAGTCTCTATGGTTAGGTTGAATGTTCACCTAATCACTAAAAGTGTCTTAAGACTAAAGAACTCTTAGTGTCTAAGAGGAGACCTATTTCTAAGATGGAGAGGTTGAGAGTTCACTCTAAAATTGAGGTCAAAAGGGAGATAGTAGGAAAATCTTTAAGAATCTCTCAAACAAACCTAACTTTCAATTACCAGAGCCCAAGAGGCCGGAAGAAGTGGGCAAGAGTAATAATCCTAACTATTTCCCCTACCACTGCATGGTTAGCCATATCTTAGAGGATTATATCACTTTTAAGGATTGGCTTGAGCATAGATAATGATCAGGCGCCATAGTTATCCCCAAGAATACTTATTAAACCAACCATCCAGTTCTATTAGGGTAATTCTTGGGGATACTTGCAATCCTCATAAGTCAAAATAAGGTTGGGATATTGCCTTATCTTGAACCTAAAAAAAAGTGGTTTCTAAGATCTAGAAACTCTCTTTAGAAGTGTCTGAGGCAGCTCAAACCTCCAACATGAAGGAAGGTTTATAAGTTGCCAAAGACAACTTGAAGAAGGTGACAACCCAGCAACATCTCACCTTACTTGCCCAAGATAATTTAGTAGTGCAACCACCGTCTGAGTCCAACACTCCATCCACAGTTGCATCTACTACTTCTTCTTCCACTCTTTCTCGGTGATCAAGAGCATTATATCTTACCCCGCTTACTTAATTAGATTTCTATCATGTACCTCCACCTAAGAATAAGTCAATCAAGAAAGCTTTCACTTACATCTTGTCCACTTATGATACTTTAGATTTTATTCCTCTTAAAGCTCTCAAAGTCTAGAAAATAATAATGATAGCTCTAGTCATTATGATCCACTATCTTCTAGTTTAGAATTAGACTTTCCTTTTCTGAATCAATCGGGTTCACCTCTTGAGATTAACTTCAAGTCAACTAACTTTGAGGATCCCATAGGGCAAGCTATAGGTATACTTGATGAGAAGGTAGAACTTCCCACAAATTCATCATTCCATGAAGTCATTGAAGTCAACCTACGTAGTGGCAAAGTTTTACCTCCTAGGGTAGTACCTCAGAATAAGGGTAAACAAGTCATTGATTCCAGTGAGCAGATAACCCCTCCACAAGATGCTCCTCCCATGGATATGCTTGTGGAGGACCAAGTCAAAGTTGATTACAACATTCTAGCACATCTAGAAAGCATAAGCATATATGCCCTTATCTTATTCAAAGATGAGGGAATCTCTAGTCAAGGCTCTTCTTGATCCAGAGATATGCTTAGCTCAACTAACTATTGCTGAAGAGGAGGCACGTAGCTCAAACAACATCTTAGGAGTTACATTTAGTGATGCAGACTTGCTTCTATAAACGACCAAGCAGAGCTGCCCTCTTTACATTATATTATTGTGATATTTCAAGAGTTTTTTGACCAGATTCAATGAGTTTGTAGATGCATCACTATTATGAGTTTATCTCTTGAAAAAAGATGAATGAGAAATCAATGATAAGAGGAGATGAATAATAGAGAGAGTAATAGTGTTGCAATTAGAGATAGATGAGAAAGAATCCAAGTTTCATATCATAGACTTGGATACATCTTTCAATGGTTTGCTTTGGAGTTCATGGATACATGAGAATAGTGGAGTTCCATTCTCTCTACATCAGTGCATGAAGTTCATGAGAACTAGAATTGAGTACTGTGTCAAAGGAGATCTCAAATGCTTCATAGTTCATGAGGTTGGGATATATGAGGATGCAGCCTATTTTCTTCCCCAAAATCAATAAGCCCATTCTCGCAAATCTATTCAAGATCCCCAAGAGGGACAAAAATAAAGAAAACAAAAATAAAAATAAATAGAAAAAGAATAGAAAAGAGAGAAATAAAAAGAAAATAAAAGAGAGCGAGACATGGACTCATGGGAAGATATAGAGTCTGACATTAGATTTCACCCACAGTTCGTTACTTCATTCGAACATATGGGTTGAATGTCCCGACCTCCACCAGGCAGAGGAAGAGGATAGTTTAGAGGTAGCCTCCGAGGTAGGAAGCCTCCATATTGGCCAGCCAATAGGTATATCCCAGCCACTAGGAGTACACCTGCTATTCACATAGACTTAGAACCTAGTTCAGAGAATGAGTCTTATGTGAATAGCACACCAGCTAGCTCTTCTCAGCAACGGATCCCTTTTGAGGTGACACTTAAGCAGAACTGATAAAGATTGGGCTCCAAAGCAAAACATAAATGTATCCAAGTCTTTATATGAAACAGTTAGGCACTAGTTGGGAATCTTAGCTCTAACCCGTTCTTTATAAAAAGTTGAAGGTTTGGTAGTTAAGGAAGCCCCTAAGTCATCCACAGATGGGAAGACTTAGAGATTCTTTTTGGGAGCATCATCCTTTAGTCAGGAAGCTAATGTAGAACTCGAGAATGATTTATATAAAGATTTAATACAATTGCTTTTGATTGGTACTCGCCTTGTGTTCTTAATCTAGCAAAGAATGGATTAATCCCACATGCTTGGTTTAAACATAGGTTAGACTACTTTGAGAAATTATGGGACAACCAAAGCATACATCTTCACTTAAGACTAGGACTAGGATTCATTATAGTGGGTCGAGTCGATGATGATGATTTTTTCTTAGTCATCACCAATCATTTAGAATCTGATATGTTCTATTCAAATCATGCTAACTCATATGGGGAGGTGTGTTTAGAAACTTTAGATGATCCAAATGGCTTTGAAGTCAAAGATGCACTGCTAGAGTTTGAAGAGGAGATCAGATCAACCATCGATAAGCTCAAGGAAATCAACTTAAGAATTGAACATAATCCACGTCTGATATACATCAATTTTTATTGAATAATACTAAAATCATTGACTTAGTTAGGCTGTTGACTGAGTTTAAGGACTGCTTCACATAGAGTTATGAAGAGATGCCCGGTTTCTTAACATAGCAGTCCACAAATTAGCAAAAGTGCCTAGTGCTAACCTTATCAAGCAAGCTTCGAGACGCATGTGATTAGACATTGAACAACAAGTCATTTCTAAAGTCAAGAAATTGATCGATGCTGGCTTCATCAGGGAAGAAAAATATCATACATTATTGGCAAGTGTCATCCAATTAAGAAAAAAAATGGACAAATTCCCATATGCGTCAATTTTAGGGATCTAAATACGGCATGTCCAAAAGATGAATTTCACAAAATCTAGGGCGATGGTGGACATTGCCTCATCTCATGCGTCTTCTCTTTCAGATGGCTCATCGGATATAACCAAATAAAGATGGCTCTTGAGGATGAGAAAGGAACACTTTTTAGAATCTTTTCTTTTAGGTTACCTTTTAAAATGTCGGCTACCCCGAGTATGACTGATCTTTGATGAACTCATTGATCATCAAGTCATGTGTTATGCCGATGATCTTGTGGTCAAAAGTAAAGAAAAGGAAGACCATCTCTTTGACTTGAAGTAGTTTTTGAACTGTTAAGGCAATTTAACCTCAAAATGAATCCTCTAAAGTGTGTATTCAGATAGATTCAGGGAAATTCCTTGGGATTATTGTCCGACACCATGGAGTAGAAACCAATCTAGAGAACATCAAGGCGATATTTGAAATTCCACCCCTAAAAATCTAATTCAACTCAATCATTCTAACAACAGTTGGTGTATCTAAGACACTTCAATTCTAGCCTATTAGAAAGATGCCAACCATTTTCAACACTTGTCAAAAAGGATGCCAAGTTCAAGTGGGATGATAAGTGTCAACAAGCCTTCGAAGACATCAAGCACTACCTGTTGATGCCACCATATCTAGTATCCCTATCCTGGGAAAGCCATTAATACTATATACTACTACATTATATGACTCCCTTGGCACTTTATTAGCCCAGGCCAATGACAAAGGAAAAGAGAACACACTCTACTATCTCAGTCATCATCTAATCCCTACTGAGGCAAATTATCCACCCATTGAAGAGCAATGCCTAGCTTTAATCTTCACATCCCAAAAGCTGCGGCATTACATATTTTCTCATAAGGTGAACTTGATCTTTGGGATCAATCCACTGCAATATCTCATGACACAGCCGACATTATCCAGACGATTGGCACATTATTTCATGATTTTGTTATAGTTTGACATTACTTTTGTACCCCCTCTATATGGTAAAAGTACAAGCACTATTGAATTTCTTAGCAGCACACCCACTTCCTACTGACTCTTCGCTTAGTGATGACCTCCCCAATGAATAGATCATGAACTTAGGGGACACTAACATTCACCGCTTGGAGATATATTTTGTTGGTGTGGGTTCCTCTCAAAGGGGAGAAGAATCATGATCTACTATCCCAGGGAAGGTAATGGTAGGATTAGTTCTCCTAACTCCAAATCGCAATGTGATGAGATTCTCATATCATCAGTCCAATCCATGCACTAACAACGAAGCCAAATATGAGGCTCTAATTGCCGGTTTGGAGTTAGCCATTACGCTATGCATCTAGGATATCAACATCTTCGGGGATTCTCAAGTAGTCATCAATCAAATGGCTGGATCTTATAAGTTCTAAAGCCTAAGCTCCATCACTACCACAAGTACACTATGGAGTTGTTGGGCCAAATCCTAGAGGTTACCATTTACAAGATTCCTCCAGGGGAGAACACTGTAGTATATGCTTTAGCCAAGCTTGCCAAAGAGTTTGCCTATCCGGAAGATGAGTCCATACTAATAAGGGTCTAAAATAGACAAGTCTTATCCCTTATTGATGTTGAACACATCGAGAGGCTCTCTCTTGAATGGGAGGTTACCATTGCCAAAAAGGATGATGAGTTAGATTGGAGGCAACCATTCATGGATTATCTAAATATAGAAACACCACTCAAGAGAAGTCCCTAGCACATCAAGTGAAGCAGAGAGCCCTTTCCTATGCTCTCATGGATGACACCTTGTATCGACGGTCTTTCGATCATATGTCGTTACGTTGTTTGGACAAACATGATGCCCATAAGATCATGACCGATGTACACTCAGGTTTATGCGGGGCTCAACAATCTGGTCAGAAGATGAAAGCCGAGATCAAGAGAATAGGATGTTACTAGCCTTCGATGATCACAGACAACATGGATGTAGCTAGGAGATGCCATCAATGTCATGTGCATGATGTGATCTTACACCAACCACCCAACATTCTACATCCTAAATTGGCCTCATGGCCATTTGAGTGTTGGGGTATTGACATAGTAGGTAAGATCAATCCTCCTTCTTCCAAGGTTCATCGGTTTATCCTAGTTGTCACCGACTATTTTTACAAGTGGGCGGAGGTGATCCCACTTAGAGAGGTTACAACTCAGCATGTGCTCTAGTTTTTTAGAAATCATAACGTATATAGGTTCGGGGTGCCTCAATGAATTATATCTGATAGTGATACTGCTTCAAGAGCACCAAAATCAACAGCTTTGCCCGGAGACACAACATATATTAGAGTTATTTTACCATCTATTACTCGAGGGAAAATGGTTTAGCAGAAGCTTCAACAAAACTCTCATCCATATATTAAAGAAGACACTCGACTAGAACACTCGACGATAACAAGCGATAATGGCATGAGCAGTTGGTTGAAGTCTTGTGGGCTTACCGCACCACCTATGAAATTCTAACTCAATCTACCCCTTTCTCGTTAGTGTATGGGTCTGAATCAATTCTACCTTTAGAAGTCCAACTCCCATCACTAAGGATAGCTGTGGGTAGCAAGATCAAAATAGAGTAGAATGCTAAGTTACAGTTTGAAAAGCTCGAAGGTTTGGAGGAGAGACGCCTACGGGCATGCCAAAATCTTGAGTTGTATAAGGCCAAAATGATTCAAGCTCACAACAAGTTGGTCCATCCTAGAGCTTTTCAAGTAGGATAGCTTGTTTTAGTTCTCAAAAGACCAATTGTTGTCCATCGCAAGATGGGAGGTAAGTTTGAACTCACTTGGGAGGCCATTTGCCATAGAAAAGGCCTACCAAAGAGGATCTTATCAGCTCATAAACCATAAGGGAGAGCGTCAATGCTTCCAATCAATGAGCTCTACTTAAAGAAATATTATCCATGAATCTTGTCCAAAAATAATTATCAATAAAACTTCTTTTCATCTCAAATTCCATCTTTTCTATGTTGAGAAATATCTTTGTTTGCTAATCCACCACGATGTGTTTAGGGTAGCTATAAGGAACCCAAGTGACATCCTATCATTAATCAACACAACACAAACATAAACTACACACAACTACATATAAAACAAATACACATCTTTTATCTCGGGCTACTTTGATGTAGGATAAAGCCCTTAGTGACACTCACTCATCAACTGCTCTAGGTCGAGCTAACATTCTACCTTACCAATATGTCACCCCAGTGATTCCTTATTTTGGAGGATGTAAGTCTACAAGCTTTCTTTCTGACCTGATCATTGCAAACTAATGAGTGCCTTGTTAGTTTGGTAGGCTTTACTGTGCAGCTGGTAAGCTACCTCATGTTGACTTTGTTTAAGAAGATGTAATCCTACACGCTTTCTTCTTGAAATAACCATCATGCACTGACTAGGTCAAGTATATTTGAGGCTTAGGGTAAGTCCACCAGGGGCTCCTTTCCTCCTTACTACTTCAAGTCTAGGTCTAGTCCTCATACAAGACTCCCCACTTAGTAGTCATCCTACGTCAGATAGCATATGTCCCGCTAACGATAAACTAACCCAGTGATCATTTTCATCTGTGAAGATGTAAGTATATAAGCCTTCTTCTCAGATTGATTTTTTGACACCGACGAGAACCTTAGGTTGGTTAGTTCTTGCTATGCTGACAACGACCCACCCAGTGGATACACCACTTATAATAGATGTAAGCCAACAAGATTTCTCCTTGAGTTTACCACTGTACACCCATTGGCTTTTTTTATGGGGTCCAGGATAAAGCCACTAGCGGCACCTCCCTTGTGGGCACTCTATTTGGATCATGTCTTAGCAACCCCATTTAGACACTACGGGTTACTCTTAGATTGGACAATCCCCATTTCCTAGTAGCCTCCCCTGTGGTTGGAGAACTTGTCTTGTGGATATGCAAATTCTTCCTTAGTCCAGTAAGTTTGAGATAGGACTATGCTGATATATATTTTTTCTTGTGGATTAGGAGGACACCTCGAGTAACACCTTTCCCATGTAGACATCCTATCTTTAGGGCAGTGTCAGCAAAACTCACTATAGGACTTGTCTGACTACTCTTGAGTTGATATAAGTCCCCAACGATACTCTCTCAGTAATCGCCCTTAGGCCGAGTTTGACTTATTGTGGCACCAATAGGTCACCCCGGTGGTCGTCTTTGCTTTGAAAGATGTAAGTCAACACACATTCTCTCCAATACGACCATTGCACACCGATAGGCTTAGGTCGGGTTCAATTTCTTGTGCTACCAATCGATCACCTTAGCGGTTGCTTCCCACTTTGGAAGATGTAAGTTTACATGCTTTCTTCCTAGCACAACCATTACACCAGAAGGCACCCTTTAGATTGGTCAACCTCATGGCCGGTAGACTTTCCCTTTGGATTTGAAAATCTAAGATAGGGCCAAGGCTGATATAGCCCCTTCTTAGTGAATCCATCGCACATCAACAAGGTCCATTAAGTTAAAATTAAATTAATCTCGACCACTCTTGAGTTGAGGTAAATCTACACTCTCTAGTAGTCACCCTTAGGTTGGTTAGCTCTACCTGGGTTTTGGTGGACTTTTAGATTTGTAAATCTAAGATAGGCTAAGGCTGATATAGCCCCTTCATAGTAGATCCATTGGACACCGACAGGGTCCATTAAATTAAAATAAAATTAATCTCGACTATTCTTGAGTTGAGGTAAGTCTCTAGCAGCACTCTCTTAGTAATCACCCTTAAGTTGGTTAGTCCTACTTATGGATGGTAAACTTTCCTTTTGGATTTGTAAATCAAAGATACGCCAAGGCTGATATAGCCCCTTCTTAGTAGATCCATCGCTCACCGATAAGGTCCATATATTAAATCCACTTCTCCCCAGTAGATACTTGCCCAAGCAAACCAAAGAAATCCATATATTAAATCCACCTTATTCCATAGCGGATTTGAGCTCATATCTCCAGTAGATATGCTCTTGACTTCACATTAAACCAAATCATATCCTCTCCCCAGTGGAGCCCCATGATCAATTAAATTAAATCAAATTCTCATCCCCAACAGATAGCTTGAACATGCTTTGCTAGTAGAAGGTTTATATACTTAATCCCCAGTGGATTCCTTATTTTATGCCCTCAGCATAAACCTCTCACATGTCATGTCCAATGCATGTGTGATCCCCTGGCGTATATTCCTTCATATCATTGGCATGAAATTTCAACCAAATCTTCTTTGCTATTTTATGCCCTTAGCATAAGTTGAGTTGCATTGCACTAAAATTGTGATTCTGTCTACATCTCATATTTAAGGGTAGATCGTTTCCATTAGCACTTGCAATCCTTTGATGTTGTTGATCATCTCGGTCAATGCCAACACATGTGGTGTGCCTTATCAATTACACCACACATGTTGGGGATCCTTTTGTTGACCTCACTTTTAGAGTGAGTCTTCAACCTCATCAGCATAAATTTCTAGGACACTTATAGATATTAAGAGTTCTTTAGTCTCAAGATACTTCCAAGGATTAGGTGGACACTTAACTTAAGCCTAGAGACTTAGAAGGGTTAATCATAGGGTTAGCCAGGCCTTAAAACTTAAGGGAATCATCCACCCTATGGCCTAAACCTAATCCATATGAACCTTCTCAAGTCCAGTCCAAATTCAAATCACAAACCAAACCTGAAATCCCAATTCAAATTTTAAATCCAAATCTAAATTTAAAAACATTTGATCGAATCCATGATCAAACTCAAATTCAAAACCTTTCCTAAGCCCTTTAATTTCATCTTATGGACTTAGCTTTAGCCAAATTCAAATCAATCCCAATTCATTTGATTTTCTTAAATATCAATTCATTCCTTCAAGCAAACTATCAAATTCCAATTCAAATCTAACTTCAAATAATTTAATCCCATGTTCAAATTCAAGTCCAAAATTCTTCATAAACCTTATGATTGAATTCCATAGACATTGCCAAATCTCCACCCAATATAACCCAAATTTGATTGATCCCTTCATGAATCATTTATATCTTCATTTATATTCACAAATATAAATAAAATATAAACCCAAATGACCAAACTAAAACAAAACTAAATCCAAATCCAACCATGATCCTTCCTAAGCCATATGGACCTACCTCTTTAAGCTTGGCTAAATCCCATTCAAATCAACCCAAGATAAATGGGTTTCTTCATAAATCAATTAAATATTCATTTATATTCACAAATATAAATGAAACCTATATTCCAATGAATAAAATCAAATCAAACTAAATTAATTTCTTACTCGAGCCCTTTTGACCTACCTCATGAGCTTTGTCAAATTTGTTTCACAATCACTCTAAACTCAAGTGATTTTTTCATGAATCATTTATATCTTCATTTATATTCCAAAATATAAATGATATATAAATTCAGATAGCTAAAACCAAATCCAAAATCAAATCAAAACCCAATTCAAGCCTTTTAAGCCTTTTAAGCTATTTCCATAGACTTAGCCAAATCCTAACCAAATCAAGTCAAAACTAATATATTTTCTCTTGAATCAATCATTCCTTCAATCATCTATCCAAATATAAATGAAACCTATGATCATCAAACCAAACTCAAGTCAACCCAATTCAAGCCCAAGTTAGCCCTTTTAACTTGAAAACTTCAAATGAGCCAAAGCTATTTGACTCCAAATTGATTGTAGTTGAATTTATATTTTAATCATAGGCTCATATATAAATTCAACTAAACTTGAATCAAGCCAAAACTAAGCCAATTGACCCATTTAGGTCCACTTGACCCAAAGTGGCCTAAAGGACCTTTTTGAGCCAAGTTCTAATCCAACCCAAATTAGATTGAACCAAACCCATCCAAGCCTCATATCATCATCAACAATCACTTTAGAATGATCAATCACCTTGACTTGGGTCAAACCAAGTCAACTTGGTCATTTGATCAAGACAACACTTAGCCCATATGAAACCCAAACTAGGAAAAACACATCCTACATTAAATTGGATGAAACCAATGATTTGAATTGACCCAAAATCAATATTTAAATATGGCTTGGTCACAAATTGAGCCAAATTAAGCCCAATTAGCCATTCGATCCAAGTTGACTCAAATTGGCCTAAGGACCATTATCTGATAAAAATTGATGATTGCAACCAATGACTCATGTTTATTCCAAATTGATTGAACTTGACCAAAGTCATAATTGAGCTTAATTTGACCAATTGGTCAACTTGACCCAACTAGCTCAAATTGACTTAAAAGGTCAAATTAGTCAAAATTCAAATTAAATCCAAATTGATTCAAACCAAAGACCACATTCATCTTAAAGTAGCCAATTGAACATGAATCAACCCATAACCCAAACCAATTTGGCCAATTTTGGTCAAATTGGTCAACTTGACCCATTTGATTCCAAATGAGCTAAAATCAATTCTAAGCTAAATTAAATCAAATTGATCATACCAAAACTCTTCAAATCATCATTTGAACCTAACCTAAGCCTTGGTTTGACCCAATTTCACCAATTAGTCACTGACCCAATATGAATATGACCCAAATTGAGCCAAATCCCTTGAAACCAAGCCATTACCCATTGGGGGCTGATCAAACCCGAGCCAAACCCATTTGGGATTATCCCAAAATCAACCCAACCCAATTAAATCCCTCATGGATCCTCCCCAACATAGGATTCCACCCAACCTCATTTAATTCTCCTCATCACATGCATTCAACTCCTCTCATACATGAAATTCAATGGAGCTGATCATATGGAAGCAAATGAAGACATTGGGAGCTAAATACAAAGTCCTCAACCAAGCCATCATCCATCCCAACCACACCAAGCCAAATGATGATACTTTGGAGCCAAAAATTATAAAAAAAGATGGATTTTCGCACATTAAAATGAAGAGAGTTAAAAGCAGCAAATGTCATTCTATTCCTTTCATTTTCATCCCTTAGAGTTCCCAAAGCAACCAACCACCACTTCCCACTTCTCTTGAGCCAAAATATCAAAATCGGGTGGATTCAGGTGAGGAAATGGCAAGCACCAAAAGATACATCATTCTAAAGTGAAAGTGAAGGCTACACTCATTTTAAAGGTTCCTCTTGCACCTAGGAGCTTGCTTGGATCTTTATCGCCACAAGAAACCATCCCCTGAGAGGTAACTTTGCCAAACTTTAGTCAGCTTAGGAACTTCTATTTGTGTTAACTCTTATATCATTTTTAGGAATTTCCTTAGAGAAGCCCTGCATTTTTCATTATATTTAGTCCTAATATGAATTGGGTAATTTTTTGATGAAAATCGCCATAAAATGAGCCCATTTGGATGAGATTTCATTCTGATTTAGCAAAAAATTGCAAAATTCACCTGATTTTACTGTTCACCATATTCTGTGAAGCAGTAACCACCCGATCTCTTATACAGGGAGATCGGACGGCTCGGATCGCACAGATCACGTGATCTAGATCCCATTTCTCGCAACGATCCATGTGATCTCAACCATTTGGACTGCGGATCAGATTTAGATCATCCAATCCATGACGAATCAGATCACGCTTTCCACGCTTCGCTCGATCCATGGATCGTCACCGACCGGATCCGTCGATGGTGGATGGATCCGGTATCCCTATCCTTTCCTCTTAAACGCACGTCGGAGCGTGCTCACGTCACTGAGAATAGCGGTGCCGCGGTGCCATTTGGCATTGTTTGCCGTCGGCCTTACATTGTTAGGTTAATGGAAAATACCTATTTTTTATTTTAAAAGTTATTAAATTGTCTGAAACTTTGAAAATTCATAAAAAAATAAAATACTTAATGAAAAATTACAAATAAGGGTTCGTTGGATTCATCTTTCTAAGAGGAATCCAAGAACCAAAAATCCTCAAATTCCACTAAATGGTTGAGCTTAATTTAGATTTTAGTGAAAATAAAATTTTATTAGTTAGTATAAAAATATAAGTCGACTGAGTTAGAATTTTCAGGAATTGAAATTAAAGCTAAAACACACCTATCATAAAATTCTCAAGTAAAAATGATTTATGGATTGGGAGAAATTAAATTTGGAAGTTCAGATTGTCCATTTTAATAGAACAAACCAAATAAAAATCCATACAATTATAGAAAAATCTTCAAAATAACTTAAATCACTTCAGTTAACATCTAGGACCATTAAGAAAGTAATGTGATTTTCTGAAGCCTAATTAACCCTAAATAAACACTTAGGATTAAACTTTAATCAATTAAGGAATTAATTAAAACATAACCTAAAAAATAATTCAAATATCAAATCAAAATCATAAATGATATAATACCCAAATGATTGGTAATCAAATTTCAAATCAGAAAAATATCATATATCACTCAAATGAAATTAAAATTAACTAAGCCTAATTGAGTTAATGAAATTTAGTTAAATGATGAGATCTTTAAATCAAACTCATAATTGAATAAATCAATGAAACTTTGATATAAAACCAAAATAATCTTGTCAAACCTACACCAAGCATTGAATATTAATCATATGAAACGACTTAACAAATTAAAACAAATTAAATATAAATTACTCATTAAATAAACTAAAATCAAATTGATTAAAAAACCAATTCAACATAATCATTGGATATTGATCAAATTAAACCAAATAAAGTTAAAGTAAACTTAATTAAGATATGATTAAATCATAATTAAAATCAATCCATTTGGAATAAGATGATTAATTAGCCATCAATACATAAACCTAACAACTAAATCAAACATGAATGAAATCTAATGAACATAATAAATGAAAAAAAAAAAAATCAAACCTAACTATTATTATGAATAATCAAGTTTAATTGAAATAAAAATAAACAATTAAAACACTTAATCTAATCAAATGATAATAACAATGATAACCTTTTTAATCAATAAAATTTTGGTAAATGCTTAATTAAAATGATCAAATTAAATAAGTCATATATGGATAATTAAGTCATTAATCACAAATTAAACAAACCTTTAATTAATCTAATGATTTAAAAATTTAATTACCCTTAATCAAACTTAATTAATTAAACATTTAATTAATGCAAATTTAATGAATTAATCCATCATCTTAATGAACTAAATTAACTTTATAAATCACAATAAAATTAATTCAAATCAAAGTCTTAATTAATCTACTAAATAATTTGATCACACCTCTTAAATAAACTAATTAAGTTAACAATTTAATCATATTAAACTTAAGCTTAATCAAACATAAAATGTAATTAAATGCCAATCAAATCCTAATTTAAACTTAAATCATTAACCTAAATAAATATGAAATCAAATTAAAAAATTAAACAAATCTTTATTTAATTTAATAATTGATCACACCTCTTAAATAAGCTAATTAAGTTAATCAAATTAATCATATTAAACTTAAGCTTAATCAAACATAAATTTAAACATGATTAAATTGCAATTAAAATCAAATCCTAAATTTAACCTAAATCATTAAGTCATTAATTGCATCATCAACCTAAACAAATATGAAATCGAATTAAAAATTAAACAAACCCTTATTTAATTTAATAATAAACCTAAACATACTTCTTAATTAACTAATAATCACATTGAACCTAAGCAAACCCATAAATCAATTAAGTTAATCAAATCAAATTAAATCAAATAAAGAAAGACTTATTAATTTAATATGTAATCAAATCAAATCTCATTCAACCTACTTAAATAAGATAAACTAATTAACTATCCAATGTATGAAATCAAAATATAAACCAAACTTTGATAAACATGACAAATGGATGAGATTAAAAATAAAATTCTAATTAAAAAGAATCAATCTCAATTAAAATCAAAATAAAATCTCAATTAATCTAATCCAATCAAATTACAAATAAATGAACAATAATCAAATCAAGCAAACATAAAATTAAATCACATAATTATAATTAGAGAAAAAGAATTCGATATTAATTTAAAAGGATATTGAATTATCAAGATTTAATTGAATCAGAACATCTAATTAAAAATTAATCAATCGAAAACACATAGATTTAAATAAACTTAAACTTGATTAGATATTAAGGATATTTAATTATCAAAATCTAATTAAATCAACATGTTTAACCTAAAATTAATCAATCAAGTACATGAAGATTAAACAAACTCAAATTCTAAAATCTAAATTAAATCAAATAAATTACACAAATTCAAATGGGTTAATTAAGATACTTAAAACCTTAGTTAAACTCTTTAGGAGTTAGGATGTAGAACAGGGTGGGTTCCAACTACAAATGGAATTCATTCTACTCTTCATTCTTGAAAACTTAAACATCACTTTAAATAAATAGAAGTGAAATAAAAATAAAAAATAAATCATTAATTCATTTAAATAGAAATCACCCAAAGGTAAAATTTAAATAAATTCAAACTTTAAATTGAAACTTAAACTAAAGAAGCCTAGGAAAGACTTGCTACACAAGCCTTCTTTTCACACACTAGAATTAGGCTAGGTCGATGTATTGATTATGTGTATGATGTTGTGTTTCATTTTGTGATATAGTGTTTTAGACTGGATGTTAGGGAGTATGTTTCGTAGACTAGATGTTAGGTCGTTATTAACCTAATCATATTTTCTGTAGGGGGTTGTGCTTAAGGGGCCGCTGTAATAAAGATATAAATACTTTTCTTTGCAGGGTTGCTTAGCCTTAACTTTAGGGTTGGTTACCCATGTGTGGGGAGCTAAGTCCAAATTATTCATATAACTGCTTAGGTTGTATGATGTGTTTAGCTAACATTTATTTTGCAGTTGTAGTTATATTTACTTTTCCTATTTTTAATATAATTTTACATTAGGAATTAAGATTAGTGCTATGGGGGATTAAGATGAGCAGTGGCCAGAAGGCTTAGTCCTTAGGGTGCCCTGTGATGCCTTTGGAAAAAAATCAAATCAAAAGGAAGAGAAGAATGAAATCAAGAAAAGAAGACCCCCATAACATGTATTATTTTTATAATCTGGGTTGTATAAGGGTAAAGCTTGGATACCCATCTTTTTTTTCTTTTTTAAGTATCTGACGCCTTTCTTTTATTCTTTGTAGTCTATAAAATTATTTGATGTTGTGTTTAGCTTGCGCACTAGAATTGCATGCTTTTCCTAGTTTCTTCATGTTTGATGTTTGAATGTGTGGCCTAGGTGCGGAAGGCTCTTAGGATGAAATTAAATTTTCTACTCCAATTAACAACTCAAAATTAAAATTTTAAAATAATTTATAAACTCACATAAAAGCCTAAGAATTAAATCAAAATAATAAAATATTTAGCAACACTTTACATGGATGATTGTATGTATAACATCATGCATGTCATATTCTCCACTCTTGTTAAGAGAGGACTTCCATCTGTGCTAGAGAATAAAGCTTAATCTGTGAGAGCCTTTGATGGAAGAACACCCCTTTCTCTCTTGATTTAACCCATAATCAAGTTCTCATGCATTTAGGCATACAAAATCACATAGCCTGTGCCAAAATAATAAGTCTAAAAGAATCAAATAAATTTGATAAAATTTGCATTAGATTAAGTCATGAATTCATGTCACTCATGTTCTAGTCTCTTAGGGAGTGAGTTTAAGGACTTAGTATCCTTTCTAAATAAGTAGCAGCCTAGCCATCTTGTAAAATCATATGACTTGCCTACATGGATTTAAAGTGTATGAAGAGTTAGCTGACTGCCACTCGATGTGGTAATAAGTCCAGTAGTCAGGTGATTTATTCTCTCTTGTGGAGATAAACTATATACTCACTTTTATCTTAAATTTAGGTCATGATTTGGCCCTCGCTAAAGCTCCATAGATTTAGGATATGAGGTTGTTGTTTCCCTTTGGGGATATAAGCAAAATCTTCACCTCTTAGGCATTTCCATAATCTTGTGTTGATGGATTATCAGCCCTAGCAATCTAATAAAATTCTAGCTCAAATAGATAAATCTCTTCAATTTCAAAGATATAAAGCCCAATTATAGGGTAGATTGGAATGCTCACTAGGCTTCCTAATATCATGAGCATTCCCTACTCATCTTCTTTGGATTCCAAAATAAGTCTCTCCTTTTGATCTATCCCATTTGATTTTCCAACATAGCCAATCCTTTGATAATCTTGCTTTGAAATATTTAAGGATCATGATTGTCTACTTTAATCGAGAGTGTTCTTAAAGAATATCATTCTTTAGGATATAATTAACTATGGGGGCTTGCCTCTAGGAACTCATAGAATCGACTTAAAATAAACCCTACTTTACTTTTCATGTAAAGTGGGGAAAAAATCTCTAGTACATTGAAGACCCATCATGAGTCCTTATTAGGTGATTAGGTCCATTATAGGGTAGCGATTTCTATCTTTCAAGATAGTACATCATTCCTTAATATCGTACCAGATCACTACAATAAGTACCCACTAAGATCTACTTGGTGTCCCACATCTCAAAAATAAACACCACAGTAACATAGGTAAGGGTTTAATTAATTAATTTAATTCATACATTAACCTAATTAATCCTATAAAATCAATCTAATTGCATTTCATTAAATCAAATTAACTCACACATGGGGAATGGGATTGGGATTAGCAAAACTCATCTCATATTTTTTAAATTAAATCAAACATGAAATTAAAAATGACATTAAGAAGCTTTGGTTTATTTTAAATGAGTTTATTTAGTATGATTGTCCTTATGAATTAATTAGATTGGATTGGATGAAATCATGTGCTTATGTCCCTTTATTTCTTTCCAATCATATTAAATATTGTATGTCACTTGTAATCATGCATACATCTTTTCCAAAAAAATTAATTAAATGAAATGATTTCCTTTATGTCAAGCTTGCATGTTTTGATTTGAATAAAAATATGTGTGGCTATTATCACTATTAAATTAAAAAATATTTTCAAAAGCATACAAGTCAATTATAATATATGGAGTGATGACAATTATAAATATTCAAAAGCTTGCATGTGTTTATAGCTTAGAACATGTGATATGGAGTTCTCTTTCTTCAACCTTCATAGATTTACATAAAGTTTGAACGTTAACAAGTGTATAGTTCATTTGAAAATGTCATAACTTTTTTTTAGATTCATTCCTATGTACCTCTATGTTAGAACCTAGATAGAACTTTAGCTCACATGTATAAATGATCCAATTAATTCAAATACAACTTTTGCATCTTTTCTTCATTCTTATAGTTATTTGTACATTCATGTGTATTTAAGAATAGTGGGTATATCTAGTCTGGACATTATGGGGATTGAAGGTTTTAAGTAGCCCCAAGGAGGTCTTTATCTCACTCCCTTGGTTTAACAATGGCGAAGTATCTGCTTAAAACTTTTATACACTTGTATGTGCATTTAACTAATAAAGAAAATCTTCATTCAATAAATCAAATACAACTTTTGCATGATTTTTCCATTCTTATAATTATTTGTACATTCATGTGTATTTAAGAGTAGTTGGTATATCTAGTTTGGACATTCCGGGATGCAAAGCTTTAAGTAGCCTGAAGGAGGTCTTTACCTCTCCCCTAGTTTAACAATGGCGAAGTATCCACTTAAAACTTTTATACACTTATATGTGCATTTAGCTAATGAATGAAAATCCCCTTTTCTATTAACAAGTTCATCCATTCATATTTGTTCAAGTGATTGAATCAATTGATCACATAGTTTAAGGTCTTCTTTCTTATATTCATGTGTATAAACTTACATATGTTTGAATGTAATGAGTATACAGTTTGGACATCCCGGGAACACGAGGCTTTAGCTAGCTCTAAGAAGGTAATTTAATTACCTCACTTCCCTGGTTAACAATGACACATACCCATTTATATTCATTCATATGCATTTTTTTATAAAAATTTAGATAGAGCTTTAAATTAATATGATAAAATAATTTAATCAAATGAAACATCAAATTCCAAAGTATATGCTTACATCTTACATCCATCATTTAAGTGTGTGTGGTGAAATTATTTTCTTTCTTCATCTATCTTTTTGAGAAAAATAAATGAAGAACAAAAATAATGACTTTCTTATGTTGGACACCATGTAGATCTGCAGATGTTCTCATTAGGGTGATCGGGTATAACATTGAGGAATGATGTTGTTGACCATATTTTTTGAATGAGCTCTCAACCCCACAATCTTAGACATAGACTCCTCTTAGACTTTAAGAGTTCCTTAGTCTTAAGACACATCTAGTGATTAGGTGGACACTCAACCTAGCCCTAGAGACTTAGAAGAGTTAGTCATAGGAATAGGTCATGCCTTAGGGGTGTTAGGAAAATTTGCCTACCCTTAGTTTGAACCACTTGTCACCTTCCTTCCATCAAGTCAAACTCCAAATCAATCTTATTTGATTTTCTCCAAATTCAAATCAATTCCATATAATTGAAATCCATGATTGAAACCCATGATTGAAATTCCAAACTCCAGTATTTCCTAAGTCCTTAATTTTCCTCTTAAGGACCTAAGCCAAAATTATCTTCAAATCAATTCAAATTCACGAAATTTTCTCATAACTCTTTTTTTTTTTCATTTATATTCAGCTAAATAAATGACCAAAATTATCTTCAAATCAATTCAAATTTATGAAATTTTCTCATACCTCATTTATATTCTCATTTATATTCACATATATAAATGAAATATAAATTCAAATCAATCAAATTAAATACAAAATTCAAATCCCTAATACAAAATCATTCTTAAGTCCTTAATTTCTCTCTTAAGGACTTAGCCTAAATCAAATTCAAACCAATTCAAATTCATGAAATTTTCTCATAACTCATTTATATTCTCATTTATATTCATATATATAAATGAAATATAAATCCAAATCAATCAAACTAAACTCAAAACTCAAATCCAAAACTCCAAAATTTCTTAAGTCCTTTGAATTTCCTCTTAAGGACTTAGCCTATGTCATGTTCTAATCACTTCAAATCCTTGAAATTTTCTCATAACCCATTTATATTATCATTTATATTCACATATATAAATAAAATATAAATTCAAACAATCAAAACCAATTCCAAAAATCAAACTCAAATCCATTCAAAATCCAACCTAAGTCTTTCAAGTCAAAATCTTGAACTTAGCCAAATCAACTTCAAATGAAGCCAAACTCTTGATTTTTTTTCATGATTCAATCAATCCTTCAATCATGAATCTAAATATAAAAACAAACTTCAATCACTAAATCAAAACTCAATTCAAAAATCAAGCCAAAATCTATTTCATGTTTACCCTTTGAACTTGAAAGTGTCAAATGAATCAAAACCCATTTGACTTCAACTCACTTGCAAATGGATTTATATTTCAATCATAAGTCCATATACAAGTTCAATCAAACTCAAATCAAGATTTGACCAAGACATTTGACCCACTTAGGCTCACTTGACCCAAAGTGACCTAAAGTACCCATGAGCTCTAATCCTAACCAAATTGGATTGAATCAAACTTACCTATGCCTCTCATCATGATCAACAATCATCATTAAATGATCAATCAATCAAATTGGGTAAAACCAAGTCAAACCTAAGGGTTGACCAAGTCAACAATTAGCCAAAATGAAACCCAACATAGCCAAAATCCACTATAGGCCAAATTGATTGAAACCAATGATTTAAGTTCATTTATAACCAATTTTGAACTTAACCAAGTCAACATTTGTGCCTAACCTAGCCCAATTGACCACTTGACCCAAGTTGACCCAACTTTACTTAAAAAGTCAAAATGTGTCAAAACTTGATCTAAGCCAAATTGATTGAAACCAATGAGTGAAATTCATTTCAAATCACTTGTTGAACTTGACCAAAGCTTCAATTGGCCAACTAGATCTAACCTAGCCCAATTGATCTTGAACCCAACTTGACTTAAAGGGTCATGTTGAGCCAAATTCAAACTTAACCAAAATTGATTGGAAACAAAGATACCAATCCACTTCATATGACTAACTAAATCTAAACCTACCCATGACCTAGTTCAAATAGGTCAAATGGGTCAAATTGGTCAACTTGACCCATTTGACTTAAATGAAGTCATATGAACCAAATTCAACCTAAACCAAATTGAATCAAACCAAAGCCACCAAAATATTTCAAATGGTCATATGAATTTGACCCAACCCTTGGTTTGACCCAATTTGACCAATTGGTCAACTTGATCAAAATTGACCCATTTTGACCTAAATGGGTTAACATGAGTCAAACCATAACAAATGAACTCCAAATCTAATGAAACTTGGTCAAACCAATTTTCTCAACATACCCAACATATCCAAATTCAAAACGGCCAATTGACCGTTTTATCCCTGAACTATAGAACAAATTTTGGCAAATTCCACTTAGAATTTGGTCAAACCCTCTTCATACCTACTTGATACTCTCCTAATGGATCAAGTGACACTAGGGAGGGTGGTGCACTTAACCCAATGGGTGTGGGTCAACCCCACTTGACCCAAGGGCCAAACTGACCATGTGCATGGAAATGGACACAGGGGAATCATGTCTCCACTCAAATGGAGCACATGAGGACTCCACTAATCCACTCCCTAGCCTAAAATGACCTCAATGATAGCCTAAGCGGCCTAACAAACTCACTAACTAAGCTCAATTGGGTCAAAACGGCTCCTCCCTTCTCGTCCAATTGTGGGGAGATATACTCCCACCTAATTCATTTGAATCTTCGTTCCCTTTATGTGAGTGTCTTTTCCTAGTGATCCCAAGCTCCCTCAAGCACTTGCCAACTTCATCTTCTTGATTTTCACAAGGTGAGAACAAGGGAGCTCCATAGGATTTTGAACTTAGCCAATACTCAATATTAACCAAATTCCCTCAGCAAGCTCCATCAGAGGATCAAGTCAAGCTTTCCCAAGCTCTTTCCCAAGCTCTAAAGGCAAAGGAGGATACAATTCAATCAAAGCAAAGCTCACTTGGCAGAGGAGTTGGTCCATAGAGCCATCCATTGAACCTCAAGAGCTAAAACTTTCACCAAAGCTTTGCCTCAACCAGGCGAAGCTTCTCCAAGTGAATTGAGCACCGATGATCACCTCTGATGAGGTATGCCATTTTTTGACCATTAAACTCAAAGTGGTGTGGAGCTTTGTGAAAGATATTTTAATCCCATGAAATTTTGACCGTTAGATGTGCTTGCCATTAGGGTTAGATGGTGTGGGTTGATTTTTAATCCAATTCGAGCTTGATCGAACTCAGATCTTCTCTTTGAAAGTGGATGATCCCCATTTTTCACTGGGAAGAATAGGGAGGATCTTTGGCCATCCATCCATGCATTTTGGATGGACGAGATTAAAACACACATTAGATTTAATTTTACCCCCTTTGAATGGTGGCTTTAATCTCAGCCATCCGATCCTTGATCGTACGATTGAGGAAAAAGCGCGTAGCATCGTGCCACGTGGCCTTCGATGGATGTTTAAGTGGTCGAAACGCGTGTGTAGGATGCCAGCCCATGCGTCGTGGATTAATTAATTAAGGTTTAAATAATTCTAATTAATTACCTAAACTTCTAAAATTCATATCTCAACCTAAAAAATCAGAAACTATAAAATAAATTTCATTAGAAAGATAATTAAACATATAATATTCTAAAAATAATTTTGATTAATTTTGAATACTTCTTTTCTCTGAATTTAAGTTTTATTAGAAATCTTAATTTACTAATTACTCCCTAATTATTTTATTGATTAATCTCAAACTTCTTGAGTGTATTTTGGGGGATGACTTCTACCTCCTCTAATTTTTTTGGAATTTATTGGTGGCTTAATTGGAGAAATTGCCAATTCATTCCCTAATTAGCCCCTTAATGTAATTAAAGTTAATTAAAGGTTTGATTAGTGGTTTAATCCTTTATTGAAGTTGATTAAGGTCTTTTAGTGAATGGGAGGTTTAGGGTATAATTTTGGGGCATTTCCCCTAAGCTATTTCTTATACCCCCTTTTTTTCTTAATATTATCTTAATTAAGGGCTAATTCACTAATAACCCTCTTAATTAATTTCTTAAAATTCTAAAACTTTCTAGAACTCAATTAATCTACTTGGGATAGATGCTTAGGTGTTCAAGAGCCTAAGTTCAATTAAGGAAATCAAAATTCAACTAATATGTGTGAGGGGTAATTTGAAATTACTTAAATTAAACCCCTTAGCTTAATTAATCATTAATCATGAGCCAAATTGCATTAGAACCCTTTCTTCTTAGGTGATTACAAATTTAAATTCCTTGAGAGATTTTATGTCATCTCATTAGCTCATAATTATTTGATTAACTATACTAAGGTGGTGTAGGTAAGGGGTAATTAATATGCTTAATTCATACCTTAACCTAATCAAAATATAAAATGAATCTAATCATATAAAAATTGAACAAAAATATCAAACACATGTGGGAATGGGTTAGGAACAACAAACTCACTTCATATTTTCAAAATTAAATCAAATTCAAGATTAAATAAAATCACATTAAATAAACTTTGATTTACTTTAAGCTTTCTTATTTCATGAGATTGTCTTTAAGAATTAATTAAGTGAATGTGTTTACATGCTTTCATTACTTTAGTTCTTTCCCAATATTCTAAACATGTATGTCATATGATTTCATGCATCCATGCTTTTCAAAAATCAAATTTAAAATGAAAATGTTTCTTTTATGTCAAAGTGTATGTGTTGGTTAAAGTAAGAATATGAATGGCTATTATCACTATTAAATTCAAATTATTTAAAAAAATATATAAATAAGCTATCAAAATTGAAAGTGTGTTACTTATATCTTACTTATAAGTTCACATGTGAGTAAAATATAAGGATGTGTGTAGGTTTTCCTTCTCTCTTTTAGCATATAGTTTTGAATAGATTTGGTAAAGTGTATAGTTCATTTGAAAAGAACCCTTCTTGCCTAATTCCATATCCTATTCATTCCTATACTATTACTTAAGAAGGACCTTTACTTGTACAAATAAATTGCATAAACAAAAATAAATCAACCAATATAAACTTTTACATTATTTCTTTTTCCATTCATTTCTTTTGTACACATGCTTGTATTTAAGGAAAGTGGTATATTAGTCTGGAAAAACTCGGGGTTGAGAGCATTTAAGTAGCCCTAAGTAGGTCTTGAACCTTACACCTCTGGTTAACAATGGCATCGTACTCAGTTATGCCTTTCATACATTCATGTGTACATGTGAAAATTGGATAAGAAACCCCTTTGCTACTTAATGAAAATCATGCATCATAAACATTCAAATTTTCTTAAATGAATTACGTAGAATGCATCATGAAGTGTGGTAAATATTCCCATTTGTATGTATAGTTATGTTTAGGACTCATTCATATGTATGTTATACATGTTGGGAAAGAAATGAAGTAATGTATGTTTTGTGAATTTAGTTTATTTTACTTAATCTTAAAATGCCTTTCTTTTTTGAATAGGTTTGTTTAGAGTTCATCTAAACTTAGGATTAATTAAAATATATAATAAAATATTCACTAAATAAAACTAAAAAATGAATCCACTTTAGAGATTACTTAGGTTAGGGAAGGAAAGAAGAGTTCTCCTCTCTTTCCCTCTCTTTATAACTTAATAATTAATTTTAGGATTCACTTGAACCCAATCAAAACATAAAATAAAACTAACCCAAAATAATTAAATCACTTAAATGAAACTCTCCTCCAAATTGAACATTCTTCACACTTAGAAAATTCTAACTTAAAGCTATAGCTTAGCATACCACATAAACCTCTAAAGCACACACATCAGGCTAAGTCACCACTTCTAGCTTTAGGTTAGGGCGGTGCATGGTTTGATGTTTGCTTTTATTTTTGTGATATGTATTTAGTGGATGTTAGGATGTATGTATAGAATGAATGGTAGGCGATCTTAGTCTAACCATTGTCTTCTGTAGAGGATTGTGCTTAAGGGGAGCTATAAGAAATAAAAAATACAAATGCTTTTGCTGTGCATGTGCTTATACCTCTAAGAATAATCCAATAGGCCAGGTGGACTTAGTCACCCATGTGTGGGGTGATAAGTCTAATATACATGCTTGGAATTTGTGAGGTTTGTTTAGCTAATCTTTGTTTTATAGGTGTTAGCTAGATTTACTTTTCCTTTTTATGTAATTTTGGAAATTAGGATTTTGGAATGATTATTATGGGCATTAGGATGAACATTGGTCATAAGATCTCATCTTATATACCATGTGAAGCCTTTGGAGCATCCACCTTCCAACCATCCAAAAGAAGGAACCAAAGAAGAAAGAAGAAAAGAAGAATGAAGAAATGAAGCTTGAAGACCCCCATAACAATGAGTTTCTTGCTTAATTGTATGCAATTCATTTGTAATCTAGGTTGTATAAGGGTAGAGCTTGGCTACCCAAATTTTTTTTCGGTTTGTGCGATGGTACCAGCCACAATGGCCTTTTATTATTTTATGATTAGCTTTATAAATTGATTGATGATTTGTTTAGCTTGTGCATTAAGTGGCATCCTTTTCTAGTTTCTTCCTTGCTTTATATATGACCTGGATGTAGATTAGGTTCTTAAGGAAAATTAAATCTTCTATCAAATTTAACAATTCAAAACTAAAAATAAAGAACTCATAACATCACCTAAAGCTTAGGCTAAAATCAAGATAAAAGAATTAGCAACCCCTTAGCTAGGTGAGTACTTTATTTATAACATCATGCACAAATGCATATTATTTTCACTCTTAATTGGAGGGCTTCCACCTTTACTAAAGAAACTTAGCTTGACTTTTGAGAGACATGATAGAAACATACCACCCCCCTTCTCGCTGATCAATAATCTCATTTTTCATGCATTAGGCATATGAATCTTATCATCCTGAGTCAAAATGATTGTCCAAAAGTAAAAATAAAATGAAATCTAAATTGCATTAGATTTAGATCATTTGAAGTATGCCTTACATGATCTAGTCTCTTTATGGAGTGAGTTTAAGGACTCTTCTCTTTCTAAATAAATAATACTTATCTTGCAAAATCACTTGACTACATGAATTTAAAATCTAGAGAGGAGTTAGTTGGCCACCCCCCAGAGGTTGTAAGTCCAAGGTGTGGTTTGTCCTTGGAGGCAAACCAAATACCTTTTTTTTTTTGCCTTAGGTTTTTAGCCTCACCAAAGCTCCTAGATTTAGGTTCTGGTTGCTTCTCCTTTATGGGCCATAAGCATAAATCCTCACCTCTAGGCATTTCCATAATCTTTGTGGAATCATAAGCCCTAAATTTCTAATAAAAAATATAACTCAAATAAATTAAATCAATTTCAAAATGTAAAGCCCAACCATAGATAGTTTGAGATGCTGGTTTTAGCATCATGGGGCATCTCCTACTTATCTTCCTTTGGCTTCATAATAAATCCCTCTCTAATCAATCCCATTTGATCTTCCAAAATAAACTTAAATTAATAGTCCCATTGAAATATTTGAGACAACAATCATTTACCTTAATCAGAGTATTCCTAAGGATCTCATAGATGTAATTATGGGGGCTTGCCTTGTAGGGAACTTAACGAACATTTAAAATAAATCTTATTTTACTTTTCATAAAGTAGGGGAAGAATCTTTGTATATGCACCCATTGTCCTTAGAGTTTTTTGAGGTGATTAGATCTATTGTAGGGTGGTGACTTCTATCTTTCGAGATAGTACACCTCTCTTCAATAACATACCCAATCTCCTTCAATAAGAACATCTGTGGATCTACGTAGTGTTAAAAATGCATAAAAAGAAAGAGATGTATATTTCCATCATTTTATCCCGCATGAAGTGAAGATGGAAGTATATATCTTATTCTCTAAAGAAAATTGATAAAATTTAGATTTTCTCTCAGGGATGGTTCCTCTCCATCTTTGGTAAATGATCATTGTCTTCAAGTATCGATGTTTGTACTTTGGTTTAATCAACTATCTTTGATTCGTTGGCACTTAGCTTATTTCATTCTTAAGTATAGCCATCTTTAGGTTTTAGGATCTCACCCCTGTTAGTCTTAAAACTTAGTTCTCCAATTAAAAAAAAAAGATCTAAATAAAAAAGAAAACATTTAAAGACTTCCCCCTTATCATTTTTATGATAAGGAATGATTCATTCTAACATAATAAAAACAAAATAAATTTTTCATAAAAACTTTGCTTTTCAAAAGCACTCTTTCAAAAAAAAAATGCACATAATAAAATATTTTCCACAAATTTTCTTAAATCACATCCATCTAACAATTCTCAAAATTGTTACATGTTCGAATCTTCAAAAATAAAACTAATAATATTTTTCAAAAGCACAAATGAATATCTTCCTCAATTCATTTTTGATGAAGATTTTATTTTCAAAAATAAAATGAACAATCATCTTTCCAAAAATCAAAATCAAAATTAAAAATAAGACTTTCAAAAAGCACACATGAACCTTTCCATTCAATCACTCATGCCTATTGAATGAAAGTTTCATTTTCAAACAAGACTAAATTTTTCAAAAGCATATATGAACATCTTCATTCAATATACCCAAATTTATTGAATGAATATTTCATTCCCAAATAAAAATATCATTTGAAATCCCACTTAAACATATCTCATATGATTAAGTTGGAATTCCCTCTTTCAAAAAAGTAATAATCACACAAAACAAAATTTTCACATTTGCAAATAAGATTTGACTTCCATACATAAATTTGTTGAATTCTTCTTTCAAAAATCAAAAACAATTTTAAAACACATTAACAATCATCAAATTTACTAAAAGTCTCAAATTCAAAACAAAATTTTAAACATTCATTTAGCATACTCAAATTTACTAAGTGAAGTCTCCAAATTCAAAATCAAAATTTTCAAACACATTTGAAACTTCATTTAATACTCAAATTTACTAAGTGAAGTCTCCAAAAAACAAAAAAAATTTTCAAACACATTTGAAACTTCATTTAGTATAAATTTGCATGAAGTCTCCAAATTCAAACCAAAATTCAAACACATTTGGAACTTCATTTAGCATACTCAAATTTTTAAGTCTTCATTCAAAACCAAAATTTTTTCAAACACATTTGGAACTTCATTTAGCATACTCAAATTTATAAGTGAAGTCTCCAAATTAAAACTAAAAAAATTTTAAAACACATTTGAACTTCATTTAGCATACCCAAATTTACTAAGTGAAGTCTCCAAATTCAAAATCAAAATTTTCAAACACATTTGAACTTCATTTAGCATACTCAAATTTGCTAAGTGAAGTCTCCAAATTCAAAACAAAAAATTTTCAAACATATTTAGAACTTCATTTAGCATACTCAAATTTTGAAAGTCTCCAAATCTAAAACAAAAAAACATTTGGAACTTCATTTAGCATACAAATTTGCCAAATTTAAAATTTCAATACTTCATTTATATACCAAATTAAGTGAAGTCTCCAAATTAAAAAAAAAATTTCAAACACATTTGAACTTCATTTAGCATACTCAAATTAAGTGAAGTCTCCAAATTCAAAACCAAAAATTTTCAAACCCATTTGGAACTTCATTTAGCAAACTCAAATTTGCTAAGTGAAGTCTCCAAATTCAAAACCAAAAATTTTTTCAAACACATTTGGAACCTCATTTAGAATAATCAAATTTGCTAAGTGAAGTCTCCAAATTTAAAACCAAAAATTCTCAAGTACTTTTTGAACTTCACTCTTTAGCATACCAAATTTGCTAAAGAGAGGTTTCCATTTTCAAAACAAAAACAACACATAAAATTTTTTTAAAACACATCAAAATTTCATTTAGCATACTCAAATTCGCTAAGTGAAGTTTCCATTTCACAAAATTAAGTGGAACTTCATCTTTAGCATACAATATTTGCTAAAGTAAAATCTCCACTTTCAATCAAAAACAAATCAAAAAAAAGGAAACACATTAGGATTTCCTTAGCATACCCAAATTTGCTAAAGATCATACTTTTGCAAAAATCAAAATATCCAAAAAAAAAAAACAAATGAAACAATTTAGGACTTCTTAGCATACTCAAATTTGCTAAGAATCCTATTTTCAAAAATCTTTCAAAAAAAAATAAAACACTCTTAGGTTCTTCACTTAAAATACCTAAATTTGCTAAGTGAGAATTTCAATTTTCAAAATCAACAATAATTCACAAAAAGAAATAATTATTTTCAAACACTTCACTTAGCATACCCAAATTTGCTAAGTAAAATTCCAAAATACCAAATCAAAAAAACTAATTACTTTAACATACCCAAATTTGTTAAAGGAAAGGGTCCTCAAATCAAAATCTAATTTCAAACATGAACCTATGGAAGCATCTTCTAAAATATTTGAATCCATTTTTCAACATACCCAAATTTGTTGAAGTTGGATTCATATTCAAAATTCTCTTCCAATCAAATTTCTAAATCTTTCTAATCCATTTGAACCCCACTTAACACTTCCAAGAAGATGTGGGTTCAAATTTTAAATTCAAATTAAATCAACAAAAAATAGATCCAAGTTTATTTCCTATGCATTCTCAACATCACCACAAACTTCAGCCAGACTTTTGTACATTAGAAATGGAAGGCTCACAAAAGTTTGTGTTCACTTTCCCACATGGCATGGACTTGGCCTTGGATAAGGCCAACCTTCCCCAAGCTGATCATGCCCACCTTATCCATTTCAACAGAGGATTTGAGGGAGTGAAGATCACCTGTGAGGGCACTCCCCTCACAACTATCGAGGACTATGGTGGTCGGGTGCCATCATGATTTACCTCGATTTTGACATCTCCTCATTAAAGAGAAAGCAGCCCACTTTAGAAGGACAAGGATAGCTTGTGTGTGGTTTCTCTCCCAAAGGGCTAGCACCCACTCTTTGGCACCCTCTAAGGGTAAGGCTCCTCGATCAGATTACCTCCCCTTGGTTGGGTCTAGTTCTTACTCTACTCACCCTACCCGAACACATAGGAGAAATAAAATCACATGATCAAGCGGTATCATAGGATTGTGGAGATGGAGGCGCTATGCTCACCAGTAGGAGGTACCTACTTGATCACCCTGGTTATAAAACTAGTTTCATCCTCTAGGTCGACAGAGAGATGCTAGAGGATTCACACTTCACCTCCACTGGTTCAAGACCACCACTGTGAGTGAAGGTCATATGCCCTCGATCCTTTATGTTGCGAGCTACGGATGTTCTGAGTTTGGAGCTCAATTTGATTTGAGATCCATCATCCCAGGGAAACATTTATAGAGAGAGGCCGAGGCCCATACATCTATTCATATCACCAGGGAGAGCGAGGTTCAATTTCCATTAGCTTCACATCAATTTTCTAGCTCGGCATTACCGCCAACCGAATAACATCCTCGCTACTGGGACCATCATGTGAGGATAGCTCCTATTCATAGAGTCGGTGTACCCACCGCTCTACCCCCCCCGCTCACCATCACGTTGTCACAACATCTCGCCCATAAAAGGCCATGAAGGCCATATCTGGGGAGAAGCACCCCATTGGTGACTATGGCCGAGGGATCCTATCCATCTACACCACCTATGGAGATCGAGCTCGCCGACCTTCTACCCCTGTGGTGGGAGTGGTAAACCCCAAGCATAGTGGTCCCCTTCACCAACTCCACTAGTTCAACAGACATGGAGATGGTAGTTAAAGGGGTGATGATAGCCAGATGATAGTATAACCTCCTACGAGTGTCACCCTTTGAGCTAGAGTCGAGTGTGTCTCTTCAGTACAAAGTCCTCATAGGATTGACTCTCAGTGAGGTCTGATGCCTCTTAATGCATGACAGTGATCACACCGGCCGCCCAAAAATCATTTGTTCCGTTAGATTGATCGTTCTCAGGAGATAGTACATTATCTTGTAGAGAAGAAGAAATCTGGGTATCGGATGAGGAAAAGATCAATCCCAATGAAGATGATTTATTGGGAGACTGGTCCATGGTGTAGGATCCTCGGAGCAAGAGCCATGGAAGGTGATGAGGTTGATGACAAGCCCAATCGCCCAACACCTCGACATATGATAGATATAGATTGAGATACTTTAAAGCTCAATAGTTCATCCTACATCCAACATTAGTAGTGCATGTCTTGGACCCAAGACCTTACCTAATTGAGCATGTATAGAAGGTGGAAAGTACCCATACAGAAAAGACATTAGATCCATGGGTTGAGCAAGTGAAGGAAGCATTGGCTCAAGCCTAGGGAGGATCATCGGTTCCAAAGGGTAGACCCTACACGGAGGAATTCGATGCAATGCAATATCCCAAGGGTTTCATTCCACCTTCCTTCATGATGGCGGAAACCCGCATATTGCACATTTAGGCCAATTGTTGCAACCGGGTAGCTAACTATTCCCTCTTGTTAGTAGCCTAGGGATTGCTTTTGATTGGTATAAACTTCACAACAGTTCAAGAAAAGACATTTGTGAAGTTAGAGCAACTCTTTATCAAGAGGTTTGGAGCAAAGGGTTACAGTGATCTGGTAACAACACCCGTAAGTCCGTTGACTATATTTCATGGCATTGAGTATGAAATGCGAAGAATATCTCAACAACATACCATTGAGATTCTTCTAAAGATCCACCCATTGCCTTCATGCTTAAGGGCTTCACTATCAAAACATTTGAGAAGCTAATCAACAAAGTGGCTAGTCTACAAGGAGAGGCCAAACAGTTGCCTTTTCAAGACCAATTGCCCAAAGCAAAGCCACAGAAGGTCTAAGAAGAGAAAGGACAAAGTAGATAGAGGGAAGCAACCAAAGAGATCAATCCAAGAGACCACAACCATCGCCTCTCCACCCACCTCCTTTACCACCACCGAGGTACTACCGCCTCCATAAGCCCTCCATGCACACACCACCTCCTCAACCATACCACTAGCAGATACATACCACTGTAGCTATGGTCCACTACTCTTTTAGATAAGCTTAACAAACCTTATTCATTTAAGAGGGAGGTAATCAAGAAGATCTTTAAGAATCTCTTAAAGAAGCTTGATTTTAGCTACGAGCCTAGAGACCTGAGGAAGTAGCAAAACCATGATCCTAACTTTGCCCTACCACTATATGCTAGGCCATATTTTAGGATTGCTTCATTTAAGGACTTGAACATAGCTTCAAGTCAGTAGTTATCCCAAAGGAATACCTTATGGAACAACCATCAGTTCCATTAGGTAATCCTTGGGGATACATGTGATCCTTCCAAAACCAAAGAAGATTGGGATATCTTTATCCAAAACCTCTAAGAAGATCATCCGTAAGAAACTTTCCTTGTAGGTGCTTCAAGCCAAAACCTCCAACATCAAGGGTTTGCAAGTGCTAGCCAACTGGGAAAGAGAGAGCCAGAGTAGCAACAGATGTGTCACGATAGCCCAGTTGCCACCATCGAGTCCAACCTCCACCACCTGCATACCACATTGAGACTTCCACTTCAACTATTTCTTCTTCTTATACTAGTAGAACTCTTGTATCGATGGATAAGGGCATCAAATCCCTTACCCCCATTTACTTTACTTGATTTCTATTTTATACCACCTATCAAATCCAAGAAATTGAAGAATAATGCTAACTTGAATTACATCTATGTCACTTCTGATGGGTTGTCTACTTCTATTCTTAATGATAACTCTTCAAGTTAAAATAACTATAATAATTCTAATCTTCTTCTTTCTGATTTAGAGTTGGACTTTCCTACTCTGAATACTATGGGTTTACCTCTTGAGATAGACTTGAAATCATCTGATTTTGAGGGTCCCATAGGAAAAGTTATAGGTGAGCTTGATGTAGAACCTTCCATTACCCCGCCACAAGAGATCACCGTCAACCTAGTGGCAAGGTTCTACCTCCTAGGGCAAAGACACCTCAAGATAGAAGGAAACAAGTCATTGAGGATCGAGAAGCCCTCCAGATGCTCCACCCTGGATATGCTTGTGGAGGATCAGCCCAAGGTGGACCTCTCTCATCTAAGAAAGGTGTCATCTAAGCTAAGCATATATGCCCTTGTCTTATCCAAAGAGATGAGAATCACTAATCAAGGCTCTCCTTGATCCAGATATGCTTAGCTCACTGACCACCAGTGAGGAGGCACATTACAAAAAAGAAGCTCGGGATCACCTTCATGAAGATCTTCTGGGACTTGGAGCACCCCTACATTGACATGGGCGTACTTGTCGAGTTCTCATTGATCTAGTGCATCGGAACATTATGAGTCTAAAGACCCTTGCCTATTTGAGGATCGACATCTCCACACTGGAGATCATGATGTTGAGATTCAATGAACAAGGTGAGCGGGCTTTAGTTCCATAGTATTACCTTTGGAGATAGGTGACCGGAAGATCAAGCCAAGTTTTACATCATTGATTCAATACTTCATTCACCGCTTTGCTTGAGGCCAAATACATCAAATAAGATAATTCCATCCTCCCTCCATCATCAAGTTCAAAAGATGGGATTGAATACCATGTTAATGGAGATGAAAAGCCATTTTCAATTAGAGAGGTTGAAATTTATGAGGATGTGACCTACTATCTTCCTCAAAACACCCTTTCTCATGAACTAGGACAAAACTCAAATTCAAAACAAAATGAAAATGAAGAAAAAGGAAAAGGAAAAAAAATATGAAAATCTAGGTGAACAAGAAAGGAGAATTGAAGAAGAAATAGACATTATCCTCATTCCATGTGGGTAGGATGACTCAACCTCCATAGAGAGGTGGAGGTAGAAAGAGTTCCTAGAGGTGGAAGACCCCATCCACCATCAAAGGTCATGTTATAGTTCAGAGAGTACCTACTATTCACAGACTTGGAATCTAGAGGATTCTAATGTGATTAGTATACCAGCCAACCCCTCTTAGCAGGTTCCATTGGAGGTGACTTTCTATCCAGACAGCGATGAAGACCAGGCCTCCAAATAAAGCAAAGTATTCAAATGTTTATGTGAAACTATTAGGTGAGAACCTTAGCTCTAACCTCACTTACATCTTAGAAAGTTGAAGGTTTAGTAGTTAAGGAAGTCCCTAAGTCTTCCAGTGATATCAAGAGATTTTTGGGATCATCATCCTCAAGTCAAGTTGATGTAGAACTTGAGGAGGATATTTAAAGAATTAATGGAATTACCATTTGACTTTTACTCTCTTGTGTTCATAATCTTATACAAAAAGGTTTAGTTCCTCATACATGGTCCGTGCAATGTGTCGAGTACTTGAAAAGCTATGGAACAACAAAGGTGGGGAAGCACAATCATGAGCAGGACTAGGATTCGCAAGGGTCCAATCGATGATCGATTAATAGTTGTTACCAATCATTTGGAGATAGGTTCTTTTCACATACACCAACTCTTATGAGAATATGTGTTTAGAAATCTCGATGATCTAGATGATCTCCAAATCAAAGAGATGCACGAATTTGAAGAGAGAGATTCATTCAACAATTGACAAGCTTAAAGAAATCAACCTCGACGTAAGAAAATCCACCGATGTATATCGCTCATTTGAATGAAGAAGAAACCAATGACTTAGTTAGGCTATTGACTGAGTTTAAAGACTGCTTCACATGAAGTTATGAAGAGATGCCCGGATTATCTCCCGATGTAGTAGTCATAAGCTAGCAATAGATCCTAATGCTACCCCTATTAAGCAAGCTCCTAGATGCATGCAATTAGAAATTGAACAGCAGGTCATTTCAAGTCAAATTGATCTATTTCATCAAAGAAAAATATCCTACTAGCTGTCGCCCTTAAGAAGAAGAATGGCCAAATTGCATATGCATTTTAGGGACCCAAGGCATGTCCTAAGGATGAGTTTCCTCTTCCTATAATTAATGGTGGACATCACTCATCTCATGCGCTTCTCTTTCATGGATGGGTCATCTAGCTACAACCAAATCAAGATGTCTTGAAGATGAAAGAAACACTTTCAAACCCCATAATCTTCTATTAAAGGGTCATGCCTTTTTTTAAAATGTTGGTACATACCAATGGGCCATGACTCATCTTCAATGAACTCATCCATCATCAGTTGGAGTGGTACATTGATGTTCTAGTAGTCAAGAGCATAGAAAAAGAAGACCATCTGTTTGACTGTAGAGTAGTTTTGAACAATGGTTAAGATAATATAACCTCAAAAATGAATCCAAGTGTGCATTAGTAGCTTCAAGAAATTCTTGGGTTTGTTGTCACACCGAGGAATAGAGATAGATTAAAGATTAGAAATGCCACCTCCTAAGAGTTTAATTCAACTTAGATCCTTCCAAGGACGGCTGGTATATCTAAGACGCTTTATCTCCAACCTATCTGGGAGATGCAAACTATTTTCAGCACACTTGTCAATAAGGATGCCAAGTTCATGTGGGATGACAAGTGTTAGCATGCCTTCGAAGACATCAAGCAGTATTTGGTGAAGCCGCCAATTTTAGCTCTATCCCGGGTACCATCCTCTACACTACATTGGATGACTCTCGCTTATTGACCCAAGCTAATGACAAAAAGAAGAAGAACACTCTACTACTACCTCTCTATTCCAAGCAAACTATCCACCTATTGAGAAACATTGCCTAGCTTTGATCTTTGCTTCCCAAAAGCTACATATTATATGCTTTCATAAGGTGAACTTGATCTAATAAATCCAATCGCAAGTACCTCATGACACGCCAATGCTATCCAAACATTTCATGATGGTCCATGATTCTCTCATAGTTTGATATCACATTCATTCCCCATGCGAAAAGGACAAGCACTAGTGGATTAGCACAGACACCCACTTCCTACCGATTCTCCGCTTAGTGATGATCTCCTGATGAACAAATCATGAACTTGGGGAGGCCACAATCATCGATGGGAGATGTATTTTGATGGTGCCTTCTTTTCATAAAGGGGAAGCACCATGATCTACTCTTCTAAGAAAGGGTAGGAATAGTTCTCTTAACTCCATGATGATGAGATTCTCATACTATCTTTCCAACCCAATAACAGGCCAAGTATGAGGCTTGATTTCTTTGAGAGTTAGCCATCACTATTTGTGTCAAGAGCATCAACATCTTTGGGATTCTTGGTCATCAATCGACAGGTCTACAAGGTTCTCAAACCCAAGCTTTCATTACTATGAGTATACCATGAAGCTATTGGCCCAAATTCTTGAAGTCACCATCTACAAGGTTCCCCGAGTAGAGAACATAGAAGCAGATGCTTTGGCCAAACTTGCCAAAGAATTGGCATGTAGAAGATGAGTCCATTTCAATAAGGGTCCAAAATAGACAAGTCCTATCCCTTATTGATGTTGAACTCATCGAGAGACTTTCTTGAAGGGGAGGTTGTGTTAAAATGGACAAGGAGTTGGATTGGCAACCATTCATAGACTATTTGAACACGCAAACTACCTCAAGAAAAGTCACAAGCCCATCGTGAAATAGAGCCTCCCCTATGCTCTTGATGGAACCTTGTACCGATGCTCCTTTGACCAAATGTGGTTACGTTATTTAGACAAACATGAAGCCCGTGGCATTATAAATCAAGGTACATCGTCTATATGCAAATCTCAATCGTCCAAAGATGAAGATGAAGATCAAGAGACTAGATACTACCGGGCCTTCAATGATTACACGCATGGATATAGCTGAGATGCCATCGTCAAGTACATGTGGTCCTCCACCAACCACCCAACATTATACACCTACATCCTCATGGCCATTCGAGTGTAGGTACATTGTGGGTCCGATCCTCCTTCTTCCAATTCATCGGTTCATCTTAGCTGCCACCAACTACTTTTCCAAGTGGGCAGAGGCAATCCCACTCAAAGAGATCACAACCATGTGCTTTAATTTTCGAACCATATCATATAGGTTCGGGTGCCTTGATGAATTATATCATAATGGTACATTCAAAAGCACCAAGATCAACAACTGTAAGACATGATATAGATTGGAGATACTCCACCATCTACTACCCTAAAGCAAATGGCTTAGTAAGCATTCAACAAACTCTCATCCAAATATTGAAGAAGACTCGATGAAATAATAATGGGAACGATTTAGTTGAAGCCTTGTGGGCCTATCGCACTACATAACTCAACTCAATCTACCCCATTTTCTTAGTATATGGGTCCAACTATTCTACCTTTAGAAGTTCAACTCCCATCACTAAGGATAGCATTGGGTAGCAAGATCACTATAGAGCATAATGTGAAGTTGAATTTAAAAGAGCTCAAAGGTTTGGAGGAGAGTCACACGCATGCAAACCTCGTTGTAAGGCCAAAATGATTCAAGCTCACAACAAGGGTCCGCCTAGGTCTTTCCAGTAGGAGAACTTGTGTTAGTCCTAAGGAGACCAATTGTGCCCATCAAAGATGGAGGCAAGTTTGAACCCACTTGGGAAGGCCCCTGTATGTCATAGAGAAGGCCTACCAAGGAGGATCTTATCGCCTTATTGATTGTAAAGGGGAACACCGATGCTTCCAATTAATGAGCTCTATCTAAATAAATATTACCCATGAAATAAATCATGTTTGAAAATAATTATTAATAAAAGGAACAAAATCAAATTTCATTTCATCAAAATCTTCTCTTTTTTCAAAGTGTTGTTTGCTTGTCTGAATCCATCTGACGCATGTTTAGGAGTAAGTGTATCCCTCATCCTATCTTTCACACAAAAACACAATCTCATGCTATTAGAATAGGTGTAAGAGAACCGAGAGGCATCCTATTTTGATTAGCAGTAAGTTAGGTGAGAGAACCCAAGTGACATCCTTTCTTATTGAGATTCTTGTTTGCCATCTATGGCACCATTTCATCAAATCACTAAGCGTGACATAGATGTAAGAGTCCCCTAGAGGCATCCTATTTCCTTTTAACACATGCAAATAACAAACATAAATCTTTTATCTTGAGCTATTTTGATGTGGGAGCAATCCCCACTCACTCATTAGTCGCCTAGGTCATCTACATGCTACCTCTAGATGTCACCCCAATGGTCACTTATTTGGAAGATGTGAGTCCTCGCTTTCTTCCTAACTTGACCATTGCAAACCAATGAGTGCCTTGTTAGTATGGTAGTCTTCACTGCCCAGCTAGTAAGCTACCTCGTTGATTTTATTTAAGAAGATGTGAGTCCCCATGCTTTCTTCTTGAACTAATCATCATGATCTAACTAGGTCGAGTATATTTGAGGTTTAGGATAAGTCCCCTAGAGGCTCCTTTCCTCTTGACTACATTTGAGTCGATATAAGTCCCCAACTGGCATTCACTCAGTAGTCGCCCTAGGTCGGATAGCACCTATTAAGCCAAAGATAGACTATCCCAACAATCGCCCACTATAGAGGATGTGAGTCCCCAGCTTTCTTCTAGCCGATTGCAAATTGATGGCACCTTAGGTTGGTTGATGTTCCTATGCCGACAATGACTCACCCTGGATACACCACTCTGGTAGATGTGAGTCCCCTGCTTTCTCCTTGAGTTGGACCACAATACCTATTTGATATATGACTAGCCATGTCATCTTCTCCGTGGTTTTGGATTAAGCCCTTAGTGCCCCCATCTCGGGCACTCTATTTGGATCACGCCCTTTTAGACACTACCGGTTACTTTGGATTGGCCCCTTCCTCACCCTATGGTTGGAGAATTTGTCTGGATGCAAATTCTCCCTTGGTTAACTGAGATAGTTTAGAATATAAGCTCCTTCTGCTTTGATCCCTCAAACTAACAAGGTCCATGATAAAAACAAACAAAACAAATAAATTAATTCTTGTGGATTAGAATTCAAGCCCCAAAGGGCCCCTCTTCCCAAGCAGCATCCTATCTTTAGGCTCAAAAACTCCCTATAGGAATCTACTAAGAGATAAGTCCCTCACTCACCCATACCACCCTTAGGTCGTTCAATCTATTTTCCAAAGCAAGTTACCCTACCATTCCGCTTTGGAAGATGTAAGACTATGATGCATTCTTTCTAGCATGAATCGCATCCACAAGCCTTAGGTCGTTTTGATTTGTTGCCCAAAGCAACCGATCACCCTGGTCTTTTGTAGTGGAAGATGTGAGTCCCCAGCTTTCTTCCCTTCAATTGATCAAAACCAAAGGCACTTTTGGTCGATAGATAGTTCTCCCATCGGAAGCTACTCCCTTGGTTCAAGAATCGAGATAGGTCTATATAAGCTTCTTAGTGTGTGATCCATCACAAACCAATGAATCCATCAAAATAAATCTAAAAAATGAAATTAATCTTGACTCTTTGAGTTGATCTAAGTCCCCAACATTCACTCAATAGTCACTCTAGGTTGGGTTAATCTGCCTTATCAATAGATTACCCCAAAGAATCGTCTCTACTTTGGAGGATGTAAGTCTACCACTTTCTTCCTAGTACGCTTGTTGCATACCAAAGGCATCCCTTTGGTTGGCTAGTCCTACTATGTTTAGTAGACTACCCCTTTGGATTGGTAACTGTTAGGTTAGCCTCCATGGCTCCTACTGTACCCATCAAACCAAGGGTCCATCTCAAAAATCCAAATCTAAAAATTGAAATAAATTTAAACCTCTTCCCCATTAAGACTTAAATCAAATCAAACCTCTCATCCCCTTGTGGATGACTTGAACCTGCTTCCCTAGTGGAAGGTTCACATCTATCCCTAGTGGATTCCTCTCCCTCTTATGTCTTGACATAAGTAGAGCCACATTGCACTAAGCTGGATTCTTCTACACCTTGGGTTAGAGTAGATCTCATTTTGGATCTTCATGTTGTTGATCAACACACAATACGCGTGTTCCTTGTCTCACACCACACCTATTGGGCCTTTGTTGACCTCATTTTAGAATGAGCTCTCAACCCCTCCATCTTAACATAGACTTCTCTTAGACTTTAAGAGTTCCTTAGTCTTAAGACACATCTAGTGATTAGGTGGACACTCAACCTAGCCCTAGACTTAGAAGAGTTAGCCATTGGAATAGTCATGCCTGGGTGTTAGGAAAATTTGTCTACCCTTAGCTTGAACCACTCTCACCTTCCTTCCTTCAAGTCAAACTCCAAATCAATCTTATTTGATTTTCCAAACTCAAATCAATGCCATGATTGAAATCCATGATTGAAATGAAATTAATTTCCTAAGTCCTTAATTTCCTCAAGGACTTAGCCAAAAATCATCTTCAAATCAATTCACTCAATTTTCTCATAACTCATTTATATTCTCATTTATATTCACATATATAAATGAAATATAAATTCAAATCAATCAAATTAAATCCAAAATTCAAATCAATCTAAAATCTTCTTAATTTCCTTAAGGACTTAGCTAAATCATCAAATCAATTCAAATTAAAATTTTTCATAACTTTATATTTATATTCACATATATAAATGAAATATAAATTCAAATCAATCAAACTAAACTCAAAATCAAATCCAAAACTCCAAAATTTCCTAAGTCCTTTAAATTTTCTTAAGGACTTAGCCTATCATGATCAAATCACTTCAAATTCATGAAATTTTCTCATAACCATTTATATTCTCATTTATATTCACATATATAAATGAAATATAAATTCAAACAATCAAAACCACTTCCAAAAATCAAACTCAAATCCATTCAAAATCCAACCTAAGCTTTCAAGTCAAAATCTTGAACTTAGCCAAATCAACTTCAAATCAAGCCAAACTTGATTTTTCTTCATGATTCAATCAATCTACAATCATGAATCCAAATATAAATACAAACTTCAATCACTAAATCAAAACTCAATTAAAAAATCAAGCCAAAATCATTTCTTCCTCCTTTGAATATGAAATTATCAAATGAATCAAAACCCATTTGACTTCAAACCACTTGCAAATGGATTTATATTTCAATCATAAGTCCATATACAAGTTCAATCAAACTCAAATCAAGCTTTGACCAAGCCATTTGACCCACTTAGGCTCACTTGACCCAAAGTGACCTAAAGTACCCTTATGAGCCAAATTCTAATCCTAACCAAATTGGATTGAATCAAACTCACCTATGCCTCTCATCATGATCTAATCATCATGAAATGATCAATCATTCAAATGTCAAACCAAATCAATTCCAATTCAACACTCAAAATGAAACTAAAAGCCAAAATCTATAATAAATTGATTGAAACCAAATGATCTAAGTTCATTCATGACCAATGTTTGAACTTGACCAAGTCAACATTTGAGCCTAACCTAGCCAATTGCCATTTGACCTTCTTTAAAAAAGTCAAAATATCAAAACTTGATCTAAAAAATTGATTGAAACCAATGGGTCAAGTTCATTCTAAATCACTTATTGAACTTGACCACTCAATTAGTCAATTAACCAATTGACCTTGAACAACTTGACCTAAAGGGTCATGTTGAGCCAAATTCAAACTTCACCAAAATTGATTGAAATAAAGATATCAATCCACCTATGACTAACCAAACCTAAACCTCATGACCTAGCTCAAATAGGTCAAATGGGTCAAATTAATCAACTTTGATAAATGATTATATGAACCAAATTCAAACTAAACCAAATTGAATCAAACCAAAGTCACCAAAAATATTTCAAATGGTCATATGAACTTGACCCAACCCTTGGTTTGACCCAATTTGACAATTAATCAACCCATTTTGACCTAAATGGGCCAACATGAGCCAAATCATATCAAATGAACTATAAATCCAATGAAACATGGCCAAACCTACTTTCTCAACATACCCAACATATTCAAATTAAAAAATCAACCAAATGACCATTTTAACCCTAGGCCATAGAACAAACTTTGGCCAATTTCACTTGGAATTTGGTCAAACCTCTTCATACCTATGATACTCTCTAATGGTCAAGTGAACACTAAGGGTGGTGCACCCAACCCAATTGTTTGAATTAGCCCCCCCAAACCCAAGACCATGTGCATGCAAATTGGCACATGGGAATCATGTCTCCACTCAATGGAGCACATGGGACTCTTTCCACTCATAGAAATGAATCAGTTCAACAACCTAATCATACCTAGCTCATTGGATCAAAATGACCTTTCTTGAGTCATTGCCAAAGGGAGATATACTCCCCTAATTCATTTGAATCTTCAATTCCCCATTGATTGAGTGTGAAGAAGACAAAGTCTCAGGCCCAAGCTCCAGCTTGCCCTTCTTCTTGATTTTCTCAATGAAAATGAGCTCCATAAGATTTTGAACTTTATCAATTTTCCATCAGCTCCATAGGATCAAGTCGAGCTTTCAAGCTCTTGTCCAAGCTCCAAAGGCAAGCAATCTAATTCAACCAAAGCCGAGCTCACTTGGATTAGGAGTTGGTCCATAGAGCCATCCACTCAACCTCAAGCGAGCGCCGGTGATCACCTCTAGCAAGGTATGCCATTTTTTGACCATTAAACTCAATGTGGTGTGGAGCTTTGTGAAAGAAATTTTAATCAATAGAATTTTGACCATTAGATGTGCTTGCCATTAGGTTTAGATGGTTTGGGTTTCCAAATCAGCTCATCGACTGGATCTTCATGGATGGTCCCCTTTAACAGGGGAAAAATGGAGATCTCCATCCATTGCATTTTGGATGGATGGCGAGATTAAATACACTTTAATTTAATTTTATCCCCTTGAATGATTTAATCTCGATTCCCTCGAGCTAGGAAAAAAAGCACTTGCACCGCCACATGCTGATGGGATGCAAGTGACCAATCTGATGTGTAAAGAATGTTAAATTTTGTCAGCAGTGGGAATGAATTATTAGGGTTTAAATTTAATTAATTATCTAAACTTCAAAAATTCATATCTCAACTTAGAAAAATCAAACAAATATGAAATATTAGAAAGACAATTGAACATAGAATATTCTAAACTTTATTTTGATTAGTTTTGAATACTTCTTTTCTCTAAATTTAGGTTTTATTAGAAATCTTAATTTATTGATTACATCCTAATTAATTCACTAATTAATCTCAAACTTCTTGAGTGTAATTTGGGGGATGACTTCTACCTCCCCTAATTTTCTTGGGATTTATTGGTGGCTTAATTGGAGAAATTGCTAATTCATTTTCTAATTATCCCTTAATGTAATTAAGGTTAATTAAGGGTTTGATTAGTTATTTAATCCTTTGATAAAGTTGATTAAGGTCAAGTGAATGAGGTTTAGAAAATAATTTTGGGGCATTTCCCTAAGCTATTCTTAAACCCCTTTTCTTTCTTAATCTCTCTTAACTTGGCTAATTCACTAATTACCTCTTAATTAATTTCTTAAAATTCTAAAACTTTCTTGAACTCAATTATTAATCTACTTGGGGTAGATGCTTAGGTGTTCAAGAGCCTAAGTTCAATTAAGAAAATCAAAATTCAACTCATATGGGTGAGGGGTATTTTGAAATTACTTAAGTTAAACCCAGCATAATCATTAATCATGAGCCAAATTGCATTAGGCCCCTTTTTCCTGGTGCATTACAAATTTAAATTCCTTGTGAGATTTTTTATGTCATCTCATTGGCTCATATTTGATTAACTATGCTAAGATTGTAGATAAGGGATTAACTTGCTTAATTCATACCTTAACCTATTAAAAATATAAAATGAATATAATCATCTAAAAATTGAACAAAATATCAAACACATGTGGGAATGGGTTAGGAACAACAAACTCACTTTATATTTTTAAAATTAAATCAAATTCAAGATCAAATAAAATCACATTTAATAAACATTGGTTTACTTTAAGCTTTCTTATTGCATGAGATTATCTTTAGGAATTAATTAAGGTGAATGTGTTTACATTCTTTCATTACTTTAGTTCTATCCCAATATGCTAAACATGTATGTCATATGATTTCATGCATCCATGCTTTTCAAAAATCAAATTTAAAATGAAAATGCTTCTTTTATGTCAAAGTGTATGTGTTGGCTAAAGTAAGAATATGAGTGGTTATTATCACTATTAAATTCAAATTATTTTCAAAAATATATAAATCAATTATCAAAACTAAAGTGTGTTACTTATATCTTACTTATAAGTTTGCATGTGAGTAAAATATAAGGATGCTTAGTGTAGGTTTTCCTTTCTTCTCTTTATAGTTTTGAATAAGATTTGCAAGTATAGTTCATTTAAAAATAACCTAACACTTGTCTAATTCCATATCCTATTCATTCATATGCTATTACTTAAGAAGGACACCTATACTTGTACATATAAATTGCATAAACAAAAATAAATCAACCAACATAAACTTTTGCATTATTTATTTTTCCATTCATTTCTTTTGTACACATGCTTTTAATTAAGGAAAGTTATATATTAGTCTGGACAAGCCCAGGGTTGTGAGGCTTTAAGTAGCCATAAGTAGGTCTTGTACCTTACACCCTTGGTTAACAATGGCATCGTACTCACTTATGCCTTTCATACATTCATGTGTGCATGTGAAAATTGGATAAGAAACCCTTTGCTACTTAATGAAAATCATGCATCATAAACATTCAAATTTTCTTAAATGAATTGCTTAGCATGCATCATGAAGTGTGCTAAACATTCCCATTTGTATGTATAGATATGCTTAGGACTCATTCATATGTATGTTATACATGTTGGGAAAGAAATGAAGTAATGTATGTTTTGTGAATTTAGTTTATTTTACTTAATCTTAAAATGCCTTTATTTTTGAATAGGTTTGTTTATGGTTCATCTAAACTTAGGATTAATTAAAACATATAATAAAACATTCACTAAATAAAACTAAAATATGAATCCACTTTAGAGATTACTTAGGTTAGGGAAGGAAAGAGGAGTTCTCCTCTGTTATTCTCTCTTTATAACTTAATAATTAATTCAAGGATTCACTTGAATCCAATCAAAATATAAAATAAAATCAACCGAAAATAATTAAATCACTTAAACGAAACCCTCCTCTAAATTGAACATTCTTCACACCTAAAAAATTCTAACTTAAAGCCATAGCTAAGCATACCACACAAACCTCTAAAGCACACACATCAGGCTAAGTTCACCACTTCTAGCTTTAGGTTAGGGTGGTGCTTTGATTTTGTGATATATATTTTAGTCCGGATGTTAGGATGTATGCATTAGAATGAATGGTAGGCGATCTTAGTCTAACCATTGTCTTCGAGATGCTTAAGGGGCTTGTAATAAATAAAATATATACTTTTATGCGGTGCTTATACCTAAGCATAATCTAATAGGCTAGGTGGACTTAGTAACCCATGTGTAGGGTGATAAGTCCAATATACATGCTTGGGATTTATATGGTTTATTTAGCTAATCTTTATTTTACAAGTGTTAGCTAGATTTACTTTTCCTTTTCGCATAATTTTGGTAATTAGGATTTTAGAATGATTATTATAAGGATTAGGATGAGCATTGGTCATAAGATCTTATCTTATGTACCATGAGAAGCCTTTGGAGAATCCACCTTCCAACCGTCCAAAAGAAGGAACCAAAGAAGAAAGAAGAAAAGAAGAATGAAGAAATGAAGCTTGAAGACCCCATACAATGAGTTCCTTGCTTAATTGTATGTAATTCATTTATAATCTGGGTTGTATAAGGGTAGAGCTCGGCTACCCAATTTATTTTGGGTTTGTGCGGTGGTACCCGACCATAATGGCCTCTTATTCTTTTGTGATTAGCTTTATAAATTGATTGATGATTTGTTTAGCTTATGCATTAAGTGGCATCCTTTTCCTAGTTTCTTCCTTGCTTTATGTATGGCCTGGATGTGGATTAGGCTCTTAGGAAAAAATAAATCTTTTACCAAATTTAACAATTCAAAATTAAAATAAAAACTCATAACCTCACTTAAAGCTTAGGCTAAAATCAAGATAAAAGAATTAGCAACCCTTAGCTAGATGAGTACTTCTTTTAACATCATGCACAAATGCATATTATTTTACTCTTGATTGGAGGGCTTCCACCTTTGCAGAAACTTGGCTTGACCTTTGAGAGCCATGGTGGAAACACACCTCCTCCTTCTCACTATTTTGATAATCTCATTTCTCATGCATTAGGCATATGAATCTTATCTTGAGTCAAAATGATTGTCCAAAATAAAAATAAAATGAAATCTAAATTGCATTAGATTTAGGTCATTTGATGCATACTTACATGATCTAGTCTCTTTAGTGAGTTTAAGGACTTAGTCTCTTTTAAATAAATAATAGCCTAGCTATCTTGCATAAAGCATATGACTTTACCTACATGAATTTAAAAAGGAGGAGTTAGTTGGCCACCCCAGGGTTGTAAGTCCAAGTCAGTGGTTTGTCCTCTCTTGTGGAAAACCAAATACCTATTTTTTTTGCCTTAGATTTTTTGCCTTGTCAAGTTCCTAGATTTTGGTTGCTTCTCCTTTGTGGGCATAAATCCTCACCTCTTAGGCATTTCCATAATCTTGTGTTGTGGAATCATAAGCCTAAATTTCTAATGAAAAATTCAACTCAAATAAATTAAATCAATTTCAAAAATGTAAAAAATTGATAGTTTGAGATGCTTTTAGGTTTTAGCATTGTGGCATCTCTACTTATCTTCCTTTGGCTTGATAATAACTCCCTCTCTTTGATCAATCCCATTTGATCTTCCAAAATAAACAATTGATAGTCCTGAAATCTTTGGAGATAATGATCATTTACCCTTAATCAGAGTATTCTAAGGGATCTCATTCCTTAGGATGTAATTAACTATGGGGCTTGCCCTAGAAACTTAATGAAATTTAAAATAAACCTTACTTTTTTCATATAAAGTAGGGAAGAATCTTTGGTACACATTGTGAGAGTCATTATCCTTAGGAGTCCTTGTTGAGGTGATTAGGTCCATGTAGGGTGGTGACTTCTATCTTTTGAGATAGTATACCTCTCCTCAATGTCGTACCCGATCACCCTCAATAAAAATATCTGCAGATCTACGTGGTGTCAAAAATGCATAAAATGAAAGAGATGTATATTTCCATTCTCATTTTATCCTGTAGAGTGAAGATGGAGGTATATATCTTATTCTCTAAAGAAAATTGATAAAATTTCACCACAGATGTACTATCTCGAGAGACATAAATCATCATCTTATAATGAACCTAATCACCTTGATAAGGACTCCTAAGGACTATGGGTCTTCAGATGTACCAGAGATTCTTCTTCTACTTTACATAGAAAAGTAAAGCAAGGTTTTAGAATCGTTGTTAAGTTCTTATGAGGCAAATAGTTAGCTACATCTTAAGGAATGAGATTCCTTAAGAATACTCGATTAAGGTAAATAATCATTATCTCCAAAAGATTTCAAGGTAGTTATCAATGGGTTTTATTTTAGAAGATCAGGTAAGTGTCAAGAGGAGGGAGTTATTATCAAAACCAAAGGAAGATAAGAAGGGGATGCGTATGATATTAAGAAACATAATAGGCATCCCAAACTATCTTATGGTTGGGCTTTATAATTTTGAAATTGAAGTGATTTATTTGTTTGAGTTGAATTTTGATTAGAAATCTAGGCCTTATAATTCTACGGCATAAGAATATAGAAATGCCTAAGAGATGATGATTTTATACTTATAGCCTGCAAAAAGAAGTAGCAACCTCTGAACCTAAATCTAGGAGCTTTATGAGAAGTACACCCAAATCTAAAGCAAAAAAGGGTATATGATTTACCTCCAGAGGATCCACTTTTGGACTAAACCACCTAGGGTGGCCAACCAACTCCCACGATTTTAAAATACAAAAGTCTTATGCTTTTGTAAGATATAGGCTATTATTTATTTAGAAAGAGATAAAGTCCTTAAACACATGCCCTAATAGACTAGATCATGTAAGGCATGATTAATGATTTAAATCTAATGCAAATCTTTATTATATTTTATTTTCATTTTTGGACAATTCATTTAATACAATATGGGATTCATATGTCTAATGCATGAGAAATTGGATTATGGGACAAAAATTAACAAGAAGGAGGTGCATTTATACCATGGCTCTTAAAGGTCAAGCCAAGTTCCCTAGAAAAGGTGGAAGCCCTCCATAAGAAAGAGTGAAGCAATATGCTTTTTATGCATGATGTGAAAACATACAACATCCAGCTAAGGGGTTACTAAATCTTTATCATGTTTTATAACCTAGTTTTAGAGGTTATGAGTTGTTAATTTTAATTTTGAGTTGATTAATTGATAAAATTTATTTTTCTTAAGAGTCTAATTGCATCCGTGCCTTTCATCAAAGCAAGGAGAAACTAGAAAACATGTCATATAATGCAAGCTAAATAAATATCAAACAATGTATAGCAAAGAAAAGAATAAAAGACCTTTGGTGCTCCACACACAAACCCGATAAGAAATTAAGTAGCCGAGCTCTACCATTATTCAACTCATATTACAAATGAATTAATTACAATAAAAAAGAATTCATATTATGGGGTCTTCATTCTTCATTTCTTCTTTCTTCTTTCTTCTTTCGGTTAGTTGGAATGTGGTTGCTCCAAAGGCTTCACATGGTGCAAAAGACATAATCTTATGACCAATGTTCATCCTAATCCCCCATAACATTCATTCCAAATCCAAATTGTAAAAATTACATAAAAATGGGAAATATAAATCAAACTAAAACTTGCAAAATAGATATTAACTAAACAAACCACACAATCCTAAGCATGTATATGAATAAATTGGACTTAGTACCCCATACATGGGTAACCAAATCCACCCAGCCTATTTTGGATTATGCTTAGAGTACAAGCAACATGCACAGTAAAAGCATTTATATTTTATTACTTTAAGCACAATCCTCCAAGAAGATAATATTAATTAAGATCGCCCTACCATTCATCTATATACAACCTAACATCCACTAAAATATTACATAAAATAAAAAAATCGCATCAAATTATGCACCGCCTAACATAGGACTAGAAATGGTGACTTAGCCTAATGTGTGTGGTCATTTAAAGCTTATGTGGTATGTCTTAGCTACTTTAAGATTAAATTTTCTAAGTATGAAGGGTTCAACTTAGAGGGTGGTTTCATTTAAGTGATTTAGCTTATTTGTTAATTTTTTCATTTGAGGATTTGATTTGGTTTGAATGAACCTACAATTAATTACTAAGTGTTGTAAAGAGAGGAAAAGAGAAGCAAACTTCTCTTTCCTCCCTACCTTAAGTAATTTCTAAGATAGATTTATTAGTTATTTTTCTTTAGAAAATGTTTTATGATGTGTTTTAATTAATCCTAAGTTTAGATTTTCTCTAAATAAACCTATTCTATAAGAAAAGTATTTTAAGATTAATTAAAGTGAATTACTATCACAAAGCACACAACACTTTATTTATTTCCAACATATGTATCATGCATATGAACAAATCCTAAACATATCTATACATGCAATGCAAATATTTATCACACCTTAATGATGAATGCTAAGAGATGTTGCTAAAGAAAATTTGGATGTTTTATGATGCATGATTTTGTTAAGTAGAAAAGCGATATTCTTTCATCCATCAATCAAATGCACATTTATATGTATGAAAGACATATGAGTATAGCATTATTTTCATCATAAGGTACAAATACTTAAAGTCTTAATGTCAGATATACCACTTTTCTTAAATACATGTGCATACCAAGAAATGAATGGAAAAGTGACAAAAGATTTTTATGTTTGGTTTGATTATGCAATTTACATGTGTAAATGTGAAGATCCTTCTTAAATGTGAAGATCCTTCTTAGGTGTACTTAAAGTCTTGCAACCCCGGGATATCCAGATTAATATACCACTTTTCTTAAATACATGTGCATGTACAAAAAGAAATGAATGGAAAAAGTGGCATGCAAAAGATTTTTATGTTTGATTTGATTATGCAATTTACATGTGTAAATGTGAAGATCCTTCTTAAATGATAACATAGGAATGAGTAGGAATAGATTTAAGCAAGTGTTGTGTTCTTTTCAAATGAACTATACACTTTTCAAATCCTATTCAAAACTATGTTAAAAGAGAAGAGAAGGAAAAGTCACATAATGCACATCTTATGTTATACTCACATGCAAGCTTATATGTAACTATAAGTAGCATACCTTTCATTTGTAATCTTTGATTTATAGATTTTGAAAATAATTTTGGATTTAATAGTGATAATAGCCATTCATATTCTTACTTTAGTCAAAACATGTAATTTGACATAAAGAAATATTTCATTTATTTTATTTTTCAAAAGACATGAATGCATGATTCCATATGACAAACAATATTTAACATACTTGGAAAGAGATAAAGTGATATAAGTATGTAATTTTATTCACCCTAATTAATTCCTAAAGATAATCCTATGAAATAAGATCATTTAAAGAGAATCAAAATTGTTTAAAGAAATTTTGTTTTAATTTTGAGTTTGATGGGATTTTTAGAAAATGTGAAGAGGATGTCTTGAGAGAGCTTGGGGAGCTTGCCTTAGGTCTCTCTGGCTCAATCAATTGCAAGTCATCTAATTGGAATGAAATTAGGGGGAGTATATCTCCCCTACTTGGATCGAATGGTCGTGAGCTCCTTTGCCATTTTGGATCAATTGATGAGATGGAATGGGTTTGTTAGTGTTAGCTTCATGATTCAATTTTGTGGGGAGTGTAGGAGGAGTTTCCCATGTGTTAAAGGATGAGGATTCCATGTGGAGAATTTTCCATTAGTGGTCTTTTGGCCTTGGGTTTTTGACAAACCCATCATGTGCACCACTGTCATTAGTGTCCATTTGGCCAATTAAGAGGGTGCCAAGTGGCCATGAAAGGATTTGACTAAATTCCAAGTGGAATTGGCCACAGGTTACACTTTGACCTAAGCTTAAAATGGTCATTTGGCTTTTATTTTGATTTAGACAGATTTGAAATAATTGAAAAATAGGTTGTACCCATTTTCAATGAATTTGGAATTCATTTGATATGATTTGGCTCATGTTGACCCATTTAGGTCAAAATGGGTCAACTTGGGTCAAGTTGACCAATTGGTCAAATTAGATCAAACCAAGGGTTACAAGTTTATATGACCATTTAAAATGTTTTAGTATCATTGGTTTAGTTCAATTTGATTTATATTTTATTTTGATTCATTTGAGTTCACTTAGGTCAAATGGGTCAAGTTGACCAATGATCCAATTTGACCCAATTTAGGTCATGTGGGTTAGGTTTGGTTGGTCATTTGAAATATTTTGCAAGCTTTAGTTTCAATCAATTTTAGCTTGGTTTTATTTTGGCTTGATTTGACTTTTTAGGTCAAGTTGGGTTCATGGCCAATTGGGCTAGAATCTAGTTCAATTGAGGTTTTGGTCAAGTTCAACAAGTGATTTAGAATGAATTTAACCCATTGGTTGCAATCAATTTGGCTTAGATCAAGTTTTGACATATTTTGACTTTTTAGGTAAACTTGGGTCAAGTGGCCAATTGAGCTAAGTTTGGCTCAAATAATGATTTGGCCAAGTCCATTCATTGATCATGAATTAGTTTTGATCAATGGTTTCAATCAATTTGGCCTATGGGAGATTTTTGCTAGTTTAAGTTACATTTGGGTTAAATGTTGACTTGGTCAAAGGCTAAGTTTGACTTGGTTTGACCTAGTTTGAGTGATTGATCATCTTATGATGATTGTTGATCACAATGTGAAGCTTAGATGGGCTTAGTTCAATCTTTGGGTAGGATTAAAATGGCTCAAAAGTACTTTAGGTCACTTTGGAATTGACTTGAGGCTTGATTCAAGTTTGGTTGAACTCACAAATGGACTTATGATTGAAATATAAATATATTTGCAAGTGGTTTGGAGTCAAATGGGTTTTGATTCATTTGACAATTTCAAGTTCAAAGGATGAGCATGGGTTTGATTTGGGTTTGAGTTTTGAATTTAGTTTTGGTTTAATGATTAAAGTTTATGTTTATATTTGGTTTCATGATTGAAGGATTGATTAAATCATGAAGAAAATCCAAGGGTTTGGATTGATTTGAGGTTGATTTGGCTAAGTTCAAAAATTTGACTTGAAAGGGTTTATGTTGGATTTTGATTAGATTTGGGTTAGAGTTTTGAATTTGGTTTTGGTTTGAAGTTGATTTGAATTTATATTTCATTTATTTTTGTGAATATAGATGAGAGTATAAATGGGTTATGAGAAAATCTTTTAAATTTGGAATGATTTGGATTTTATTTGAGCTAAGTCCATAAGATGAAATCAAAGGGCTTAGGAAAGATTTTTTTTAAATTTGGAATTCAATCATGGGTTTCAATCATTTGGAATTGATTCATGATTTGAGAAAATTCATTGGAATTGACTTAAAATTGATTTGGAAATGAAGTTGATTTGAGTTTGAGGTTGATTTGTATTTGAGAATATCAATTAAGTTGGAATTGATTTGGTATTTGATTTGGGATTTAAGTTTGAAGTTGGTTTTGGATTTGGAGTTTGACTGGAAAGAAGGAAGTAAGGATTTGGTTCAAGCTATAGGATAGGCAAGTTTTTCTTAACACCCCTAAGGCATGACCTATTCCTATGGCTAACTTTTTTAAGTCTCTAGGGTTAGGTTAAGTGTTCACCTAATCATTAGAAGTGTCATAAGACTAAGGAACTCTTAGTGTCTAAGAGGAATCCTATATCTAAGATGGAGAGGTTGAGAGCTCATTCTAAAAATGAGGTCAACAACTATATGTTATGGTGTATGTTTTAGACTAAGATGTTAGCGTTTAATCATTTTCAAGGATTATGCTTAAGGGATGCTTAAAATAAATATAAATGCTCTCTTTGCAGGTTGCTTAAACCCCCTAAGTATAATCCAAGTTAGGACGGGTGGGCTTGGTTACCCATGTACAGGGTGTTAAGTCCAAATTATGCATACAACCTATTAGTATGGTGTTTAAGTAATACTTATTTTGTAGGTATAGTTAGATTTACTCTTCCTATTTTAATGTGATTTTGCATTAGGAATTAGGATTAGTGCTATGGGGGATTAGGATGAGCAGTGGCTAGAAGGCTTTGTCTTGGGAGGCCCTGTGATGCTTTTGAAGCAAGCACATCCAAATAAAGAAATGAAGGAGATATGAAGAATGAAGATAAGAAGTCCCCCATAACATTTATTCATTTGTAAATTATAATTATTCTTTCATATTCCAGGTTGTATAAGGGTAGAGCTCGACTACTTATTTTCTCTTTTGATTGTACAGCACCGAATTTTCTTTTATTCTTTTGCATTAGATTTATAAAATGCTTGATGTTATGTTTAAATTGTGTAATAGAAATAGCATGCCTTTTCATAGTTTCTTTATGAGTGATGATTTAATGTGTGGTCTAGATTCGGTTAGGCTCTTAGAGAAAAATTAATTTTTCTACCCCAACTATAACTCATAATTAAAGTTTTAAATAATTCATAATCTTATATAATACCTAGGCATTAAATTATGAAAATTAAAAGATTTAGCAACCTCTTAGCTAAATGTTATATGTTTAACATCATGCATTCATATTGCTTCAGTCTTGCTAAGAAAAGGGTTTCCATCTTTACACGATAGGAGATGACTTGACCTTTAATGGTCTTTTCTGTGGTGGGAAACACATATTTCTCTCTGATTTAACCCATAATCTCATTTCATCATGTATTTAAGCATAAAAAAATCCCAAATTATTTATCAAAATAAAGTGTCAAAAATCAAATAAATTTTGAGAAGATTCACATTAGACTATGTCATTACTCATACCACTCATGCTCTAATCTCTTAGGGAGTGGGTTAAGGATTTTAGTCTCTTTCTAAGTAAATAACAGCCAAACTAATCATGCAATTTCATATGACCGAATCACATGGATTTAAAGTGTAGGAGGAGTTAGCTAGTCGCCACTTTAAGCATTATAAATCTAGTAGTCAGGTGATTTATTCTCTCTTATGGAGATAAATCATATACCCACTTTCGCTTAGATTTAGGTCGCTTTATCTCTTATTAAAGCTCCCTAGATTTAGGATCCGAGGTGGCTATTTTTTTCAGGCTACAAGCATAAATCCTCACCTCTTAGGTATTTTCACAATTTTGTATTATTGGATTATAAGCCTTAGCAATCTAATAAAATTTCAACTCAAACATATAATTCTCTTCAATTTCAAATATATAAATCCCAATCATATGATAGATTAGAATGCTCACTAGGCTTTCTAGTATCATGAGCTTTCTCTACTCATTTCCTTTTGCTTCAATAATAAGTCTTCTTCCTTAGTCTTTCCCATTTGATTTTCAAATATAACCAATTTATTGATAGTCTTATCCATGAAATCTTTGGAGACAATAATTGTCTAGTTTAATCGAGAGTATTCTTAAGGAATTCACTTTCCTTAGGATGTAATTTACTATGGGGGCCTGGCCATATAGGGAACTTTCTTTAGAACCCGGTTTAACATAAACCCTACTTTATTCATCCATGTAAAGTAGAGAAAATTCTGTATATTCAAAAATCACCTTGGAGTCCTTATTGGTGATCAAGTGTGATGCCTCTATCTTTTACAATAGTACATCATTCCTCAATGTCATACCCGATCACTTCAATAATTACTCCCTAAGATTTGTGTGGTGTCCCTTATACACATCACAAAAATAAACACCACAGCTCAAAAGCCATTGCCATAAAAACCTCTCTCCTAATAAGATCTTCTAATAATTTCATGGAATACAAATACATAGACATATCTCCATAAACTTTTGTAGTATGTTCTAATATTTTCATGACTTCAAGGATGGATGTTGATGGGTGTGGTGTGTTTGACTCGAAAGAAATATTGGCATGAGTAGTAACTAGCTGTGATATCTGACTTTTTGGATAGATAGTGTCATCCTTTTTCTTCTTCACACTTTGCCCAAAGGATGATTGACATTTAGAATAACTAGATTCAACATGTTTAGTTATAGTATGAATGGATTCTTCACTTGAGCCTTCTTTTTGCTTAGAAGTTTTCTGATCAGTCACATCGATACACACTTTTTTGGCTTGGAGTCCATGCATGCACACCTTGTAGCTGAACATTTGATCAAGTTTCTCCTCTAATTTAGGATCGATGCCACCATATTTAAACTTTTTTTTGCATTTGGAAAATCTTACAAGTTTTTAATTTTTAATTTGGTAAGATTATGTTATATCTAAAATGAATAAAAAATAATTTGAACATATTGTGTAAAAAAAATATTTCACCTCTAATTTCTCCTTCCAACAATCTTCTAATGCAACAATAATCCGCTTTCTAGGATCACAACCTAGTCCTATTGATCCTCACTTTAATTCCTTCCATACTTTCCTTTTTTTTAATTGATCCCATTTATTCTTTAATTGCATTCTATTGTACTCTCTTCCTATTTTTTTCTTTAAATTTTTTATTATAATCTACCATTCTTTTTTGTTGAAATAAGTAGTTGGCCTGTTTTCCAGTTCCACTTTCTTCAGGCAAAGTTCATAAAAGATCATCTTTACATCTTGTTCCCACATTGCAGATGATCCACATTCTCTTGATTGACCCATTTAAAAATTTAACTATAAAAATAGTTAAATGTCTACATAAGTTGATTGACCTTAAACATAAAAATATCACTAGTGAAATAATCCTTGAAGCAAACTTCATAACTATTATTCTCTTAGAAGAGAAAAAAATAATATTCACATAGAAATTGTCATAGATCTTAACAGTGCTTATGGACAAATGTAGAATGAATAAGAATCATCCATCAAATATATCAGGATTACTACAATTGTTTACATAGAAACTAAAATAATTAAGAATGTTTACAACACATTAAAGATCACCTCCTAAGTTTAAACAACAACACAAAAAGGAGGGCAATAGGATTATATGACTTAAGATTTAGATTATTTAAATCAATGATTTAAACTTATTTTTGAGTGGTAATGATATTGAAATATTAGAGAAGCTTGTGACATAATTTTCTTTCTTGACTTATTTCAAAAAGAAACTCTCCTTTCCTCAAGAAATGATGATCAATTTGTTTTAATTTCTCTAACTAAATTAAATTAGATTAAATAAATCATAATTTTGTGTAACCTAAGATAATTTATTACAAAAAATATTTGAATCTAAATGAATATATATAAATTCCATTTATAAAGAAATACTTGAATATATTAACAAAACAATTTAATATAAGATAATATAGGGATTATTTTTAAAATAGGCTTAGTGCTAATTATAATTATCGCTTTAGAAAAAAAATTTTTTTTAGAAAATATGAATGTCAATGGATAAACAATGGCCAATATTTTATTTTTGGGCACGGGGAGAGAGAGAAACCACGGGGAGAGATTGAGAGAGAGAGTGAGCCGCAGGTTTTTTTTATTAATTTTTTTAATTAATATAATTATTTAAAATATTTAAAATATATAATTTAAAAATATTTTTTATAAAATATTTAATAACTAAATATTTATATATTTAGTTATTAATTTTTTAATTTATTTATATATATAATTAAATATATAATTTAAAAATATTTTTAATTATATATATAAATTTATAAATTTTTTTATTAATTAATATAATTATTTAAAATATATAATTTTTATTAATTTTATTAATAAATAATTTAAAAATATTTAAAATATATAAATAAATAATTTTAATAAATAAATCAAGAAAGGAATAAATTATATAAATATTTTATAAATTATATAAATAAAGTAATTATATATATATATATATATATATATTATATATATTTATTTATTTATTTTTATAAACTATTTTAGTTATATATTTTAAATTATATAAATATTTTTAAGTTATATAAATAATTTAAAAAATATTTATATATAAACAAATAATTTTTAATAAATATATAAAGAAAGAAATAAATTATATAAATATTTTATAAATTATATAATAAACTATATATATATATATATATATACATATATATATATTATATATATATATATATATATTATTATATTATTATATTATTTATTATTATACATAATATATTATATATAATATGTTATAATAATAATAACAAAAAAAATAAAAAATTATAAAAAAAAAAAAAAAAATAAATAAATAAAAAAGGAATAAATATATTATATATATATTATTATTATTATATATATACATATATATACATATATTAATTATATATATATATATACATATTTATATATATATAAATAATAATAATAATAATAAAAATATATAAAAAATATAAAAATATAAAAATAAAATAAAATAAATAAATAAAAGAATAAATATATTATATAATATAACTAAATATTTTATAAATATATAAATAACTAAATATTTATATAATTTAAAATTATTTATTTATTTATTTTAACTAATTATATATTTTAAATAAATAAATATTTTTTAAATAAATAACTAAATAACTAATTAAATATATATATATAACTAATTATTTATATATATTTTAAATATTTTAAATTATTTATATATATTTTTTAATATTTTTAAATTATTTATTTATATATTTATTAAAAATTATTTATTTATATATTTTAAATATTTTTAAATTATTTATATAACTTAAAAATATTTATATAATTTAAATATATAAATAACTAAATAAATTTATAAATAAATATATATATATATATATAATTAGTTTATTTATATAATTTATAAAATATTTATATAATTTATTCATTTCTTTATTTATTTATTAAAAATTATTTATTTATATATTTTAAATATTTTTATATTATATATTAACAAAAAATTAATAAAAATTATATATTTTAAATAATTATATCAATTAATAAAAATATTAAATAAATTTATAAATTTATATATATAATTAAAAATATTTTTAAATTATATATTTAATTATATATATATATATATAAAAAATTAATAACTAAATATATAAATATTTAGTTATTAAATATTTTATAAAAAAAATTTTTAAATTATATATTTTAAATATTTTAAATAATTATATTAATTAAAAAAATAAATAAAAATAAAATCTGCCGCTCACTCTCTCTCCTCCGTGATTTCTCCCTCTTCTCGTGCCCAAAAAAAAAATTTGGCCAGTGACCAGTCGTCCGTCAAATAACACGTCAATGCCGTCGTCAGATTTGACGAAAAACTATTTAAAAAAAAATTTTCATGCCTAAACTAGTATTAAGCATATTTTAAAAATAATCCCGATAATATATTGCTGCTTAGTGATTACGTGGTTCTAATAATAGAATAGATGCTATCACAAAAAAACCCAATGAATCATTAGAGATTACTGTCAAGAGAGGCAAAACTGTAGTAAAAAAATTATATGCACAAACGGTAACAGTGAGAAAGAGAGGGATTGAAGCTAACTACGGAAATAAAAAATAGACAAAACTCCACTATGTGCGAGCTCTCAAGAGACCTACCTGGGTTAGTCGACGAGGAGGAGGATGGAATCTCACTCTGTGAGGGTGTGAGAGAGCTGAATCGGTCGTGGAGGACGAGACTTGTGGCAGTAATGAAAATGAAAGATGCTGAGGGTTTCGTTCGTCACTGGAGACGACGAGGAAATGCTTGGACGTCGCAACAACAGAGCGGGATGGAGAATCAAGGAAGAGGAGATGTCCGCGTGAGGCCAACTCCACGGTTTCGTTCGTAATGACCAACTCTTCGATGTCCACGCGAGGCCAATTAAGAAATACACTATTTGTAAAACCTCGAACGTGGCCTGGGAGCTGAGGCGAAGAACGACATTTTTTGTTAATAGCGTGCGAAAAGCTTAACGCTAAATGCTCCAACCAAGCACAGTGCACGCGTGATTTCAACGTGGAACGCGCAAAAAATGTCGCGTCAAATAGAGCCTTAATCTTATATATTAAGGCTACACATCTCTCCAACTAATTACATTTTTTTAATAGTGATATGTAATCTTTTATTTAGCACTAAGACCAGGACCCTAATCTATAAATAAGTGGTCATGAGAAAACCTTAAGGGACACCCTTTTTTTGTACTCAAGCCTACTTAATAAAATCACAAATTTTCTCACAACAATTTTTTTAAATTAAGTACATTTTAAATAGTAATTAATAAAATAAGTATTATTAAAAAAAATTAAATTGGTATAGTCTCCCTTTTAAGGAAATTAGCTAGCACGTAGACTCCACTTACGGCAACACCGACGTATGCCATCGCCTGGGAAATAAAGTCAGTCGCTTAATATTAACAATTAATACCGAGCTACGCTCATTAAACAAGCTAACGTAGAAAAAAAATGGCGAATGGGCCCCATTCCCAAATCAATTTCTTTTCGTCAGGGCGATCCAACAACCCCATCTCTTTGACAACTGGCCTCCCCACCTTACGATAGCCGCCGCTAACGCTCCAAAAGCCGCCGACGCTCCGACCGCCGCATTGGGAGCTCTGACCACTTTCCAATGGCAGACAATCACATTGGGAGCGTGTCCCTTGGCCGGCAGCTGCCCCACACGCGTCTGACCCCTTTTTCCTTGGTCGACAGTCGCATCCCCCGCGTCCGGTTGCCTTGCTCTTCATCCGACAGCCCATGGAAGCTGAACATTGGCTTTTGATGATGCTTCCGGCGGCTCCGTTCCTTTTAACAAAGTTTCGGCGGCTATTTTTGTGGTTCGCAGCGCACATTGATGTCGATCTTCGTAAACATATGGTAAAATTTTTTTATGTGTAATTGATTAGGATGTATGTATTGTTAGAATAGTATAATTTATGGTTTTAGTTGTAGTTGTGGAGTTATAATTTGGGTGATCACGTCATTAAAAAGTGTGAATGTTTAAGATATGTTAGTAGGATTCAAGTTGGATGGCTGAAGTGAAGGAATGCATTTGGCCTATTGTGTTCAAAAAAATTTCATTGGAGTAGCAATTGACTAATGCAGTTGGATGGAGAAGAGGATGTTTAGGTGGATGAATGGCTTAAGTCTTAAAGATAAAATGCAAAATGAATATATTCGTGAAAATGTTTGAGTAGCTGCATTGGCGGATAAGTTTAAAGCCAATTGCCTTAGATGATTTATTCACATAAAGTGTCGATTGAGTAAAATATTATTTGTCTTCTGTAGTCAGTACTATATTTAAAATTGTTTGTGCAAGCTATTTCCAAATTTGAGTAATCATAATATGATTGGTTATATTTTATATATTTAGTTCTCCTCAACTCATCTTGTCAAGAATGAGTAGAGAGTTGGTTTCATTGATCTTATTCTACAAAGGCGAACTAACTGTCGATGATCAGTTCATTCCAAGTTATGTGGGTGGTCGAAATCGTCCAATTAAGGTTCTACGACACAACACCTTATTAGATTTGAAATAAAAAATTATGAGATATATACATTGATTTAGAGAATCACACAGTTAGTCTGATATGTCGTTATCTGGTAGATAACGAATTTATAGCGTATGTTATTTATGATGATGAAATTTATGACGTTATACTGAATAAAGCTTCTCGTTAGACATTAGTGTTGTATGTGAAGTCAAAGATGCTAATATTGCATCCACATTAGCTGATCCAATGTTGAGATCAGCAGATATACCATCGCCCATACACATGATTTCATCACATCTGCTTCTTTGATGACACATAGCAGTTTTGAGGAATTGATTGCCAGGTATATCCTTATTTATCTTACCCTACTTTCGTAGTTAATTTTCAATAGTGATGTGTGTCGTGGAATTACATATTGAGCAGTGATATTATTTATAATCAGAGGAACCATATGTGCCTCATAGTGTAAGTATAATGATGATATGAAAGGCTCTGGCAAAGTGATAAGAGGATATCAATGATGATGATTTTTTACCTGGGTTAAAAGCTATAGTTGATAATGTAGCCAGTTAGGATCTATTAAACAATCATTCATTCCGGAATATTGAGAGTGAGTGCACAGTATTTCCTAATAATAAATATGTCTGAATGTGTCAAACCATGAGAGAATGAGATAATGATATTTCCTTCGATGATCCATCTGAGGAAAATGTTCTATCAAATGATGTTGAAATCCTAGGTGGTCTTATTGAAGGAATGCATTTTACAAGTAAAAGGAGACTTCAGTTTGCTGCTATTGGTTGGTGTATAATTAACAATGTTCAATTTCAAATAATCACTCAAACTAGAAGAACTATATTGTGATATGTGTACATCACGATAGTCCTAATAGAGCATGTAATTGGCGCTTGCATTATAGCAGTAGTAAGTGTCTAGTGGGAGCATGGAGAATCTAAAGTTGGAGATGACCATAAGTGTATCAATACAGTGATAGGCAGTGGTCATCGACAGTGCAGTTTTAAATTCATTACTTATTTCATTATACATGTAATCAGTCATCAAGTTGATCTGAAACTTAGAGAGATTATAGGCAGAATGGAATCAAAATATAATGTGAAGGTATCTTACATGAAGGCCTAGGATGCTAGGCATAAGATAATAAAGATAATTTTTGATATTTGGGAAGAGTCTTATAAGACTCTCAACATCTTTATGGAAGCAGTTTGTTCCACTCTACCAGGTACAATCTACAGAATACAGTCTAGCAGTACACAGTGATTCCATATATTTTTTTGATCTTTTGATCCTTCTACTTTGAGCTGGGCCAGTTATCATTCTATCCTCAGCTTATATGATATATTTTGTTGGGCAAGTACTGTGGTACATTACTAATTATTGTTAGAATAGATGAGAATAATAGTTTGTTTTCTCTTGCCTTTATTGTGGTTGAATCTTAGTCAAATGAATCATGCTATGGTTTTTAATATGTCTACAGGAGATGTTGCCCATGGTGTCAGATCTGTGTATAATATCAGATAAACATATGTTGTTGTGTGAGTGTAGAGAATTTTTTTCTTGGGCTGCTCACAAGCATTGCTTGTGACATCTGTGTGAAAATTTCAAAAAAGTCATATGTAGATTGGGAGTTGGTGATATGGAGTTTCTATGCTAGAAAATGTATATGGCTGGAAATACTGATGATATGTGTGAGTTTAATCGCTATATGAGAGATGTAAAAGATGTAAAGGAAGATGCACATAAATGGCTTGTAGAGCGAGACCCAATTAAGTGGTCATTTGTGCATGATGGTGGAATGTATTATGGAACTATGACAACAAACACATCTGAATGCTTCAATGGTGTTCTTAAATGTGTATGTGATTAGCCAATTTAGACACTAGTCACTACGATTTATTATAACTCAGTTATATTTTTTATGAAAATATTTGTCACTGTAACTCAACAATAAGAATCTAACTTATCTATATTCACACAACGGGTATCTGCCATGTTAAAACATTCTAAAAGGGAAGCTAGACGATTCCCAAAACCAATTAACATCGACCTTTGGGAGATACAAGTGTTTGATAGGTTAATGCAATCATTTAGAGTTGATTTATCATATAATAGGCAGTGTATGTGCAGTTGTAATAAGATAGTTATATATCATTTTTCATGCTCGCATGTTATTATGGCATTGGGCTTTAGAAAATTAAATGACCTATGTTTCACAGTATCACACTCTGCATTTGTATAAGCTTACATACGCAGCTGAGTTTCATGCATTACTTGATTATTCTAAATGACCACCTTACAATGCAGAGTACTATTCTAGAGGTTTCTTTCCACTTGCTTATGATTAATGCTTTTGCGTGATTTGTTTAAATGTTGAGTACTATTCTAGAGGCTGCTTCCCATTTTCTTATGCTGAAGGAGCGGCGCATCACTTGTCGTAGGTTCACCACTGCTCTGTGTGCACTAGGCCTTGACTGTGCTGGCCAGCTATGTTACATTCGCTTGGATCATCATCTACTTATTGCTCTAGTTGAGAGCTGGTCTCCACAGACCAATACCTACCACCTGGCTGTTGGTGTCTTGGTGAGATGATAGTGACCCTATAGAATATGGCGATGATACTAAGATATGTGTTGATGGGTAGCCTGTTATTGGCCCAATTATGATTGGTGAGGGGAAGAGGTGACAGACCTGACCGGACTACTGCGATGACCTGTTGGGTGGACATCCCTGCCAGATGTGGTGTATCATGATCCGACCAACCCACACATCACATTGATATTCCATAAGTCAGGCACAAGCGTAAACTTGCATGCCTCTGAGGTGGCTCAGATCGTCTTTCTATAGAGAGTCATATGTCCATCTGGGCATCGAGGAGTTCAACATACACGTTCATGCCTATATTTTATTTCTTATTGAGTGCTTTCTACTACAATACACTTCAGGATCTAAGATCCATCTACAACATCTGCCACTATTTGAGGACAAATACATTTAGTACACTATCCATCAGGGGAGCAGTTCTGGCGCACTTGTATAGGGAGCTATATGAGTCTACTAGGCCCACTAGGGACAATATGGCTGGCTGCTTACACCTTCTGCAGATAAGGTCATAGGAACACCTTTATGTAGGGAGTTCAACTCTGCATGTGACGTATCCGAGAGATCTAGATGAGCTTAACATTGACTTGAGGTATAAATTAATTCTTGTTATTTCAAATTTATGCTTATATATTTGTTCTGAATGTGTTGTACGAACAGGTTGAATGAGCGATATGTGTGCTAGATGCCAGTGGTGAACGTGACAGTATATAGGAATGAGTTGGATGATTTTCTACATACACATGTATGACTTTCTGTAATTATTGAGTGTAGTTTTCATAATATGTATGCTTATTTTAATATAATTTCTAATATGCACAGGTGATTTGGGAGCCCCAAAGTAGATCACTTACTCGATATATATGCTCAGTGCTCGATATTTGGTTAACATGATCTCCACTCATCATGTGAAAGAGGGTAAAGTGGCACCTACTTGATCGAGTGCTCATATAGTTTGGACTTATACCCAGGGTTGATGTGGCACCTGTAGACCCTACTTTCAAAAGGGTCAACGGTCGTGGTAAAGTCGATGTAGACTAAGCTGATATCATCAGGTGCATATTGCTGCGTGGGAGAGGATGAGGGATTATATAGTTGACGGGTTAGACAGATTAATAATTATCAATCAATACATGTCCCGTTCGATTCTTCACTCTATTCACTGAAGGCCCCGACATATCCTCCCACTACTTATTATCGAGCACCTGTGGAGCACATATGTATAAGTTTTTATATAAGTATTCTACTAAATTCAATATGTTGCTCACCTAGTTGAGGCTAATTTCAAATGTTATTTTTTATGCAGTCAAAGCACATATTGGCTACTCAGGACATCTTTTAGCTGTACTTTGGCCATACATATGAGCATGAGTTACAGGGAGCTGTAGATAGATACGTGATACTTTGTAAGGACTTGAAATTGCGAGTACATATCAGCGACACACATTATGGATCGGAGCCTACATATGTTGTCTCACAGCATGATCGGGGTGCCGGACCATCTACATATGCTCATGTAGGTCCTTCTATGTATCAGCCTAATTTTAAGTCACAATAGCCTTTTATCCCATCACAGGACTATCCTACGCAGACATTTGAAGAACCTGCATTGAAGGGCCACCATCAACTACCATCAACTACGTGATCATCCACCACGTGCACCTAATCAGTATACACTTCGGAGTGGTGCGATTCCACGTAGACGATGGAGGCATTAGCTATTTAGAATAGTGTGGCCTTTATGTCTGTAGTACATGTATTCATTTATTTGTTATTAGTAACTTATATTTTTTTTGTATTGTACTATAGTTGATGTTTCATTTTTCTGTATTATTATCTTATATATCTTGGAACTTTATTGTAGGCTTTATCTAAATCAACAAGTATTAAAAAGATAAAGGCTAGTATACATATCCTTAATGACTTGAATATGCTCCATGTGTTTGGACACAAGTAATAGCTCTAGTATACATATCCTTAATGACTTGAATATGCCCAATATTAACTCCTCTCTTTTCTACAACTCTCCAAAATACTTCTCTTGGAACTTTATCACATGCTTTCTCTAAATCAACAAATATCGTATGTAGATCCTTCTTCCTTCCTCTATATTATTCCATCAAACCTCTTATCAAATGTATTGCAAACATAGTAAGAACATCTATAACATAAAGCAAAAAGATAAAGGCTTAAAACCAATCCTTGATGTAATCTGACTGAAATAGGAAAATATTTTGTCAATCCTCCGTGTGTTTGGACACAAGTAATAGCTCTAGTATACATATCCTTAATGACTTGAATATGTCCAATATTAACTACTCTCTTTTCTACAACTCTCCAAAATACTTCTCTTGAAACTTTATCACATGCTTTATCTAAATCAGCAAATATCATGCATCCCCTTGGTTACTCTATACTTCTCCTTAAACCTCTAACAATCAAAAAAAAAAATTCCGTATAGTGCTGTTCTGGCTCTAGAATCTGCTAATGGCCTTTAAAATGGGCAAGTAGCTCCCATCCCAAATAGGGGGCAAGTGCTCCACCACATCAAATCCGATGTGGATACCTAGTCGCCCGATTAACGGGCGACTATATCTATATTAATTTTATTAAATCTTACTTAATTTAGTAATTACATTTTAAACTATACTTAATTTAAAAATTAACCCAATTTCTCACTCGAATCCTTCTTTCTCTATCATATTCTTTGATCTTTTTTCATTGAGCTTATTACTAAATTTTTTATATGATTCACTAACAATTTAAGATTAAACATATTGAATTATCCTATAATGACACAATCCGTATAGCCATGAGTATACCACCATTTCAAGTGGTATATGATTGACCTCCATGAAGGGGAATTCTTTATGACATATAAATGATAAATTCTAAGGAAGTTGATGTCTTATTACAAGAAAAAGACAAGGTATTTAGGTTAACTTCATGAGAATTTATAAAGAAATCAAAATTGGGTGAAACAAATGACAACCATTATTTTTTGTGACATGTAGTTTACAGTGAGCAATTTGTTTCTTATTTTCCATTGTTCCAAAGTTCAGTTGCAAATAAGCTTTAGACTAAGTTTAATCATAGATATTATGAGGGTTATACTTGAGTATTACAACAATTTGTTGAGTGGCATATTGATCAAAGTTGCCCTATTTGAGACCCTTACAATAGTTGCATATGATTAAGTAGGCTCTTGGTGCATAATACTTAATTATTTTAAAAAACTTTCATTTTAAGGAGAGTGACAACTAATGTAAAGGGCTCTTTTAAGCAATGAGATTGTTAAGACATGATAAAAAGATAAGGTTCAATCCCATCTCACATAGTTGAAAATATGTTGGTTTTGAAATACCAACTAATTAGATGTATCTCACTTATAAGTTTGGGGATGATTTAAAGCCAATTTTCATTTTTATTTTATTTTATTTATATTTTGATCTAGATAAAAATATTTGTTATTTGAAATGTAAGTTATTTTTATTAAATAGCACATAAGTCAATTTATTTCGTGGTTCAAAAGATGACCAGTGGTTTGTTGTGATGGGCATAAGGTTAATCTACAAGGGCGACCACTTGGTCGAAGTAGTGTGCACAGATAGATGGTAGAAAGTTCATGTTTAAAATATGATTAAAATATTAAAAGTTATTTTTATAATTTTAAAAATAATTTAATTTATTTTCTTCAATAAAAATATTTATAAAATACTAGCCAAGTATATTTATCTAAATTATTAAAGGATAAAAAAATAAAAAATAGAAAAAAGAAAAAAAAAAGTGTCAAACAAGCTCTTCAATTTTGAGTTAAAAATAATTTGAATCATTGTATCAAATTAAATTTTGATCTAGTTTTATCCACTCTCTCTAACCACACCTATTGTACAAAAAGCCATTAATTGCAATAAACTTTTACATGAAGTTAAATATGCCAAGAAAAAATTTGAAAGAAAAAAAAATTACTAATGATATGGCTCTCAAAATACCACCAGTCAAAGCACAAATCTTGATGTCGAAAGCGATATGATTTTGAGTCAAAACCGTCGAGATATTTAAAATATCATTGGAATCTTTGGGACATCAATTAAATCCCAAAATAACTCTCAAATATGGGTGTTTATAGTCAAATCGGCGTCTCGGCGCGGATCTAATGAGCCTAAGATCTCATAATTCGACTTTATTTGGGCATCTAAATGTTTAAAATACATCAAATGATCAAAAGAATCATCGAGACGTCCGTCGAGTGGTATGGCCTATATGAATTTAGAATGCCTCCTCCCATAAATAGGCCTTCATTCCTCACATAAGGGGCCAAGCTAAGCTAAGTGAAGGGGAGCCAAGTGAAGAAGAATGAAACAAGTGAGGAAGAAGAGGAGGAGGCTGAGAAACAAGTGAAGAGGATCCAAGATCAAGAAAAGGAAGAAAAGGAAGAGTCAAGCAAGGAAGAAGAGTCCGAGCAAGGAAGAAGCGGAAGAGTCCGAGCAAGGAAGAAGCGGAAGAGTCCGAGCAAGGAAGAAGCAGAAGAGTCCGAGCAAGGAAGAAGCAGAAGAGTCCGAGCAAGGAAGAAGAGGAAGAGTCCGAGCAAGGAAGAAGAGGAAGAATCTAAGCAAGGAGGAAGAAGAAGCTCAGAAGCTTGAAGATCCTCCAAGCAAGATCGCACCCTATTCGGGTCATCATCCATCACCACTTTCATGTATTGTCCTTGCATCTCCACACTCCGACAACCATTACAACCTTATCGTTATTACATGTTTTCCTCCCTCATATGCAACTCTGTAATCTTGTATCGGAAGACTGTACTCACGAAAGGATATATAGTGGAAGCTTTTTTATTGGGCTAGGTGGTTTTCCCCTCTTTTGGTTTTCCGTTAAAATTGCAGGTGTCTTGTTCTCTTTAATTACTGTGTGTCTTTGGACTTCACAACAAGGCTAAAGGCATAAACTTTCACTCTCTGGCGGTTTTCCAGCACAGCAGGTTTGGCGCCGTCGTGGGAAGAAAAACTCTTCAACCACAATTCAGTGAACATCGCGTTATGGCCAATAGGCACAACACACAACTGGGCTTCCCACTCCAACTCCTTCATTCTCAAAACCCATCCAGAACCAAGGGCGTAAGTTGAGGCGGGCAGAATCTCTTTGGAAGATCGTGTCATTGAATGGAGGAGTCTCAAAATAAAATGATCCGGCTTTTGCAAGGATTACAACGGCTACTACGGCAAACATATCTCCCCAAGATCGGTCGTTCCGGAGGAGGTCAAAGCGCTAATCCTCCGACCGGAGTTCCTCGCATGGAGCCGTGTGATCTCCTTGACACCTCACTCATCCATGCGTGCGGCTCAGGTTACTAATCCACCGATCGTTGTTGATAGCTTCACACATGCTCATCTTGTTAATCCATTCGTCATGATATTCAGCGAGTATGCTTAATACAAGATGAATTTCACCTTCAAGATAGAAATCATCTTCACCGCGTTATGAGGAGTCCTCACCTTTATTGAAGCCATTCTTCAATTCCGTAGGTTTCAAGCTTCGAGCATTGATTCTATGATGGGCAAGCGACCCACCACGAACACATCGACCATTCAGGGACTATCATGCATATCCAGCTCGACACCTTTGCTTTGTCGGTCTTTCCGTTACCCTCAAAGGGCAAGCTTCGCACGTGGTTCTACTCTCTTCCAAGGGATCCATCCATACCTTTAACGAACTTCGCCCGGGTTCTTTGTGGAAGTTCATTTCAAATCGGAGAATCATTAAAGATTCCTCCCATCTTTCCATTGCGAGCGAGGAATCACTCAAAGAATACTTCCGGTTCTCTTAGAAGCTTCGCCAAATACACAGGGTAGACCACGAACTATTAAGAGGAGTTTTCCTTGGAGGACTCGTCCGGTACTTCTATTCGTCATTAATGCGGGACGGTCCGCTCATATGCCGACTTAGTTCATCGTGTAGAAGCACAAATCTCCGCCGATGAAGCTATTAATGCCCATCGCAAACAATTTGAACAATATGCGGAAAGCGTAAAATACCCTGTGGACCGGGGCCCATCAAAAGAAAGACAAGGTAGTCATGATCTCCCTCCACGACCCCATATCAACAAGCGTGAACCTCGGCCGGAAAAGACATACACACCGGAACACATCTCGTGTTAACCTCACGATGGCTATTAATGAAGAACATATCAAGTGGCGCATCCATTGAAACCGAATTGATCGGGAGCAATATTGTCATTTTCATCGGCGTGGACATACTCTTGAAGCATGTATACAACTCAAGGAAGAAATCGAGACTCATTCAACAAGGATACTACGTCATTTTGTGAAGAATCGACCACCTCGAACAAACACACCTCCGTTTGGGGGCAACCAATCATCACAAAATAATCAAATAATCATCAAATAATTGGAGAAATTGAAACAATGTGGAGGATCGATACTACATAATCAAGTTCTCGTTCTTGCCTCCAGAACGAGTTGAAGAAGTCGTATTGATCATTCCATCACTTTCAATGACTGGACTTAGAAGGAGTCCATATCCTCATCAAGATCCACTTGTCATCAGTGCGGGGATTGGTGATCCTTGTTATAAAGTTAAAAGAATTTTGATTGATAATGGGAGTTATGTCGATGTCTTATTTTACTCAACTTTTCTTAACATGGGCCTGGCTAGGCAAAAGCTCCAGCTTTGGACCACTATATGGGTTTGATAATCACCCGGCGGCGAGAAGGGACAATCACTCTTCTGTTACCCTGAGAATTCCCTCGACAAGTGACTCATTTAATACAATTCATGGTGGTCAAGTCAGATTCTGCATATAATGCAATCTTCGGGAGGCCCCTCCAATCAATTTTCGGTGCTATCACTTCAGTGCCTCATCTGAAGATAAAATTTCCTACCCCCGGTGGAGTTGGGGTGGTTTGTGGAAATCAACAGGCAGCTCAATCATGTTATCTCAGACAAGCTCAACCGCGCCCTTCCATCACCTTCAGCATCGAAGATCTTAACTTTCGAGATGAAAGAGTACCTCAAAAAGCTTCCCCTGTAGAAGATTTACTCTCAATAGCATTATCAGATGACCAACCATTACGAACAGTGCAAGTGGGATCTTTACTCTCAGAAGAACAAAGGAAAAGTATATAAATTTCTTACAAAAAAAAGACATATTTGCTTGGAGTCAGGATATCGTCGACAATGTAATCACGCACTCCCTCAAAATTAATCCAACGTTCAAACCAATCATCCAAAAGAAGCGGAGTTTTGCACGATGCTTTATTGAACAAGAAGTTAACAAGCTCATGAAGCGGGATTCATACGAAGTGCATTACCCAACATGGCTAGCAAATGTTGTCATGGTTAAAAAAACAAATGGAACATGGAGGATGTGTGTTGATTATCTTGATCTTAATAAGGCACGAGGATAGTTTTCCTCTTCCTCGAATCGATCAATTGGTGGGCCTACATCAGGACATCAAATGCTCAATTTTTTGGATGCTTATTGGTACAATCAAATAAAGATGAACCAGATGAAGAGGCTACTGGCGTTTCAAACATATAAAGGTTTATATTATTACCAAGTCATGCCATTTGGATTAAAAAATCGTGTGCTACTATCAAGCCTCATGAATAAGGTTTTTAAAGACCTGCTAGGCACATGGAGGTGTATGTGGATGACATGTTAGTGAAAAGCTTAGAAAAGTCACAACATATTTGACTTAGAAGCATGCTTTGACCTCCTTCGACGCTATAACATACGACAACCAAGTGTGCTTTTGGGGTTACGTCGAAAATTTCTTGGATTTATGGTAACTCACCGTGGGATAGAGGCTAACCACGAAAAATCAAAGCTCTCCAAGATATGATTCCTCAGAAGAATATCAAAGGCGTTCAACGTTTGAATGGTCTCTTTGCATTATCCGTTTCTTCTAGCCGTTAAGGGACAAATACTTGCCATTCTTTAAAATATTGAAGGGAGCTAAAAATAATAATTTTCAATGGACGATGAATGTCGGTATGCTTTTGAGCAACTAAAAGAATATCTAGCATCTCCACGCTATCCAAACCTATTCAAGGAGAAAGCGTTATACTTATATCTTGCGGTTTCTTCCTCCCATAATAAGCTTAGTTTTAGTGCGAGAAGAAGATGGGGCACAACCAATTTATTACGTCGGTAAAATTCTCTCGATATAGAAAGTCGTTATCCATTTGCGGATAAAGTGGCTCGTTAATTTTCTAGCGAAAATTGCGTCCATACTTTCAACCATCGGCGTTTACAGCGATTTACCATTAAGGGCCATCTTACGACCGAGCATCGGAGATTGATCAAATGGTTCGTAGAAGCTGGGAGAATTTGATATAAATTTTCTACCTCGACCCATAAAGTCTCAAATACTTGCGGACTTTATAGTGGAATACCAACCCAACTCTAGAAGAGCTATCACTACGTGTCTTTCATCTCCTCGATGGACTCTCTCGTTGATGGAGCTTGAAATCTTGGTCTTTGTGCGGGAATCTACTTGTTTCCCCGACAAAATACCCAGAGTATGGACTTAGCTTAAAATTCCTGTAATAACATGGCGAATATGAGGCTCTCATGTGAGGTTGAGACTTCGCCATCATTGCGAAGCCCAAAACTTAGTAATTCTGACTCCCGACTTGTCGCCTCCCAAGTTGGAGGAGATTTTAATACTCATAATCCTCAGTGCAATATCTCAACTTGGTAAAATCTCTTCTTACTCATTTCAAGACACATCAAATCATCCACATACTACGAGAGAAGAATACTGTGGCTCTTGCTAAACTTGCTACCTCTACCACGGAGATCTATTTAAGAGAAAGCATGTTGAAGAAATACATTTTCCAGTATCCAAGGGCCATGGATAATTCAAACTATTGATGAGGAAAAGGAGCGTTCATGGATAAACCGATCTATCTTTTCTACAAGAAGGACCCTTCACGAAGATCCAACTTCATCGCTTCGTCAGAAGAAACTTCAAACTTTGCTATTGGAGGTGAACTATACAAGCGAGCTTTCTCGGTCCATATCTCAAATGCCTTCCACCTTGAAGGCGATTACGCGTTAAAGAGGTTCACTCGAGAATATGTGGGGAACACCTTGGAGGAAGAGCATTGGCCCTTAAAATCATGAGGCAAGGGTTTTATTGGCCTGATATGATGCCTTGGAGTTCACAAAGAAATGCAAGTTGTCAATTGCATTCTAACCTCCTCACATGCATCACCAGAACTCTCATCCATTCAAAGCCCATGGCCTTTGCTCGGGGGATTGATATCATGGGACCTTTTCCAATAGCATCGAGACCGAAAATTTATCATTCTAGCGACTACTTCACCAAATGGGTAGAGGCGAACCACTCGCTAAAATCACGAGGCAAATGCCAATTTGTGCGGAAAAATATAATATGTCGATTCGGTCTTCTGCAAAGATCATCACGACAATGGAACTCAATTCTTGGAAAAGTCTTTCGTCCTTTTGCAAAGATCTTCACATTCATCGCATCGGTGTAGCACATCCTCAAACTAATGGGCAAACCGAAGTTACCAATAGGACCATACTCAAAGGACTAAAAACACGTCTTGAGAAGGCTGGGGGGCAATGGGTTGATGAGCTTCCCAATGTTCTTTGGGCCTACCGCACCACGTCACGAACCCCAACCGGTGAGACACCGTATAACTTGTGTTTTTTACAGAGGCTATCATCCCGGTGGATATCGGGGTTCCAAGTCCAAGAGTCAGTTTTTTGATCATGGTAGTAATGAAAAAAACTCCGGCACACTAGACTCCCGAAACTTCGGGATATGGCCTACTTGGTTGCCTCCTATCACCAACGGGTAGCTCGCCACTTCAACAGAAGAGTGAAACCTCATCCCATATCTGTCGGTGACTTGGTCCTGCGAAGTCTCGAGGCTGCAGGCAAAGGCCCTCAGCGGAATAAACTCTCACCTCTCTGGGATGGTCCGTATGTGGTTATAGCTATGGTCAAGCCAGGAACGTTCAAGCTCAAGGACCCAGAAGGAAAAACTCTACCTCGAACTTGGAATACTAAGAATCTTGAAAATATTATCGGTAACTCTTCGCATAATTATTGACTTTATCTCGTCTGTCATTTCATCCTTATAATTGGCCCCACCTAGCGATCAAGCTTGTTGTTGTTGTTGATTGTTGTTGTTTATTTGTTGTTGTTGTTGTTCTCATTTTCTCTTGAAGCTCATACCCGTGTCTTATGATTATATCATTGAACTAGTGAATTCACAGCTTTGAGATTTACTTTCTCTTTACTTTTCCTCCCCCTTGAGAAATATACAACTCTATGTTATATCTCCATGAGACATAATCAATCCCAGGGGACTTGATGGGACCTCTTCCATCTGAGTTAATGTCATCGAGCAAAAACTCTGACAAACAACCCAGGAAAGGTCAAAAGGTCCTTGGCGGACTTCCCACGACCTCTTCCATATGGGTTAATGTCATCGAGCAAAAACTTTGACAAACAACCCAGGAAAGGTCAAAAGGTCCTTGGCGGACTTCCCACGGCCTCTTCCATACGGGTTAATGTCATCGAGCAAAACTTCGACAAACAACCGAAAGGTCAAAAGGTCCTTGGCGGACTTCCACGGCCTCTTCCATCGGGTTAATGTCATCGAGCAACACTCGACAACACCCGGATAGGTCGAAAGTCCTGTGGATCCAACTCACCATATTAGCGATAAATTTCAACCAATTACGGATGAGTGAAAAATAAGATAAGTATAAAAAAAAAGGGTAAAGAAGAGGGTATATCCGGTATCATTGGCGACTAATGATGATATAAGAAGGAATTAAGATCGATACACGATAATGACATTACATAGAACAAATGGCGAAGAAAGACATCCATAATGCTACATAATATCGATATCCTCATCACTAGAGGCGCTCCACGGAGCCACTCACAACTCCTTAGTCTTACGAATCGGTGAAGGATCTTGGAGGCTTGGGGAGAAATATCCTCAATTTTGGCCGGTCTTGCGATGTACCGCAATTCCTTTCGAAACCCTGGATGAAGCCCTCCTCTAAACTCTGTTCCAAATCCTTCACTTCAACATCAAATATATGGTTCTGAGCTTCACGGATAAAATCTTCAATAGTTCCACGATAAGCGGGAATTCTTGAAGTCTTCCCTTGCAGAAGCGATCTACGCTTGCTTCCGCCGACATTCTATGCTCCTTTTAGAAAGATGATCTTGTAATGTTTTCTTATCATTTGCAAGTGCCGATTCTCTTCTCTTATGGCGAGTCTGCTCTCCTCAATCGACTCATCCAGCGCTCCGACCTTTGGAGAAAGAAATCGACATATTGATTTCGGCTCTACACTTTCGGTCAATGACCCTCAAGGTCACCACTTCTTTAGCTTTATCATTCATCCTTAGCTCATACTGCCTCATGAGATATTTTATCTTCACAAATTCAGTATTCCATTCATCTAAGGCAACACTCAAATGAGTATAAGTCTAATTGAGTTACCTAAAAAAAAAAAAAAAAAAAAAGAAAAAAATCGTCATCAGCACTAATGTTACATAGAGAAGAATAGAAGCCAGAAGGAAAAACAACGCGCAATTCATGCGCGTTGACGGTACATATGTGATTTAATACCTCCTCGAATTTGCGGCTTAGAGTAGCGAACTCCCCATCATGAGTCGAAGCGGTAAACTCTCGGATGTTAAGTGAACATCATCTCCACGGATATCTCCGACCATTTCAACACGAGTCTCCTCTTTACGTAAAGATGGAACATTCTTCTGCGTGATTCCGTGATAGGCTTCTCGAGAGAACCCTATGAGTATGTGGAGAACTCTCGTCACCCTTTCTCTTCATCGGAAGAGCATGAGACCTTCCTGCTTGGATGGAAAGACCAACCTTAAACATCCTATCTTCAACTATATATTTGATGTAATGCAACTCATGTTGCAAGCTTCCCACATCGGGAATATTAAGAGTTGCTAGAATATCATCCTCCGATATCAGACGGATCCGGAAGATCATTCAATCTTCCCCATTTCTCAGGAAGGCCCCACTCATTCTTCACATAAAAAAATCCAGTAGACCAAGTTTTGGACGGATCCCGTGCTGAAAATTCTATCCAGTTCTTTATAGCTCGATAAAGCGTCCTTGAGCATCACATCAGTGAATCTACACATTCGGCACAAGTATTGATGTTCAAAGTAACCCCATGCTCCACGAAGAAGGTTGTCAAACCAATAATGACCATTAAAGCTTCGAAAATTGCATCAAAAGCCACATTTTTTGAAAATCTCAATCATTTCGAGGCGAAATCGCATGATCCAACGAAGAGTCATCGGAAATAGTAAAGTACCACGGCGGGCGACGGGCTCGATCGGACTTTTGAGCCCAATAGCCACCAACTCATTGGGAAGAAAAATTTCTGAAACACCATTAAACTATCGATGTGACGATTAGGGCATATCGTCCTGGCATACATCTTATGAGTTTTCTTGACCATCACCCTCGATGCAGCAGCGTCTTTTTTTTTACTCTCATCAGCGCTGAGTTTAAAAAATTTTTCTCTGATCGATAAACTTTTGAGTTATGAGGACAATGGTTCTTAGCGATACTTCCGTGTCTTGGCAATTTTCAACTATTGAGCCTTCCATCGAAGTTTCTACAAGAAAAAGTAGGTGCAGTGGGCCTTGACGCCTCAACAGACGATCCGGCGGGGCGATGCCGGACGAGCGGGCCGGAACTCCTGACGTCGCAGTGGGGCCTTGGCGCCTCTAACGGGATCCGGCGGGACGATGCGCCGGGAGGGGAAGCTGGAACCGACGTCAGGTGGACGCCTCCGCGGGATCAAGCGGGGCGATGCGCCGGGCGGCGGAAGCCGGTCGTCTGCGTGGGCCTTGACCGCCCAGCCTCGAGCGATCCGGCAGGACGATAGCGCCGGGGCGAGGCGGAAGCTGGAACTCCACAAGCGTCACTGGGCCTTGCGCCCTCTAACGAACGGCAAGCGGGGCGATCCCGGGCGAAGCCGTCCGAGCGTCTGGAAGTAGGATAACCTCAAAATCTTATGCCGCGGCTACATCTTCTTCCATAATCATAATTTGTATTTTTATGATGGTTTATTCTCTCAAAATGTATGATTCATTTTTTGAAGAATTCATTATTTTGAGCATTTGACACATATTTTTGGATGATTAAGCTAATGTCATCCAAAATAGAACGATATATCTCTCAAAATACCACCAGTCAAAGCACAAATCTTGATGTCAGCGATATGATTTTGAGTCAAAACGTCGAGATCAAGCATTTAAAATATCATTGGAATCTTTGGGACATCAATTAAATCCCAAAATAACTCTCAAATATAGAGTGTTTATAGTCAAATCGAGCGTCTCGACGAGCCGGATCTAATGAGCCTAAGATCTCATAATTCTGACTTTATTTGGGCATCTAAATGCTTAAAATACATCAAATGATCAAAAGAATCATCTGAGCCGTCCATCGAGGGGGGAGTGGTATGCCTTATGAATTTCCAGAATGCCTCCTCCCATCTATAAATAGCCTTCATTCCTCACATGGGGGGGCCAAGCTAAGCTAAGTGAAGGGGAGCCAAGTGAAGAGGAGCTGAAACAAGTGAGGAAGAAGAGGAGGAGCCAACTCGACGGTCGTCAACCCTGGTAACCGTGGCCGATCCTGCGATCAATCCCAAGCAAGGAAGAAAAGGAAGAGTCAAGCAAGGAAGAAGCGAAGAGTCCAAGCAAGCGGAAGAGTGAAAGGAAGAAAGAAGAGTCAGAACAGGAAGAAGAAGAGTGAGCAAGGAAGAAGCGAGAAGTCAGCAAGGAAGAAGAGGAAGAGTCAGAACAAGGAAGAAGAGGAAGAATCTAAGCAAGGAGGAAGAAGAAGCTCAAGCAAGATCCTCAAGCAATTCTCTGGCCATCATCACCATCACCGGCCACTTTCATGTGATTGTCCTTGCATCTCCACCATCAACCATTACAACCTTGTCGTTGTTACATTTATTTTCCTCCCTCATATGCAACTCTGTAATCTTGTATCAGGAAGACTCTGTACTCTGAAACAGATATATAGTGGAAGCTTTTTACTGGGCTAGGCCCCGTGGTTTTTCCCTCTTTTGAGGTTTTCCGTTAAAATTGCAGGTGTCTCTTGTTGCTCTTTAATTACACTGTGTGTCTTTGGACTTCACAACAAGGCTAATAAACTTTCACTCTACGTGGTTTTCCAGACACAACAACTAAGATATTTTTATTGATTTTGTATTAAGATGAGGCGAATTTTATTACATGTGCCTTTGATTTCATGTGTCTCGTGTTATTAGGTTGCAAATGAACCGAGCGTTTAACAAGCTACTCGTGACTCGACATAATTAGAGCTCGTTCATATTCATTCATTTAACTAATCAAACAAACTTGAACACTTTTGTAAATACTCGATTTCTAAATGAACAAGCTTGAACAACTTATTGCTCAGTTCATTTATGTTCATTAACAATATTATTTAAAGCTTGCGAACAAGCTCTTTAAGGAGCTTGAGTATGGCTCGATTAAAATTTGTTCATAAACAGCATTATTTATATTTCTCAACACACTGTTTGCGAACAAGCTTGATTAAGGCTCGATAAGCCCAATATGAACTAAGCTCGTGAGGAAGCTCGAGTCAAGCTTGAACAAGATTTTTTTAAACAAACTCAAGCAAGATTTTGAAATGAGCTCGAGCTTGAACCCCATCCTAAAAACTCTAATCGAGCTCACAGAGCTTGAGCACTATAATGATAAATGAGCTTGAACTCGAACAAGCATGTACTCAGCTCGGCTCGGCTCGTTTGAAGACCTACATGTTATCCTTCAATACAACTAAATGTTAAACTATATAAATAAATTTAAAGACAAATAAAACTAAACTATTAAACAATTAAAATAGTTATAATATATTTATGAGTATCTAATAATTTTATTGTATTGAACGATAACAAGTGATGCATAAATTGAGAATATACATAATAGAATTAACGCCAACCCCATATGAAATTTATCAGAATATCCTTGATATGACACTGAAAATTCTACTAGTTGAAGCACGAATCTTGATGTCTAAAGCAAGTTGATCCTCAGTTGAAACTAGTCAAGATCAAGCACTTAAAATATCATTTGAAACTTTGGGATATCAGTTAAATCGATAAATAGCTCTTAAACATGAAGTGTTTATAGTCAAATCGAGTGTCTTGATGAGCCGGATCTAACAATCCCAAGATCTCATAATTTTGACTTCATTTGAGCATTCAAATACTTAAAATATATCAAATGATCAAAGGAATCATTCGAGTCCATGAATGGAGTGGTTGATTTTTCATATTTTATAGAGACGTCACTCTTCCAATCTATAAATAGTCCCTCATTCCTCATATGAAGGGACCCACAAGCAAGAGAGAGGAGAGAGCTCTAAAGCTTGAAGATCCTCCAAGCACTATCGTGCCACCACTCAACGGTCGTCAACCACCGCCGTCGTTGATCCTCGCCATCGTCAATCTTTGTCGGTCTCCATCATGACGACCTTCATCGTCAGTCGATGTCCCTCGATGTTCACCATCATCTGCTACTACTAGCAACTGTTATCACCTGAACATGACTACATAGTTGTTGTTCCCTTCTCATATACAATTCTGTAATCCCGTTATCGGGAAAAACTTGTACTCTAAAATAAATATATAGTGGAAGCTTTTTACTGGGCTAGGCCCCATGGTTTTTTTTCCTCTTTTTGAGATTTCCCACATAAAAATTCTGGAGTTTTCTTGTTCACTCTTTAAATACATGTGTGTGAATTGGATTTCACAACAAGGCTAAGGCATAAACTTTTACTCTACCGCAACTGGTTTTCTAGCACGCAACAGTTTGGCGCCGCCTGTAGGAAAAGAATCTTCAATCATAATTTCTGTGAACACCCTTATTATGGTCAATAGGCGCAACACTCGTAACAATGGAGCCTCCCGCTCCAACTCCCGTCACTCTCGAAACCAATCCTTGAACCAAGGATGCCAAGCTTCTGCCTCACTCCCCCCTGATAGGCATGACCCTATCGGTGAAGGTGCGATAGGAATCTCTTTAGAAGATCGTGTCTGCCGAATGGAAGAGTCTCAAAATGAGATGATCCGAATTTTGCAAGGAACAGAATAGCCACTACCGCAGCAAACACATCTCCCCCCAAGATCGATCGTTAACCGTGGGAGGTCAAAATGCTAATCTTGACCTTTGAAGTTCCTCGCGTAGAATGTGATCGCGATCTCCTTGACACTACAAGTTCTACTCATCCATCATATGCGGCTCAATGCGCAAATCCACCAATTATTGGTAGCTTGACACATTCTCATCCTGTTGACCTCATCATGTTATCGTCAGAATTATGACGCCTAATGCAAGATGAATTTTACCTTCAAGACATAAATCATCTTCCCCCTCATCACGGCTATGAGGAATCCTCACCTTTAGCTGAAGTTATTCTTCAACATCCTATTCCCGTTTGTTTCAAGCTTCTGAGCATTGATTCCTATGATGGGGCGACTAACCCACATGAACACATCAACCATTACAGGACTATCATGCATATCTAACGAGCTCCTGACACACTGCTTTATCATGTCTTTCCAGTTACCCTCAAGGGGCAAGCTCCCACTTGGTTCTAGTCTCTTCCAAGGGGATCCATCCATACACTTTTGACCAAGATTTTTTGTGGAACAGTTCATTGCAAACTGGAGGATCATTAAAGATTCCTCCCATCTCTCTAGCATTCATGAAAATGAGGGTGAATCACTTAAGGAATACTTCAAGAGGTTCTCCTTAGAAGCTCGCCAAATACTTGGAGTAGACCTTGAACTATTAAGAGGAGTTTTCCTTGGAGGGCTCCGTCCAGGGTCTTTTACTCGTCACTAATGCGAGACATGGTCCGCTCATATGCCGACTTGATTCTTCATGTGGAAGCACAAATTTCTACCGATGAAGCTATTAATGTCCATCGCAAATAATTTGAACAATCTACAGGAAAACATAAGAGCACCCCAGGGAATGCGAACTGACAGTCCCATCAAAAGAAGCAACAAGGCAGTCGTGATATCCCCCCATGACCCCCATATCAACGACGTAAACCACGACCAGAAAAAGAATACACGTCACTGAACACATCTCGTGTTAACCTCCTGATGGCTATTCGAGATGAAGAAAATATCAAGTGGCCACATCCACTGAAATCAAATTCAGAAAATCAGGAGCAATATTGTCACTTCCATCAAAATTGTGAACATACTACTGAGGCATGCAAACAAATCAAAGAAGAAATTAATAGGCATTCAACAAGGATATCTACGTCAATTTGTGAAGAATCAATCGACTCAAACAAACATACCTCCAACTGAGGAGCAACCAGGACAATCATCACATATACAACAAAATAATCATCAAACAGTTAGGAAATTGAAACAATCACAGGAGTACCAAAACTATCTAATCAAGTTCTCATTACCACATCTGAAAAGCTAGAGTTAAAGAAGTCTCGTATTGATCATTCCATCACTTTTAATGACTCGGACTTAGAAGGAGTCCATGTTCCTCATCAAGATCCACTTGTCATCTGCATAGGGATCGGTAACCCATGCTATAATGTTAAGAGAATTTTGATTGATAATGGCAGTTTGGTTAATGTCTTATTCTACTCCACATTTCTTAGCATGGGTCTGGTTAGGGAAAAGCTCCAACCCATTGCAAGACCATTGTACGGGTTTGATAATTACCCTGTGAGAGTAGAACAATCACCCTTCCTGTTGTCCTTGGTGAATTTTCTCGACAAGTGACTCATTTAATCCAATTCATGGTGGTCAAGTCAGATTCAACATATAATACTATCTTTGGAAGGCCTCTCAATTTTGATGCGATCACTTGTTATCTCATCTCAAGATGAAATTTCCAACCCCGTTGGAGTTGGGGTGTATGGAAATCAATAGATAAGCCAATCATGCTACCGAAGCTCAATCCGCCTTTGTGACCTTGACATCAAAGATTTTAATTTTTGAGATGAAGGAGTATCCCAAAAGCTTCCCCTGTCAAATACTTGCTCTTTGTTGCATTATCAGATGATCAACCATTACGAACAGTGCAAGTTGGATCCCTGCTCTCAGAAGAACAAAGGGAAAAATACATAGACTTCTTGCAATCAAGACATCTTCGCGGAGTTCGGCCGGATATGCCGAGGGGTCAACCTCAATGTGATGATGCACTCCCACCGGGTGTCCAACATTGAACGATCATCCAAAAGAAGTGAAGTTTTGCATCTGATCGCCTCCACGCTATTGAGCAAGAAGTTAACAAGCTCCTAGAAGTGAGATTCATACGATATGTACATTACCCTACATGGCTAGCAAATATTATCATGGTTAAGAAAATAAAAGGAACATGAAGAATGTGTATTGATTACATTGACCTCAACAAAGCTTGCCCAAAAGATAGTTTTTCTCTTCCTCGAATTGATTAATTGATTGATGCTACGTTTGTACATCAAATGCTCAATTTTTTGGATGCTTACTCTGGTTACAATCAAATAAAAATGGACCTAATGGATGAAGAAGCTATAACATCTCAAATATATAAAGGTTTATACTATTACCAAGTTATGTCATTTGGGTTTAAAAAATATTGGTGCTACCTATCAATGCCTTATGAATAAGATTTTAAAGGCTATTAGGCGCCTGATAAGGTATATGTGGATGACATGTTAGTAAAAGCTTGTAAGAATCATATTTCTAACTTAGAAATATGCTTTAACCTTCTTCGACGTTATAACATGCAACTTAACCCGACCAAGTGTGCTTTTGGGGTTACGTCGGGAAAATTTCTTGGATTTATGGTAACCCACCATGGGATAAAGACCAACCTCGAGAAAATCAAAACTCTTAAAGATATGACTCCTCCGAAGAATATCAAGAAAATTTAACATTTGAATGGATGAATTGCTACGTTATCCCGCTTCCTAGCCCGTTCTGGGGATAAATACTTGTCATTCTTTAAAATATTAAAGGGGGCTAAAAATAATAATTTTCAGTGGACTGATAAATGTCAGTCTACTTTTGACCAACTAAGGAAGTATTTAGCATCTCCACCCCTACTATCCAAGCTTATTTAAGGAGAGATGTTATATTTATATCTCGCCGTATCTTCCCATGTGATAAGCTCAGTTTTAGTGCAAGAAGAAAATGGGATACAACGACCAATTTACTATATCAGCAAAATTCTTCCTAACATAGAAAGTCGTTATCCACTTGCAGATAAGGTGGCTCTGGCTTTAGTTTTCTCAGCGTAAAAATTGTGTCCATACTTTCAAGCTCACACTATCGACATTTACACTAATTTACCATTAAGGGCCATCCTACAAAAACCAAAAGCATCTGGGAGGTTAATCAAATAGTCTATAGAATTGGGAGAGTTTGATATAAATTTTTTATCATGGCCTGCTATAAAGTCTCAAGTACTTGCAAACTTTATAGTGGAATGCATTGCCCAACTCAAAAGCTACGCTCATTCCTTTCAAAATTTCTTCAAAATGTTTAGCTTACTTTTCAGGAAACTTTATATTTTGGAAACCACCACTTGTAAAGTGTCTCTCTACCTTCAAACATCAAATATTACATACAAATACTCTCTCTTTACATTCTTTCTCTCTCAAGATACCCAAGATGGAAATATATTTTCCCAGTATCAGATCAAATCAACATTGAAAGAAAACATTGGTGGATGGACCCATCTGCTACAAGGAACCCATAAAGACCCAACTTCAACTCATCTCAAAGATAAATTCAAATTTTACTTATGCTGGAAACTATACAAGCTTTCGGCTCAAATGCCTCTCACCTTGAGCTTTGAGAAGTTTCGATATATGGAGAACACCTGAGGAAGCAGCCCTATAAGGTAAATTCTATTGGCCTATGATGAAACAAGATGCCTTGGAGTTCACAAAAAAGTTGTGCTTTTCCTCCCTCACATGCGCATACTGAGCTCTCATCCATTCAAAGCCCATGCCGGAGGGATATCATGCCTTTTAAATCGAAACAGTTTATCATTTTAGCCGTACTGGTTGAGCGGGGATCAATAATGGAACTTAATTTACTAAAGTCTTTACATCCTTTGTAAATATCTTCACATTCACTTATACGTATACATCCTCATCCAACGGTGACCACCAATACTCAGGAAAAAATATATCTTGAGAAGGCTGGGGGGCAATGGGTTGATGAGCTTTTTAATGTTCTTGGGCTTACTGCACTACATCAAGCACCCCGACTGGTGAGACACCATATAACTTATGTTTCGGAATAGAAGCTATTATACCAATAGATATTGGGGTTCCAAGTCTAAGAGTTCAATTATTCGATCATGATGGTATGAAGAAAAACTCAACCTACAAACTACTCCCAAAAACAACCTACTTGGTGCTTCCCCATCATCAGGGTAGCTTCACTTGAGAGTAAAACCTCATTCCATATCTGTCGGTGACTTGGTCCTACAAAGTCTCAAAGCTGCTGGCAAAGGCCCTCAACATAATAAACTCTCACCTCTTTGGATGGCCCATATGTGGTTATAGCTATGGTAAAGCCAAGAACATTCAAGCTCAAGGATCTAGAGGGAAAAACTTTACCTCGAACTTGGAACACTGAGAATCTCCAAAAATATTATTAGTAATTCCTACTGCATAATTATTACAACTTTTATTTTGTCTCATTTGTCATTTGCTTTTCATGTAGCCGACCCCACTTAGTGGGATAAAGACTTATTGTTGTTGTCGTCATTTCTTCTTGAAACTCATATCAGTGTTAAATTCATCTTATGATTGTATCACCGAACTTATTAGAGTAATGAATTTATAGCTTTTTTCTTACAAGCTTGATTCTTCTTCATTTAATCCTCCCACTTGAGAAATATACAACTCACGTTGTATCTCAATCAGGTCATAATCAATCCTAAAGGGACTTGATGGGACCTCTTCTGAGTTAACGTCATCAGTAACACTTTGGGCATACCAGGATAGGTCAAAAGGACATCCCGTGACCTCTTCCATACAGGTTAACGTCGTCAAGTAACATTTTGACAAACAACCTCGGATTGGTCAAAAATCCTCAGTGGATTTAATTCAACCTCATCCGTGCAGGTTAGTGTAGTCGAATAATATTTTGACCAATTACCCCAGATAGGTAAAAATAAAACAAAAGCGTATCATCTAAAAAAAATTTCATTGACAGCATTAACATGATGATATAAGAAAGAATCAAGATTCTGATACACACTAATAATAATACATAGATAAAAAAATGCATCCTCAAGTAACGCTACATCATATCGGTTAGTGATATCAGCGTCCTCCTCACCACTAGGAGATGCTCCCTTGGACTCACTCACTTCATCTCACGAATCGACAAAGAGTCTTCAAATACTTGGTTGGGAGATAGATCCTCAATACTAGCTCCGGTCTTGCGATGCACTAAGCGATTCCTTTTAGGAACCCTCGGATGAAGCCCTCCTCTAAACATTGGTGCTCCAAATCCTTCAGTTCAATATCAAGAATATAATTATGAGCTTCCTAGACATGGTCTTCGATTGTACGATAAGCCAAGGAGTTCTTAAAGTCTTACACTACCTTCAAGGAGATTTCATTTGCTTCCGCTTTTGACATTATATGCTCCTTCTTAGAAAGACGGTCTTGTAATGATTTCTTCTCCAATTCGAGAGCTCTCTTCTCCGCTACAAGTGCCTTAAGTCTTTTCTCTTTCTGGTGAGTCTCTATCCTCACCTCAATCAGCTCATCACGAGTGTGCTCCACCTCATTGGAAAGAAGAGAAGTCGACATGTTAGCTAGCTCAGTTCACACTTAGGATACTCAAAGTCACCACTTCTTTGGCCTTAACACTCATCTTTCTCTCATACTCACATTGCAGATATTTTACCTTCACAAATTTAATATTCCACTCATCTAAAGAGACACCCAAATGAGCCATCAGCCCTAATGTTTGAGTTACCTATAAAAAAAATATCACAAATATTATACAAAAAAAGGAGGAAAAGAAAGAAAGAATAAAGAAGGAAGACAAGCATTACCAATTCATCTCTTGATGCGGTCATATGTGATTTAACACCTCTTGAGAATGTGCGACTTAGAAATAAACTCCCCCATCATGAGTTGAAACAGCTAAACTCTCAGAGGCCAACTGGGGGCGAACATCTTCTTCATAGGTATCTGATGCAGTCACTTCAACACATATCTTCTTTTTTTTAGGGAAGAAATATTGCCACCACCCTGATTTCATGACGGGCTTCTTGAAAGAACCCTATAAATATAAGGAGACCTTTCATCACCTTTACTTAACCTCTTTAGTGAAAAAGAATGAGATCTCCCTACCTGGATGGAAAGGCCAAGATCTCATGCTGTAAGCTTTCTACATCAGGAACATTAAGAGTTGCTAATATCTCATTCTCTTTAATCAGCAATGGATCTGGAAGGTCATTCAATCTTTCCTATCTCTCAAGAAGGCCCCACTCATTTTTCACAAAAAAGAATCCAGTATACCAATTTTTAGATGGATCCCATGCTGAAAATTCTATCCAATTCTTTATAGTCCGATAAGAAATATGTCCCTGAGTATCACATGTGAATCTACACATTCAACATAAGTATTTAATGTTCAAAGTAACACCACGCTCTCTAAAGAAGATAGTCAAACCGACGATGACCACTAAAGCTCGAAATGAAAATTGTGACAAAACTACTCTACATATTTTGAAGATCTCAATCAACTCGAGAGCCAAAGGGAATCGCATGATCCACCGAAGAATCATCTCGAAAACAATAAAGTACCACGGTGGAGGTGAGCAGCTCGAACTTTTAGCAACAATGGCCTTATTAGGAAGTAAAATTTTCTGTGGAACACCATTAAATTATCTGATGTGATAGTAGATGATATATTGTCTGTAGCCATCACGTTATGGGTTTTCTTCTGGCCATCACCCTATAAAAATAAATGATAAATAAAGAGGAAGAAATGACAAAAATCTAGAAATTTTGTGAAGCAACTTACTTACCTCAATACTTGGGCGTATCCTTTTTTGACTCTCTCGCTCACGGATAACTTGGAATAAAATTTTTCACCTACGATCTAACGAAAAAGATAAACATACATATGAGAAAAAAGAGAGAGAGAGAGAGAGAGAGAGAAGATACTCCCCTCTAATGATGCTCAGAAATTACCTGTCAAACTTTCTAAGTCGTTTGACTAACGCTTCTCCGCCACCTTGGCGGTTATCAATTGCTGAACCATCCAGTGAAGTTTCAAGAAATCAAATTTCCTATAAGAAGAAGTAGGAACTATGAGCCTTGATTGCCTCCAAACACGGTTGGTCCGACAAGGGCAGTCAACGCCTCTTTCAAGGGAAAACTGAAGCCTTACCGTATGAACTACGGGCCTTGATCGTCTCCAAACCTGGTCGGTCCGACAAGGGCAGTTGACGCCTCTTTCGAGAGAAAATCGGAGCCTCGCTGTATGAACTATGGGCCTTGATCTCCTCCGAACCCGGTCGGTCCAACAAGGGCAGTTGATGCCTCTTTCGAGGGAAAACCGGAGCTTCGCTGTATGAACTACGAGCCTTGATCGCCTTCAAACCCGGTCGATCCTACAAGGGCAGTTGATGCCTCTTTCGAGGGAAAACCAGAGCCTCGCCATATGAACTACGGGCTTTGATCGCATCCAAACCACCTTCTCTCAAGAAGAAGAAAAGGTGCTTTCTCCCTTGGCCCTAGGAGGGTTTTTATAGACCCATATAGGGGCAAAAAGGTCAAAATCCAAGAAAAATGACTTAAAACCGCTCAAAATCATGAAAACCACGAAAAACGGACAAAACGAATGAAAATACCCTCATCTGCGGTTTGCTCCAGTGGGCGCCAGCGGCATGCCAGACTAGCGCCCGCGGCCTCATCTGCCGCTCACCTGCGCCGCCCGCGCCACGGCACGCCTGCTCGCCGCGCGTGCTCGCCCAGCTCAGCGCCTCATCGCCACTTGCGTGGCAGCTCACCCGCGCGGCCGTGCGCCCGCGATCGCCCGTGGACGCCTCACTTGTAAGTACCCAGATGAGTTCATAACCCCGAAATCTTGCGTTCACGCTTACCCACGCACATCTGCGGCCCTGTACCCGCTTTCGCGATCATAATCTTGTGCTCACATGAAGATCTGCTCTCTCAAAATGAATGGTTAATGGACCCTCAAATTTTATTGAAGAATCTGTTATTTTTAAGTATTCGACATATATATTTTTGGATGATTGAGATAATGTCATCCAAAAATAGAGGGGCAACTGATATGACATTGAAAATTCTACTAGTCAAAGCATGAATCTTGATGTCAAAAGCAAGATGATCCTCGTTAAGAAACCGAGATTAAAATATCATTTGAAACTTGGGATATTAGTTAAATCCATAAATATCTCTTAAACATGGAGTGTTTATAGTCAAATTGGCGTCTTGATCGGATCTAAGATCTCATAATTCGACTTCATTTGAGCATTCAAATACTTAAAATACATCAAATGATCAAAGGAATCATTAGCGTCGATGAAGTGGAGTGGTTTTGATTTTGTATGTATTCTACAGAGCGCCACTCCTCCATATAAATTCCTCATGAAGGGACCCAAGCAAGAGAGAGAGAAGCAAGATCCTCCAACTATCGTGCCACCACTGCGGTCGTCAACCAGCGGCCGATGTTGATCATCGTCGATCTCGTGGTCTTCATGATGACGCCTTCATTCGGTCGATGTCTCATTACTCATCTACTATCACTTGCTTGTTTCACCGACTACATAGTTGTTGTTCTCCTATACAATTCGTAATCCCGTTATCGGGAAAAATGTACTAAAATAAATATATAGTGGAAGCTTTTTTCTGGCTGCCCATGATTTTTTCCTCTTTTCGAGGTTTTTCAAAAAATTTTGAGTTTTCTTGTTCACTCTTTATATACATGTGTGTGTTGGATTTCACAAATTTAAGTGTAAAATTTACTCTACTGATTTTCTAGACGCAATCCTAATATTATCTTTTTATTTCATTTGAATGAGTATTACTTAATTAAATAGAGAATGATAGAGTATACATATATAAAAATAAGGGTAGTAAATTTCTCTAATTAATGATCAATTCTCATGAAAGCAAGGAAGAAGAATCCCACCACAAATCAATAATTTGTAATTTTTGCTTCTTCTCAAAATTTATAAATATAATTGAGCATGTGAGTTTAAATGTAATTTCACTCAAATCTCAAATAATAAAAATAATAACTATATCAATTAAACATTAATATAATATAGCAAATAAAAGTAGATCTTCCTAAAAGATCGAGTGTAGAACTGCCTAACTTCTAAAAGACTTTCCTTACTCTATTTTTTTTGTCGTCTTTCACTTTCTAGTGTCTTTTGAGTTGATTCACGTGCTGCCTGCAAGCTCTTATTTATCTTATCTCTAATCACATGCTAAGTTAAGTCAAAAGCTTGGAGCAGATGAAAGAATATATAGATCAATATAAGGAAAATGTATAAGTTATTTTTTTATGATATATATTTAAATCACATAATTTACATTGCTTATCATTCTTAAGAATATAATAAATTTAAAGAAAAAAAAAATTAGTTAAGAAGAAGATTAAAAAAATCATTAGCAGGCGACTGATAATTTGTATTATGATTTTGAATCCAATCATTAACGATCAACTAATCTGAAATTAAAGATTTCTTATTAAAAGGACTGTTTGGTTGTAATGAATCTTAAAATTTTATAAATAGAATGCATGAGTTATAAATTTTTAAATATTTGAAAAGAAGAATAAAAATTTAGTGCAAAATTTTAAAGTATTTAGAATTTACTCTCTAATTCATTCTTAAATGTATTTGAAATTTCTCATAATTAAGCAAATTTAAAATGCACCGTTCGTGTGAAAGCACATCATCTCCTACTTTGGGAATTTGCCCAATGCTACCAACTAATTGTCTAATACCTTTCTCTGTGAGTGTTTTTGATTGTATCAGTGGTATAATCTATCAGCTTAGAGCTCATTCATGTTCATTTATTTAACTAATTGAATAAGCTCGAACACTTTTGTAAATACTCGATTTCTAAATAAACAAGCTTGAACAACTTATTGTTCAATTCATTTATGTTCATGAACAGTACCATTTAAAATTCGCAAACAAGCTCGTTAAGGAGCTTGATTATGGTTCGATTAAAACTTGTTCATAAATAGTATTTTTATATTTCTCAACACGTTGCTTGAGAACAAGCTCGATTAAGGCTTGATAAGCCCAATATGAACTGAGCTCATGAGCAAGCTCGAGTCAAGCTCAAACAAAATTTTTTTAAACGAGCTCGAGCTTGAACCCCATCCTAAAAAATCGAATCGAGCTAAACAGAGCTCAAGCTCTATAATGATAAACGAGCTTGAACTCGAACAAGTTTGTAATCAGCTTGGCTCGACTCGGCTCATTTGAAGCCCTACATGTTATCCTTCAATACAACTAAATGTTAAACAATATAATTAAATTTAAAGACAAATAAAACTAAACTATTAGACAATAAAAATAGTTATATTATATTTATGAGTATTTAATAATTTTACTGTATTGACCGATAACACGAGGTGCATAAATTGAGAATATAACCCTAACCTCATATGAAATTTATCAGAATATCTTAATATTCTTTTTTTTTTTCATTTGAATAAGTATTACGTAATTTAATAGAGAATGATAGAGTATACATATATATAAAAAAAGGGAAGCAAATTTCTCTAATTAATGATCAAATTCTCATGAAACAAGGAAGAAGAATATATATATCCCACCACAAATCAATAATTTATAATTTTTGCTTCTTCTCAAAATTTATAAATATAATTGAGCATGTCAGTTTAAATATAATTTCACTCAAATCTCAAATAATAAAAATAATGATGATATCAATTAAACATTAATATAATATAGCCAAATAAAAGTAGATCTTCCTTAAAGATCGAGTGTAGAACTGCCTAACTTCTCAAAGACTTTCCTTTCTCATATTTTTGGGTCGTCTTCCACGTTCTCTTGGATTTCTACTTTTTAGTATCTTTTGAGTTAATTTACGTGTCGCTTAGGAGAGAATATTACGTGTCATATTCAATTGTAATTTTATATTTGAACATCAAATTAAATGCAGATATCTGATAAAATATAAATTAAATATTATTTATATTTTTTAGGATGTCACTGATCTCAATAAATTCATGGACATAATATTTTCATTCCCTACAAGCTCTTATTTACCTTATGTCTAATTGCTATAAGTTAAGTCAAAAACGAGTAGGGGTGTGCATTATTTGGTTTTAACCAAAAAATCAAATCGAACCAAAGTTTTTGAGTAATTTGGTTTGGTTTTGAACTTAGTAATTTGGATTTTAGTTTTGATTAATAAAAACTTTGATTTTTGATTTTTGGATCGGTTTATTAAATAAAATTTTGGATGGAACTAAATAAACCAAAGTAATTATATAAATACGGTATTATTAATTTATGTATAATAGGCTTATCTATTATACACTTATTTTTATTTATTTTTTGAATACTTGGTATGTGCTTTTTTGGAAGATTAATATCTAATTTTTCAAAATATTTTGGTGTCATAAAATGATGATATGGTTCCATCAACTTCTAAGTTCAAAACATCATTTAGGTAAGTAAAAATTAATTTTAAATATTTTTTTAGCTCATGAAGTAGTTAATTATATTTTTTATTATATTTATGTTATTTTGCTTATGGCTTGTTCATTATATAATAAAATTTTTTGCAAATAATTTTTAAATGTAGGCAACTTCAGTTTATCCTAAACCAAATCAAAATAACCGAACCAAATTATTATTCGGTTTGTTTGGTTTTACATTTTATTTGATCGATTTGGTTCAATATTTTTAGGAATTCAAAATCAATCGATTTTATAAATTTATCATTCAATCCATCCAAAGCAACCAAACGCACTCCCAAAAGCGAGGACCAGATGAAAGAATCTACAGATCAATATAAGGAAAATGTAAAAGTTATTTTTTTATGATTGTATATTTAAATCACATACTTTACATTGCATATCATTCTTAAGAAATAATAAATTTAATGAAAAAGAAAAATGAGTTAAGAAGAAGATTAAAAAAATCATGAGTAGGCAACTGATAATTTGTATTATGAATTTGAATCAATCGTTAGCTATCAACTAATCTTAAACTAAATATTTCTTATGTAAAGGACTGTTTGGTTGTAATGAATCTTAAAAATGCATGAGTTTTAAATTTTTAAGTATTTGAAAAGAAGAATAAAAATATAGTGCAAAATTTTAAAGCATTTAGAATTTACTCTCTAATTCATTTTTAAATGTATTTATAATTTCTTATAAGTAAGCAAATTTAAAATGCACAGTTCGTGTGAAAGCACATCATCTTCTTTTTTTTTTTTGGACTCATGAGCCCGTGAGGGCAATAAATGCATCGCGTCTCTTGATCGTGAGTCTACGTTAGGAGGCTCCGGCCCGATGGCGTATCTCATCTTCATCTCCTACTTTGACAATTTATCATTAATTGTCGACATCCCACTTTACATCTCTGAGCTGCTATTTACTGATTGCAGTCGTCGTGATGACTATCTATATCAATTGCTTTATGTTCTTTATCTATTAATTTTTAATTATCATATTATTAATTATTACATATAATTTAGATATTACTTTTATCATGAAATAAATAAATAAATAGATTAATTATTAATTTTTATTAGATAAAATTATGTCCGATCAATATCCTAGAAAAATTAAAATTTGTGATGGGAATACACGTAAAATACTCCTAAAATGATAAAATGCTGATCAATGTTCAATGAACGGCCATGAAAGCTGCATGTGACGGAACCCACAACAGCTAAAACTTATGTCAGCCGTCCATCTAGCAATATATGGCTCCTCGAGTCCATCTCGGGTTGTATTCCTCGAGTCCATCTTGCGTTGTATAGGATCCAGCCCACGACCATCAAGCGAATCCGGAAAACGGCGCTGCAGAGAGGCCTGGGACAGGGTGTGGTTGGCCCACTTCCAACCACAAATTCATACAGTTCCACGTGGCGGACCACAATGTTTTCCACGTGTAGATTACTGAACGTTGAGTGTTACTCCATCGTGTGCGAACAGCTGCAGGGGATCTCGTCAGGCTCGCGTGCTGCAGGAGGATTCGTTACTGTTTGGGTCCTCATATGACGTCAGATGTATCTTTCACGTACCAATCACATTTAAAGTAATGCCAATAACTAAATAAATTGACAAATTATTTTTCTCTTTTAATTTTACTTTTTCTTCCATCGAACGAGACAAATTGATAAAACATAAGCCAACGATGACTTCCAAGTCCTAAGGGAGCAACGGATATGGGAGTACTTATAAATAAAAAATCAAAAATCATCTGCACATATAATGAGATATGTGCAATCATGCTTAATAATCGATTTATAGATTGGTGTATTGCTGGCTTGATCAAGCATTCTAGAAAGATATTCATGATGATTGAGAATAGATAGAGAGATAAAGGATATCCTTATCTCAAACTCAAAGAGGAAGAGAAATATTCTTTAAATTTATCATTTAGATAATTAAAAATGGAACATAATCAATACAAGCTTCTATCCATTTAATGAAGGTAGGAGGAAATCTCATAAGAAATATTCTATGAAGGAGAAAATATCGATTGGTATTATCAAAAGTCTTCTTGAGATCAATCTTAGCACAAAAGTTTTTAAGACTTTTTTTTTTATTAAAGCTATACAAAACATCATTAGCTAGGATGATGTTATCCTCAATGTCTCTTAAAGCAAGCTTGGGTCGGATGAATAAGCATGGGAAGAATAGACTTCATCCTATCTACAATCAATTTGGAGATAACCTTGTATAAAATATTGCAAAGAGATCCTATAGTTATTAATACCTTCAACATGGGAGCTCTTGGGGATAAAGGTAACAATCGAGTGTTTGACTCTAATGGGGAGCTTTGAAGAAGAGAAAAAAATATTATAATGCTTCAATTAAGAAGGACCTGTGATACTCCAAGTGTCTATAAAGAATTTAGAAGTGAAGCCATCCGGCTTAGGAGCCTTATCAGATCTAATAGAGAAGATAATGTTTTTAATATCCTCAGGTGCAAAAGGAGAGATAAGAGTCTCACTGCCCTGTTGGGAAATAAAAGAGCCAATGGGGAAGTCCAGCCAATGAGATTTGGTGAAGGTGTTGGAACTGTTAAGAAAAGAAGAGTAGTAAGAGATAATCTCCTCGGCCACATCCTCTTGTGAATTGAGCTCTATCCCATTTGAATTTAGAGAGCTAATATAATTTTTGTTTCTCCTAATATTGACTCTTTGATAGAGAAATTTGGTGTCATCCTCACCTTTCGAGAGCCAATTACATTTAGCTTGTTGAATTACCAATTTATTCTCATAATTAATAGCTACACATAGGCGATTTTGAGTGGCAAGAGCTTCAAAAAGTAATTCTTTATAGGATGGCCTGGACTCAAGGCATTGGTATATGTCTTCTAGCTTCTTCATTAGATCAGAGATTCTATTGGAAATGTAACTCAATGAATTCTAGTCAATAGCTTTTAAAGTCTCTTTAACATTTCTTAGCCAGTCGCAAAAGGAGAAAATGGGATCCCCTCCCGCTTCTAACCTTCAAGAGTTTTGAACAATATCTTGGAAATCATTACATTTGTTCTAATAGTTTTTATAGATAAATCTGTGCCTTCAATTTGACACCTTTCCCATTGAAAGCAAAATGGGGGAGTGGCCTGGAGTGAGAGGAATCTTGACTTTCCAATGAGAAAAAGGAAATTTAGTAATCCACTAATTATTACAAAGAGCCCATCTAATAAGCATTTGATAGGGTTATTAACTTGTTGGTTGAACCAACTAAAAGAAAGACCCAGATTCTGAAGCTTTAATAAACTAGCTTTGAGGATGCAATCATTGAAGTCTTGAAGTTTACTAGGAAGAGGAGTATGTTTTGAAGCTTTAACATTTCTTAGGTTGCAAAAGGCGAAAATGGGATCCCCTCCCGCTTCTAACCTCTAAGAGTTCTGAATAATATCCTAGAAATCATTACATTTGCTCTAATAGTTTTTATAGATAAATCTGTGCCTTCAATTTGGCACCTTGCCCATTGAAAGCAAAATGGGGAATGGCTTGAAGTGAGAGGAGTCATGAATTTCTAACGAGAAAAAGAAAATTTAGTAATCCACTAATTATTACAAAGAGCCCAATCTAATAAGCATTTGATGGGGTTATTAAGTTGTTGTTGGTTGAACCAACTAAAAGACAGACCCAGATTCTGAAGCTTTAACAAACTAACTTTGAGGATACAATCATTAACTTAATTCCTCTATAATTTGCACACTCTTGTGCATCATCTTTATTCTTAAATATAGGAACCAACAAACTCTTTCTCCATCAGCTGACATCTTTTTGGTCTTTAAAATAACATTAAAAAGATTTGTAAGCAAAGAAATTTCTTGATCTCCTAAATATTTCCACACTTCTATTGGAATATCATCAGATCCTATTATTTTTCCACATTTCATTTTCTTTAAAGCTTCCCTTACTTTAAATTTACTAATATGATGATAAAAATAAAATTTTCTATTTTTGTTTAGGGTAATAAGGTTGCTAAAATCAATTATATTTTCAAATCTTTCATTGAAAAGTTTATCAAAATGCATCATCCACCTTTTTTTAATATCTTTTCTAAGGAAAGTACTTTATGATTTTCATCCTTACACTTCACTTGAACTAGATCTTTACTTCTCATATCTCTTTAGTTGACTAACTTATACATACCTCTTTCACCATATTTAATATCCAATCTATTGTATAAATCAATAAAAGCTCAATTTACTTATTAAATAAATGCATAAATAATGTATCCAGTATTATTTTTAGAGTGATTGATGCTCTTATTATTTGTTGTTATAAGATGAACTCTCTAAGCACCATGAACTAGAAACACTTTATTAGCTTTTTCAAAATGGCAAGAAGCTGTAATCTTCATATGTAGCTCTTCACACAATGACTCAACCTTCCTTGCCAAGCCCACACTCATGCCTTGCTCCAACAAAGCTATCCTCAATTTTAGGCCAATCAACTCACCTCATAAGTTAGCAACTTTGACCTCTCAAGAATGACAGCTTTTCTCGATTGTCCCTTAGAGCACTGAATTCAACAACTAGGGTGTTGTTGGTCTTAGCCTTGCTAAGACAAAGTTTCCACTCATATTAGTGAAGGGGTCACATTACTACTCATCCATTCTTTGGAGAGCTTCGTAGGGAGTTGAGTATGGATAGCTGTTGACCTCGCTTTGGAGTGAACTCTCAACTTCATCATCATAGATCTAGAACTCTTATAGACACTAAGAGCTCCTTAGTTTTAAGACACTTCTAGTGATTAGGTGAACACTTAACCTAATCCTAGAGACTTAAAAGGATTAGCCATAGGAATAGGTTATGCCTTAGAGATATAGGAAGACTTGCCTACCCTATAGCCTTAAACCCAATCCTTGCTTCCTTCCTCCAAACTAAACCTCAAATTCAAATCCAAATTCCAAATCAAATCCAACTCCAAATGATTGAAATCTATGATTAATTCAAATTCCAAATCCCTTCCCAAGTCCTTTGATTTTATCTTATGGACTTAGCCTTAACCAAATTCAAATTAACCCTAATTCAATTGATTTTCTCAAATCAAATCCCAACCTAAATTCCAAATCAAATCCAACTCCAAATGATTGAAATCCATGACTAAATTCAAATTGCAAAATCTCTTCCTAAGTCATATGAACCACCTTCATATGCTTAGCCAAAACATCCTTCAAACCAAATCAAATTTGGTTGATTTCTTTATAAATCAATCATTCCTTCATTTATATTCACAAATATAAATGAAATCCAAATTCAAACCATCTAAATCAAATCAAACTAAATCAAGACCTTTCTTAAGCCATATGGACCCACCTCCACAGCAACTAAATCTCAATCCAAATCAACCCAAACTCAATTGGTTTCTTTATAAATCAATCATTCCTTCATTTATATTCATAAATATAAATGAAGCCCACCCTCCAATGACTAAAAATAAATCAAACCAAATCAATTCCCTACTTAAGCTCTTTTGACCTACATTCCTCAATTTGGTCAAATTTGCTTTCAAATCGCTCTAAACCTAAGTGATTTTCTCATGAATCATTTATATCTTCATTTACATTCATAAATATAAATGAAATATAAATCCAAGTGGCAAAAGCTAAATCAAATCAAATTCCCAAATTTAGCCTTTTTATCCAAATTCTTAAACTTGACTAAATGATACCCAAATTAATTCAAAACCCATGGATTTCTCATGATTCAATCATTCCTTCAATCATTGTCCCAAATATAAAGATAAACTAAAATTATCAACCCAAGTCAACCCAAGTTAACCCAAGTCAAGCCCTTGTTGACCCCTTTTGACTTGAAATTATCATATGAACCAAAATTCATTTGACTTCAAACCATTTGCAATTAAATTTATATTTTCATCTCAAACCCATTTACCAATACAACTAAACTTAAATCAAGCCATGATCAAGCCAATTGACCCATTTAGGTCCACTTGACCCAAAGTGACCTAAAGACCCTTTTTTGAGCTAAGTTCTAATCCAACCCAAATTGTATCGAACTAAGCCCATCTAAATCTCATATCATGATCAACAATCATCTTAAGGTGATCAACTACCATGAATTGGGTCAAACCAAGTCAACTAGGTCCTTTGACCAAGTCAACCTTTAGCCCAAATGAAATATAAACTAGCCAAAACTCACCATATACCAAATTGATTGACACCATTGACTCAAACCCACTCATGATTAATGATTGAATATGATCAAACCATCAATTGAGCAAACAAGTCAATTGGCCATTTGACATAAGTTGGCCCAAATTGGCCTAAAAAGCCAAAATGGGTCAAACCATGATTTAATCCAAATTGATTGCAACCAATAGCTCAAGTTCATTCCAAATCACTTATTGGGATTGACCAAAGCCATGATTGAGCCCAATTTGACCAATTGGTCAACTTGACCCAACCTAGCCCAAATTGGCCTAAAGGGTCAAATTGGACAAAATTCAAATTAAATCCAAATTAAACTAAAACAAAGCCTATAATTACTTTCAATCAACCAATTGAGCTTGACTCAATACCTAACCTAACCAAATTTGGTCAATTTGGTCAAATTGGTCAACTTGACCCATTTGACCCTTTTGAATCCAAATGAGTCAAATTCAAACCTAAACCAAATTAATCAAAGCCAATTGAACCAAAATATCCCAAATCATCATATGAACCTAACCCAAGCCTTAATTTGACCCAATTTGACCAATTGGTCAACCCAATCCAACCTAACTCAAATGAGCCTATTTTGATTATATGAAGCCAAATCACCCAAAGCCACCTTATGGAGCCTTGGTGGCTAACCTATGACCAAACTGACCCTAAGTCAGCCCCAAGCCAGCTCAAATCCATGTGGACCCAATCCAAGAGAATTCACCAATGTGCAAAGCTCTTTGCATAGGATTCTTGCCATAAGAGGCAAAGTCCACTTTGCCTTTCCCATAACAACCCTCCCCTTGCCAAACGAGGAATTCCTAAGACACCTTAGCCCACACTACAGTCCTAGCACTTGCCATGGACCAAAGATAATCTCTCCCTTTTTCCCTCTCATGGTCGAACCCACCATGGACACAAGAAAGGAAGAATCCCACACCATCTGCACAAATCCTCCCTTGGGTGGCCTAACATAGGTTTGACCACTCATGGCGAGCCACATGGCACTGATGGTGACCTCCATAGCAAGCTCGTGGTGGTGAATCGGCCAAAATCAAGGGGCCAATCCCGTCCGTCCATCAAAAGCAATTGAGGGGTATACCCCCTCAATTCGAGTGGTAAACATCACATTGGGCATTCTTTGAGTTCCTTAAGCAATTTTGAAATCCCTCAGAGCAATTCTAAGCATTTCTGAAGCTCCCTTCACCAATTCCTCATTCCCGTGCACAACCAAAATAGGGCACCTCCTTCCCGTGCAATACTCCTCCTCCACTTGATCAAATCTCAATTCTTTGCACCCAAATCATCCTCATACTTCGTCGAAGCCAACCGAATCATCTCCCAACCTTCCTGAACATCGGAGACAGAGTTCGATCAAAGCAGAGGCTCCTACGTTCCTGGCTTGGTCGATCGAGAGCTCTACATCAAATCAAGCTTGAATCTTCTCAACAAGGCTTCGTCTCTACTAGACGAAGCTTCCTCCGTCGATCCCACCACCGGACATTAGCTCCAGTGAGGTAATTTTGAAAAACTGAGCTCTCTAGCAAAAATAGGTTGGTCTTTTGTAACCAAATGTGAATGTCATTAAATCTTAGCCGTTAGATGTGTGCGCCTCCCCTCCCCAAAGGTGTGGGATCAATTTGGAGACAATCAAAGCTCGGGTGAGCTTGGATCGAATGGGGAAAGACAGATGACATTTGTCTTTCATCGCTCACAAATGGGACGGATCATGGACCATCCATTCCGCATGATTAGAACGGACCATCATGATCTAATCACATATTAGGTGCTCTAATTTCTCCTATAAACTACGGATTGAATCGTGGCAGTCTGATCTTAGATCGGACGATCCACAGGAAAGCGCATCCATCACCATCCGAGTTTGCGCGGTGGATGTAATAGCCAATCCGTCATGCCACATGGAAAGCACGTCGCGTCAGCTGCCACATGGCCCGACGAGATTAAGGCTTTAATTAGGCTTAATTAATCTATTTTTAAGGCTGAAACTTCTAAAATTCATAATTAATTATAGAAAAATCCAAAAAATACAAACTAGTGCTCATTTTAAAGGTATTTTAGAGTAGAATATAAGAAAATTATAATTAATTAATTTTAAGTAAAAATTTTGGCTTAATTAAGGTTCAATTAAAAATTTAATTAGTTTAATTACTCATTAATTAATCATCTAATTAATCTCAAATTTCTGTGGATGTTTAGGGAGATATCCTCTGCCTCCCTTATATTTTTGAGATTTTATTGGTTGCTTAATTAAGAAAATTAAATGATTAAGCCTTAATCACTCTCTTAATTTAATTAGTGATGATTAGTGAATGAATATTGACTTAATTAATTATTTAAGCATAATTGCCTCTATTGATCAATAAGGGAGCTTAGGGAATGTGATTGGGATTTTTTTCCTAATTCATTTCCTAAGTTTTCTTTCAATTTTGAATCAAATTAATTAATGATTAATGAGATAATTAATTGCTTAATTAATTAATTAATCTTCAAGATAAAATCAGAGCTTAAATGATCAAATATGACTTAAAGATTGAGATTAAGGCCTCTTTCTTGATCTCTTTTCATAAGTTAATTTCATTTCACTAATTGAACATGCTTAATGCTTAACCAAATGGATTAATTAGCTTAATTAACTCAATCCAAGATCCAATTCACAACCAAACTTTGTTTAATCAATCTTGGGTAGCTCTTCGAGTGTTCAATAACCTAAAGAGAGAGCTAATGAAATTATGGTTAGCTCACATGTGTGAGAAAATCATAAAAGTAATTAAGTGAGCTCTTTAAGCTTAATTAATTATTAATTATGAGCTAATTGCATTAGGCCCTTTTCATTTTTTAGGAGCATTGCCAATTTACTTTTCATGTGGTTGCATCTCATATTGGCTCATCATTATTTAGTTAACTAGCTTAAGGTGATGTAGGTAAGGGTTAATTAATGGACTTAATTCATACCTCAACCTAATTAAGACATAAAATCAACATAATTATTCTCTATTAAACTAAATTAACTCACACATGGGGGATGTGATTAGGATTAGCAAACCTCTTTCACATTCCTTAACTTAAATTAAACATAAAGATAAAAAATGATTTAAGAAACTTTGGTTTATCTTAAATGAGTTTGTTTAATATGATTGTCCTTAGGGCTTAGTTAGATTGAATAAAATTATATGCTTGTATTATTTTATTTCTTTCCAATCATGTTAAATATTATATGTCATATGATTCATGCATCCATCTCTTTCAAATTAATCAAATAAAAATAATTTTTTTATGTTAATTTGTATATGTTGTGTAATTAAAAATATGTGTGGCAGGTATCACTATTAAATCTCAAATATATTTTCAAACAGTTTATTAATGAATGAATATACATATATGTGTAACTTTATATATATATATATATATATATAAGGAAATACAAGTGAACATAAATTTAGTGTATGAAATAAAGTCTCTTCCTTACATTCATGTGTTGATTTGTATAAGTAAAAATGTCAGCGGGTATATTAGTCTAGACATCCCAGGGATGCACGGCTTTAATTAGTCCTAAGAAGGTTCCTACCTCGCTCTCTTAGTGCAAAATAATGGCGACGTACCTACTTGATTTCATTCTTATGCATTTGGACATTAGAATTTAGATGGAGCTTTAATTCATTTATACAAAATAAATCAATCAAATCAAAATATAATTTTGCATCACTTTCTATTCTTGTAGTTGTTTAAACATCCATATGTATCTAAGGATAGAGGGTAATATTAATTAGTCTAGACATTCTAGGGACACCGCTTTAAGTAGCCTCAAGGAGGTTCCTACCTCATTCCTTTGGTGCAGAACAATGGCGATGTACTTGCTTAAAACTTTTATACATGTGAATGTGTACTTAGCTAATGAATGAAAACCCCATTTTCTATTAAAAAGATATGCATTCATGCTTTGTTTGATTGGTTGAGTAGATTAGTCATGTGATTTAAAGCTCTTTCCTTATACTTTTGTATAAGAATTTAGATAGAGCTTTAAATTAATATGACAAAATCATTCAACCAAATGAAATATTAATTCCAAATACATTTACTCACATTCATCATTTAAGTATGTTAAGATACAAATTGCATGTATAGCTATGCTTAGGATTTAATCATATGCATGATTTGCATGATGGAAAGAAATGAACAAACATGTGTTATGTGATAGTAATTTATTCAAACTAATCTTATGATATCTTTCTTATTGAATGAGTTTTTTTAAAGTGAACTTGAACTTATGACTAATTAAACATGTAATAAGTCATTCACTAAAGGTAATTGATTAATTAATTTGCTTTAGATGTGACTTAAGGTAGAGATAAAAGAGAGTGACCCTCTCTTTCTTTCTCTTCATAACATATAGTTGTTAAGTGTATGTCAAACGAAATAAAAAAATATTAACTAAAATTTACAAATCAGTTAAACCATTTAAAGTGAAACCACCCTTCATAATTTAATGTTCTTCATACTTAAAAAATCTTAACTCTAAATCCTAGTTAGGACATACCACATGAGCCTTAACACACACTTTTGATTAAGTCACCACTTCTAACATTATATTAGGGTGGTGTATGGTTTGATGTATGCTTATTTTGTGATGTATTATTGTAGACTAGATATTATAGTGTATGCCTCGTAGACTGGATGTTAGGGTGATATCAGTCTAATCATATTTTATGTAGGAGATTGTGCTTAAGGGGCACTTAAAATAAATATAAATGCTCTCTTTTATAGGTTAATTAACCCCTAAGCATAATCTACATTAGAATAGGTGGACTTGGTTACCCATGTGCAGGGTGCTAAGTCAAAATTATTCATATAACTGCTTGGGTTGTATGTTGTGTTTAGCTAACACTTCTTTTGTAGGTGTAATTAGATTTACTTTTTCATTCTTTTAATGTAATTGTGCATTAGGAATTTGGTTAAGTGTTATGGGGGTTCAGGATGAACATTGGCTAGAGGGTTTGATCCTGGGGTACCATGTGATGCCTAGAAGCCTACAAAATCAAATGAAGAAATGGAGGGAGCATGAAGACTTCAAGATCCCCCATAGCGCTTATCATTTTGTAACTTGTAATTATTCTTTCATATCGGATGTATAATGGTAGAGCTCGGCTACCCACCTTTTTCTTTTTTAGGATGTACGGTGGTACCCGACCGCACCGACTTGTTATTCTTTCACGTTGAGGTTATAAATTATTTGAAGATTTGTTTATATTGTGCAATAAAAATGACATGTATTTTTTAAAGTTTTTCATGCATGATGATTTAATGTGTGGTCTGGATCTATTTAGGCTCTTAAAAAAAAAAAATTTTACCCCAACTACAACTCATAACTAAATTTTCTAAAGTAACTCATAATCTCAAATAAAGCCTAGGATTAAATCAAGATAATATAATATTTAGCAACTGCTTAGCTAGATGTTGTATGCTTAATATCATGCATGTCATTTTGTTTCACTCTTGCTAAGAGAGGATTTTCATATTTGCTAGATAGAAAAAAAAGGCTTGACTTTTGAGAGCCTATGATGAAAAATACCTCTCTCTTTTGATTTGGCCTATAATCAACTTTATCATACATTTAGGCATATAAAATCCTATTGCTTATGTCAAAAATAAGAGTCAAAATTAGATAAAATTTGATAAGATTTGCATTTGACTAAACCATTATTCATACCACTCATACTCTAGTCTCTCAAGGAGTGGGTTTAAGGACTTTAGTTTTCTTTTTAAATAATAACAACCTAACCATCTTGTAAAATATATGACTTGATCAGATGGTTTTAGAATGTAGAAGGAGTTAGGCACTCGCTGTGGTTATAAGTCTAGCAATCGGGTAGTTTATCCTCTCTTATGGAGGTAAACAATATACCCACTTAGACATAGGTTGTGCTTTGGCCTCCAAAGCTCCCTAGATTTAGGATATGAGATTATTTTTTCTTTGGGGCTACAAGCATAAATTCTCACCTCTTAGGCATTTTCACAACCTCGTATTGTGAAATTATAAGTCCTAGATTTCTAATAAAATTTCAACTCAAATATATAATTCTCCTCAATTTCAAACATATAAAGCTTAATCATAAGATAGTTTGGGATGCTCACTAGGCTTCCTAGTATCATGAGCATCCCCTACTCATCTCCTTTTGGCTTCAATAAATCTCTCCTTTTGATCTATCCCATTTGATCTTCCAAATATAGCCAATTTATTGATAGTCCTATCTTTGAATTCTTTAGAGAGAACAATTATCTACTTTAATCTAGAGTATTCCTAAGGAACTCACCTTTCTTAGGATGTAATTAACTACGGGGGCTTGACTCCATATAGAACTTTAGAACCCGATTTAAATAAACCCTACTTTATTCATCTATATAAAGTAGGGGAAAAATTTCTTGTACATTCAAAGACCTATCATGCCTTAGGAGTCCTTATTAAGTGATTAGGTTCATCATAGGGTAGTGATTTCCATCTTTTGAGATGGTGCACTATTCCTTGATGTCATACCCGACTACTTCAATAAGCATATCATCTGCATGGTGTCCCCCTACATACAACATAACCAAAATAAACACCACAATAACTCATCACCTTTCATTTCTCCATATAAAGAGTCAGCTCTGTGGAATATACTAGAATCATAAAACTCTCTATCCAAAATACTCTTTGGCAAATTAATATGATGCTCTACTACATTGGTCATCCAAGGGAAAAAACCAACTTCAAAATCAATGAAGCCTCACATGCACTTGATATTAAACTTTAAAACTCACTTACTATTAGGTGAATTCTAAGCTCACTAGGAAAGAATTTGCCAACTAACTTAAATGAAACTCATTAAGAATAGAAGGCTTACTTTAGTAATGGTTGACTACTTACAACTCCATTGGTGAACTGAAGCTATCCACTAACTTTTATGAGATTTCTACTAGACTATTACTAATTACTATCTGTCTTCAATGATTAATAAGACTTCCTAGAATTTCTCTCAAAGTCTATCTCTAATTCTCCTTTTCTCTAATCTATTCGCCTTAACTTTTTTAATAGTCATCTCTTCATTCTCTCAATCTCACTATATTAGTTCCACAAGTAAGATTTGGTGTCACCTAGAGATAAGTCAAGCTCCAATGTTTTGTGCATATATTTTTGTTTAATAATAACAATCACATTGTTGCTTACTTTCTACTATATATTATAACATTGCACAATGTTATATATCATGTATAATTATTTTACAAGTTATTTATTTCTCGCTTTTTTGTTTAGCTAGATAACTTATATAATAGATTCATTGAGCTTATGAAGATAATATAATTGACTCATAACTAGAAAGTTCATATAAATGTTTAGTGACATTTAGTTCATGTTGAACAATATTAATTCATCTTTTATTATAAGTATCATACTAGTCACGTCTCAATAAAACCATACTCCATACAATATAACTTAACTTAAATAGCCTTATGCAACATCTCACTTAATTTTAGGGTTGACATCTTCACTTCATTTGACACATACTCTACTATTTATGATACTCTTAGCATATCCATAAGCTTGAGTGTAAAATTTAAAACCATTAATAATATATTTAGTATAGATTTTAATTTCAAATGAAGACCTACAATTTAACTATATATGAAGTATTGACACTCAATTTGTTGCAATTCAATTGCACTTAAATTTGTGCATAACCAACAAATAAATTCTTCTTCCCTAAAGTTATATGATTACATGCTCATTATTCTTGAATTTTATGCTAACTTAAGTCAAACCTCTTGCATAAAAAAAAATTTATTTTGAAGTCTCCAAATAATAATGATATATAAATGGTATGTTTAATTAACATAGCAAATTAATCTCAAATTAAAATATATTTTATTTTAGAACCATTCAAAGAATGTATATCTTTGTGGATTCCTTTTTGCTATTATTTAAATGCTTAATGAAATCATGCTTATTATGAGGTTTACTTATATGATTAAATCAATAATATTAGGCTAAGTAATTCAAGCAAACCATCATATTTACTTATTATTAGTATAGTTGATTATAAAAACATTGAAAATAATGTTGATATTCCTTCTATCACATAAACTTCATATATTGACCTCTCAATATTTATTTTATTTTGAACATTTTTCTTCAAGTGATGCATGTTCCTACGAACAAAATTATTTAGCTAGCAGAAGTAATTTTATATGTTAAAGTTGCAACTATATCTCGAAAGAGTACATCATCAATAATGCACAAAAACCAATAATTATAACATCATATGTTAGCTGAACTAAAAAATGATCCATTAGGTAAAATAACTACTAAAAAAATCTTCTTAAATTTGCATAGTATTTGACAATATTTTTCTCTAACTTTAGTATATGATCAAACTAGATAATGCTTGCACATATTTTATAAAAGAAATAATTTAGTCAAGTATTTTGAATTAATTAAGTAATATATTATGAAATGTAATGCGCTTTAGTCTTTCCATAAACACTTGACAACCAAGAGTATTCATTATATAAACTTTTAAATCATGTAGGTTGACACATTTTGATAGATTAGATGCATAACCATCAAGAAATCTCGAGCCTTTTCTCCACACATGCTTTCATCATTAATTTTACTTTATTTAGAGTGTAGGTTGCCTTTCCTTTAAACAACTTCTCATCAATTTTAATTAATCTAAACTCAGACCTTTAACTTATCAATGTCAAATCAAATCTAGCTTTAATGTTATCCTTTATGTTATTCCTAATATTCATTAATGTTGTAAAAATGTTGTTGAATATATTTTTCTTAATATGCATTATATCAAGATTTTGACAAAAGAAATTAGTATGCTAACATGGCAACTTCCAAAAGATATATTTATTGGTATATTTATGTTTCTTATCAAATCTTAAAATTCACATCCTACCATTGTATTAAGTAAATGTTACATTAAATAGCTCTTAAACAACATAAACTAACTTCTCTCATAATAGCTGAAATGGAGGATCAACCAATTGAATTAAACTCTTCTAAATTTATCATTTTCTTGTGATAAGAATGATTTGGAGATAAAATTACTAATGAAAATAAAGAAACCTTGCCATTATATATCAATGTGAAAGCTTTGCTCCGCTCTACAAAATATGGGCATACTAATTTTTTATATGCACTCCTTCAATGTAACACATATATGCTAAAAATTTATTGATTGTACACATAATAATGTCTCAAAATTAAAAATGTATTTCTTGTGTTTGTTGTATGAACTTCATCATTTCAAATAATTTTAATTTGTCAATAAATGGACATAAAAATGTGTAAGTTTTTTAAAGTATTTTAGTATTGTAATCAATATAGGTAAAAAGAAAAAAAGATTTTCATGATGTGAAATTATAAAATTTTTACAAAGATGCATCATAGTATTCAACAATTTTATCTCAGAATGCCCTAAAAGTATGATGTGTAATATTGAAGCATTAATAACTATGATACAAGCAAGGTTGAGGTGTGAGTCTTAAGATAAAAACCATAATGCAACTAAGATTGCAACAAATTTTTGAAAGAATATTATATGAGCAAAAATATAGTAGAATTTATATTTTTTACGCTTAAAAAGGCATATCCATTTTGTTAGACTTAATAATCTTACTAGCATCACAAACTATATTGTCTGCTACTCTTAGAATTCCATCCCTCCAGTAAAAGAACATATCTTTAATGAATAAGTATCCCTTAGACATATTTACCTTCCTATTTTATAGGAGTTATAAAAATCCACTTTCTAATTCTAGCCAAAAACAATCTCTCTTATTGTCTTCAAAGGCCTTGATATTGTATAATGCAATAAACTTACTACAAGAAACAAACTGATTCTTAAAACTATAAGATTACAAATATTTAAATGGAAACAACAAACTAAATCTCAAAGAGAATAATTTGATTGCAAGACATTTTACTTTGTTCAACATGTCAATCTATTTTCAAATGATATAACTTTTAAGCACATGTGCATGTTAATCATGTTATTACCAATTTTTCAAGGAGATTTCAATCATGATACAAAATGTTGAATAGGTTTTTGCAACTTCATAAGTGAAGATCAAATATACAAATTTGCATATACCTTATGATAATGCACCTTTATGGTGATCGAGGAAGACAATGAGATGAAGAAATAAGGCTGGATGAGGTGGTGCACAGAAAGAAGCTGCACAAAAGGAAAATTTTGGGCATGGTAATCAACAAAGTTGTCAAAGGCCAGTAATTGCTCGCTAGTGAAAAGAAGATTGAGATTAGGCAGTCATGGCGGAAGGCAAGTGGACAATATGAGAGAGGAGTTAGAGATTTGAAGAGAAAATTAAGAGGACGTGGTGGGTTGAATAAATTTATTTCATTTTGTCATGTTTATTTTTTTTTTTAATTTGGTAATTAAATGTGTTACACTATAACATAAGCTGCAAAACATCAATTATTTGAACGAGTACGAGAGAAGATTTAACATCTTTCAATTTAGAATCTTTGAAATTAGTATTTGACATAGGATACTTAATGTACAAATTGCATATCAAAATCTAAAATATAAGATATATATTAAACCTAGAAGTTAGCAAAATATTTTAAAATATGCTTAGTTTTCTAGAATATTTGTCAAATAATTAAAATATATTATCAATTAACATAAATATTTGATGGACTAAGAATATTTTTTTTGTTGCTAAATACCAATCGAGATCAAAGAAATGATTTATGTTAATCCGAGTCAAGATCCGATAACTAGACTTAGTTGCACTTAAAATTGAATCAAATGTTTTTGAATCAATCTTAAACTAAAATAGATTGACCTAAGATCAAATTGTTAATGATCCTTCTCCAAGGAGAGGGTTTCCTTGACTGTCTAATCGTTCTATGTCCTAGTTTCAAAGTAAGACTATTCAATACACTATTGCATCATGTACTCTAAAATATCTTAGCTCTTTTCAATATTGTATTAATATTTTCTCTCATATTAAAAACATCAATCCTTTGTTATCCAAAGTTATAATTAATGAAAATTATTCTAATTATTAATTTTAATAGTTTGCAGATTAACGTTCGAGATATAGATAACAAATTATCTTTCTCTATAATCATACTATTTCTACACGCAATAATTATAAAATTTTTAGGCGAAAATATTCAGCGAGGGGCGAAGGACGACTGGAGAACTTTTGATTAAGAATTAGGTACAGCCTTCTCGAGATTAGCAGTCATGATGGCTTCTCCTTTCGGTTATTTAAACAATTGAATGTACAAAACTATAAGTATATTTATCTTAAGAGGGCCTTTTAATTTACTAAAGAGGAATAGAGTGTAAGAATAGCTCAATATGATTGAAATATAATGTATTTGAAATATCTCATAGTTATTTAATTTAATATAAAAAAAAAAAAAAATTATTATTATTTGTTTCATTTAAGCTAAAAATAATAATGTAAAATTTAAAAGTAGAAGATTGTGATGGGTGGCAGCTGCAACTGATAATAGTATGCGGAAGATGTCCGATAATGATGGCAGACTTTTGGGTTCATCGATCAATGGCGATGTATAGACGATAACAGTGGTGAATAACAATTGATGGTAGCGGTGGTGGGTGATAGCTACATGTGAGGTAGCAACAGTTTGTAACTTTGATGTATTTAAAATTCGGTCAAAATCGAGTTTTTAATATATAAAAAATGAAGTATATGATCAATCTAATACATCTAGTATATTTTAAAAATTATACTCTATTTTAAATTCTTCAAATTAAACAAATAAATTTTAAAATTTATATATTCTAAATCCATCGTGCCTTAAGCATTCACTCTCGAAAACAAAATTTATAATAATACCACACCTAACGAAAGGGCTATTGAAGAATCAAGTTGTTGTATCATATACCTTGCAAGGGGATATAAGGGCCTACCAAAAATTTTCTATTTAATGTGATACTTAAACCGAATAATTCATATACTATTTTCGGGTCAACCAATAATTATCCAAATACAATGCATTAAAATTTCTGTTAGTGGCTTGGCTTGTTTTTGTACTTAGATAAATCTTTTTCTTCACCAACTCAATTAAATTTATTCTTAATGTTATTTTTAAATTATAGTATTAAAATGTGCCGTTGAGTCACCATCTCTAGACTATTAACTTTTTTTAATTGAATAATGCTTATTTTTATGAAACAAAATTATTTGGAGTGAGGTATATTACAAATTATTCTTTGTAAAGCACTTATTCTTTACGATGCTATTATGCATATGTTAAACATATATTAATTTTAAAAGTGTTTATGTCTGATTCATACAAGTTTGATTAAATAGACATTTAAATTGATTATCATTTTATTTTTTATTAGTAATTATTGTGATTTAGTTTTAATAAATGAATTTGGAATTAATAAATTGTTTATCAACCCTAATTCTTTACATTATGTGTTCAACTCTCCAAATTTTAAAACTTGAATAAAAAATTAAAAAAACATTTTAATAGATTATTTTTTTGTCTTGTTTGTTTATAGATAAATAGTAAATAGTGACAATTAAGTTCTTAGTAGGTAGATAATGCATATTTAAGGTATAAAAGAAAATTGAATATGATTTTCCTCATATCCTTTTCTTAATCTTGCATTTTCAAGAGTGATTGATATTCCCAAATCATCATTTAGTTTTCTCTCAATTATATTATGGAGGGTCGCTCATCAGTTTGCAAACAATAGTGCTCTCATTGAGTCTCAATGTCGTTGGGTGCCCTATCTTTGTCTCCATCTCCACCTTCGTTTTACTGCAGATCTAAGCAAAGCCTTGCGCCACTCCCTCTATTCAAATTTGACCAACATTCAAATCCACCTCAATTTTTTAATACACATTATTATTGGTAGATCAACATCTACTAAGCTTAGTAACCCATTACTAGTTCTGATCTAATCCTCTCAATCTCTCTTACAACATTTAAATTCATCTATCCATGTATTCATCACATTAGATTTCAGCACTCAAGCTATGATGTTGTTCGATGCTAATCTTGATTTTAAATCACATCAAACTTAGACATTTGATTTAACATATAAGCCTCCCAACAATTCTTTCTCCTCTAGGGGTGTAAGTGAGTTAAGTCGACTCGTGAGCAGGCTCAAGCTCTGTTCAATAAATGGCTCGTGAGCCGAGTGCGATGAGCTAACTAGCCAAGCTCAAGCCATATTTGACTCGGCTCGTTAACTCATGAGCCGGATCATTTAACAAATATTAATATAAAATATGCTTTAAATGTATCAAAATTTAATAGTTTAAGTATACAATTACCAAAAATATTTAAAAATTATATCTCATTCTTTTATATAAGTAATTTATTATTAGTTTACTTCTATTTTCTTATTTTTTTAATTAATTTGACATTAATAATTATTTGAATCATAATTATTCTATCTTTTTCATACTAAATGAGTTAGCTCACTTGAACTCGTAAAATAATGCTCAAGCTTGAATTCATTAAATTAATCAAGCTCAACCTCAAGCCAAGAGGCTCGAGCTCAGCTTGACTCATTTACACGGGTATTCTCCTCCCATATTTACCATAACCTTCACCTTGTGCTGACACACTATTCCCAACCCTATATTGACTGCTTAGATCTCACCATATTTTACCATTTTATTACTATTTCGACTTAGCCTTGAGGGCAAGGTTAGTGTAAAAGAGTAGGTAATGCTAGGGAATAGATGCATGAATAAATTAATTGTCAATTAATAAAAAAATTGTAAATATTAATAGTTAATAAGTAATTAAGCTTATTAATTTATTATTATGTAGTTAATGAGTCACTAGGTGTTTTTCTATTTTATAAATACTCTCTAGTATAAAGAATTAGGGTATGAAAAATAAATGAAAGAAACTATTGAAGTTTTAGAGTAGCCCATTTCCTCTTCCTCTATTCATTTTTAAAGTTTTTGACAAACTTGAAGTTTGACAAATTATCATACATCAATTATAATTTTACTATTAGGTTCAAAATATGATATAATTATTAATTATTCTTCAATTAAATGATAAATTTAATAAATTTTAACTTTTTTTGGCAACATGATTATAATTTATTCCTAACTCCGATAACCAAAGATTAGGCATGAGTTGATTCAAGAGTCATGACACTTGACATCAGATTAGATTTGGCTGGCCCAATCGACTACTCCTCATTGATTATATAGGCAATGTGGTGAACACATTATATCATCATTAATAGACACATTAACTAACTCTTATTTTAGGATATAGTAATAACAAAACAATAAAATTTTATCAATTTAATCATAAGATGCAGTCCAACAATGAATAAACCAGTTTTATTGGCTATTTTCAATGAGAACAACAAATAATATCTATATTGCCGTGCTTTGTGGTTGGTGCATTGATCTTCATACTATATATATTTTTTAATTATTTGGAAGCGGATAATTATTATTGACATTTCAACTTTTTTTTTTATCTTTTTTTTTAAAAAAAAAAATCAAATTAGAAACTACAATCCAAATAATCATTATGTCAAAACTAAAAACTAAATTGTCCTTTAATAAATCAAACAAAATCAACTAAATATATTTGATTAAATTTTTTTTATTTACACCTATTAACGCACAACTCTAACGAAGGGAATCGATCATTTAATTACAAAAAATTAAGTTTGGAGCTTTGGCACTTTTGTTGTGTCAGGAGGAGACTAAAATAAATGAGCCAAACTAAAAAAAGTTATACAAAATATAAGACACAACAATAAATATCGTGTAATTATTATATAAGTGTTTTATGATTTTGGGAAATAATGTTTTAATTTTATTGATTTATCTTTTGATCATTTGATAAAAAAAAAGATGTTAGGAACCTTGAAAGAATTATTTTCTCTTGCTCATCCAAAAATTTAAGGAATTGTTTGAGATCTTTTTTATTTTTATTTTTATTTTTTAAAAAGATATTTGATTTGTATTTTTTTTAACTATTTTATTTTTGGTTTTGATAGCAAATCAAAATATTTGTGAAATTGATAAAAAAAATTATTTGTTTAGAATGAAAATCACTCTGGCCACCAGTCACCGCCATCATAGGTCACCATCACAACCTAATATCATCGCCTAATATAACATACAATGAAAATAACACTTAGTCATCATCGACTAACTCCAATGATAATAGCACTTGCCATCACTCAACCTTTATTGCTCATCCATTGTCACTAAACTATCATCTCTCATTATTACATCATACTGACGACAATCATCAGGCATGTGCTATTGTTAGCTACTTATCAACATTGATGACCATCACTCCTCACTATATCTTCAATATTTTCGCTACTAAAAGAAACTAAAGATTAATTTAGACTTAACCAGTAAAAGTGAATGATGCCTTGCATTTTTTTTTTCTTTCCAAATATTTTTCATGTAGAACTCTGTGTTGCATATTATCCCTATTATTTGATATATGTGGAACTTCGTACAATACCTTGATAAAAAATTCTCATTTTACAATTAAAAATCCTCTAGCATGCAAAAATTGGATATCATTTGCAAGAAAATAGTCCTACTCTTGCCGGCTATAGAAACACTTGCTTAATGGAAAATAAGCATAAAGCCAAAAAAAAAAAAAAAAAAAGAAAGGACCCACTCACTCTAGTGCTTACAAATCAGGGAAATAATTCATTGATTAAGAAATTCATATTACAATTAATCTTAGATCGCTCATCCTTGAATGATAATGTTTGCAAGATGGATGTCTCAAAATAAAATACTTTAGCTCTTATATAAGGTGGCTTGATAGATAGTTCCATTACAGCTTGATAGGGCCTTCCTCTATCATGATAAATAATACATTAGAGCTAATTGATTTGAGAATTTACATATAAGGCCCCCTTGATGTCATGTAAAAATACTTCTTCCACCATAGCTTGATCAAGACCCCCTGGACACTACAAGTTTAACACATCGTTTAAGTATGCTAAACAAACTTATAATCTTTTGATAGTCATTATGGACTTAATATAGGCTCATCTTCTTAGCCCTTTTCATAATGTAGCTCAAAATGAGCTACAATATCTACCCTGAGAATAATTCCTCTTATGAGATGAAATTAACTATTTTCAAGAATATAAATTAACTGTATATTTAGGATATATCATATGCAATATGGAAAGGACAAAAGAAGCCAAACTCAAATCAAGGAAGGGAAATATCAACCCTACCATTGATCATTCATCAACTCATCAAATTGTGCATGGACAAAGTTGACCCATACATGGATCACTTGCTAGCCACTCACCAACTCAGTAGACAGAAGACCATTCATTGGTCTAAGACTAATGGACTTGCAAGCCACTTAGAAGGCTAACTTAGTACTCTCTAGACTCACCCAATATGATAGACGAGTGATTTTTATAGGATAACTGGCCAAATATCTATCACTTGGTAGTGATTGAAAACAAAAGATTTGCCCCATCTCTAAACTTGGGCAAGTGAACCTATATAAGGAGGCACATCATTCAGAAGCCACACCTCAACTACATAGTGATACTATACACATGCCTGTTTGTCATTCATCCTTAGAGTATGTATTTTTTAATATTTATTTTATGAATTTTTATAGTCATATATGCAATACTCTCACTCTATAAGTAAAAGGCATGAAGACATCTTACGGACTTTTTGGCTCTTTCCCTAACTATTTGACTTGTTTGCTATAAAAGATTTTTTCATCTCTACATGTACTTTTAAAGACTCCTGGAGACTTGGTAGTCTTTGTATTTAGATTATTATTGTGTTTTCCATACTCTTGGATATAGTGGATACTTAGTCACTCTTTAGGCCCTATTTTTTGTAGCAAGGCTCTCTAGTAAGATATAATATTATTCCATTGACAAATTTAGATCCGACTTTAACTTTCTTCTTATTATAATTTTATACTTCAACAAATCTAACTAATATTATTCTTCTACATCTTACTCAAACAAGATTCAAGGTTCTTATAATAGATCCGTATAATGGGTCATTTAAACTATACATTTAATAAGCCTCTAATGCATTCCTCTACCAAGTCTTTTTTGTCACTCTCAAGGGTTAAGCTTGAACTTGATTCTCCTTAAGTTAAAAAATTATTCACATTGTGATTGACCACATAAGGCCTTTTGCTACATAAATTATCATGAATTAGAACATTATCAAGAACTTACAAGTTGAAGGCAAGCTAAATTTGACATCCAACAATGAGTTTGATATTATTCCACTAGTATCCATTATGGACTTAATATAACCTCATCATATTAGCACTTTTTATAAATTTTTTCAAAACAAGCTATAATACTTAGTATGAGAGGAATTCCCCTTTCTAGATAGAAATTAACTATATACTTAAGGTGTACTGCATACAAAATGAACTTGCCTAGAGAAGGAAAGCCCGAATCTGATAAGACCAAGTTTAACCTAGATGTTGGTCACTCGCCAACTCAACAAATAACTAGTCACTTAAATGGCTCACTTAGTACTCTCTAAACTCACCCAACATAGTACACGGGAAACTTCTACATGATAACTCACTAGATACTCACACTAAGTATGGACTCGAATAGAGGATTCACCCCAACTCAACTACATGGAGATACTATACATGTGTATGTATGTCATTCATCTATGGAGTATATAATATTTTCTTATTTATTTAATGAATTTTATGTAGCTGTGCATGTATCTCTTTGACCTATAAATAAAGAGTCTAAAGGCATCATATGTACTTTGTTTTAACTCTTTAGAGATCTTTTTCTTAGTGCTTATACTCTCTAAAAACTCCTAGACACTATTGACCTCACTTTTGGAATGAGCTCTCAACTTTCTCATCATAGACCTAGGACTCTTATAGATACTAAGAGCTCCTTAGTCTTAAGACACTTCTAGTGATTAGGTGAACACTTCACCTAAGCCTAGAGACTCTAAAGGGTTAGCCATAGGAATGAGTTATGCTTTAGGGATTTAGGAAAACTTGCTTACCCTATAGCTTTAAACCTAATCCATGATTCCCTCCTCAAACCAAACCTCAAATTCAAATCCAAATCATAAATCAATTCTAAATCAAATGATTGAAAACCATGATCAAATTCAAACTCCCAAAACCCTTCTTAAGCCCTTTGATTTTATCTTATGGACTTAGCCTTAACCAAGTTCAAATCAACCTAAATTTAATTGATTCTCAAATATCAAATTCAATCTCAAATCAAATTCCAACCCAAATTCCAAATCAAATGACTAACCCAAAATTAAATTCAAATTCCAAAATCCCTTCCTAAGACATATGAACCACCTTCATATGCTTAGCCAAAACACCCTTTAAACTAGATCAAACTTGGTTGATTTTTTTTTAAAATCAATCATTTCTTCATTTATATTCATAAATATAAATGAAATTAAATTCAAATAAATCAAACTAAATCAAACCAAATCAAGACCTTTCTTAAGCTATATGGACCTACCTCCATAAGCTTAATCAAATCTCAACTCAAATCAACCCAAACTCAATTGATTTCTTTATAAATCAATTATTCCTTTATTTATATTCACAAATATAAATGAAACCCACCCTCCAATGATAAAAAAATAAATCTAACTAGATCAATTCCCTACTTAAACCCATTTGACCTACATCCTTAAACTCAATCAAATTTACTTCCAAATCACTCCAAACTCAAGTGATTTTCTCATGGATCATTTATACCTTCATTTATATTCACAAATATAAATGAAATACAAATCTAAATAGACAAAATCAAACACAAATCAAATCAAATTTCCAAATTTAGTATTTTTAAGCCAATTTCTTGAACATGGCCAAATGATATCCAAATATACTCAAAACCCATGGATTTCTTCATGAATCAATCATATTCCTTCTATCACTCATCCAAATATAAACATAAACTACAATTATCAAACTAAATCCAAGTCAACTCAAGTCAAGCCCATGTTGACCTCTTTTGACTTGAAATTTTCATATGAACCAAAATCCATTTGCCTCCAAACCAATTGCAATTGGATTTATATTTTCATCTTAAATCCATGTATGAGTTCAACTAAACTTGAATCAAGCCAAACCAAACAAATTGATCCATTTAGGTCTACTTGACCTAAAGTGGCCTAAGAGACCATTTTGAGCCAAGTTCTAATCCAACCTAAATTGGATTGAACCAAGCCCATCCAAACCTCTTATCATGATCAACAATCATCCTAGGGTGATCAACTACCTTGAATTGGGTCAAACCAAGTCAACTTGGTCCTTTGACCAAGTCAACATTTAGCCCAAATGAAACCCAAATTGATTGAAACTATTGATTCAAACCAATTCATAATTAATGATTGAACATGACCAAACCCTTAATTGAGCCAAACAAAGTCCAATTTAACATTAGACCTAAGTTGACCCAAATTGGCCTAAAAAGCTAAAATGGGTCAAATCATGATTTAACTCAAATTGATTACAACCAATGATTCAAGTTTATTACAAATCATTTATTGAACTTGACCAAAGCCATAATGGAGCCTAATTTGGCCAATTGGTCAACTTGACCCAACCTAGCCCAAATTGACCTAAATGGGTCACATTGGCCAAAATTCAATTTAATTCCAAATTAAACTAAGCCAAAGCCTACAATTATTTTCAATTAACTAATTGAACATGAACCAACACCTGACCTAACCCAATTTGGTCAAATTGGTCAACTTTGCCCATTTGACCTATTTGAATCCAAATGAGCCAAAATCAAACCTAAGCCAAATTAATCAAAACCACTTGAACCAAAACACTCGAAATGATCATTTGAACCTAACCCAAGCCTTGGTTTGACCCAATTTGACTAATTGGTCAACCCAACCTAACGTGAACCCATTTGACCAAATGAAGCCAAACCACCCCAAACCAACCCATGGGACCCTAGGAGCTAGCCAATCTCGACCCAACCTAGTCTTAGATCACTCCCAAATCAGCCCAAGCAAAGTGGACCCCACCCAAGGGGATTAACCATTGGTTAAGCCCTCTTTACATTGGATTCTCCCTTTAAGAAGCAAGGTCAACTCCCTCATCACCATGGCAGCCCTCAAAACACTCAATTGAGGCTCAGCCTGATCCACCCTAGGTTTGTCATGAACTAATGGGAGGTGAGTTGACTCACCCCTCATGCAAACTGAGCACCCCTTGGATTCAAACCAAGAAACCATTGCACACCAACCCTTGGGCAGCCTCCCATTACCTCCTCCACTCATGTCGAGCCACGTGGATGTGAGTGTGACCTCTCCGGCATCCTAACGATGGCCTGTCGATCAAAAGGAGCAAGCCCATCCCATCCATCCTTCCCTACCAATTGAGGGTATACCTGTTGACCTCATTTTTAGAATGAGCTCTCAATCCCTCCATCTTATAAATAGGACTCCTCTTAGACATTAAGAGTTCCTTAGTCTTAAGATACTTCTAGTGATTAGGTGAACACTCAACCCAGAGACCTTAGAAGAGTTAGCCATGGGGTCATGCCTTAGGGGCGTTAGAAAAATCTGCCTACCCTATAGCTTGAACTAAATCCTCACTTCCTTCTTTCAAGTCAAACTCCAAATTCAAATCAACCTTAAACTCAAATCAACTTCAATTCCAAACCAAACCTTAAATCAATTCTTAAGTCACTTTGATTCTATCTTATGGACTTAGCCTAAATCAAATCTAAATCAATTCAAACTCAAGAAATTTTCTCATAACCCATTTATATTTTCATTTATATTAACGAATATAAATGAAATATAAATTCATCCAAAACCAAATTCCAAACTCAAACCCAAATTCAACCAAAATTCAACCTAAGCCTTTCAAGTCAAATTCTTGAACTTAGCCAAATCAAACTCAAATCAAGCCAAACCATTGATTTTTCTTCATGATTCAATCAATCCTTCAATCATGAAACCAAATATAAACACAAACTTCAATCATCAAACCAAAATTGAATTCAAAACTCAAATCCAAATTCAACCAAAGCCTTTCAAGTCAAATTCTTGAACTTAGCCAAATTAAACTCAAATCAAGCCAAACCCTTGATTTTTCTTCATGATTCAATCAATCCTTCAATCATGAAGCTAAATATAAATATAAAATTCAATCATCAAATCAAAACTAAATTCAAAAATCAAACCCAAGTCAAACTCATGTTTACCCTTTGAACTTGGAATTTTCAAATGAATCAAAACTCATTTGACTCCAAATCACTTGCAAATGGATTTATATTTCAATCATAAGTCCATATGTGAGTTCAATCAAACTTGATTCAAGCCTTGATCAAGTCAATTTAGGCTCACTTGACCCAAAGTGACCTAAAGTACCCCTTTTGAGCTAAATTATAATCCTACCCAAATCGGATTGAACTAAGCCCACATAAGCCTCACATTGTGAGCAACATTTATCATGAGATGATCAATCACTAAAATTGGGTCAAACCACGTCAAAGCTAGCGGTTGACCAAGTCAACACTTAGCCAAAATGAAACCTAAACTAGCCAAAATTCACCATAGACCAAATTGATTGAAATCATTGATCAAAATAAATTCATGATCAATGTTGAACTTGACCAAGTCATCATTTGAGCCTAACCTAGCCTAATTGGCCACTTGACCCAACTTGACCCAACTTGACCTAAAAAGTCAAAATGTGTCAAATCTTGATCTAAGCCAAACTGATTACAACTAATGGGTCAAATTCATTCTAAACCACTTATTGAACTTGACCAAAGCCTCAATTGGCCAACTAGACCCAACCTAGCCCAATTAATCATGAACCCAACTTGACCTAAATGGTGAAATTGAGCCAAAATCAAATCAAACTAAAATTGATTGAAACCAAAGCTTAAAATATATTTTAAATAATCAACCGAACCTAAACCAACCCATGACCTAGCACAATTGGGTCAAATGGGTCAAATTGGTCAAATTGACCCATTAGACCTAAATGAAATCAAATGAACCAAACCAAATATAAACCAAATTGAACCAAATCAATGATGCCAACACATTTCAAATAGTCATATGAACTTGACCCAACCCTTAGTTTGACCCAATTTGACCAATCCATCAACTTGACCCAAGTTGACCCATTTTGACTTATATGGGTCAACATGAGCAAAATGACATCAAATCAACTCCAAATTCTTTGAAATTTAGACCAACCTAATTTCAAACTATTTCAAATTTCCCTAAATTAAAATCAAAGATAAATGACTATTTTACCCCTAGGTTAAGGGGTAACCTATGGTCAATTTCACTTGGAATTTGGTCAATTCATTTTCATGGACACTTGGCATCCTCTTAGTAGACCAATGGATACTAATGATCATGGTGCACATGACTTAATGGATTTGGGTCAGCCAAATCCAATCCAAGGCCAAAATCGACCTCCCCACTCAAAATGAGCACATGGGAATCACTCCTTCACCTCATTTAGCACATGGAAACTTCTCCACTACCTCCCTATGGCCAAACTGAACCACATGACATCCAAAATGGTCTAACCAACTCAACCCTTGTGATCAATTTGATCAAAATGGCGAAGCCATGCTGGACCGTCTAATCCTCCTAGGGGGAGATATACTCCCCATAATTTCATTTCATTTGCACTCACTCACATTTGATTGAAGCATTGGAACTCAGAGGAAGCAATTCCAAGCTCCCCCAAGGTCTCCTAAGCTACTTTGATTTTCCCATTTTCGGTTTTACCTAAGCCAAAAATAGGGGAGCTCAAGGGATTTTCCATCTCATCCATTTCTTCACCAGAGCTCAATTCCTCCTTCAAGCACCTTGAGGGGACCTAATTGGGCTCACCCAAGTCTTCATCCAAGTTCTCAAGCCACGAGAAGAGGTGTCTAGACCAAGGTTGCAACCATTTAAAGGGGACTTTGGTTAATAGAAAGATCCACTCAACCTCAAGCCCTCAAATCTTCAACAAATCTTTGTCTCCACTAGATGAAGCTACCTCGACAGTTGGGAGCGTCAGTTATAGCCACCGGCGAGGTATAGATCAAAATTGAGCTTAGGGAGAATTTTCTTTGGTCTTTTTTGAAGGGTATTGTAATCCCATTGCATTTTTACTGTTAGATCTTCATCTCCTTGCATGATGATGGTGTGGGTTAAATTTTAGCTCAATCTGAGCTCAATCAAGCTCGGATCAAGCCCAAAGCGGTAGACAACCTCTCTCGCATGCGAGCTCAGGGATGAATCATGGACCGTCCATCCCACAAGTTTTGGATGGACAGTCCTAATTAATCCATGCTAGATCATCCGATTAATCCCTTTAATACTATGAGCACGGTCTAAGGGAAAGCACGTAGCACCGCCGGTTGACTGTGTAGTCGATGTGACAACTTAAATAATAAATCTCGTCGCTCCACGTGAAAAGCACGCACCGCGTCAGCGGTCCATGTGGCGTTGAAGGGATTAGTTATATAGTTAGGCTATTAAATTAAGTTTTAATCATAGAATCTTCAAAAATACATAACTAAATATAAAAAAATCAAAAAAAATACAAAATTAAATGCATATTGAAGATATTTCAAAGGGGAATAATATAAAATTAAGTTTAAATGATTTTGAACAATAAATTTTTTATAATTTAGGTTTTATTTGGAATATAATTATGCTAATTATCTCATGTATGTTTAGTGGGATGACTTCTGCCTCCCATAATTTTCTTGAAATTTATTAATAGTTTAATTAAGGTAATTGTTTGATTCACTCCTAATTACTCTCTTAATTAATTAAATGACTAATTAATCTATTAAATAGTGATAAAATTATTAATTAAGTTTGCTAATTACCTTGGAATAGTGAATGGACTTAGGGAATGAGATTAGGAGTCCTCTCCCAAATCTTTTCTTCCTAACTTTATTTCATTTGGATAAAAATCTAATTAAGGTGCAAATTAATTAAATAGTTTAATCACTTAATTAAATGGCTTAATTAATCAATGTATTAAAATCAAATCAATCTGAACTTAATCTTTTCCTTCTTGGGTAGATACTTAGATGTTTAATAACCTAAGTAGCTTAAGGGGATCATATCTAATCCATAAGTGTGGGAAGGATTATGAAAGTACTTAAATTAAACCCTTTAGATTAATTAATCATTAATTGTGAGCCAAATGCATTAAGCCCCTTTCTTTCTTAGGTTCATTCTGATTTAAATTCCTTGTGGTTTTATGTCATACATTGGCTCATAATTATTTTGTTAAATCTGTTAAAGTGATTTAGGTAAGAGGTAATTAAGGAACTTAATGAACACCTTAACCAAAATAAAATATAAAATTAATCTAATGGTTCTAAAAATAAACTAAATCAAGAAACACATATGGGAAATGGGTTAGGACCAGTGAACCTTCTCACATTTTCTAAATTCAAATCAAACTCAAAATAAAATCAAAATTCTTTAAACCAAATTTGATCCACTTTAAATAATCTTATTCCTCAGGATTATCTTTAGGAATTAATTAGGGTGAATGAATTTGAATATTTTCATTACTTTATTTCTTTCCTAGCATGCTAAATGTGTATGTCATATGAAAATCATGCATTCATGCCTTTTAAAAAATCAAATTAAAATGAAATATTTCCTTTATGTCAAATTGCATGTTTTGGCTAAAGTAAGAATATAAATGGCTATTATCACTACTAAATCCAAAATTATTTTCAAAACTTATAAATCAAACATTACAACTGAAAGGTATGCTACTTATAATTATTTATAAGCTTGCATGTGAGTATAGTATAAGGTGTGCATTGTGTGACTTTTCTTCTCTTCTCTTTTAACATAGTTTGAATAGGATTTGCAATGTGTATAGTTCATTTGAAAAGAATACAACACTTGCTTAAATTCATTCCTATTCACTCCTATGTCATCAATTAAGAAGATATTCATACTTGCACACATAAATTAAACAACCAACAAATTAAATAAGCACAAACTTGTTTGCATGATTCTTTTTCCATTCATTTTCTTTGTATATTCACATGTATTTAAGGAAAGTGGTATATTAGTCTGGACATCCCGAGGTTGCGAGGCTTTAAGTAGCCCCAAGTAGGTCTTGTACCTTACACCCCTGGTGTAGAAAATAATGGTATCGTACTCACTTATTCCTTTCATATATGTAAATGTGCATATGAATGATGGATAAATGAATCTCTCATTTTTTACTTTACAAAATCATGCATATATTAAACATTTTAAATTTCTTTAAGCCAACCCTCCTAGCATTCATCATTAAAGTGTGCTAAATATTTCCATTTGCATGTATAGATATGCTTAGGATTCATCCATATGCATGTTACACATGTTGGAAATAAACAAAGTGTTGTGTGTTTTGTGATAGTAATTCACTTTACTTAATCTTAAAATATCTTTCTTTTTGCATAGGTTTGTTTAGGGAAAGTATAAACTTAGGATTAATTAAAACACTTAAATAAAATATTCACTAAACAAAAATCAAATATGAATCTACCTTAGAAATTACTTAAGGTAGGGAAGAAAGAGAAGTTTTCTTCTCTTTTCGTCTTTTTACAACTTTTAGTAATTAAGTGTAGGTTCATTCAAACCAAATCAAATCTTAAAATAAAACTTAACCAAATCAACTAAACCACTTAAATGAAATCACCCTCTAAATTGAACATTTTTACACTTTGAAAACTCTAACCTTAAAGCCTAGCTAAGACATACTACAAAAACCTTAAATAACACACACATTAGGCTAAGTCACCACTTCTAGCTTTAGGTTAGGGCGGTGTATGATTTGATGTTTGCTTTTATTTTGTGTGTAATATTTTAGTCTAGATGTTAAGGTGTATGTGTGTAGACTAAATGGTAGGGCGATCTTAGTCTAACCATTATCTTCTGTAGGGGATTGTGCTTAAGGGGAGCTGTAATAAAAAAATAAATGCTTTTGCTGTGCAGGTTACCTATACCCATAAGCTTAATCCAAAATAGGCCAGGTGGACTTAGTTATCATGTGTGGGGTACTAAGTCCAATTTATTCATATACATACATGGGATTATGTGATTTGTTTAGCTAATCTCTATTTTGTAGGTTTTAGTCAGATTTCATTTTTTCCATTTTCATGTAATTTTGTAATTAGGATTTGTAATGATTATTATGGGGAGATTAGGATGAACATTGGTTATAAGATTACGTCTTATGTACCATGTAAAGACTTTGGAACAATCAAATTCCAACCAACCAAAAGAAGAAAGAAGAAAGAAGAAATGAAGAATGAAGACCCTTATAACAAAGAATTCCTTCTTGTTTGTTATTTATTCATTTGTAATCCGGGTTGTATAAGGGTAGAGCTCAGCTACCCAATTTATTTTCGAGTTTGTGTGGTGGGGCCCGACCACAAATGACCTCTTAATCTTTTGCGCTAGCTTTATAAATTGATTGATGTTTATTTAGCTTGTGCATTAAGATGACATCTTTTACTAGTTTCTTCCTTGCTTTGATGTATGGCTTGGATGATGATTAGGCTTATAGGAAAATAAATTTTCTATCTAGCTAATCAAATTAAACTAAAAATAAATAACTCATAACCTCACATAAAGCCTATGTTATAAATAAGATAAAAGATTCAGCAACCCTTTAATTGGATGTTGTATTTTGTTTCTCACATCATGCATAAAAAAGCATCTTGTTTCACTCTTGATTTGGAGGGCTTCCACCTTTGCTAGAGAATTTGATTTGACCTTTGAGATCCATGGTGGAAACACACCTCCTTTCTTGTTGATTTTGGCCTATAATCTAATTTCTCATGCATTAGACATATGAATCTTATAAGCTTGTGTCAAATCAATAGTCCAAATTGAAAATAAAATATAACAAAAATTTGCATTAGATTTAAGTCATTAATCATGCCCAACATGATCTAGTCTCTTAGGGAGTGTGTTTAAGGACTTAATCTCTTTCTAAATAAATAATAACTTAGCTATCTTGCAAAAGCATTTGACTTGCCTACATATTTTAAAATCATAGGAGGAGTTAGTTGGTGGCTACCCCTAGGCGATTGTAAGCCCAACAGTCGAGTGGTTTATTTTTTCTTGTGGAGGTAAAATAAATACCCATTTTTTCCTTACATTTAGGTCATGCTTTTGGCCATCGCTAAAGCACCATAGATTTAGGTTCTGAGATTGCTCCTCCCCTTTGTGGGCTACAAGCATAAATTCTTATCTCTTAGGTATTTCCAAGATTTAGTGTCATGGAATCGTAAGTCCTAGATTTCTAACAAAAATTCAACTCAAGTAACTAATTCCCCTTAACTTCAAAAATATAAAGTCCAACAATAAGATAGTTTGGGATGCTTACTAGGCTTCCTAGTATCCTAAGCATTCCCTACCCATGTTCATTTGGCTTTTATTAGAACTCCCTCCTCTTGATCGATCCCACTTGATTTTTTAAAAATAAACTAATCGATTGATAGTCCTACCTTCGAAATCTTTGGAGACAACGATCATTTATCTTAATCAAGAGCATTCTTAAGGAATCTTATTCCTTAGGATGTAATTAACTATGGAGGCTTGCCCTTATAGGAACTTAATGAACCTGGTTTAAATAAACCTTTATTTTACTTTCATGTAAAGTAGGGAAAGAATCTCTGGTACATTCCCATAGTCCTTAGGAGTCATTATTAAGGTGATTAGGTCCATTTGTAGAATGGTGACTTCTGTCGCTCGAGATAGTACACCTTTCCTCAATGTCATACCCGATCACCCTAATAAGAACATCTACGGATCTACGTGGTGTCCCAATGAAGGTGTATATTTTTGATTTCATTTATCCTATTTCCAAAGAGGATAGATGAAGGCACGAATATAAAATATATTTCACCACAATACCCCTCTCAATTCAAATGGGGTTTGGCACCATTCAAACACACTGAGCCCCCTAGTGAGAAATAAAATTTCACTGCCCTCCTTAGAGAATTCTAAAGCCTCCTGAGCTCGCATTTCCTTCTCCCGTACACAACCAAAATAACGAAGGCCAATCCAAAGTCCCATTTGCTCAATTCTCCACCAAAACTTAATCAACCTTACACACACCATCACCACACCTCATCGAGCAATACCAAGTCATTTCCTAAGCTTCCATGCCATCGAAGCTTCGAATTCGATTGAAGCTGAAGCTTCTACGTGCGTGGATTGGTCGTCCGAGTGGCTCACTTCAAATTGAGGTTCAAGCTTCTCAACAGAGCTTCACCTCAAATAGGAGAAGCTACCTCCATCAATCCCACCGCCGGACATTAGCTCCGGTGAGGTAATTCCTCAAAATCGTAGTTAAGTGAATTTTTCATGGGCCTTTGTGAAGAAAAGTTTCATGGGGGTCAATCCTGATAGTTGGATGTGTTTCCCTTCTTCTCTTGATGGTGTGGGATCAATTTGATCCCAATCTAAGCCCTGGTGAGCTCGAATCGAATGGAGAAAGATGGACTCCGTCTTTCGCCATACGCGAAGGAGATCGATAACTGGTCATCCATTCCGCGTGATCAGAATGAACGATCTTGATTTGATCATGTTAGATCTGCCGATTTAATCCCCTTAACTATGAGATTTAGTCGTGGTCGTTCAATCTGATAGGTTATTTAAGTCATCAAATCAGGATTCTAACTTGAATTGTAGTGGATGCGCTTTTTCGTGGCCGTCTGATCTTAGATCGAATGGTCTATGAAAAAGCACGTCCACTACAATTCAAGTTAGCATCCTGATTTGATGACTTAAATAGCCTATCCCGTTGCACCACGTGAAAAGCACGCCGCGTCAGCCGCCACATGGCACGGACGAGATTAGGGCTTTAATTAGGTTAATTAATTTATTTTTAAGATTGAAACTTCTAAAATTCATAACTGATTCTAGAAAATCTAAAAAAATATAAATGAAGGCTCATTTTAAAGGTATTTCAGAGGAGAATCCAAAAATTTATTATTAATTAATTTTGAATTATAATTTTTGCTTAATTAAAGTTTAATTAAAAATTTAATTGGCCTAATTACTCTCTGATTAATTATCAAATTAATTTCAAACTTTTCAGAGATGTTTAGGGAGATGACCTTTACCTCCCCTATTTTTCTTGGAATTTATTGTATAGTTAATTACATAAATTGATTGATTAAGGCTTAATTACTCTTCTATCTTAATTAATGATAATTAATCAAATGAAGAGCGAATTGATCCATTACTTAAGTTCATTAGCCTCTGTTAACAGTGGAGAAACTTAGGGAAATAGATTAGGACCCCTCTTACATTCTCTTCCTTAAGTCTTCTTCATTCCCTCTTTAAAATTTATTAATTAAGACTCATTAATTAAATAATTAACTAAATCAATCAAAACCCAAATTATATATGAACTTTAATTAACTAATTGAAAAGATTTAGGGATTGAGACTTAGGCTTCCTTCTTTGTCTACGTCACAGTCAATTTATATTATTAATTAAAGATAATTAATTAAATAATTAATAAACTTAATTAACTTGATTTATTTTCCTAATTAATTCTTGGGTAGCTCTTTGGGTGTTCAATAACCAGAGAGCTGAAATTATGGTTGAGAAAATCATAAAAATAATTAAGTGAGTTCCATAAGCTTAATTAATTAATTAATAATTATGAGTTAATTGTATTAGGCCCTTTTCATTTCATAGAAGCATTGCTAATTTACTTTTCATGTGATTGCATATGATATTAGCTCATAATTATTTAATTAATAACCTTAAGGTGACATAGTAAGGGTTAATTAATTGACTTAATCCATGTTTAACTTAATCAATTCATAAAATTAACTTAATTGCTTTTCATTAAATCGAATTAACACACACATATGAAGAATGGATTAGGATTAATAAACCTCTTTCACATCTCTCAAATCAAATCAAACATAAAATAAAAAAATGGCTTTAAGAAAATTGGTTTATTTTAAATAAGTTTATTTAATGTGATTATCCTTAGGAATTAGTTGGATTAACTAAAATTACATGCTTGTATTCTTTATTCATCAATTGTTCATGCATGCATGTTTAAAATCGCTATCTCAAATATTTTCAAAAGCTTAATGAATAATGATATATATATATATATATATATATATATATATATATATATATATATATATATATATATATATATTGTGACTTTAGTTACATATACATAGGAGGTGCATGGTGGATATAAGCTTAGTGTATAAAGTGAAGTCTCTTTCTTACATTCATATGTTGATTTGCATAAGTTTGAATGTTAATGGGTATATTTGTCTAGACATCCTGGGGATGCACAGTTTTAAGTAGCCCTAAGGAGGTTCCTACCTCACTCCCCAGATGCAGAACAATGGCGACATACCTATTTGATTTCATTATTATGCACTTTGATATTAGAATTTAAATAGAGCTTTAATTCATTTACACAAATAAATTAAATAAATCAAACTCTACTTTTGCATGATATTTTCTATTCTTATAGCTTTTTATATATTCATATGTATTTAAGAATATCGAGTATATTAGTCTGGACATTCAAGGGACACACGACTTTAAGTAGCCCCAAGGAGGTTCCTACCTCACTCCCCTGGTGTAGAACAATGGCGACGTACTTGCTTAAAACTTTCATATAGTTGAATGTGTATTTAGCTAATGAATAAAAACCCCCTTTTTCTATTAAAAAAGCATGCATTCATATTTTGTTCAAATGGTTGGGTTAATTAGTTATATGATTTAGAGTTCTTTTCTTATGCTTTTATATAAGAATTTTGATAGAGCTTTAAATTAATATGAAAAAAATAATCCAACCAAATGAAACATCATTTCCAAATATACTTGCTTACATTCATCATTTTAAGTGCGCTAAGATATAAATTGCATGTATAGTTATGTTTAGTACTTAATCATAAGCATGATATATATGATGGAAAGAAATGAACAAATATGTGTTATGTGATAGTAGTTCATTCTAATTAATCTTAAGATGCCTTTCTTATTGAATATGATTATTTAAAGTGAACCTAAACTTAGGACTAATTAAAATATGTAATAAGTCATTCACTAAAGAGAATTGTTTAATTAATTTGCTTTAGATGTAACTCAAAGTAGGGATGAAAGAGAGTGATCCTCTCTTTTCTTCTCTTTAAAACACTTAGTTATTTTTGTAGGTCAAATGAAACAAAAGAAAATATTAAGTAAAATTTATAAATCAATTAAATCATTTAAATTAAAACCACCTTTATAATTAAATGTCCTTCCCACTTAGAGAATGATAACTCTAAAGCCTAGTTATAACATACTACACAAGCATTAATATACACACAGTAGATTAAGCCGTCACTTCTAGCTTTATGTTAGAACGGTGCATGGTATGTTTATTTTGTGATGTATTATTGTAGATTGAATGTTAGGGTGTATTATTCTTAGACTAGATGTTAGGCCGTGATTAGCCTAATCATATTTTTTATAAGATATTGTGCTTAAATGGTGCTTAAAATAAACATAAATTCTCTCTTTTATAGGTTGCTTAACCCCTAAGCATAATATAAATTAAGACAGGTGGACTTGGTTACCCATGTGTAGGGTGCTAAGTCCAAATTATTCGTATGACTGCTTGGGATGTATGGTGTGTTTAGCTGACACTTATTTTGCAGGTGTAGTTAGATTTATTTTTTCATTTTTTTAATGTAATTGTGCATTAGGAATTTGGTTAAGTATTATGGGGGTTAAGGATGAACATTGGCTAGAAGGTTTAGTCCCAAGGTGCCATGTGATGCCTAGAAGCCTACCAAATCAAATGAAGAAATGGAGGAAGCATGAACACTTGAAGACCTCCTCCTAACACTTATTATATATAATTTGTAATTATTTTTTCATATACCGGGTTATATAAGGGCTGAGCTTGGCTACCCACTTCTCTTTTCGGGTTGTACGGCGGTATTCGACCGCACTGGCCTGTTATTCTTTCACATTGAGTTTATAAATTATTTTATGATTTGTTTATATTATGCAATAGAAATGGCATGTATTTCCTAGTTTTTTAATATATGATGATTTAATGTGTGGCCTGGATCCGGTTAGGCTCTTAGGAAAAAATAAACTTTTTACCCCAATCACAACTCATAATCTAATTTTCTAAGTAACTCATGACCTCATTTAAAGCCTAGGTATTAAACCAAGATAATTAAAAGATTTAGTAACCTCTTAGTTGAATGTTGTATGCTTAAATATTATTCATATTATCTTATTTCATTCTTGTTAAGAGAGGGTTTCCATCCTTGCATAATAGGGGAAGACTTTACCTTTGAGGGTCTCCCTTGTGATAGAAAACACCTCTTTCTCTCTGATTTAGCCAATAACTTTATTTTATCGTGCATTTAGATATATAAAATCCTATAGCCTTTGCCAAAATGAAGAATACAAAATCAAATAAAATTTGATAAAATTTACATTTGACTAAGTCATTATTCATACCACTCATGCTCTAGTCTCTTAGGGAGTGAGTTCAAGGAATTTAGCTTCTTTTTAAACAATAACAACTTAACCATCTTGCAAAACATATGACTTGACTACATGATTTTAAAACATAGGATGAGTTAGCTGGCTATCACTCCAAGCAGTTATAAGTTCAGCAGTCGGGTGGTTTACCCTCTCTTGTGGAGGTGAATAATATACATATTTTTATCTTAGATTTAGGACGTGCTTTGACCCTCACTATAGCTCCCTAGATTTAGGATCTAATATTATTGTTTTCCCTCGGGCTACAAGCATAAATCCTCACCTCTTAAGCATTTTCACAACCTTGTGTTGTGGGACAATAAGCCCTACATTTATAATAAAATTTCAACTCAAACATATAATTCTCTTCAATTTCAAATATATAAAGCCCAATCATAGGATAGTTTGGGATGCTCGCTAGGCTTCCTAGTATCATGAGCATCCCCTACTCATCTCTTTTTGGCTTCGATAATAAGTCTCTCATTTTGATCTATCCTATTTGATTTTCAAAATATAGCTAATTTATTGATAATCTTATCTTTGAAATTTTTAGAGACAACAATTGCTTACTTTAATCGAGAGTATTCCTAAGAAACTCACCTTCTATAAGATGTAATTAACTATGAGAACTTGCTCCCATAGGGAACTTTAGAACTCGATTTAAATAAACCCTACTTTATTCATCCATGTAAAGTAGGAGAAAAATCTCTGGTACATTCGAAGACCCATCATGCCTTAGGAGTTCTTATTAGGTGATTAGATCCATTGTAGGGTAGTGATTTCTATCTTTTGAGATAGTGCACTATTCTTTGATGTCATACCTGATCATCTCAATAAGTACACCCTCGGATCTACGTAATGTCTTCCCCCCGCCTTAAACAGACACTGATAATCCTTGTATTCTAGTTATTATTGTACTCTCCATATTCTTCAGCAAAGTGAATATTTTCTCTCTCTCTCTCTCTCTCTCTCTAACTTCTTATAGCAAAACTAACTAGTAAAGTCGATGCATTCCAGAAATAAATTTAAATACAACATTAAATTTCTTCGTGTTATAATTTTTTAGAATTCTCCACCCCTAAATAATTTTATACTTTAGCTTATTTAACAAAATTCAAGCTTCTTGCAATATATCCTTATAATGGGCTCTTTAAACCATACAAGAATAATGATCATTATAAAATTATTATACATATTCAAAAAGTTTATAATGCATTCCTCTACCATGTCTTCCCTGCCACACTCAATGGTCAAGCTTGAACTTGATTCTTATATAAGAAAATATTATTCACATTATTGTTGACCACATAAGGCTTTTTGATAATTAGATTTTCATGAATTAGAGGATTATCAAGAACTTCCAAATATTTGAAAGTCAACAATGAGTGACTAAGCAAGCTTCATGTAGGTGGTCCACACCACCTTTTTCCACAGCCTCATGGCATCTCCAATCTCTTGAGCCTCTAAAGGGTAGTCCCTTCCCTCATTCATTCATTCATAATATCTCAAGGGCATAAAACTTTAGGCATTACTTTTCACATTAAGCTTGATCATTTGGAAAACTTCATACCTACTTCAAACATATTCCCCATAGTATGAAGAGTCTTCCTTAGGCACTCCCTCTCTTTCTTATGTTCTTTAAGTGCAAGAATGACCAACACTAGTTAGGAGGAGGGTGGTGGTGGTGTCCAAAGCAATCTATATAATATTAAAATCTACATCCTTCATCAATTAGCTTCATATCTTCAAGATAAAGCTATTATGGATAAAATCTACTACACATGAGCTCTAGTAAAATAACTTTTTTGAAACCCTAAAAATGGTCATAAAATTTCATACTATGTGAAATGAAAATTCATGGCAAATTGAATAAGCTCTAAATACATATAAGTTAAATCCCCTTGATGTTTTTCAAAGAAAAACATCTTAATCTTTCATATTATACAATAAAAAATCATGTGATCTATCTATGGATAGATCTTGTGCATGGATGATATCCTATTTGGCTTGATATGTGTTTCATTTGCATTTAATTAACTCTAAGTCCTAATTTAATAGGAATAACCAATATTGTTCAATTTAAGATCAAATACTAGATAACATCTTATATGGCCAACTAACTTCGGAATTATAAATCCAATTTACTTTTTCCACGTGAAAAGTGTTCCATAGTTAGTATTATGGGTTGTATATATCCATTAAATCATAAAAAATAAACCTTAAGCTTTTGAAAATGAATATATTTATGTAAAAAAATAAAAATGAAATAAATGGTTGGAAAGCTTATAAATTATAGATTAATTTCAAATAATAATCTAAAATGTATTTTTTTTTGTTTAGTAAAGTTGTGATTTTCTAAAAACTTTAGGAAATTAATACATATGTTTAATTAATTTTAAAAATTTATAAACTATTATGAGTTAAATGTTCTATAGATCCTCGAAGGTTTATTGCTTAATTTTCATAACATTTGGAATCCATTATCCCTAAAATTAATTGCCTTAAATTTCTAAAAATCACAATGGGTTATAAAAATATTTTAAAAAGGCAAACTTAAAGCCTATAAGTTTAAAAATCAATGGATTGTACAAAAAAATTAATTTTAAATGTTCTCATTAACAAATAATGAGAACCCCTAATTTTCTAAAATTTAAATAATTCTAGAAATTAGTTTTAATTTCTAAAATTTTAAATATGGATATTCCTGTTAGAACCATGCAACTCATTAAGATTACTTGGGTCCAGTTTGGATAAAATCAAATTTGATTCCAATTTATTTGGGTTCTCGTTAATACACTTAACACCTAATTAGCTAATTCTCCATCAATTATGCTACAAGTCATTTATTAAAATTCTCTTTTTAGTAATAAAAGAGTTACTCTTGATTCAAATACTTTTAATATTTTTGGTGGTGTTATTGCCAAGAGTATTTTTTTTTTCACCATCCCTTTATTCAAGTATTACAAATTTTATATGCCTTACGCATCCACTATATAGACATCATATGCCTCCACCGATTTTATTGCAAAGGCACTATAACATATATATATATATATATGGAATTCAAATCATTATTAATATAAAAACATGAAAATGTACAATGATATTATTAAGGTGTGAAATTCTAACTTTAGGTATCCAAATATTTTAAATCATGATTAATGTTTTATTTACACATATACAAGAAATAAATTCAAGTATATCACAAAAATAACAAATGATAACAAATGAAGTATACATATAATACTTTTTAATTTAATTTTAAAGTTTTTTGAAAGAAGGTTGAATATGTGATTTTGATTCTAGTTTTTTTTAGGTGTAGCTTGTGCACTTAATGATAGATAAATTATAAAAAGCTTCTATTAAATCATTTATAAAATCCACGCCACAATTTTAACATAATTTTTCATGTTTTATGTGATCAAAAGAAAGTAGTTCTTCTTACATTAAATAAATTTTTTTCTAGATTTATACATAAACAAATTTTTTCCTCTACTATCTTTTTAGTATGATCAAAGCCAAGTAAAAAAATTAGTATTACATCTAAAGTGATTTTTAGGCAAATAAATTTTTTAAATAATATTAAAACTTTTATAAATTTTACCATGTTTAGTAAGTCATCAAAAGATTGCATTAAAAATTTGAATCCATCTAATTGCCTTGAGCCATTAGGCACAATTTGATTGTTTTTTTTGGCTCATTAGTAATTTTGAAGAATAAATGATATCAAGTAAAGTATTCATAAAAGAACTTTAATTATAAAAATAATTCTATTTTTTGTAAGGAGGTTAAACATGAGATATTGATTTTAAAATTTTCATATGTTTTACATGCATACTTGGCTTAGATATAATAAGAGAAGATTTATTTAAGTCATTTCTAATATCACCATTAGTATTTTTTTATTAGTTTAGTTTCTCTAAGTTAATGCAATCAAAAGGTAGTAAATATTCTTATAAAAATCTTTTATTTAAGTTCCTTTTAATATTATCTAAGATATGTTGTAGCATAGTTGTATACATTTCTAGGCTTATATAACTCTTAATTTTAATGCAAGCATATTTCATTTGATATTACAAAGCTTTCAAGCATATCTTTTATCATTTTAAATAGATCATCATAAAATAATTCACATTATGAGCTATTAAACATAGATTGTTTGTTTCTTCTTTGAGGATTCATAGTTCAAGTTTATCCGTATGTCTTTCTATACTTATTCTTTTTTTAAGGTCACACTGCCATTTACTTTTTTTTTTATTGAAATTTTTATTATCAGGGCAATCCCATTTTATATGGCCTAATTTTTATAGCCAATATAGATAATATGAGTAAATTTATTTTTAAAAAATGCTAATATCTCCATCCATCATTTTGTAATAAATTCTTTATTTTATTTTTTAGAAAGGAGTTAAAAATTGTTTGTAATCAGTGCCACATCATCTTATTTGGTCACTCATCCTCAATATCATATCATTCTTATTTTTTTTAGCTATCTTTTTTTGTTTGTTTTTTCTATACTATTCATAATTGTTTTATTTCTTTTGCTTGCAAGTAATTAAAGAATCAAGTAAAAGTTCAATGGAATAGTTGGACAAATTATTAATCTAATAATAATTGTGACCTTAGCATTATAAGATTCACATGAATATCTAAGATTTATATTTACTTCTTTTGCATTGGAATACTCTTTTCTTAGTGAATATAATGCAATTATAATATTAGTAAACCTAGTACAAAAATCAATAATCCTATCATTAGATTTTAATAAACATATTTTATATACATGTACTTATATTTATGCATGCTAAATTACTTAGCTTCATTTGTGCCCTTATTATCCCAAAATTGTTTTTATTAATTTTATGTTTTAAGATATATATAGAAGCATCAAATTTGAATGCATAGAAAAAGCTTAATTTTAAAATTAAGTATGCTAACTCGAGATCTCCTTGTGTTCAATCATTATTAGAAATGCATATAAGCTAAGTATTCTCTAAAAAAATAATATCATATACCAAAAAACTTTAATATTCATTTTTTAGTATAAAATAGTATTATGAGTTGTCATAGCAAGAGTATATATATATATATATAGTAGGATAAGTGATATTAATTAGAGATTACAAAAATTAAGAACTAAGTTAAACAAACTATGTAGCTAGAAAAAAAATAGCCCAAATAATGTGTATTGGTTTGGCCACCCAATAAGCCTACCTTGACTCCCTAGGACTTCTTTTCAAGGTTTTTAATAATCTTTTCTTTGCTATTATAAGATGAAGAAGCCTTTCTCTTTCATAGGTAATAGAGAATCTATTCGAAGAGAGAAGCTTGTGACTTATAGTACACTTTTTCAAGCAATCATTATTCACTTTAAGGTGTGCAAATTAACCACTATGAGCACAATTCATTTAATAATCAACCTTAATTAAACTTTCTCTAAAATACTTATTGAGATTCATGATTTACCTCTTTAAATTAGTAGAAAATAGCTTTTAAAAGTCAAATATTTAAATTTGATGATATAATATTCATCAAAAGAAAATGACTTGGTATATAAATTATCTTTTCTATTTAGAATCCTTCACTTAAGGTTCATAAGTGTTCAAAACCATAGGATAGATAATAGCTACATTTATGAAAATTCCATAGCAATAATTGGTGCCTATATTTGGTAAATCCTCAATTAATGATAACTTAAAATTTAAATATGAACTGGTTATGTTTATGATCATCATTGTATGCTGATTTTAATGTTTGATCTTAATTCTTGGTTGATTATAAAATATGTGTTAATTAAATTAAATTATAAAATACTTTGTATAATATGATATGTATCATGCCATAAGATTAGTTTAATTTTTTTATTAATAAATTAATACAGATTAATTCTATTGATTTAATTTGTTATAAAGTAGTTCCTATAGTATGATGCTTATTGTATAGTACTATCTAAACATCAATTCTTATTAATTATTTAATTACTCAATTAATGAAATAATTTGAATCAAACTTATGATAAAAATATAATCAAACAATATGATTAAAGATCATGCATAATGATTAGTACCATAATTATTTTTTTGAAAGCTTATTACTTGATTTAATAAATTTTAAATTATAATTCATAGCTTGTATAAGTCATCTTAACTTTATAAACACATAAAATTGTAATAATTTATGACCAAAATAAATTATTTTTGCAGTTGAAATTTGACTTGTGATCACAAAGGAGTTCAATAAAGCTAATCAAGGTATCAAATTTATTTGAGTTATAAATACATTTTTGTATAACTTTAAGATTGATTTGCAATGTAAATTTTGACTTAAAATAATTTAACTCAATCGTAAACTAGCTTTATATAAACTTATTAGTAGATACCAAATTATGTCATCACCAAAATCATAATTATAGGCTTAAGCTAATGAGGTTAACATAAACTTCACTATTAATGCTTGTAAAATTGATTTCCAATAAAGTCCATCAAGAAAAGGAATAATAGTCTCTTTATTAGCATTAATGTCATTACAATTTTTCTTATTTTTCTCTAAAAGAGATGGTCCCTCCTTGACAATCTTTTGAAGGTCACTTAGATAAAATTTTAAGGGCTTCAATAATCACCTACAGATTTTTGTTGAGCATGCAGTTTTTCATACATGAAAGTAAAAGCCAACCTTAAATAATTTAACTTTTCCTATTTATTTTCCAATATAATATTGTTCATATAAAATAATCTCAACGTTAAGAATCTCAAGTATCTTCAATATCTGCTTTTTCTAGTATAAATCAAAATCGATAGCTCCCTTAATTTCCCTCATTTCTCATGGAAAACCCCATAGGTTATTTATAATGAAGATTTTGTTGGACTGGTTCTTTGAAAGATCCTTAGCTATTTGTTATTGATTTACAAGGAATGTATGCCATTGAGCTATTGACCTCATTTTTAGTGAGGTTGACATATCTTCAGCTTTAGCCCATAAAATCTTATTTTAGCATATAACCTCTTCGTTAAGATCCTTAGAGAACTAAACCAAAATCAAATCAAACCAAATATAACCAAAGCCTTTAAGGCACATTAGGCTAGTGGGCTTGGCCCATAATTACCCAAGTCAATTAAGTTAAACTAATTTAATAATATTTCAAATTAATCTTAACCTAATGAGCCATGGTTAGACCTAATTGGTGTTCAATTTGGTCAAATGAGTCACTTAACTCAATTTCACCCAATGGAATCAAACACAAATAAAATTCAAATTAATCAATCCCCAATGTCTCAAATCAATCAAGAATAATTGAAGCTTAAATTAAACTCATTTTGGTTAATTCCTTACCCTAATTAACCTAATTGAATCTAAATAAAATTAAAACCAATCTAATTCAATTTTAACCTTTTCAAAGCTTTAAAGTCATTAATAAAATTTAATTGAATGGAAACCATGCTCAATTGAACTTAGTTTGGCTCAATTGGCTCATGATACGCCATGGACCCATTTAAGGCAATTTAGGGCAAACTTTGATTACACCTAACCCAATTCAAATCAAATTCACCTAGATAGTTCTACTTTACTTAAAGGACTCACATAAGTCACTCCTAAGACTAATTGAGACCAATTGACCTAATAATTACCCATTAAGGGTTTAAGTGGACGTGACTTGGCAATGTGAGTCACTATAGTCACTATGGTTGCTATAGCAGAAAAATAATTTTTGATTTTATAATGACAAGATACAATTCTCAATGCAGTAAAAAATAAAATATAGTAAAATAAAGAGAGATAATAGGCACATAATTTTTATGTGGTTCATCCAAATTATAAAATCGCCCTACGTCCACGCCTAACCACCCGTGGCTAGGGATCCACTAAATATAAAAAAGCTTACAAACCATACTCTTCTATAATGGGGTGAATACAACCCCTACAACAGCAAGTACTCTCCACAAAGGGGCGAGTACAATCCAAATAAAAATTACAACATGAAAAGAAATATATAAAATAATAAATTTTGATAAAATATATCTCTAACAAATATACCATGTTATCCAATTCAAAGCATGATCTCACAACTTATAAATGACCACTTTATAACTTATAATTTTGACATGATAGAATGCTCACTTAATTTTGATAAAAAATAATAAAATAAATATCTTAAAGTGATCTTACTAAGATATTTATGTTATTAAAATTTGTAGACTAATATAAAAATTATTTCAAAATAAATTCACAATAGTTTATTGTATAATAAAATAAATTTCAGTAAGGAATAATTTTAAGTTTAAGAGAAACTATGACTAGTATGTATATAATAGTATAAGAAAGATTAACTCTTAACTAAGCTTCTTTTACCTTAATTATTAAACAATAAATACATCAAGCTTTACTAAATTTTAGTAAGATAAAATTATTTAAACGAAGAACATTAGTTGGAATAAAATGATAAGTGACAAATAAAAGTAATTTAACATTTTAAACAATTTATTTTAATAAAGAAACTTGAAATATAATAGATCTTGCATATACTCTAAAATTCCATTAACAATTTATTTTATTTTAATCAAAATGATGCTTTGAATTAATGCAAATGATCACAAAATACTTAAATAAAATTAGTATATGATGGATCTAAGTAAATTAGTAAGCTTTTAGTTAAAAAGAGAGATTTAGCAAATATGAAATTATTTTCAACACAATAAATTAATTTTAAATACTTAAAATATACTTCTAAAATAGATCTAAGAATAAATGATCTTTAGATAAGACTAATGAAAAAAATATTTTAAGAAACCAAAATAAATTTGTAGGAAGATAAAAATTTCAACAAGATGAAACAAATCCTACAAACTATGATGAGTTTTTCACAAAAAATTAATTAAAGAAACTATGATGTGACAAACTTAAACTTTGATGTCCAAAGACTAATCCATCAAAAATTAAAAATTTTAAAAAAGAAATAGATGGTGAAAATAATATAACAACTAAAAGAGATTAAGATCAAGAAAAATAAACTCAAGTAATTTGAGAAAGCTTGCTTAGTTGAAGATGTTGAAGCTTCCAAACCAAGGATTTGATCTTGCAATATTTGTAGAACACTTGAATGGAAAATTTAAGAATTTTTTTTTTAGATTTGCTGGAGAGATTTTGAATTTGAATGAGCAACTCTTTCATGAAGAGAATGAGGGTTATTTATAAGAAGGAATGCCATTTTAAATTACTTCAAAAAAGTATATTATTTTAACATCATTTTATCATATAATAATATAATATTCAATAAAAATAAAATTTATATAAAATAAATATTATATTCAAACAACCAAAAATCGACTAGTCATATGAGGAAGTAAAAAATAATCAAATATGACCTTAATATATTCAAAATATGTAGCATGCATTTATTATTAAAATCAGATAATATTTGAAAAATTATAATAAATTCAATTATAATCAAATGTGAGTCATGTAACCTATCAAATAAAACAAAAAAAATCTAAAAAATCTATTGGAGATGAAATCATATCTAAATTCTTTGATTTAAGAAAGCTTGCTTAGTTGAAGATGTTGAAGATTCCGAACCAATGATTTGATCTTGCAATATTTGAAGAACATTTGGAAGAAAATCTAAGAAATTTTCTCTTGGATTTGCTGAGAGATTTTGAATTTGAGTGAGCAACCCTTTCATGAAGAGAATGAGAGCTATTTATAAGTAAGAAGATCATTTCGAATTATTTCAAAGAAATATATTATTGTAATATCATTTTTTTCATTTAATAATGCAATATTCAATAAAAATATGATTTATATTAAATAAATATTAAATTCAAACACCCAAAAAATGGCTAGTCACATGGGCAAGTAAAAAAAAAAAAAAATCAAATATGACTCTTAATATATTCAAAGCATGTCACATGCATTCATTATTAAAATCCAATATTTAAAAAAACTATATTAAATTTAATTATAATCAAATGTGGGTCATATAACCTATCAAATTAAAGAAAAAAATCCAAGAATTTGTTGGAGATGAACGAGATCTAATTTCTTTGATTTGAGAAAGCTTGCCTAGTTAAAATGTTGAAGCTTCTAAACCAAGGATTTGATCTTGCAATATTTAGAGAACACTTAAAAGGAAAATCTAAGAAAATTTCTCTTTGATTTGTTGGAGAGATTTTGAATTTGAATTATCAACCCTTTCATGAAAATAATGAATGTTATTTATAAGCAAGAATGTCATTTTAAATTATTTCAAAGAAATATGTTATCATAACATCATTTTATCATATAATAAAGAAATATTTAATAAAATATGATTTATATTAAATAAATATTAAATTCAAATAGTCAAAAATCACATAGTCACATGGACAAGTAAAAAATAATCAAATATGACTCTTAATATATTTAAAGTATGTAACATGCATTCATTATTAAAATCAGATAATGTTTAAAAAATTATAATCAAATGTGGGTCATGTAACCTATCAAACTAAAGGAAAAAAAAATCCAAGGAATCCGTTGGAGATGAAACCATGTCTAAATTTCTTAATTTGAGAAAGCTTGTTTAGTTGAAGATGTTGAAGCTTCTAAACTAAGGATTTGATCTTGAAATATTTAGAGAACACTTGGAAGGAAAATCTAAGAAATTTTTTCTTAGATTTGCTGGGGAGAATTTGAAATTGAATGAGCAACCTTTTCGTGAAAAGAATGAAAGCAATTTATAAGCAAGAATGTCATTTTGAATTATTTCAAAAAATATATATTATTTAACATCATTTTATCATATAATAATGCAGTGTTCAATAAAAATATGATTTATATTTAATAAATATTAAATTCAAATAGACAAACAAATCGACTAGTTATATGAGTAAGTCAAAAATAATCAAATATGACTATTAATCTATTCAAATTGCATCATGCATTCATTATTAAAATCAGATAATGTTTGAAAAATTATAATAAATTTAATTATAATCAAATGTGGGTCATGTAACCTATCAATTAAAAGAAAAAAAATCCAAGGAATCTGTTGGAGATGAAAGCAGATCTAAATACTTGAGAAAACTTGCTTAGTTGAAGATGTTGAAGCTTCCTAACCAAGGATTGCAATATTTGGAGGACACTTGGAAGGAAAATTTAAGAAATTTTTACTAGATTTGCTAGAGAGATTTTCAATTTGAATGAGCAACCCTTTCATGAAGAGAATGATATTTATAAGCAAGAAGTTCATTATAAATTATTTCATTTAAATATATTATTCTAACATTATTTTATCATATAATAATGTAATATTCAATAAAAATATGATTTATATTAAATAAATACTAAATTAAAATAGTCAATAATCAATTAGCCATATGGGTAAGTAAAAAATAATCAAATATGACTTTTAATATATTCAAAGCATATAGCATGAATTTATTATTAAAATCAAATAATGTTTGAAAAATTATAATAAAATTAATTATAATCAAATGTGGGTCATGTAACCTATCAAATTAAAGGAAAAAAAAATCCAAGGAGTCCATTGGAGATGAAATCAGATCTAAATTTCTTGATTTGAGAAAGCTTGCTTAGTTGAAGATGTTGAAGTTTCCTAACCAAGGATTTGATCTTATAATATTTGTAGAATACTTGGAAGGAAAATCTAAGAATTTTTTTCTTAGATTTCTGGAGAGATTTTGAATTTCAATGAGCAACAATTTCATGAAGAGAACGAATGCTATTTATAAGCAAGAATGTTATTTTGAATTATTTCAAACAAATATATTATTATAACATCAATTTATCATATAATAATGTAATATTCAATAAAAAATAATTTATATTAAATAAATATTAAATACAAATAGCAAAAAATTGACTAGTCGCATGGGCGAGTTAAAATAATCAAATATGACTATTAATATATTCAAAGCATGTATCATGCATTCATTATGAAAATTAGATAATGTTTGAAAAATTATAATAAATTTAATTATAATCAAATGTGGGTCATGTAACCTATCAAATTTAAAGGAAAAATCCAAGCAATCCATGGAGAAGAAATCATATCTAAATTTATTAATTTGAGAAAGCTTGTTTAGTTGAAGATGTTGAAGATTCCTAACCAAAGATTTGATGTTGCAATATTTGGAGAACACTTGAAAGAAAAATTTAAGAAATATTCTCTCAGATTTGCTTGAAAGATTTTGAATTTGAATGAGGAACCCTTTCATGAAAAAATGAGGACAATTTATAAGCAAAAAAGTCATTTTGAATTATTTCAAAGAAATATATTATTCTAATATCATTTTATCATATAATAATGTAATTTAATAAAAATATGATTTATATAAAATTCAAATAGCCAAAAATTGGCTAGTCACACGGGCAAGTCAAAAATAATCAAATATAACTTAATATATTAAAAACATACATCATGCATTCATTATTAAAATTAGATAATGTTTGAAAAATTATAATAAATTCAATTATAATTAAATATGGGTCATGTAACCTATTAAATTAAAAGACAAAATTCGAGAAATCTGTTGGAGATAAAATTAGATCTAAATTTCTTAATTTGAGAATGTTGAAGCTTCCAAACCAAGGATTTGATCTTGCAATTTTTGGAGAACACTTGCAAGGAAAATCTAAGAAATTTTTTCTTAGATATGTCAGAGAGATTTTGAATTTGAATAAGCAACCCTTTCATGAAAAGAATGAGGGCTATTTATAAGCATGAATATCATTTTGAATTATTTTAAATAAATATATCATTCTAACATGAATTTATCAAATAATAATATAATATTAAAAAATATATGATTTATATTAAATAAATATTAAATTCAAAAGCCAAAAATTATCTAGTCACATGAGCGAGTAAAAATAATCAAATATAACTCTTAATATATTCAAAGCATGTAGCATGCATTCATTATGAAAGCTAGATAATATTTGAAATTTTAATAAATTTAATTATAATAAAATGTGGATCATGTAACCTATTAAATTAAAAGAAAAAAATCCAAGCAATCCGTTGGAGAAGAAATCAGATCTAAATTCCTTGATTTTAGAAAGCTTATTTAGTTAAAGATGTTGAAGCTTCATAACCAAGGATTTGATCTTGTAGTATTTGGAGGACATTAAGAAGAAAAATCTAAAAAATTTTCTCTTAGATTTGCTGGAGAGATTTTGAATTTGAATGACCAACCCTTTCATGAAGAGAATGAGGGCTATTTATAAGCAAGAATATAATTTTGAATTATTTCAATTAAATATATTATTCTAATATCATATTATCATATAATAATATAATATTCAATAAAAATATGCTTTAAATTAATTAAATATTAAATTCAAATAGCTAAAAATCAGGTAGTCACATGGGAAAGCAAAAATAATGAAATATGACTTAATATATTCAAAGCATGTAGCATGCATTCATTATTAAAATTAGATAATATTTAAAAAATTATAATAAATTCAATTATAATAAATGTGGGCCATATAACCTATCAAATTAAATGAAAAATTCTATGGAATCCGTTGAAGATGAAATTAGATCTAAATATTTTGATTTGAAAAAGCTTGTTTAGTTGAAGATGTTGAAGCTTCCAAACCAAAGATTTGATATTTCAATATTTGGAGAACACTTAGAAGAAAAATCTAAGAAATTTTCTCTTAGATTTGTTGGACATATTTTAAATTTGAATGAGGAACTCTTACATGAAGAGAATGAAGATATTTATAAGCAAGAATGTCATTTTGAATTGTTTCAAAGAAATATATTACTATAATATTATTTTTCTTATAATAATATAATATTCAATAAAAATATGATTTATATTAAATGAATATTAAATTAAAATTGACAAAAATCTACTAGTCACATGGGCAAGTAAAAAATGATCAAATATGACTTAATATATTCAAAGCATGTACCATGCATTCAATATTAAAATCAAATAATATTTGAAAAATTATAATAAATTTAATTATAATCACATGTGCATCGTGTAACCTATCAAATTAAAGAAAAAAAAATCTAAGGAATCCATTGGAGAAGAAATTAGATCTAAATTCCTTGATTTGAGAAAGATTGCTTAGTTGAAGATGTTGAAGCTTCTAACCAACAATATGATCTTACAACATTTGGAGAAGGTTTGGAAGAAAATTTATGAATTTTTTTGTTAGATTTGCTAGAGAGATTTTGAATTTGAATGAGTAACCATTTAATGAAGAGAATGAGAGCTATTTATAAGCAAGAATATCATTTTGAATTATTTCAAAATATATATTATTCTAACATAATTTTATCATATAATAATGTAATATTCAATAAAATATAATTTATATAAATAAATATTAAATTCATACAACCAAAAAGTCACATGACTAAGTCAAAAATAATTAAATATATCTCTAAATATATTCAGAGCATGCAGCATACATTTATTATGAAAATCAGATAATGTTTAAAAAATTCTAATAAATTTAATTATAATCAAATGTGGGTCATGTAACCTATCAAATTAAAGAAAAAAAATCTAAGGAATCCATTAGAGATGAATTCAGATCTAATTTTTTTGATTTGAGAAAGCTTGCTTAATTGAAGATGTTGAAGCTTCCTAACTAAGGATTTAATCTTCCAATATTTGGAGGACAATTGGAAGAAAAATTTAAGAAATTTTCTCTTAGATTTGCTGAAGAGATTTTGAATTTGAATGAGAAACTCTTTCATGAAGAGAATGCGGGCTATTTATAAGCAAAAATAATTCTAAATTATTTCAAAAAATATATTATTATACAATTATTTTATCATATAATAATATAATATTCAACAAAAATATAATTTATATTAAATAAATATTAAATTCAAACAACTAAAAATCAGATAGTCACATGGGCAAGTAAAACATAATCAAATATGACTTAAAATATTCAAAACATGTAGCATGCATTAATTATTAATATCAGATAATATTTGAAAAATTATAATAACTTCAATTATAATCAAATGTGGGTCATGCAACCTATCAAATTAAAGACAAATTCAAAGAATCAGCTTGAGAAGAAATTAGATCTAAATTCCTTGATTTGAGAAAGTTTGCTTAGTTGAAGATATTAAAGCTTCCAAACCAAGGATTTGATCTTACAATATTTGATGAACGCTTGAAGAAAAATCTAAGAAATTTTTTGTTAAATTTGTTGTAGAGATCTTCAATTTGAATGAGCAAGTATTTAATGAAGAGAATAAGGGCTATTTATATGCAAGATGATCATTTTAAAATATTTTAAAGAAATATATTATTATAACATCATTTTATCATATAATAATATAATATTATATAAAAATATGATTTATATTAAATAAATATTAAATTCAAACAACCAAAAATAGGCTAGTCACATGGGCAAGCCAAAAATAATCAAATTTGACTCTTAATATATTCAAAGCATGTAGCATGCATTCATTATTAAAATGAAATAATGTTTAAAAAACTATAATAAATTCAATTTTAATCAAATATGGTCATGCAACCTATCAAATTAAAGGAAAAAAAAAATCCAATGAATCCATTGGAGATGAAATGAAATCCAAATTCCTTGAGTTGAGGAAGCTTGCTTAGTTGAAGATGTTGAAGCTTTCAAACCAAGGATTTGATCTTGTAATATTTAAAGAACTCTTGAGAAAAATCTAAGAAACTTTCTATTATATTTGTTGTAAAGATTTTGAATTTTAATGAGTAACCATTTCATGAAAAGAATGAGTATTATTTATAAGCAAGAAGGTCATTTTATGTTATTTCAAATAAATATATTATTTTAACATCATTTTATCATATAATAATGTAATATTAAATAAAATTAATGATTTATATTAAATAAATATTAAATTCAAATAGTCAAAAAATTGGCTAGTCACATGGGCAAAGTAAAAAATAATTAAATATAATTATTAAAATCAAATAATGTTTAAAAATTATAATAAATTTAATTATAATCAAATGTAGTCATTTAACCTATCAAATTAAAGGAAAAAAAATCAAAGGACTTCGTTGGAGATGAAATCAGATCTAAATTCCTTGATTTTAGAAATCTTGCTTAGTTGAACATGTTAAAGCTTCCTGACCAAGGATTTGATCTTGCAATATCTAGAGGACACTTAGAAAGAAAATTTAAGAAATTTTATCTTTAATTTGCTGGAGAGATTTTGAATTTGAATGAGCAACCCTTTCATATAGAGAATGAGGACTATTTATATGCAAGAATGTCATTTTGAATTAGTTCATTGAAATATATTATTCTAACATTATTTTATCATATAATAATATAATATTCAATACAAATATGATTTATATTAAATAAATATTAAATTCAAATAGTCAAAAATTTGCTAGTCACATGGGTAAGTAAAAAAAAAATCAAATATGACTCTTAATATATTCAAAGTATGTTGCATGCATTCATTATAAAAATCAAATAATGTTTGAACAATTGTAATAAATTTAATTATAATCAAATGTGGGTCATGTAACATATCAAATTAAAGTAAAAAAAATTCAAAGAACCCTTTGGAGATAAAATCATATCTAAATTTCTTGATTTGAGAAATCTTACTTAGTTGAAGATTTTGAAGCTTCCTAACTAAGGATTTGATTTTACAATATTTGGAGGACACTTGGAAGAAAAATTTAAGAAATTTTCTCTTAGATTTGCTAGAGATTTTGAATTTGAATGAGTAATCCTTTCATGAAGAGAATGAGAGCTATTTATAAGTAAGAGGATCATTCTGAATTATTTTAAAGAAATATATTATTCTAACATCATTTTATCAAATAATAATATAATATTTAGTAAAAATATAATTTATATTAAATAAATATTAAATTGAAAGAGCCAAAAATTGGCTAGTCACATGAGCAAGTCAAAAATAATGAAATATGACTCTTAATATATTCAAAGCATGTCGCATGCATTCATTATTAAAATCGACTAATTATGAAAAAATTATATTAAATTTAATTTTAATTAAACATGAGTCATGTAACCTATCAAATTAATGAAAAAAAAATCCAAGGAATCCGTTGGAGATGAAATCGAATCTAAATTCCTTGATTATAATATGACTTTAACTGAAATACAAAATTTCATGTATATTTTTGTTAATTTTGAAATATGACATTTAGATATTATGTTATAATTTAGATATAGTCATACATATGTTAGTTATCATATAACTTTTTAATTAAATTAAATTATTTAATTATATTAAGTATATAAACTAGTTACACTCAATAGTCATAATTATTTATCATTTATTATTTTTATAATTTAAATGCTATGTATGAATCATATAATTGAATGTTAATTATATAAAGATTTATATAAATTAACTTCATTATCATTATTTAAAAGAAATAAAAATAATATGTTAATTTATGAGCAGATTAATTCATGCCAATGAACTCATATGAAACTCTAAGATAGTTATAAATGTATATAACCTAAAATATTTTATCTTGAGTTTCAAGGTATCCATTTTGATCTATGTTTCATTCTTCTATACTTGCAATTTTATCAAACATATTATGAGATATATTGGGTATGTAATAAGTAATTAATATATTTGCAACACATAAAATATATATTAAAGTATTCAAGCATTTGCTTATTATCATCAAAATTAATAGGATTGAATATGAGGCTCATAAAGCCAACAGACAAACCCAAAGCTAACCCATCAAATTGAATTGAACCCAGAGTAGGTTAAGAAACTTAGCCACCTAGAAGAGGTTGATCTAACTTATTTAAGTTAGTCCAAATATGTACCATATGGAGACAAATGTACAAATAATGGCTTTGACCAAATTAGTCCATATCTTCTTAAGATAGTATGCTAAGACACCTCCTTTGATTGTCCACCAAGGGCCACACCTAAATCTAGCCAAGAACCTGTGGGCCACCATCCCTAAGGCTAGTTAAAACTAACTTTGGCTATAGATTCCACTTGCTCACCATAGTCCTCAAGAACTTTGGGAAAATAATAAGCCATTCATGCCATTGATCAAGCTCATCCTTGATGCTTGACGACAATCATATAGCCCAAGAGATCATGAAAAACCACACATGACCACCTCACTTCACAAAGAACCCAAGCCATATTTTGTGCAAACTCTTGCATGCTAAAGCTTCCCCTGAGCTCTAGAAGTCGAAAGAAAATAAGCCCCTCCCTATGACGCCTCTAAGCTAGAGAAAGACCAAAATCTAGTGAGCTTCACGATGGTGTAGTGATCCTGAGAGCTATCAATGGGGAGGCAAGTGGAGAGGAAGCAAGTCAAAGCTTCATCTCAATGCATGAAAGCTTTCATAATTTAGAAATTCATTTGACATGGGCATAAGTGAAATAATAGCTCAAAATCATAGAAAAGCCCTATGATCTTAATACTTTATGTAGTGAACTCAAATCTCATTAAGATCCAATCAGTAGTTTCATTGTATTTCCTCATATAATTTTTTATATTGAGTAAAATCATAATTTCATGCCTTTAGGGATTCAAGATAAATGATCTCTCTCTTGATCTAGAGGTAAAGGATGACCCCATCACTAGCCCTCCTTTATCGACTCAGCACCTAGAGAGAAATATGGAAAAAAAAAATAAAAGTCTTAATTTTTAATGGGCAATTTTGATATAATTAGAGCATTAAGATAATTTTAATTCATATAGATACACTTAAATTATAAATCTAGTTAAATTGAAAATTTTAGAGAATATTTCCAGTGCTATTGTCACCTTTGGTAAATTTCTTGAGAAATTTCAATGGTATTTAATAAATTCTTAAAATCATATATTTAGGGTTTAGTATTGATTAATTAATTATGGGTATCATGAAAATGATTACACAAGTCCAAGATCATTTCATTAATAGTGAAGATTCATGTATAATTATCTGAACCTTTGAACTCCTCTAAGTTAATTAATCACTTTAATCATGTAAAATTATGATATTATTTAATTAATTAAGTTCTCAGAGCTTTAAAAATTTAGACCAAATTTAAATTAAGTCCAAATGACTACAAATTTCATGAAAAATTCTAAATGCAAGTAGGGACCCTTAATGAAATTTTCATAAATGTTGAATTGCTTTTAAGATGAATTTAAAATTATAATGATAATAGCCATATAAATAAAAATTAATATTATAAAAATTTAAATAAAATTAAAATAATTTTAAAATTACCTAAGATGCTCCTCTTGCTATCCAAATTCAAAGGAAATACTTTGGGCATTTATTGAAATTATCTTAATATTAGTTAAATGTTCTTTAAAAAATAATTAAAATAAATATATTAAATAATAAATAATTTCAAAATTCACAAAATCCCATGGATTATTCCTAAACTCCATCTTAGCCTTGGGAAAGGATTTTATGAGGTTTGGAGCTAATCAAAATAGTTAAAGTGAATATTTAGATATCAATATATCTTATTATAATATTTAGGTTACTTTTTTCCTATTTATAAAATTCATAATAAATAAAATAAAACTGAAAATTTTCTCAAAATTTTTTTATCGAATCACTTAAAAAAAAAGAAAACTTATGGGCTATTTGGGATCAATCTTATTTTGTGTTTTTTGTTTTTATTTTTATGCTATTTTTAAAATCATATTTGTTTGATATATTTTTTATGTGTTTTTATTTTTTTATTTTTAATAATAAATAACATTATTTTGAAAATTACTCAAAATAGCTTTTAGATATTTTGAATATTTTCAAAAACAACACTTATTACCAAACATATTTACATTGAAAAAAAATATAAACAAAATAAAATATAAAAATAAAAAAAATAAAATAAAAGTGATTCCAAACAGGCCCTTAGGAAAAATTAAAATCAACTTATTTTAAATATAAATTATATTCTATAATTTAATTATTAAAGTAATTTATATAAATTATAAAAAATAGAATGACTCCTAAAATGGCATGAAATTTATATGGATGTGTTGAGAACTTAATTTCAATGCTTATGTAAAGTTTCATGATTTCATGAAATGTACTTTAATTTAAATTTTTTTCTAGAGAGAAAAATATAATAACAATAGAAAATTTAAACTAATTCAATATTATCCCAAATTTTAATGAGTGTTCTTGTATTTCCCAACTCCAAAAAATATTTTTATATTTTTTAAAAACATTTATTATTAATTTAAATGTTTCTTAATTAATTAATTTTTTAAATAATAATTAATCACTAATTTAAGATTTAGAATGGATGATAAGATATTATTTTATAAGTTAGATGTTAGAGCATTGTTTATTAGAACTAATAATGCTTTATATATGGATTCCTGCTTAATGATGGTTGTTACAATAAAATGAAAAGTTAACAAATTTTTTTGTAGGTGCTTGATTGCATAAGTCTTAAGCATGACTCATTAGGATAGAGAGGTTTGAGATTTACTAGTGCTTAGTCCGTTGGTATGAAATATAACTTCTTACATGCATGTTTGTTTTAACTAACCTCTGCTTCATAGGCTTATTTGAGATTTTTTTTCTTGAATTTAACATATAAATTATACTTGAAATAGGTTAAAACTTATGGGGTTTAGGATAAGCAAGGCTAGAGAGTGTGACTTTGAGTGGCCCTAGGATACCTTAAGTGATGATATCTTGAAGAAGAAAGGAGAGATGAAGATTAAAGACATGAAGAACTTCATGGGTTAATTTCTTTCATAATTCTAGGCCACAACTATAAAAATAATTTTTTACTCAATTAAACATAATCAACTCATAACTTGAACTAAAATAACTCATAATATATTATATTTAAAACCTTATGGTATAAATAATAAAATTTTGTAAAAATCCTTATGATTGTAGTATTATAAGAATATTATTTTATCTTTGTATAGGCCCTTCACCCCTTGCATATAAGAAGACATTTGTCAAGTGAGTATGTCCACCCTTCTTGTGAAAGATTACCTTCCAAAATTTAATTTAGCCTTTAACTTCTTTTAATAATGCATGCATGTAGCCATAAATTCATACTCATGCCCATAAAATAAATCAAGGTAAAATTTTGAATTATTGAATTGGTTAGGAACATTTCAAATTAGTCATTTAACTCTTAGTGGCTAAGGTTAGGTTCATAGATTTCATTTTTAATTAAATAATAGCCAAAACTTTCTTGCACTTTATAAGACCAAACTTATAAATTTCAAGCATAGGAGATGTTAGTTGCAACTCATAAGTCTAGAAAAGTTAGGATAAGATACTTCTTAGTAAGGGTAAACTATCCCAATTTCTTTTAGTTAGGCTAGGTTGCACTTCTAGTTCATCCCAAAAGAATCTTTAGCCTTAGTGTCTGATATGATTTATTATTTTGTTACTACAGGAATAATTCCTAATATATTATGCTTCTTTATAATTATGCTCTGAGAGTATAAGTCTTAGCTTTCTAATAAAATATCAACTCAAAATGAAAATAATCTTCAAATTTAAAAATATAAAGTCCATTATCTAAGCACTTCCTACTTCTCCTCCTTTAGAATCCAAAAAGAAATGTTCTTACTTGGATCCATCCTGATTGAATTCTAAATTAAGTAAATATTAGTTAGAACTTTGAAATTTATAGGGACAATAATCAACTATTTTAATTGAGAGTTTTCTTAGGAGATCATATCTAACTTGTTGGGTTTGCCCATATAGGGAATCTATAACCTAAGTTAAAATAAATCCTATCCTATTTCCATCCATGTAGGGCAGAGAAAAAATCTTTAGTATACATAACCCATTAGTCTTAGAAGTCCTTATTAAATGATTAAATCTATTGTAGAGTGATATTTCTACTTTATGAGTGGTGTATCAACTCTTAATGTTGTGTTTGTTAGCCAAATAAGAACTCATAAGATGTGCCTGGTGATCCACATTTAATCACCACATATGCATTACACACTTTAGACACATTTTTTTAAGTGACTTTCATTCCAATTTACTTATTGAGGAAGACTATTAAGTTGATGATATGCACCACAACTTTACAAAAAAAGCGTAGAGATGAAGTGATGCCACATGTTATGTAGATCTTAATCAATTTAGAGGCTAGGGGAAATTAGAACCTTATGTGCAAAGTCATCTCATAGATGGTGTCATGATGATATATCTTAGTGATAGAAAACATTCTTAATAATTTTTTTATAGGAGGAAAGTGGTACTTTTTATGAATTACCACCAAAACATCATTAATAATAATTGATACCACCAAAACAAGTGTCACCGCTCCACTTGATTTTCCTTAACTACTATCATAAAAATGGATGTCATAAGTAGATGATCAAGCAAAAATGTAAAAAGATAATTTTTACCACAACAGTTAGATGTATTAATCATTGTGTGGGTCTTTTAATCATGATTAATAAGTTTTCATCATTAATTTTTCTAGAGATAAAAGAAGTTAAACAGTGAAAATATTTTAAATTGTAAAAGATCATATGAATATATGATTCATTAACTACTCCAAAAGGTATAAGGAAACTTAATAAATTCATTTGTTTGATCTTCTAATGAAGCTTTATACTACAATAATGTAGTACAAAAATTGTTGACCAACAATCACTTCAATTTTCTTAAAGAAAGTGATGTTATATATTCTTTTAAAATTTTAGAAATTTAATAATAAGAAAAAGATTTTCAAAAATTTCTCTTAAATTTTTGGAACTTATAAATTATAAAATATTATTAAATTTTATAATTAGAATATGAGTATATAATAGTCATTATTCTCCAATTTGTTTACCCTAAAAAACAAAATTGGTTTGTCTATGATGACATCAACATTTTAAACATTTAATAATATTTTGAATAACTTATTGCAAAATTCACTAAGATTAAAAGCTTAATAATTTGAGCATTAAGATATCTAAAAATTGATTTTTTTTCTAAACATTAAATTAATAGAGATTAGAGAAGCATAATCTCTCTCTCTCTCTCTCTCTCTCTCTCTCTCTCTCTCTCTTTATATATATATATATATATATATATATATATATATATATATATATATATATATATATATATATATATATATATATATATATATATATAAGCCAAAATGATATTAATTGAATAAGAAAAATCAATAGGCATTCTAAAAAAATATTAAAAATATGAAAATTAAGGTTTATTCAATGGATTGGTAATTTCAAATGAACCAAATAAAATTTTTTTCTTATTGAGCTATTTAGCTATTTACCACTTCAACAACTTAGTTATTTACTTACTTGCTTGTCAAATTATAATTTGGTAACTTAAATATTCTTAGTTCTTAAAAAGATGCATAAGTCAATCATCTTTCTAAGATCTTAAGTGGTTATTAGATGATGAATTATAATTTATACTAAAGCATTTATGATATAAGAGTTGTAATAAGATAAAGTGAAGTCATTTTTAAGCAATATTTCAAAGATGATTACCCTTACAAAGGGGGAATATCTAATGTATGGTGAGGCCCATTCAAATGTAAAGACATTAATGAAATTACTTAAGAAAGACTTGATATCTAGACAACTTATTCATTTTATTTGTATAATAGACAAATTATCATATTATTATGTGCAGAATATTAATGGTGATAATTTATATAGTAAAGCCTTTGAAATTATTTAATTTGATTGACTTAATATTTATTCATTAATTAGTTTATACCTTTCTTATTAGATTATATAAGAGATAATTAAGTAAAAGAAGGATAAAGCCTTTAAGAAAAGAAGATTTTGATTATATAACTAAAGTTAGAATTTACCTAAGGTGATTTTATAAAAAAAATAAAAGCAAAAATAATAGTTACAAATAAGAAAAAAAGAAGACAAGATTAAAAATAAGGAGTCTCAATGACTCATCTTCTAGCTAGGAACTCTCTTTTTTGCATGTTTTACCATATTAACTCATGGGTTTAAAGTAGATGAATCTTATGTCTTGTCATGCTTGACTTTATTGCACCTTGGTTTTCCAACACATCCGACCAAAAGATGATCCCATTAAAACTTACTTTGAATCTTTCCTTTATACTTATTAAAATTATGGAATTGTTTGGCATTAGTATATTTTAAGGGCTTATAAGTTGACTTAACCTTCTCTCTTCTTAACTTCATTATAGTCTCCTCTAACTTGACATCCATTACTTGTAAAATAGAATTGAGTGATCTAATTCCTTTATCAAGGCTCAAAATTGGCAAAGGATGCCCTAAATTGTCATTCTTTTATTTTAATCTCACTAATGACTTTTAATATTTTTGAAAGCATTGTAAATCAACCTCTACCTCTTCAAAAATTCTCCACAACATATCTTTTATTTTACTTAACAATTAATGAATCCTTTAAAAAATACTCTTTGAACTTCAAAGCAACTAATAATTCTTAGTTCTCCTTGCTTAGTTGTTTTAAATTAGCTTTTAAGTCCATGTTCATAGTAAATTAACATAGCTCTTAGTTTAAATTAGCTTTATCTTCTAATCCTTAAAACATGATCCAAAATGCCTTAGAGAGTAGGGATGATAAACTTTCTCATCTTATATTGTGCTAGCAATATTAAGCAAGTGCACATAAAGAGATTTAGTTAAGTCTTTGAATAAATGATTAACAAACACATTCCATAAAAGAACTTCATTTTTAAGTTAACTTGAATGTTAGTAAGGTGTTTTGACATTTTTTTTAAAGGAATAAAGAACCATTCATTTGCATCAATTAGAGAATTATGGAAAGATTGAGAAGCAAATGATAGTGAATCTAAAGTGAATAAAAAGCTGCTAAAAGAGCGAGCGAGCGAGAGAGAGAGAGAGAGAGAGATTGTTAGTTTAAAGGTCCCAAAGAAAAAAAAATAAGTTGGCACCATTACCAATGACAAGAGTTGATAAAATACCTTAAGGAAATAACAATATTATGGAATAATTTTTAAAAGTAAGACACATTATAAAGGGGAGGTTATCAAATCATTAGGTATTTCCTGTTAAGCTAAGAAATGAGATTGCTATTATCCCTAAGATACCAAGTAATCATGGACTTAAACTAGTGGCCATATTAAGTAAAGAAATGAGGTCAAGGCCCTTTTGTCCTGAAGCTTGCAAGTAAAGTCCCAATAGACATATAAAGTTTTTTTTTGGAGAGTTTCCATAATATAGAAATCAAGAACTCTAATTTTTAATATTTTTTATGCAACCTTTAGGTATAAGAAGTGGTTTGATCTATTAAGAAATTGTTTTCCAAATAAAAAATTTTAGATGTTGAATTTGGCCTTCCAACCATCAATAAGTTGCTTAATTTTGAAATTAGTAAGGTACAATCTATAGGTTGAGGTTGGTAATCTATGATAGGTGAAATGAGGAGGAGAAAGAGTGAAGCTAAGTGTTTTACTTAATCTTTGAGGCTAGGTAGTGCATCTTGAGTAACAACTAAATTTTTTTAGTTTTAACCATAAGGTTTGAGCATAAAAAAAGTCCTTGACTATCTTCCTAAGGTAGAAAAAATAGAAATAAATTCTTTCCCAAAATAGTATGACATATAACAAGTGAGATATGTAGTTTTTGCAGTAGATGGAGATCTTATCAACTATCACAAATGTATTACTTTAAAGAATAAATAAACCACCCATTTATAAGGAAATCGATAACGAAACAAATGACAATCTTATTTAAAGCCTAAACTAGAAGAAAAAAAAAATCATTCCAAAGAGCCATTGATGGAGATTAAATAATACACATTAAAATGTAAACTTCAATTCAATGGACAAAGAGTGGAGAATAAATTTTTATTTGTCTGTCAATCAAATAATCATGATTTAATGAGTGAAATGCATTTTTGATGTACAACTTACATAAAAAAGTTTTATAGAAGAATGATCTTTTAACCCAATGAGAATCTTATTAACAATAATTAGATTATTTGATGAAATTCTTATGGGATGAAGCCATTCTCTGCCTTATGAGTTTAAAATATAACAAATATAAGCATGATAATAAAGAGCTTTCTAATAATTTTTTAAAGGCTGTCATAAAGAGAAATAAGTTTGTAATCTAAAATATTGCCTCCATGAGAAGATATAAAGATACGGGCATTGGTTAGCTTTAACTAATCTTAAAAGTTTTTTTGGTAATAGTGAAATGCTTGGTAGCAACACGAGCATATTCACTATCCTATGAATTTTGGAAATAGTCAAATGTGGGCTTAGAGTAAAGTTCTTAGGGCTAGTCAAAACTATATTTTAAATTTCTTCTCTATTCAATAGAGTGAGGCTAATTGATAGGCATGGGGGTATAATCTTACCAATCAGGAGATAGTTTACAATTTGACCACTTGGCAAGATATGTGAGAAAGGTCCTTGAAAGTAAATATTGGCAATAATTAAAATTTTGAGTGAGAATGCAAACTTCCATTACTAGTAGTAAGCTTCTTAATAAAGTTTTTTTAGCTTTTAATCTTACAAAAAAGAAAATTGAGGTCATCTTCTTTCATTTGAAGCCCTATTGCCTTAGCTTACTAGGAAGTCCAATAAGATTGTCAAGAAGATAGTTCTTGAATGGTCTTACTAATTGTTATGGCCTAACCATAGATAGAAGTATTCGATGAGTTGGCTTCAGGGAGGTTGTGAAGCTCAGTTCATCCTCATGAAGCCTCTATAATCAAGTTACAAAGGGAAAATATATAATTCCATTTTACAACTTTAAGTGAAGCTTGAGTACCTTAAACTTGTTGTAATGAGCAAAAGATGATGTCATTGAGAAAGGGAGTATGTTTCACTTGTAGAAGTATATTTTTAAAGTTGGAGAGAGCAATTTAGTAGCTTTTAGACATGAATCTATGCCTTGGAGGAAAGAGAGGATTGGTTTATATTGACAAAAGAGAATGGTTTAAGCAAATGGGAGTAAATATATTGTAGCTAGAAAGGGTAAAAAGATCAAGCCATGCATGATTGATAAGAGCCTTGTCTCTCGGATAGTCTAAGGAAGAAACTCATGGAGGCTAGGTTAATCAACCTAGCATGGAACAAACAATCATTAAAGACTTTGAGTTAGTTAAGGGCATTAGAAATATCACCAACTTTCTCATGATAATATCTGCAATAATTAATCACCAACAACTAGCTAAGGTCCATTAGATGAAGTGGTAATATTTGAGAGAAAGGGCCAAAGAGTAGCCCTCTCTAAGTGTGAATTAGCTACATAGAGGAGGAGAAAACCGATAACTAGAATTGATAAAAAAAAGTGCTTTAAGAGAGAATGAAAGGCGATGATAGAAATGAAACTTACGTAGAGCACTCGCTTGATCCTTCTCCTTTTCCTCTATTATATCACGATTTCATTTGACAATGCTTTCTTTTTTTTTCATGCTATTACTCTTGTTCGTTGGATTTGAGATTGCTCGGCTCTTATATGTTATTAGACCATCTTCAAGTCCCTCATTTATTTTAAATTGTTTGGCTATCTTATTCTTAATTTTTTTTCTGTGTTGAGCAATATATTTATTAATCTATTTATTTACTCTATCCTATGTAATTGATGTGTATATATTTTTGCTGAAAAATTTTATATCAAATTTTCTAACAAAAATAATTAGAGTGAATTTCATACTTTTTAAATATATTTTAAAATTAGATCATTAATAATTATGCACTCATCTTAAGAAAGTTAAAACATTGAAATTTATTCTAATTAAAATTTAATCAAATATCTTGGTATAATTTTTTCTATTTTAGTCTAATTATTTTATTGAGCTCTGCCTCTCAATTCTCCCCCTTTCCAATAAAAAAAGAAAATTTACATACAAATCATATAATTTTTATTTATTTAATATATAATATCTAAAATTTAATATTTATATGTATAATATAAATATATACTTGAAAGCATGTATTTTATTTTAAAAAATAATAATAATAAATTTTTGATGTGATATAAAAGATTTAAAAAAATTATAATTTAAAATTTAAATTTTAAATATTTAAAAATTAATGTTATGCATATAAATAAATAAAACAAAATTTGTTGCCATAGGTAGCAGAGATCTCACTAGAGAGAAGACAACAACGGGGACGGCGAAGCAGAGATCCTCCGGTCAAAGAGATCCTGTTTGGGTATACTTTGGCATTACTGTCATTTCTATTCCCTCTTTCTCTTAGCTGCCCCAGTCTCTCTGTCTCTCTCTCTCTCCTCGCTCTTTTAAGTTTTAACTATTGTCGATTTCTCGTGCAGAGAGTCCTCCAGCTTTTCCTCTCTATTCCACGAAAAGGTCCTAGATCCTAGCTTTAAAGCCTCTCCTCTCCCAGACACAGAGACACTCCACTATAAATACCCTTCTTCCTTCACTCCTTCCCAAAGGCTTAACCTTCTCCTACGCTACCCTCGCGGTTCTCTCTGGCCTCTGTTTCATCCCTGTCCAGTGGCTTGGAGCCAAAGAGAGGGGGAACAAGAGCAAGAGGGGAACGAGGTTAGGAAAACTTGTATCTCCGTCGAGGACAATGTCGGCCTGGAAAAACAAGGACAATGATTCCCGCCTTGAGGGCATAGCCTCTGCCATTCGCGTCGTTCCCAACTTCCCCAAACCAGGTCACCTATTCCTCTAAACTTTGCATTTTTTTTATTTCTTTGTGCTAACTTTCACTCACAAGACTGTTCCCGCCTTCATCTTTTCAAAAAAAAAAAAAGTTTTTTTATGGCCCGCTTTTCCTGAAAAATATTAACTCTGGTGCTGATCAGACAAGTTTTCATTATCATTCAGGGATTATGTTCAAAGATATTACAACCTTGCTTCTTGATCCCATTGCGTTCAAAAACACTGTAGATTTGTTTGTCGAACGCTACACGGGAAAGGGCATCGACGCAGTCGCAGGTGACATTCTCTTCCTTCCCCTTCTCCAATGTATGTTGCCTTCGTTTTCAAATAAATGTCCGTTGCGGGGCCCCTCATTTCCTTACTCTTTCCATTGGAGGAAATCAGTGCTTCCCTTTTTTTGGAGATCTCTGGGCTTTTTAGGCGGTGGTAGGGATCTTGGATTGACTGCATCACAATCTCACTGGTAGTTCTATATTTTCAATGGTGCATTGGACAAATTGTGAGTAATAACTAATATATTATCACACAATTCTTAGGCAATTACATATCTAATAAAAATCTGATATTTATAAATATATCAATTTTTTATTCATGAAAAAGTACATTTCACTATAAAAAATTAATAATATGCTATTTTGATATAATATTAAGACTTCGATGTTATTTATATAAATATGAAAATTTAAGTATTAGATAGTTAAATATATAAAAATTATATGCTAAGTAACACACTTTTCAAGATAAAATTGTTTTAAACCTTTCTCACTTTTGTTAAACCACTATGAAGTCAATATATCTATCTGATTTCAGTGTGGCGTTCTTTGACAGAGTGGCATTACTCCGAATAATTCTATTACCTTCTCTTCTAGTTTTTATTTATTTATGCTTTGGAAGTTATGCGATTATTCTCAATTGAAAGAGGAATGCATGACCTCGAACGCTTGAAAGGGAAATCTTTTTTTCTTGTTTGTGGAGGTGCTGTGCATGATGCTGACATTGCGTTTTGGTACCCCACTCCTTTGAAAAGTTCGGAAAGTTACTACTCTTTGTTAAACAGTTTCTCTTCCCTTTTTGCTTTCAGACTATCACTGTTCAATGAATTCTCGTATGGGAAGCTACATTCTGTTTTCCTGTTGCAGTTTCTTCTCGTTCATCTTGGTGTTCAGTCATTTTCATGTTATATATCTGTTTATAGTTCCTTGGCTTGTTTCGACTGGCTAACGTGAATCGTTTGGATCTATTCTCTGTTGAGTTCTGATGTTTTGTGGACGTTTTATTTTAAGTAAATAAAAGAAGATGTGTTCTAGAAAGTGCTTAAGTTGTCATTATTGGGATTTGGAGGTTATGAAGTCTAGTCTCGAACAAGCGGCTCTGCAATGGGTGGCATGGCTGGAGCTTCTCGTGATTCTTTAATTGTTCTATAATATATTTGAATATATTAATTTCGAATGGGTAAAAAGGAAATATAAATTTAATAATGTTTTATGGGAAAAGAGGAAACAAAATGCATGAATAGATTGCTTTTCACAGAAAGTTTTATGAGGAGTGTTATAACAAAGACACAAAATAACATATATTTTGTTCTTTTTTTAAATATTGTTTAGTTTTTAAATAAGAAAAAAGAATTAGAAAAAGGACATGTCATTTTTTAGAAAATGTAATACAATCAAATTTTGTCTTATGAAGAGAAACAACTTACTAGTGTTGCGTTGTAGCAAAAAAATTATTTTTTTGTTTCTTGTGCGTTAACTTTTTTTGAATGGCATACAGTCTAGAGCTTCTGTTGCATTTTTTTGTGGGGAAAAATGATTTTTTTTTTGGTTATATGAACTTCACGAATTTTCAAGAAAATGTGCATTAAAACTTAATGACTGCATGATCTCATGAATTTGCAAGTTTTTGGTGATGAACTAATTTTTTAACTGGCAACACCGTATTATTTATGATTATTTGCAGGTCAATCTTCTCGTGTCATGCAAGTTTACGGTGACACAATTTATTATTTATTTGGCAAGCCGATAACTACTTATGACTTTGCGCAAGATACTTAGCGTCTGCTTTGACATTTATGTTTTGCTACAGCTGCTTCATGTTACCTAATTATATTATTCTAATGAAGCAGTTGATTATTTTATTAGGATTGTGCTTGCTATTATATGTGTTCAGATGCCACATGACCATATCATATCATTTTAAAAGTGAACATGTGCAACTGTTTCCGATAGGCTTAGTTTTAGTATCCATGGAGGCTTTGTCATGTGAAAGTTTCTCCAAAATTGACCAACTTGTGGTTCGTTGCAACAGTAGATTGATTTAAAGTCCCCTGCAAAAGTTTTTTCCTTTTTCTAGATGAAATGAGTACTCACAAATAACAGACTTTGATTGTGAATCTGAACAAATTAGTGGACATTTTTGCATATATTTTTTTTATTTTTTATCCATTCATAATGGTTTGTACTTGGAAGTTAACTTCGATTACCCACTCTTAGCTTCGGTTGGTGCGTAAAACCCAGCCGATTCTTCTCGATGGAGGTCTCTTGGGGATATCAGGGGACCCGCGTGGGTGATGAATGTGACAGGCCAAGGGATTAATATTAACAACATCCCCACCCACAAGATGGGTAGGGTGTTGGGTGGATACCCTTCAAAAAAAAAGTTAACTTCGATTGTTGCCAATAAAAATTCAGTGCTACATGATGATTCATATGTCTATAATTGTCATCTCATTTGCTTCTATATTACATGTTAATGTCAAACCTTTTTTTTATAAAGGAAGATTTACACATGTATTTACATATCAATATCAAACATCTAAAGTTTGATATTTATATTTCTAATACTTAGGTGTATTCGTTTTTAACAAAATAATAATTGTTATACTTTTGATGTGATGTTGAAAATTTGAGTGTTATGATGCAAATATTAAAGTTTAGGTGTTAGATATATAAATATATAAGAATTATATGCAAAGTATGTGAATGACTCTTTGTGAAAATAATAAGCCTATTTCCTTTTTGAGCCCATTGCTCTTATTATCGGAGTAATTTATGTTGGGCCCCATTTCTTGATAGATTTATATCAACCTGTGGTCTATAGTCAATTATATAAAGGGATAATAGCTATTGAGAATCATGGTGTGCTCACAGCTGCTTATGCTGGATCATGATTGTTATGTCATTTGTTCTCATCTTTATTGAGAAGATTACAAGGTTAAATAATTCATCTTTGTTGAATTCATCATTAATAGGCTATCCATCTATGGTAAAGCATGTGAGAAGTTATGTAGTGGGTCTCCTATTGTTTATTTCTATGGTGGTGTCTCGATGTGGATAGATGAAGACAAGATTTCTTCATCACATGGAGCAATCTATCAACTTAAAGCTATTTCTCTAAAGAAGATTCCGCATACAACTTGACCTCTAATGTTGATGGAAAAGTAGTTGCACATGTTGCACCTATTCACAACTTTTTTGATGTAATATATCATGATGAAAAATATATTTCTTTTAATGTCTACTCCTTAATTTTTAAGTGTTTGTGTATGAAAAATGAAATTTAAAATTATTAAAACCATTTGCATGTAGATGAAACTAATGAATTACCTTAATCTTAAAATACAAAAAAGAAAGCTAATTTATGTTTGTATTGATATTTTTGTGTTTTTTTATTCATAGCACTTTGTTCCAAAAATTCAATTTTCTCCTCTTTTTTTCTTTTTTGAAAATATATTCCTTTCCACTGTCAACATCATGACATTTACTAAAGATTGCTGGTTTTGGATGTAGGCTTAATTGTGTAAGCATAGGGACTATGTCAATGTCAGTTGTGATTTAGTTGGATATTGCAATAGATGTGGCGAAGAGTTGCTTTACTCTAAGTGGGGCTAGCAGTTTGTTAGCATAACACTTTAAAATTTATGACCACACCTGGCTTGGATTATATTCAGAATTAAGCTTAGTTTATTGTTTTCGTTGTCTTTTCTATTAAATTAATGCTAATGGAGGACGAACATTTAAGAATAAGGACAGGGCTTGTACTAGAGTAACTTTTGCCACAATTATTGGCGCAATAATGTCTTCCAGGCTTTTGGTCCCAATTATAGTTGTTATGATTTTAGTACCTATGTTCTATATATATATATGACCATAAGATTTGACATTCATTAATATCAGGTTATTCATGTTAATCCTTTTGGTGTGCTTTTAGTGTTAGTATTTCATTAAGACACTTTTTCTTAGTTTTAGTTGTTGAATTTAAAAAATTTGACTCAGCTTAATGAGTTCATGCATTTCTTAAGTAACTGCGTGATCATTTCTGCAATATTCTTCTTGAGGTTGGACTTTCTTTCTACTTGTTTTATGCTAGAAATGGTCTTCACTATTGATAGAAATTGATAGACGAAGCATTCTGACCCTTACTCTGAGGCCAAGATAATCAAGTGAAGCAAAAATGGTAGTAGGCTAACTTGGATTTGTTCCTAGGAAGATCCTTTGTCAATTAAATTTGTGACTGAGCTTGGAAGTGAATACGAGTTAAAATTGATACAATAGAGTTTCCTCATTGGGATGAATTATGAGAGCTCAAATGAATGGCTTGTGTATTTATAAGTGTTTGGATGAAGGGTCTTTTGCTAACTTGACAAAGTATATGTTGATAAATGAGTTATATAAACTTTGAGATACGAGTCAGGCCAAAGTACCTCTTGATTGAGAGTGGCGTTGGTCAGCTAGTCGATTGAAGGATGGAAGCAAGTCACATCATCTTTTTGATCCTACAATTATGGATGGACCGATGAGGGCCCTGAGCTTCAATATTAATGTTGGGGCTAATGAATGTGCGCTTCATCAAAGTAGTCTAATATATTAATATAAATTTTTACTCCATTGACTGTTGCATGTGCCAAAAAGACCATCATCCTATTCTATCCTCATTAAAAGAAGAATATTGAAGAATGAATATTGATGCCATTATCTAAATAGTTTGAAACGAATCATAATCTATTTTTTGGAATCATATCACTAGAAATCACTAATGTTTACGAGAAACAGTTGCTATATTTACAATGAAATAATCTAAGGTTTTGTTTGGGAGAGCTTTTTTAGTGCGTTTTACTTTTGAGAGCCTGAATTTTTAATTTTGATACCCGTTTGAATAGTGCTTTTAAAACGAAGCCCATCTCACTGAAAGTCTCCCTTTCAAAAAAAGCCAAAGACAAATAGGGGAAGACTTTTAAACCAAATTTTCGGAATTCAAAAGCACCAAACGGAGCCTAAGTAGAATGTTGCAATAAAATTGTCCAAATTTAGCCATAAATAGCATATAGTCTTCTTTTATTTTTATGCTTGCATGGATGATTTTAATAACCTTGTTTTAGTCTGTCAATTTGACTGTTATTTCTAAATTTATTGAATTTAATGTAAGAATGAGATTACTTAACTTCTTGTTTGTACCACTCTCATTGTAGAAGGGAAGCAAAGGGATGTTCATTTCTAACATGAATGCATAATCAATCCATGATTTTGTCAATTAACTTTTTGGCTGATTCCCAGATCTAAAAAAAATGCAGTGATATTAAACATTTAATTGATATATTATTCCCCATTATTCAATTTTTATTAAACTTACATGGTAATTCTTGCAGGAATTGAAGCCAGAGGTTTCATATTCGGTCCTCCTATTGCATTGGCCATTGGTGCAAAGTTTATACCATTAAGAAAGCCACGTAAGCTTCCAGGTAAATGATGATCACATACAACTGATAGCAAACAAATTTTTTCTTTCAGGGAAAGTGGAGGAGGTGGAAACCTGCTGTTAACAATTTTTAGAAAATATTTGAAACTTTAAGTATCGTTTTAGCGATTTGGAGTGGATTATTGGCGTTTCCTATTCATTGTTTCTGAAGTAAAAGAGAATGCATCTTTGGATCATGAAATGATTTTCTGCTAAACATTTTTCAAACAATTGTGTGCGTTCTGTCTAATTTGTATTTTTTTTTTTGGACACAAGAATAGAAGATACCATCCATAGTTCCTTAATCGAAAGAGATGACAAAAATAATAGAAATGAGGTTAGTTTATTAGTACTGTAAAACCATTTCAAGAACTGAAATGATGGTTGAGAAACTAAAGGGGTGTTTGAGATCACTTTTATTTTTTATTTTTTGTTTCTAATTTTTTTGTTTTGTTTATATTTTGATTTGAAATAAAACATGTTTGATGGTGATAGTTGCTTTTAAAAAGTATGTTTTGAGTATTTTTAAAAATGATGTGATTTATTTTTCAAAAAAAAAAAACTTAAAAAATGTGTTAAACAAACATGTTTTTAAAAATAACATAAAAAGAAAAACAAAAAAAAAACACAACAAAAAATTGATTGAAATCAAATCCTAAATTTATTAAAATAAACAAATTTTAATTGAAAAGTAATTTGATATGACAAATTTAATTATTTAGTTGATAAAATAGTTGGCGTAATAAATTAACAGCTAAGTGCTAAGGTCAACTATTCGTAGCTTTTTATCTGAATTCAAATGCATGATTAATTAAATCCATGATATGATAGTTACGTATTTAATAATATAATCATGCTTATCAAATTTAAAATGATTTCATGTCATATTTTAATCTAAAAAACAATGACATGCATGATGATGTGATAGTTAAAATTGCCAGTTTTTTAAGTTAAAAATTGTGTCTTGTCACATCCAAATTAAAAAATAATTATAACTTGCTTGATATGATAGTTAACTTCAAATGTTTTTTTTTGGGAAGGGTATTCACCCAACACCCTATCCATCTTGTCGATGGAGATGTCGTTGTGACTAATCCCCTAGGGGCCTAGTGCCACATTCATCACCCACACGTGTCGGGCCCCCTTTTAATTCCCTCACCATTATATAAAGGCGCGGAGAATCAACACGGTCCGGGGACCCGTGCTCGCCACCAACCAGCAAGAGAGTACTTCAAATGTTTTCAATTAACTTCAAAATTGTATGATGTCATGACAATAGGATGCAGCGAGACTATCTAAACCTTAATTTAGTTTATATAAAGATTTTGTTACTTTATGCAATTTTTATTCACTGAAGGTCTTTTGAACATTGCTTTAAAAATGTGTAGGTGAAGTAATATCAGAAAAGTATACCCTAGAATATGGATCTGACTGTCTTGAAATGCACGTTGGAGCTGTCCAACCCGGCGAACATGTTTTAGTTGTTGATGATTTGGTTGCTACTGGTGGAACTCTCCGCGCCGCCATTAATTTGCTTGGTATGTGGTTTATAACAGATCATCATTATCATTTATTTTATTTAATTATTTTGGCCTTGACTTAACGAATTCTCCATCCACTCCTGCCGAGTGATGCACGGTGTTTTAAAAACCTTTTTTGTGATTAAGAAATTATTTTTGAAGTTCACTAAATGATGAAATTATTCACAATTTTGATGGAAAATTGTTGCTTTAATACTTTTTATAATTAATATGAGTCGATGAGCTTGATTTCTTTCTGCTTCTGAGAATATACTCACTAGGAAAGCTCATTTAGTAGAAGTTTGGTCTGTTAAAACCAATTTAGATGTTCAAAAATATACAAATCTAATTGTCCTTGATCATATATATATTTTCAAAAAGGATCTTTGTTCTAATAATAGCATAAATCAAACTAATTTTTATGGAAATAATGATATAAAGAGAATTACTTTTATTTGAATTTTGCTGAAGTGTTAACGGCTAGTCAGATTGTTTAGTTCTGTTTTGGGAATTGATAGAGGTTGGCTATAACCATGATGATTCGTACTTAAATTCTGAAATCATTGAGTAGTAGACCTGTCAGGCTTATACTCTTTTATTTCACCATTGAATTATCATCTTAGTTTTGTGTGTATGGCTGATTTTTCTTGTTTTAGGGTCTTGTTTAACTGATTCGGTTCATCATCATATTGTACAACCTCAACTTAAATTTATGAATCCGCACAGGAAAGTAAACCAGATATTTGTGGCTTTTCCTTGATTTATATTAACTTGGAATATATAAATTTACTGAAATATGGAGATTTCTATGTATAATTTGGCATTTTACCCGTATAATTGTGGAATTCGATCTGGTACCTAGTTTCTCATGAAGATGGAAATCAAGTGTCTGATATATCTCTGTAACATCTCAATAGTAGAGATATCTACTTCTGAATATTATTTTTGCAGTAGGATTGAACGTAGTTTTAAATTTCTCAAAATAAAAGTGTGCATTTGAATAATTTGGGCAAAGTAATTATAGGTGACATTTGGTAAATTGCATTTTGGCTGTGTTGTGAAGAATCTGTAATGAGAAAGTTATATTTTTCAACTGATCTAGCAGAGTGTGTAGAAAGTTATGATTTGATTTTTTTGAAATAAAAAAAAAATTTGTAATACTCATTACAATTTTTTAGAAAACAACTACTTTTACATCAGCTCTACCACTATATTTTCATAATGCTGCAACTGTCCTAAATAGATCTTAAGCCTAAGGCCTTAACTTGTTCCACTGGAGACTTTTGGTTATATATATAGAATTTTTGTCAGTCTCTGTGATATCTGAATGTATATAGAGAATTGTTTTGCTTTCCTTGAAATTTTAAGTTATATATTCCTGCCATGAGATGCTATTTGTTAACATTTGAAATATTTTATGCTTCTGAAGTCTTCTGAACGCTTTAAATTGATACAATCTCTTTGCAGAACGTGCAGGGGCTGAAGTTGTGGAATGTGCTTGTGTCATTGAATTGCCTGAGCTTAAGGTTCACGATGCATTTATATTGCCTAGTCTTTCTATCCAAACACAGCTCACAAGTTATTGAAATTTCATTTTTTTGGGATGTGCAGGGCCGTCAGAAGCTGAATGGCAAGCCTTTACGTGCTTGTAGAGTCACACTGATGGTATTTGCCTTGAACTCATTCTGCTAGTAATAATATTTCATTTGTACCTTGGAGAGTTCATTTGCATTAGCCGATATGGAAGCTGGCGTCAACATATACACATGAATGTAGCGAATTTAATTATTTAGCAGCTTTTCTGAGCCTCTCTACATTTATTGGTCCCCTTTTTAACTCTGATCCACTGCAAGAAATTATTTTTGTTCAAATATGGAGCTATATTGCGAACATTTTCAATTCATATTTCTTGGGGAAAGTGATTATGTAGAGCCTATCAGCCTACTTAACTAAGTTGTGAATATATTATAGTTTAAAAAAAAACAAAACAAAAAACAAAAAACAAAAATATTGTGAGGATTATTTTTATTTAATTCTAACTGAACTCGGCGAGGGAACATTGATGTATCAATTCAACATATGTGTGTACATAAATAGAATTGAATTAAAATGAATCAACATATAGATTGCTTATTAGTTATTCAGTTCTATTTTAGTTTAATCAAATTTTGAAAAAAATGAATTTGGAAGGGTGATTTATGATATATTTAGAATTTGTTCAATTTGGTTGAATTCTAAATACATTGATCGGTGTAGTGTTCTTTGCTTGTTTTGTCGCGTTGTCACGTCGTTGCCTCCCATTGCCCATCCATCACCATCGACGACAACTCCTATTTACGGCCACTGGTATTGTCACTCTTAATTCAAAAAATAGTTTACATAACATTCATTCTATCAAATAAGAAAGAAATAAATTATGTATTTGTAGAGTTTCTAATCAAACAATTTAAAGTAATCTAAGTACATTATACTCAATTTGCATTGTATTATTTTTACGTTGCCCTCTTTTTTCAGGTAACTAAACAAGCCTTAAACAAATTAAATATACTTGTTTTTTATTTTAAATTAATTAATGCACACTTATATGAATAGATGTTATTTTTTATAATTTTCAGAAAGATTTGTGATTGTTGTTACTTTTCATGAAATGATGCAACTCTTCATTTCAACATTTGTTATAAAAGAATGCAAATATTATTCTTTGTTTTCATGCAATGATGCATCATCTATTCTAGTTGTCATGAAAGGTGCATCTCTTTGGATAGAAGTTTATAGGATCCAAATTTGTGTTGTTGAAATTGATAAAATCTCACCATGAGATTTGGTTGAATTAGTCTAGGTCATTTAATTTTCTTAATAAAGGTGTGAATTTGTTCGATTGAATTGGGAGAGAGTAAGAGAATCAAAGAAAATGAAAAAAAAGGATAATGAAAGACTTTTTAATACTCTTGTAGGACTATTTAACCCCCATTTATAAGTGTTTGCTTAGAGATCATTTCCTTACATAATACTCATACATAATAAAACTAATCAAGGTATTAGCTATCACATAATTGTCCATAGTAGGACATTTGATTAATTTGGATGACACTCTTGTAGTGTAGTTGCTAGATCTATGTCATGTGAGTTAGTGTTTTGGCAAGATCTTTTAAGCTCATTGAACTTGTTCTTTTTAGTAGCCCTTTTGAAGTTATGCCATGTGTTTGGTGGCTAACTATATGTGCAATATATTTAGCTTGCCTTGTGGCTTGTCTAACTTGATTGTGTGAGTTTCATGTAACTTATTTGACCAAATTGACTGAGTTTGCATGACTTAATAATGTGACTTTGTTGACCCAAATAGGCAAGTTGATGCATTTTTGTTATCTCATCTATTTCACCCCTTAGGGGCTCATCTCACATTTATTAGTCTCTCTAAATTTGTGATTTTCATATTCTTTTTCCTCCCTACTTAACCTACCTTTTCGACAATTTGTTTGCTAGTTCTGTATGCCTACCTTATCGACAATTTATTTGCTAGTTCAATATGCCTACCTTATCGACAATTTATTTGGTAGTTCTGTATGCCTACCTTATCGACAATTTGTTTGCTAGTTCAATATGCCTACCTTATCGACAATTTATTTGCTAGTTCTATATGCCATTGAGTGACCTTTGCTACTTCAACGATATTTAGAAAATCACTTTTTCACATAATTTAAGAGTATCTTTGAGTCATCAAATATTTTTGTTTTATTTGTTGACATCACTTTTAAGTGCAACCATTATTATTCATGGTGAGAATATCTTCTTCTATCATTTAGTTGATAAAACTCAAATCTCATTGGGTAGGTTTTCATAATGACTCCTCAACAACGATCTTGTTGCCTTATAGCTAGTTACCACTTTATCTTTTTTTCTCCTATTCTTCTTTGTTCTTCATACTTATTCTTCTCACCATCTCTTGCTATCTTTTGTTCTATTTTGCTTTCGATTATCAACTGCTATTATATTAATGACTTTAATTATTGAATTTGTCATTTCATATCCCTTGGTTCTTGTTGCAACTTCCTTGCTTTCTATGTATTAGGTTGTAAGATGACACACTTTTGATATTGTATGATTTATGTGATCAAAACTTTAGGCTATTGTTTAATAGTGGAGCATCCGAAGTCATGTGCATGTCATACATTATTTTTATGTTTCATAGAAAGATTTTAAATTAATGTTAATGTGAAATGTTGATTTTACTTATGAAATACAATAAATGTAGTATATTTCCTGTTTGGTTTTGTTGAATGTTTTATTTTTTGTATTGACCATTAAATGCATCATGCCAAATTTGTATTTTTTTAAGGGATATTTGAGCGAATTTATTCACAAATGCATACAAATAATATATGTAAGCCTTGAACTTAAGACCTTTTGGTTGAAAGTCTTAAGCTCTCAACCACTAGGCTAAAGTGATTTGCATATGCCAAGCCTATCTATTCTTTGATGTAGGGTCCCTTTTAGAATGACATGAGCTTTTTAAGTATATAACAACTCACTCTATTGTCCTACCTAGTTTGACTGAGCTTTCCTATTATGTAGACCGATTTATTGCAACATTAACTTTTGAAGGATGAGCACTCTTATAAGAACTTTTCGCTTTGAAGGACTTGGCTACTTTTTGCTTGACCTCATCTATATGGAGGAAAACTTTGATTATTCCTCCTTAAACACATTAAGAATTTTGTATAAGGCATCTTTGAAAATTTTGCATTGCCTCGATTTCTCAATGTTTATGGAGGTTAAATCTGTGAAAATCAACCTTATTATGTTGTTGAACTTTAATCTCATGGGTCTTTTCATTCAAAAATACTTAACTTGTGAATCTTCTCCTTTATTATATATATATATATATATATATATATATATATATAGGGTTGATAGTTATTTTTAAGAACATTCAAAATATCTAAAATTGTTTTGAGTGTTTTTAAAGATTATAATTTATTTTCAAAAATAAAAAATAAAAAATAAAAAATACTTAAAAATACAAACATGTATTTAAAAACAATTTGAAAATAAAAATATAAAACCCAATAAAATTGATTCCAATAGTCTTAAGTGTTTTTATTTTGTTATTTTTTGATAAGTGTTGTGTGCTAGAAAATCAGTTGCGGTAGAATAAAAGTTTACGCCTTGGTCTTATTGTGAAATCTAGCGCACACACAAATATTTGAAGGGTGAACAAGAAACTCTAGGATTTTTATGTGGAAAAACCCCAGAAAGAGAAAAATCATGCTACAAGAAAAAATTTTTCACTATATATCTGTTTGAGACATAGTTTTCCGAGGATTACGTAATTATATGAAAGCATAACAAGAATCCCATAATCGTATAACTATATATGCGCAATAGTTGTTGATAACAATTGGTGATGAACACGCGGGAGCCGATGGTGATGACCGACGGAGATGGCCGGCAACGATGGCCGGCGGTAGTCGGCGGTGGTCGATGACGATGATGATTGATGGTGGTGGTTGATGGCGACGCAGCGAGCGGCGCATGGCTGGACCGACGACGGCGGTGACTAATGATGGTGGTCAGACGGGAGCCGTCGTTGACGACGCCAGGACCGACGGGTGGCCGACGGCGGCCCGGCGGTGGTTGGCGACGCGGTCGGCGATCGTCGAGTAACACGATTATGCTTGGAGGATCTTCGCTTTTGAGCTCTCTCTTCTTTCGCTCCCCCATTAGAAGAAGTTATTTATAGATTAGAGAAGGTATTGTAAATATATGCAAAATTCAAACCACTCTATCGGATGACTCATGATGATTCTCTTGATCATCTGATGTATTTTGTGTATTTAAATGCTCAAATGAAGTCAGAATCAAGAGATCTTGGGCTTATTAAATCTTGCTCGTCAAGACGCTCGATTTGATCATAAACACTCTATATTTAAGAATTATTTAGGGATTTAACTGATATCCCAAAGTTTTCAATGATATTTTTAAGTGCTTGATCTCGACTAGTTTCAACTTAGGATCAACTTGCTTTTAATATTAAGATTCGTGCTTCGATAGTATTTTTAATGCCATATCAATAAGAAATAATATTATTTAAAAACTTAATAAATTTTACATTATGAATTTTTAAAAATAATTATCATCAAATATATTTTATTTTAAATAAAAATAAAAAAAATATAATCCCAAATGGCTTTTTTGCTTTTTATAATTTTGGTCAAATTAAAAATTAAAAAACTCTGAAAGAGTAAAATCATTGAAAGAATAATGATAAGCTACTTTGAGTTGATTAATATTCCCAATTGGTGCGCCTTGTGAAAATAGTTTTTAAGCCCTTGAAACTTAGTGGTAGCTGATCAGATTTGGAACGCTGCATTCCAAATGACGCTAACATTTCTGCGTTTAGTTCCAGTAAGTAAAATTGATTTAAATACACCGTTATTTGAATTCAAATCCAATACATAAACATAAATGGCGTCTGGTTGGCGGCATTATCACGGCGCTGGTTTTGCGCCGGTTGCCAGATGCGGCACCGCCATTTGTTCGAGTTGCAGATAAGCGCCAGAGCTTGCCGTCCGTACCGCATCGGCCGCTCCATCGTCATGCCAGCTTCACCATCACTGCTTGCCACCGTATACCATCATTACACTGCCATCATTACATCGCTTCATGCAGCCATATTGCCATACATGGCTTCAGCCATTGGAGCCATATGTTGCTGCTGCCGCCATTGGCTTACAATTTGCATTACACTCATACCTGTATTGGCCGCCCGGTTGCCGGTTGACATCTCCGCTAGCCAGCCACAGACGCTGTTGCTGGCCGGCTGGCCGCCATGCTGGCCACTGTTTGCCGCTGCATAGCGATAGCCAGTCGGACACCTGACTGACACAGTCAAACCTTCATGATTTTATATTATATTTTTAAAAAAAAAAAAGTCATGAATTTCTAGTTTCTCAACCAAATAACTATAAAGTAACTTTAACACTGAATTTTATATCAGTATTTTAAATAAACCAGCCTCTTGTTTTGGCTGTCAGACTCTCTCTTTCGCTTTTTTACTCATGGTTAAACATAAAATGGCTTAAAAAGAGGAGTTTGCTCTCTCTCTCTCTCTCTCTCTCTCTCTTCTTTTCTTCCCTTTCTTCGATCTCTTCCACGTCTCTTCTTCATTCTTCCCTATTCTTCCCTTCTCTTCCTGCTCTCTTTTCTAGTTTCTATTTTAGTTGGATCATTGGATGATTGATCTTTTATTTGGCCAACCCATTTAAGGCGAATCTTTCTAATCTTTTTTGCCACTAGAGCTCCACAACCTTATTGTTGACCTATGAATAAATTTCATAAATATAACCATATGCACATATAACAAAATTAGTGAAAATTAAGTGTGATATCATGCCAATCAGAGTTGAAACTTCTCGATCACGATCGAAATCGATTGAGATGTCCTTTGATCGTAAAATTGACTATATTAATGCGTCAAGAATATCAAAATTAATTAAAATCAATCTCTTACATCGTCTAATTATCATCCGATGAGGATAAATAAATCGAATAAATAATTTCACGTATATCGGAGTCGAAAGGTCTCAATGCTATCCAAATGAGCTTCTTTCGCGAAATGGATTATGTTATTGTCGCTGAAATGGACAAAACTATCAAAGGAGACCTTTCGCAATCAATTCGATCAAATATGGAGCAAATGACAAGCTTCTGAGTGCGATGATACACGAAATGAGTTTAAATTCGCATCAATCGATGGCGTCGAATTAATTCCTCGATCACAAACGGATCAAGGCTGACGATTCAATTTGTCTAAAAATAATATCCATATTTCGTGAATTCAATTTCGATAAACCTCACATGAATTTTATTATCATGGGATAGTATAAATATCAAATATTTATTTTGATTAAATTCAATTTAAATTATAATTCATTTAAAATCAATCTAAAATTCCCCTCAAAATAATCTTTGATTTAAATTTAAAATTTAAAATTCCATCACAATCCAAATAATTCTCTGACCTCTCAATTGTCCTCTAACAAAATCTCGTTCCTAATCTCAAATCAAGAACAAAAGAATTCTTGAAATCGGGACGTGCTCAGCCAAACCGCATACCAACACGTCGCAAACCAGCCCCTCCCGACGGTCAGCCCTCCCGAAACCATCCCACTCGGTGACAATCCTGCCGCCGACACTCCCTTCAGCCGACAATTTTCTCTCACCGATCAATCCTCCCAGCCGAACAAGATCCTCCCGCCGGTTAACCACTGATCCCGTTCACACCACTCCGAATCCCGTCTCAAGACCGCACGCAACAGCCCATAACTGAAAGCCCGATCTCCCATCACCCCATCTCGCCGGAAAGATCATTACCCGTCAAGCCAATCCTTCCTCCCGTCGAAGCAAATCCAGCCGAACTCCAAATCACGTGGAATCCCCGTCTCTCGCCGGCCAAACTTCTTATACCCGAGCTGAATCCCTTCACCTTGTCACTGCTCCGCACAAACAGCCCATTGCACCGTAGCATCGAGCCGAGCATCCCGGCCGGCTGACTGTTACAGTCCACGCTGTAGCCAAAATTCTACCCGATCTCCTCTTTGTGTTGCTTCCACTGTGCCGAGTATCATCTCCTATTTTCCCATTCTTATCTCTCTGTTCGACTCATACCTGCAGCCGATACTTCAAAAATTTAAAGTCCTCTACTGCTCAATTCAGCCAAACCCTTAGCCTGCATCGTCTCAAAATTCATGCTACTAATGTTGCCGTCACCTCGATTTTCATACAAAGGTAAAATGTGATAAAATCTCTTTAAACTTAAAATACCTGTTTATGTTATTACGACATAGCAGAGAAAATCTATTTTAAATATTCATTTGTGTTGTTCGAATTCAACGATAAAATTTGTTTTAAGTACTCATTCGTATTATTCTATTGTGATAGAAAAATTTATTAAATTTAATTGCAGTGCTGGGACTCGACCTCATGAGAAAATTTATGAAATTTTAAGTACTCGTGTGTGTCAACACACGACCTTCTGAGGAAAAATTACAAAATTTTGATACCTACATATGCCGGAGCTCAACCTCGTAGGAAAATTCATTGATGTCTTGCACAGGTAATTGAAGACCACCACTATACTTATTAGGGCATATGGGATGAAGACTTTGTTATGCCCATTAAGGCGTAGCATGATGAAAGTCTCTAGTATGTCGCAAAGACATCAATCTATGCTAATTAGGATGCAACAGGTGTATAAAGTCAAGCGTTATATGGGAATAATATTGAGATGCTACCAGAATTTTGACTTACATAATAGGAGAGCTTGAATAATATTGCTTAATTGAATTTTGAATTTTAAATTTGAAATATCAATTGAAATGAAGCTATGTAGGTACATCTAAAGATCATACACGCTTTTTATAAGCGTGGTAGGTTTGGAGCTCATTTTAGGTATCACCGTCGACATGAACACCGCTTGGCATGACAGAAGGCCCATCACATCATGTGTGTATTCTCTGTGAGCAATGTTGCACGATCCAAATCAAAATCTAGGACTTATACAGGACTTAAACTAAACTAAATGAAAGGGTTATTGAACATATGATAAAATTGCATAGAACCTAAATTGAAATTACATTGATATTAAATTGAATTTAAGTCCATCAAATCTTGAAATAAAGAAAACTTGTGAGATTTGAATTTGATCAAAGTGGATTGGTTACTTATGAATGGACATGGATAAAAATTATTGGTCGAATCATTTATATTATTTTACATATCATTTTGAAATGATTAAAAGATTTCAATAGATTATGTAATTGAAGTTTAAAGAAGTTCACAAAGTGCTTGATTGTTAAACTGAAAAGTAAATTCAATTATCTTTACAGACACTTTAGTGAACTCTAGATCAAATTATAACTTATTTCAAATAAATTGGAGAAAATCAAGGAGTTTCATTAGGGGGTTTATAGTGAGCTTGGATAATATTTAATGAGTATAATAGAAGGTGTCATTGGATTGTTAGAAGTTTAACAAATCCAAAATTAAATGCACAAAATGTGTAATGTTTTCAAATTATAGCATGAAAACTAAAGTATATCATGCCATAATATTTTCTTATTAATGTGGAAACTCATATATCATTAGCAAGTACAAATGAGGTTCCATTAAACCTTCTAAGTTTAATTACTAGAAAGGCAAGCATTAATAATGAATCATAATGTGCTAATTCAAATTACAATATGAACCTAAAATGCCTTCTAATATCATTGGATCTATTTCACATTCATTCATGTTAGCAACAAAAGACATTAAGTTCTAAATAAGCTTCAGATATATCAATCTTTGACAAATTATTGACAACTATCACTTAATTCAAGTGCTTCATAATTTATGTAATCATTTGAAAGAGATGAATTCTTGTACAAAATATAAAGTAATTTTCAATTCAATTTGATATTTTCAAAATTCATACAAGTGTTCTAAAATACCAGTATGGGCTCTAACATAGTGTCAAATGTCTAAGTTTAATGTTTGAGGATGCTTGTAATATAAAGTACATATGAATTGCCTACATATTCTTTGACCAATGTATTACAAATTTAATCATAAGATTTGAGAATAATGTGCAAGTTGAAAATTAGATTAATTTAAATATATTCCTACATCAAAAATTGAATGTATGATTTGAATACTTAATAACTACATTTAATTTTTGAAACTAAATCTAAATTTGTTAATTATATATATTTTTAAATTTGATCATCTTTCTTATAAAAAGAAGAGTTGATAAGATTAGTTTTAAATCATAGACTCAATCTTTTGCTAAGCATAATTGATAAGGTCAACTCTGATGATGGTCGTATTAAATGATTATCTCAACCAGATGGGATATTTTTACCAAAAGTCATATAAAATTATAAACTAAATTGACATGAAATTAAGCTTCAATTAAATATAATTTTAGATCAAGCAAAATTTATTATTTAAGTAATTTAAAGCAAATAATTCATTTGCTTATCCACCATCATTTGTTGATGATGATAATGTCAAATCAAATAAATAATTATATATGTTAAATAATCATGCCATAAGGAGAAGCTTTGTTTCTCTATCCACGGTCTTGCTCTAAATGATACCATAAATACATTACAACCATGGTCATTTGATTGGGTGACTTAACCCCTAAATGGTTTCACTATATTACAGTCACCATATGTAACTCCTTTTTGAATATGAATAAGGTATATTTGATAGGTATAAAGTCCTCAAAGTGAGACGTAACATAAGGTAGATTTAACTGATTGAATATTCTTGAATAACTATTCTGAAAATTTTACTTACCATAGAATAGCATAAAAAATCTACTCAGTTTTTAAATTCACCCAAATAGTATATAAGAATATTTATATAATAAAATCTACTGACATTCATAGCAAATAAGCAATTCAATTGAAATTTTAATAATAATTACAGAGCCTCTAAAACACTAAATGTTGAAATAATACTTTTAAAATTTATTGAACACATCTCAAAACTTATTTATATGACTTTCCCATAAAACTTTTAAGAAGGGGCAAAACTTATTCTACAAACTTATTCTTTCCCTTCCTTGTAAAATAATTATTTTCAACTAATAAGTCATACGATTTAACAAGATAAATAAGTCTAATATAGAACTGAAATATTAAAGAATAGAATATTAATATGCATACTAGTCTGAACAAGTAATACAAAGATTATATATATGACCAACTTGATTTATACAATAATTGTTTAACTTATATTATATGTTTTGCAGAAAATATAATTTGTATAATCTCGATTAATATTTATATATTAAAATGTTAGTTGAAATATAGTTATAAAGCTGGTTGGCTAACATAACTTAGGTTAAAAGCTACGTGGAGAACCTTTTGCTTTTATAAGACCCTTTTAGTCAATTTCAAATCATTTGAGAATCATTTTGCTCACTGGGGACCTTTTTTCCCTAATATTGTGCATGTAATATCATAATATTTTTTCAATTTTAATTCTTATCACATGATATTTCTCAGCTAATCATATTTTAATATCTAAAATATTCATTAATAATTATTATATAATATAAATATGCGAAGAAACTAGAAATAAAATATAACACCTTATTTAATGGGGAATTATCTTAAGGAGCAACACCCTATCATCTATTCGCTTGAATTGTATATGTGAATAAAAGCTATGCATATAATTTGACTTCAAATAACTTATAATAATTACTATTTACAAAATGAAAAAAATTATATTATTAATATTCAATATCATACACAATTAATAATGCAGAAAAAAAAGAATATTTTTTATATCAGAATTGTAAATTTTACCCAACTCATGATTTGCCCCCTGCTAAACGAGCTGTTTGAATTTTTTTTTTTTTTTTTTAGAACTAATCCCACTATCATCGTGATGTGCAATCATTAACACACCCCGAGCTAGTGCCTCTTTTATTTTCAGATAGATTGTAGCTGAAACTTCTTCTAAATAAAATGACGTGATGACACCTCATAAAAATTTATAATATAACCTGATTAAAATTGACTAATTAAAATAATTTCTAAAGAAGAAACTCACATTTAAATCAAAATGCACAAACTATGTCTTACCTATTTCCCCTTTCTCCTCGTTTCTCCTCGCTTCTCTTCCTCTCCTACTCTTTGTTCTTTCCTTTTTCTTCTTCTTCTTCTCTTCCTTTTCTTCCTTCTTTTTTTTGTTCCTTTTCTTTTTCTTCTTCCTGATTTCCACTACTCTGTTCCCGAATTTTTCTCCCCTCCCGTCTCTCGATTTTCACCTCCCAGCACAGCGACGAAAAGGAGAAAATAAGGATTAAGTCTAATAAAGAATAATTAATACTCTTTTGATATAAGTATAACTATTAGGTTGTCTTAAAGTTATTTAAATTAATCATATTAATTTATATTATATAAGTATAGCCAATGCAAAGTGGAAACCCTCGGTTGCTACAGTACTCGCTACAATCCGGAGTGCTGCTATACTGATATTGCTACAGTAATCCTGGAAATAAATTATTTGCAAATTAAATTAAATTAAATTATTAAAATATCAAGTTAATTTATAATTAAATTATAATTATATTTCTTATCTATATGTTAAATGTATATATGTAATTTTGATAACTATAAAATGTAGAGTTTTATAAAATTAATTTGGAATCTCATTTTTTTAAATACAAAATTTTAGGTGTATTTTAAAATAACTTAATTAATTTAACTTTTTATTATTTTGAAAATTTCACTTCGTCATCTAAGGTAGATTTTAGATTATCTTGCAAATATCAACCATGTCTATAAAATTACTTTTAATTTGAACATAGTATTTAGATCCTTCAAGTTGAACTGATTATTTCTTATTGATTAAGTAGACTAAGAACCATGATAGCTAAAGATGACAGAATCATGGAATCTTGATCAAGCACGCAATCATCTCCTTAACTATATGTATTAACTTAATAAATAATGAATTTCATAAATTATTAATACTTTATATATTGTTACTATATGCTAAGCAGTTAGCGACCTAATGACTAGCCTAATTGAAAGCTCTTTCTCATTCTTAGGAAATGTAATTAACTATAGATGCTTGTGCCTTTAAGAAACATAGAATCAGATCTAAAGTCCTCCTAAAATGAGAATGAAATCTCTAGGTAGTGCCTAATCTATAAACAAAATAAATTCATCTGCTTTTAAAAAATTTTACTCTGCAACAAATTTAAGCTCTCTTTTATCGAGAGGCCGGGCACGAATTTTTGAAGCCACATTGATCACGTATATATTTATTTTGCATTTTATCTTTAAGAGTAAAGCCACTCATCCACCTGAGCATCATCTTTACAACACTAACTTAATTTTATACTTCTCTTTACTTGCCAACATTCTCTGTCATAATAATTTCAAATCTTAGCACAATCTTATAAAATTTTCCCTTAGGACTAAGCGGTACTTTCCTATCACATAACAGGCCAAATGCATTCCTCCACTTCAATCATCCTTCTTGAATTCTACTAATAACATTCCCATCTATTTTACCATCATTTTGAACAGTAGACTTAAGATATCTGAAATGTTCACTCTGACTTGATCATCCAATGTCATAACCCCACAATTAGATCATCTACAACTAAAATCACACTCTATATATTTAATTTTAGATCTACTTAAACCAAAACCTTTAGATTCTAATGGCAACCTCCATAATTCTAGTTTCTCTTGAGCTCCCTCTCTAGTCTTATCAACAAGAAGAATATCATCAACAAAAAAGCATACACCAATGTACATCCTCCTATAAGTTCCTACTAAGAATATTCATAACTAAAGCAAAAAGATATGGGCTTAAAGTTGATCCTTGATATAATCCAACTGAAATAGAAAAATATTTGGTCAATCCTCCTTATGTTTAGAGCTCTAGTCTACATATCCTTAATGACTTGAATATAGCAAATATTAACTCTTTTCTTTTGTAGAACTCTCCAAAGCACTTCTCATGGGATTTTATCATATACTTTTTCTAAATCAATAAATATCAGATGTAGATCCTCCTTACTTTCTCTATATTTCTCCATCAAACCTCGCAACAAATGTATAACATCCATAGTAGGCTTACCCGGCATGAAATCAAACTGGTTTTGAGAAACTTTGTATCACATGACAACCTATGCTCATTTACTCTCTCCCATGATTTTAATGTATGTCACATTAACTTAATTTCTCTATATTATCATAAATATAATAAAAGATAAATCACAAAAATTAACAACAACAATAATAATAAGTAATAATAAAAGAAATTATAATAATAACAATAACAATAAAAATCTATACTTTCTCTCTTTAACGTTTTTTTTAAAAAAAATTGAGAAAATTTAATCATAAATTCATAGAAATTTATGTATAGTGTATACAAGTATTGAACAATGTATTTTTGTAGTGGGAGCTAAAGCATTCAACCACTTTGTTGCGAAACCAAATATGAGAGAGTGAAAATTGTTAGTTTTGTTGTAATTATATATTTAAAGAGTGAATAAGAAAACTCAATTTTTGAAAACCTCGAAAAGAGAGAAAATCACTTGAGAGAATTCCACCATGTATTGCAAGTTTTCTCTTGATTACATTGTATATGAGAAGTATAATGAATCAAAATCAACAAATATATAAGAATAATGGCAAAAGGTCGAATGATGGTGAGGGGATGTCGAGACGGCGGAATAACGCGGTAGTTACGGCGGTGGCCGACGGTGGTCGACGATGATGACCGGCGACGATGGTTGACGACGAGGGCGGCAAGCGGTTGGCGGACATAATGAGATGACGAAGATCGGCGGTGAATAAGCAGGGAATCAGAGTGGTGACACGATTATGCCGGAGGATTTTGCTTTTCTCCTCTCTCTGCTTGCCTCCCCTCATATGATGAAAATGCTATTTATATATTGGAGGAGTGGCATCCCAAAATACATGCAACCAACTACCTCTCCATCTGACTCTAAATGATTCCTTTGATCATTTGATGTATTTGAATGCTCAAATGAAGTCGAATTATGAGATCTTGGCTTGTTAGATCAGGAGCTTCGATTTAACTATAAACAATCTTTGTTTAAGAGCTATCTAGGGATTTAATTGATATCCCAAAGTTTCCAATGATATTTTAAGTGCTTGATCTCAACCAGTTTCAACTTAGGATCAACTTGCTTTTGACATCAAGATTCGTACTTCAACTAGTGATATTTTAAGTGTCATATCACACTTGAATGAAGCTTCATCTCTTTAATGCTTGCAACATTAATATTCTTCTAGAAATTTTGTATTTGTCATGCTGAAGTTTTTTTAAAAGTGCTCTTTTCATAGTGTTTATGATGGAAGGTAATTTTTTTAACCCATTGACTCAAATTTTTTTTTTTAGTTTAAATTATGATTGAAGATGATATTGATGGGATTTTGAATGTAATAAATCTAGTTATCGTTATTTTAAACATGATTAGTAAAATAATAAATTTGATTATTTTGAATTTAAATCCGACTTATTGGAATAAACTAGCATCTAAATTTGAATTTTGAATAACCAAATTCATTATTTAAGTAATCATATCAAATATAATGGTAAATTAAATTCATTATTTTAGTAATTTCACTCAAAATAATAATAATAATAATAATAATAATAATAATAATCAAATTTATAATTTAAGTTAAATTTTATTTTATTTTTAATGTAAATGAATATAAAAAATTGGTGATCAATCATATGATCTTATTAGTCCATCCTTTTTTTTTTTAATCTTTTGCAACGAACGTTTGAGTTATAATAATTGTGGTCTGTCCTCGCACGTGCTTAAAGCTATTATAAACATATGTGCATTTGTTTTTATGTTTAAATCTTACATTTTGTTAGTGCTACCTATCCATTCTTTTCCTTTTTGCAATGCACTTTTTGGGTTTTCATAGTAGTGGTCTGTTCTAGCACGTGCTTAAAGCTCCTAAATATAAGCCTTTCGAGTCCTAATGGTGAATTTAATGATTGAGGGGGATTGCTAATAGAGGAAGTTCTCTTTGGGTATGTTTGAGAGCGTTAGTGACATTTGAATCGCATTGCGATTGGGAGCATACGAGATTATATTTTGAGGAATCTGCAGTAAAAAAATTGTATTTTTAACTGATTTCTGACAGAGATGCAGTTTGACGTTTTTAAAATTAAAAAAAAAATTGCAGAGCTACTATTGCTTCTTTATACAACAACTTTTTTTATAACAGCTTTAACACTATTTTTTCATGTAGATGTAGTTATCCCAAACAAATCCTTAATCCAATCTCAAATACTAACCTTCCAATAGAAAGGCCTTAGCTCAATCAACATGCACATTGATTTCAATTGTAGACGTTTTAAGCTTTAATATTAATGGACACATATAATGCATTTATCTTGTGTTACTCTTATATTTGTATCCGTTAGGCCCATTCAAACTTTCTCTATGATATAAGACATTTTAGCCTAATGATTGAGAGCTTTATTTTTAATTAAGGGGTCTAAGATTTAAATCTTGTACTTATGTTATGTGTGCGAGTTTATTATTTTTTAAAAAATAATAGTTTACAAAACTATTATAACCGCAACTATTTTTCAATTAATTTTACTGAAAATTGCAGCTCCCGATTCAGTTTTTTCTTAAGCAGAATATATAAGAGTAAAATGATAAAAATGCGCGGCATAATCTAATACTTTTTAATTGTTAATAATTACGTTCAATCATAAGGTCCATTGCTTGCGAATTTTTATTTTTATTTTGAAAGTTAAGTAAGGCAACTAAATACGCATCATATTAACGTCTTTCACCATGAGCTCTCCATCAATAAAACCCACAATCTCGCGCAATTACTTGTGAATTAATCTAGTCATTGTCAACGTGTGTTAATGAGATTTAGACAGCTTAATCACGTTAGCTCATTAAAAATACCAAAAAAATCTCATAACCATTCCTCATAAAACAGCTTCATTTCCTTGTTAAGTGGGTAAAATAAGCTCTATATACTCTCAAAATAAATTTATAATTGAAATAATTTTTAGTTATTTATATGGATCATATGAATTCGTACATATTTTTTAATATAAATCATATAAGCAGCCAAATAAGCAATATCATAACGACCTTTATAACTACAGAAACGTTTTCGAATTCTATTAGAGAAGTAGAAAGAAAAGTAACTGAGAGAGGCATCGAAAGGAAATCTGGTAATTTTCTCTTTTTTTATTACGTTTTCTTATATGTTGCTTTTGACTATTATTTAATGACCATGTAATATTTATTCAGTATGTGAAAGCTTCAAACACTCATAATTAATTGAAGATATGGGGTGTTCGATCTTATATATTTTCTCAGTTAATGGTAGAAGAAGGAGCAGCAAAGAAAAAGTAGGATTATTTCTTATTTGAGAGTGCAATAAATTATTGATTTAGATGATTCCCTCACTCTTTCTACCACTGATTTCCCTTTCCCAAAATTATCATTGAAGGAGTTGAATTAGGCAAACCATAAAGAAAAAAAAAAAAACAAGAGAAAAGAAGACGAAGGGATAAAGTAGGAAGATTGTGTGACCTTTTTTATATGTTAAAATATATTAGTTTTAATTATATCTTATGTTGTAATAAATTCTCAAAAATATTGAAAAGATGAAATTTAGGCACAACACTATGGCGCTAAAAATGCCTTAAATTTGAGCATATCGACAACAAGGCCAACACTTAGGTGCTTTAACAGTAGCGCCCTATAGGATCAGAGGCAAAAATATAAAGTAGAGGCAACAAGTACATCATCGTAGTGTTGGATTAATAGTGTCACAATGCCACGTCCAGCGCTGAATCAGCAGTATCATAGTGCTAAGGCTTGATAGAATAGATTTGTATCATTTCAATGACAATTTTGAGCTAATTTTGAGTAGTTTTGACATGAGCCAAAGAATAGTTGACCAGGGTTCCTATTAAGCTATAAATAGAGACCTTTCTTAGTGTTAGAGAGTTTTTTCAGAGTTTTTAGCAAGTAGTAGTGTAATATAAGTGTCTTTGAGTCTTTATAAAGCACATGAAAAGTGATACTCTAAGTGATGTGAGAGTTTTGTGTGAGTAGTGTGGTAGTATGTTCTTAAGAAAGTGGTAAAAAAGGGGATAAAAAATCAAAGATTTTAGCAAAGGATGCTAGATATTTTCACAATAAACCAGTAGCAGATCTTGAAGAGTGGATTTAGGCTTAATCGGTGTGCTCTTTCCTTTCTTCTATGGTTATCCTACAACTTATTTTACAATGTTTAATTTGATTTTTCTCTTCCATATTATGAGCACTAATCCTATAAAGTGTTCTAAATTCATGTGAGTTTTTGGATATTTTGTATTGTATTAAACTATGTTTGTAGATTAATATAAGAAAATTATTCATGCTTTTTGTGAAATTAGTGTTTTGTTTTTCTTCATGCTTTATTTACTTATGATATGACGAATTGCAAAGTTAAAATCATACATGATATATATATCGACAGAGTCCTAGAAGAATAAGTAAGAAAAAGGCAAACATATGTACTAAATAACTATTAGTGTAATAACTAGTTCTGAAGTGCAAAAAAAACAATTAAACATTTATCTATTTTTAGGATTCACAATTATTTCAAGGGAAATATGGGTAATATAATTAATAAAAATTTACTCAACGCACTAGAGAGAAAACTAGATAAAAGGATTGATTTGGTTATACTTATATCTAGACACAGAGTGTATAACATTTCGGTCATGATTGACACTACAAGCTTAAAATTAATTCCACAACTTAGTTTAATGTAATATATAACCTAAAATTTTCATAACTTAAGAGTACTATTTTCAAAGTTAAAAAATTAGTCTTTTTAATAAAAAAATATTTTCTTTATGAAATATTAAATAGTTATTTGACCTAATTACTTTATATTTGATTGAATAAAAATTATGTTTTAAAAAGTAGTAATTAACTTAATAAAAATTAATATAAAATTTTTCCCTCATCCTTACAGGAATGATACTCTACTCATTTTATATTTCTTGATGCGACACGTGCACCTGCGTATAAGGGAGAAAACTCATCTAAATAAAAAAGGATTAAACTCAATCTATAATGATATTAACCTACTTGATTAGCATAATTAGTTGATACTTACTTTATTTTTGTCCAACCAAACACTCTAACTTCACATAAAGCTTACTTAAATAAATATCTAGCTTGAATTAATTTGTTTAGCCCATTACGATTCAAGTATTTTATTTTTGACTACCTATAAGTTAGCCATATAAAGACAAAGTTACTCTTTTATCTCTAAAAATATCAAGTCTCATTACTTAGATTGAGTCATCACTACCATATCATCCCTTAGTTAGATCATTAATTTTTATTCCATCCAAAGTACCATGAATGCTGGGCATATGCTAGATTTGTGATCTTATCTTACTTTCCTCTTTGATATCCTAACACAAACAAATCATGAATATCTTATATCGTTCAATTGCCATTATTAAAAGCTTATCTCACCTAACATTCATATATCAATCTTATTAAACATTAAACTATTTATATCATCCTAGGAGATCTAAATTTCTTCTCTTATCATGCCTCTAACTTTCTTACATTATGATTTATTTTAATGGGTGATGTCATTTTGACAAGCAATGTAATGTTCTGTAATACTCACAGATATAGTTCTATTTTACAAAAATACTATAATAGTATTGGATATTTGTTTACTTTTATACATGCATGTAAAATTAATAAGGTTCCTTAAAACATCTCTCAAAATAACAACACATTTTCTCCCTATGAGATATATAGATCTAATTAAGAGATTAGGATAGCAATATGTTTGTAAGATTATCATACTATACATGACACTAAAAGTTATTATTTCTGTTCGTGATGACATATTTTCTTCTAAATTATAGAGAGAAATCCAGGAGAGTTTTGGGACTTGGTTAAACTTTAGCATAGCTTTTCATCCGTAAAAAGATGGTCAGCCTAAGAGGATGATTTTGGTGATTGAGGATTTCTTAAGATTATGTGTACTTGACTTTAGAGGAAGTTAGATGGATCATATTCTATAGATTGAGTTTGCCTATAATAATAGTTTTTAATTTTGTATTAGAATGACACCATATAAGACTTTATATGGTTGTAAATATAAAACACATTTACCTTGCAAAGAGGTGGGAGAAAGAAGATTATGGGGTCAAACTTATTAGATGACGCCATCGAAAAGATTAGACTTATTATTTAAATACAGTGTGATGTATTTGAGTGGTATAAGAGCTTGATGATATATACTTGTGATGTATTTGGGAGATAAAAGAGCTTAGTGATATATATATATATATATATATGGTGTATTTGAAAGTTATAAGAGTTGAGGAAAAAGCTGATGTGATGTATTTGAAAATATTATTTATTTCTATATTTTACTATGATTCAAATGTCATGTTGAACATGAATTATACGTTATAGTTTTTGACATATTTTTAATACTAGTTTTGTGTTGTCATAGTGGACTTGATATAAATTGTAATAAACATGTTAATTCTCAATATTTGATAGTGTTTCATTGTCACAAGGTTTTTTTAAATAGTTAAATGATTTACTTAATGTGATGTGAAAATAAATTTGCATAGATATTATTTAGTGTTCTATATTAAAAATTTAGGGTAGATTTTGTTTAACCTATTGAGTAATTACATTCATCCTTAATTTATATATATGAACTTGCAATTCCTCTCTTTAATCAACCTACACAATGATTATTATGTATAGTGTTATGATTATATATTTTTGATATGAATTGAATAGAAATTAATAACTTTTATTTAATTATATTTTGATGATATTAGTGACTGTGTAAAAAAAGAAAAAAATTTAATTCCTTCGAAATAGATCTTGAGTAGTATATATAGTGCATCGACATGATGCGACCCGCTTTAGTTTAAGGTTATATCATTTTGAGTCATAACTTGTCTTATCATCTAGGAAATGATTGTTCAATCATAATTATGATTAAAGAGTCATTTTGAGAAAATTTGAAGTTTTTTATTTAGATGTTGAAGTTTGATATATATTTTCAGATTGAACACTTATTATTCAAAATTCTCATTCCTCTTATAATTAAATTCTTTTTCCTATTCATTATAATGTTTCTCTAATATAATGAAAGTTGTACATAACATATTTGAAAGTACTCTCATTCTCTCTCACAAAGACATATGTGCACACTCACACACACTCATTAAGTAGATGCGGGTTGGTCTAGCCAAAAAAACTCAAATCTTTTGTTTTCTTTTGAATAACTTATATATATTCTTTGAATTTATTATTATCTGTATCTCTCTAATTATATGTAACTCGAAATGGCAAATCTCATGAACTAAGCTCTAAATATTTAGTATTATATATGTTCTTCATGGAATACCATAAGAAATCCACATCTTATGGTATTCCCATTTAGACATATCTAACTAAAAACAATTGCAAAAGATTTAAATGTGAATGCATCTGACCCTTCATCTCTGTCAACATACCCATGGTGCTACAATGGTGTTTTAATTGAACATTTAGTATTTTTTTCATATATATTTAATCACATTGTGTTAGCTTTTATGAATCAATACCACTTTCCCATGCTTTTTGAGAAACTAAACTTTCTAAATTAGGTTGCAGTTGAACTAGTTCATGTTTTGCTTGTAATAACTAATATACATCTTGAATTTATTTTTAGTTTCCTATATAATGTAGAAGAATACAATAAGGAGGATGGTGTAGAGTTTTGGCACACAAAATACCAAAAGTTGGTTATCTTGTTAGGAATAAAATATCATTTAAGTTAGAAGCATATCATAAGAGAGGTGTTAGGTGAAAGACATAAGAAATTTAATTCAAATATCTTTCTAAAGACCATTTAAATTAATATGAAATGTAGAAGCAATATATCATGTAATAAAGTAAGTAATATATAAAAAAATATTTACAAGTGGAAGCAAATAACTATAATAATAATTGAATGTAGTAAGTAGATATATTAAATTAAAGGGGATATATTAAATTATGAATAATCTAAGTTGTGCACAATAATATTTATATACTACTTAACTATTACTATGCCAATTCATATTCAATCAAGTCAATTTTACACTAACAATAATACACATATTTATAATAGTGTTGCTGACATCAATTTTGGAATGAGGATTCATCCTCCTATCTTAGACCTAGGAGTCATCTAGACACTAGAACCTCCTTAGTCATAGGACACTTCTAGTTATTAGGTGAACACTAAACCTAAGCCTAGAGACTTAGAAAGGTGTACCAAAGGTTTAAGCTATATCTTAGGACCAAGATAACCCACCTACCCTATGGCCCAACTCATGACCTATGCCTATCCAATCAATACAAAACCAAACCTCAAATCAGTACAATTAAACCTAATTGATTTTTTTTTCATATCCAAGCTTCAAGCCAAAATGATTTAAACTCAAACCCATCCTAACCCCATCATCCAATCCTATGGATCAAACCAAAACCCATTCAATTGAACCAAACTTAATTGATTTTTACAAAAGCACTCCAACCATTCAAACCTCTATTCTAAACTCTTCCAATGCATATAATCAAATCAAACAAACCAATTTGACCAAAATTAATTCAATCAACATAACCTAATTCATTTGACCTAAAATGTTCAAACACGCTAAAATCTGATTTAACCCAAATCAACTACAATCAAAGTCATAAATCAATCCTAAATCAATTATCAAACTCAACTCAACTCAACTCAACCCAATCCAACTCAAATATCCCTTTGGTTCACTTGACCCAAAGTGACCTAAAGGACCCATTTAATCCAAACTCCAATCCAACCCAAATTGAATTGAACCAACTCATCCAAAAACTTCTACAATGATTGTTGATCACCTTTGATTGTCCAATTGCAATCAATTGGGTCAAACCAAGTCTAATTGGACATTTGACCCAAGTTGACCCAATTAGCCTATATGAACTAAATTGAACCAAACTTCATTCTAAACTCAATTGATTGTAACCATTTCTTCCAATCAATCATAAGTTGAGTATTGAATATGATTTGACCATCAATTAGACTTAGCCAAGCCCATTTGGCCCCTTTGACTCAAGTTGACCCAATTTGACCTAAAAGGCAAAGTTGGGCCAAATCAAATTCTAAATCAAATTAATTGAAACCAATGACTCCAATCCTCACAAATTAATTATTGAACATGATCAAACCTTTGATTGATTCCAATTTGATCAATTGAACCTAATTGACTCATTTAGCCCAAATTGACATAAAGGGTCAAATTGGTCTAAATAATTCATAAATCCAAATTAATTGAAATCAACACTTATAACCATCTTCAAACCATCAATTGAACCTAAACTAACTCCAAACCCCAGCCAATTTGGTCAATTTGACCAAATTGGTCAACTAGCTCATTTGACCCATATGAACCCATATGAATCAAATCCAAATCCACTCCAAATCAAGTCAAACAAATTGAACCAAAATATCCCAAATCATCATTTGAACTTGACCCAACTCTTGGTTTGACCAATTTGACAAATTGGTCAACCTAACCCAAGTTGACCTAATTTGACCTACATGGGTCAAATTGAGCCAAACCCAACCAAACCAACTCCAAATCCAACCAAACTTAGCATGACCCATCCGTGGGTCACCATGGATTAGCCCAAATCAAACCCAACCCATTTCAAACCTAAATTAGGCCAATACCCATTGGGTAAAGTTCTCAAAATAGGTCAAAATCTATATTTTAGTGGTCTTACCTACCCCTTTGCATTTGACATCCTCCCGAAGCTCAATTTGGACCTCTAACCCACTGGCTAACCTGACCCAAAGTTGGTTGAGTCAGCCATGGGTCAAAGGAGGTGATCTAACCCGAGCCTCCTCATCAAATCACCATGGGGAGCAAGGACACTCCACCTAGCCCACTTCCTTCACTCAACCACTTAAGGAGCTCCACTCGCCTATTCCTCACGCCCTCTAATCACCAGGCCACGGACGCCTACCAAAACCGAAAGTTAATCCCCACCATCTGATTTGAAGGGGAGAGAGTATACTCCTCCCCATCTCATTCCAACATAGACCAAAGCATCCAGAGAGCTGCAGTGAGTTGAGACGAACTTCCCAGTGCTTCCCCAACCTCCTTGAGCTCCCCATCACCAGTGACACCAAACTCGAGTAATAGAGCCTCCACTCCATCCAACCTCACCTAAACTCACCAAATCCAAATTAACTTTACCCACACCTTCAGAAAGCTCTGAAAAGGCAAAATAAATCAATTCTAGATCGATTTGAGCACTAGAGACCATCCTTAGACCAACTCCGACTATATTTTCGACGACATTTAGACCATAAAGCCACCAGCGGGGAGGCAACCTACAAGCTTCACAATAGGGTTTCATCTTTTCAAGACGAAGCTACCTTAGTCGTTGGACCACCGATCTCGAGCTCCGACAAGATAAATTTTGGCAAATCATAGAAATCCACTAAATTGTTTGGCCTTTGTGAAGGAAATCTTTGTTTTATGCATTTTTCATCATAGGATCTTCTTAGATCTCTTCCCTCAAGTTTTTGGAGTCGATCCTAATGCCTCATGAGCTCCAGTGGGCTCAGATTGAGCGGAGGAGGGCGGACGGTGTCTGCCTTCCATCGTTTGAGGGATGAAGGATCATCCATCATCCGTTACGCATGATTAGAATGAATGGTCATGATTAATCCGATTAGATTTATTTGATTTAATCCCTTAAGGACAGCAAGATGAATCCCCACCGATCTCAACCGAATGAGATCGGATGGGGAGAAAAGCGTCCACCACGGCTCATCAGCCGGTAATAATTTAAGTGGCCAATCCTATGATGCTATATGGAAAGCTTTGCCACGTCAGCTCCCATGTGGCACCGACATGATTAAGGTTTAATTAAGGTTAAAATGCCCTTAATCACTTAGAATTCATATAATCATAAATAATTATAGAAAAATCATAAAAATACAAATAAACTAATTTTAGAAAGGGTTAATAGAGGAGATTTGAATAAAAATGATTCCCTATTGTTTGAACAATGATAAGAGCTTAATTAGGGTTCAAATGTTTTCTTAATTAGCTTAATTAAGCCTTAATCATTTGGGAAGTTAATCCCAAACTTGAAATATTGATTTAATGGGATGACCTCTACCTCTCATAATTTTCTTGGAATTTATTAGCTACGTAATTATAAGATTTTGAAATTTAAACCTTAATTACCCTCATTAAGTCATTTAATGATTATTTAAAATTCCAAATAGTAAAATTAATTAATTAAACTTTCTAAATCGCTAATTAGTAGTGAAATGACGAGGGGGAGTGATTAGGACCTCTTTCCTAATTACTTTCCCAAATTCATTTCATGGATAGGGATAATTTATGTATGGATTAGTCATGGAATTAATTAAATAATTAATAATGAGAATTACTCGAATTAAAATGATAATTACTTCAGATAATTAATACTCAATTCATGGGTTCCTATTTATGTGTTTAATCACATAAAGACCCTTAAAGAAATTATGATTAACCCATGGGTGTGAGAAAATCACATAAGTACTTAATTAGATTATTTAATTTAATAAATATTTAAGTATAAGCTCATTACATTAGGTCCCTAAGTGCATTAAAATTTTAATTTTCGTTGCATATCATTGAAGGCTTATGGCTAAATAATTAATCGAATTAAAGAAGCATAGGAAATGGATAATAAATTATTTGCTTAAGGATTCAAACTTAATTAATTCATAAAACTTACTTAATTGTTTCTCTTTAAACACATCAAATCACTCACATGGGATGAGGTTAAAAATAACAAATGAATCTCTCATCTTTAAGTTTATCAATCCAAATCTAAAAATCAAACTTAATAAGAAGCTAAGGTTAATCTTAAATGATTTTATCTAATGTGATTGTCCTTATGAATTAATGTAATTTAATGAATTATGTGGAGGTGTTCAACTATTTTTTTTTTAATTTTCATAAATGTTGTATGTCATTTGATAACATGCATTCATGTCTTTGAAATCAAATAATAAAATGAAATTTATTTGTGTATAAGTTGCATGTGTTGGCTTAATTATTATATGTGTGGATATTATCACTAGTAAATTTCAAGAGCTATGTTCAAAGTTACAAACTGATAATAAAAAGTTAAAGTAATATTAACTATGAATTTTTTTATATAATTTGCATGTGTTTATAGATAAGCATGCTAGAGTATTATTTTATCTTTATGATTCATATATGAGTTTACATATGTTTGAATGATAATCAGTATATAGTTTAGACATCTCAAGAATATGAGGCTTTAAGTTGCCCCACGGAGATCATTGATTATATCACTTCACCAGTTAACAAAGGAATGCACTTATTTAATTTCATTATTATGTGTACTTATATTAGGATTTGGATAAAACTATATTTTACATGTATAAATAATTCAATGAAGATACAATATTTTGCATGATTTTCATTCTCATGATTATGTGTACATACATATATATTTAAGATAGTAAGTATATAGTCTGGACATCCAAGAATATGAGGCTTTAAGTAGCCCCACAGAGGTCATTGATTATTATGGTGTTTAATTTTAAATATATGTATATGGGTGGACACCATATAGATCTAAGGGTGTACTTATTGAGGTGATTGGGTATGACATTAAAGAATAGTGTACTATCCCGAAAGATAGAAATCACTACTCTATAATAGACCTAATCACTTAATAAGGACTAAGGCATGAGTCTCAATATACTAGAGATTTTTTCCTAATTTACATAGAAAAAAAGTAGTTTATTTAAATGGGTTCTAAATGGGCAAGCCCCAAAGTTAATTACATCAAGAAATGAGTTAAAATACTCTAGAAATTATTTCATGTTGGCTTAATGAGCCTTATGTTCAATCCGATCAATATTGATGATAACAAATGAATGTTTGGATATTCTAATGAATGTTTTTATGTGTTTTAGATATATCAATTGCTAATTACATATCTAATACATATCATAATATATTTGAGGAAATTACAAGAGGAGAAAGATCAAATTGGATAATGTGAAGCTCAAAATATAATATTTTAGGTTATATGCATTTATTCATTGGCATGAATCAATTTTCTCACAACTTAACATATTATTTTAATGAGGTTAATTTATATAAATCTATCTAATTAACATTCAATTATATATTTCATACATAGCATTTGAATTGTCAAAATAATAAAATATAATGACTATTAAGTGTAATTATTTTATTTACTTAATATAATTAAATATTTTAATTTAATTTGATGGTTATATGATAACTAACATATGTATGATTATATATAAATTATATCATAATATTTAAATGTCACATGTCAAAATTAACAAAATTAAATTAAATTTTGTATTTTAGCCAAATTCATTTTATAATCAAGAAATTAATATCTGATTTCATCTCCAATAGATTCCTTGGATTTTTTTCCCTTTAATTTGATAGATCACATGACCCATGTTTGATTAAAATTGAATTTATTATGACTTTTCAAACATTAGCTGATTTTAATAATGAATGCATGCTACATGCTTTGAATATATTAAGAGCCATATTTGATTATTTTTTACTTGCCCATATGAATAGCCAATTTTGGCTGCTTTAATTTAATATTTATTTAATATAAATTATATTTTTATTGAATATTAAATTATCACATGATAACATGAGGTTAGAATAATATATTTTTTTTGAAATAATTCAAAATGACCTTCTTGCCTATAAATAGCCCTCATTCTCTTCATGAAAGTATTCCTCATTCAAAATTCAAAATCCCTCCAGCAAATCTAAGAGAAAATTTCTTAGATTTTCCTTCCAAGTGTTCTCCAAATATTGCAAGATCAAATCCTTTGGAAGCTTCAACATCTTCAACTAAGCTTTCTCAAATTACTTGAGTTTGTTTTCTTGATCTTAATCTTTTAGTTGTTCATGCTATTTTCACCATCTATTTATTCTTTCCAATTTATACTTTCTTGGTGGATTAGTCTTTGGACATTATTTTCACATCAAAGTTTCTCAATCATCTTGTGAAAACTCTTGTGATAGTTTGTAGATCTATTTCAACTTGTTGAAATTTTAACTTCCTACAAATTTCTTTTGGTTTTTGAAATATTTCTTCATTAATCTTATTTTGAAAGATCATTTATTCTTAGATCTATTTTAGAAAGCATTTTAAATTAAATTATTATGTTGAAATTATTTTCATATTTGCTAGATCTCTCTTTTAATTAAAAGCTTACTATCTACTTAGATATATCATATACTCATTTTATTTAAGAATTTTGTGATCATTAGCTTTAATTGAAAGAATATTTTTTGTTAAAATAAAATAAATTATTCCTTGTTGAAATTTATTTTATTGTGCAAAAGAATATTGTGAATTTATTTTGAAATAAATTTTATATTAGTCTATAAATTGTAATAACATAAACATCTTAGTAAGATCACTTTAAGATATTTATTTTATTATTTCTTATCAATATTAAGTGAGCATTTTATCTTGCCAAAATTTTTTAAGTGATCATTTATAAGTTGTGAGATCATTTTTTGAATTGGATAGCTTGGTATATTTGTGAGAGATTTATTTTATCAAAATTTATTATTTTGTATTTTTCTTTTGTCTAAAATTTATATTGGGTTGTACTCTAGGAGTACATATTATAGAGTTGTACTACCTGAGGAGAGTACTATTTGTAAGCTATTTTTGCATTTAGTGATTCCTAGTGGGTGGCTAGCGTGGACGTAGGCCGCTTTGGGTTTGTGCATAAAATTGTGCTTCTATTATCTCTTTACTTTAGTACTTTATTTTTGCATTAAGAATTGTATTGTCATTATAAAATCAAAATTAATTTTCTACTAAAACTTAAAATTTAAGATCCCCTCTTGGGTGCTATAGTGACTCTTGGTATGAGCCTGACTTTATTGGCTTAACATCCAAGAGTAGATCTTTTCAATATGGCACAAGGTTTCCAAAGTTCACTACCAGAGGGACAATCCACTCATAGACCTCCACTTTTAGATAGTGTACCATTTGATTATTGGAAAAATAGAATTAGTACATTTTTAAGAGGTCAAGATGCACACATGTGGTATATGTTGACATATCAATATCATACACCCAGAGTAGAAGTAAATGGCATTAAAGTAGAAAAACCGTTTGAGGAATGGTTTGTAGCTGAAAGAGAACTTGATGAATTAAATGCTAGGGCTTGTAATACTTTACATTGTGCTTTATTACCTGATGATTACATGAAAATTTCTATGTTAAGTACAATAAAATAAATATGGGATAAACTCATTATAACTTATGAAGGAACTAGTGAAGTTAAAGATGCTCACATAAATAGACTTGTTCATGAATATGAGTTATTTCATATGTCTCCTTCTAAATCTATTTCTGATATGTATACTAGATTCATGAAAATAATTAACACATTGCATTCTCTTGGAAAAATATATAGGAATCAAGACTTAGTCTATAAGATTCTTAGATGTCTTCTAAAAGAATGGGAAGCTAAAGTAATTGCTATTAGTGATGTTAAGGATTTATCTACTTATCCACTTGATCAGCTTTTGGGTTCTTTGATAGTACATGAACAGGTTATTGCTCAAAGGGATAAGATGGATAACTCAGCAAAAAGGGAGAAGGAGAAAGGAAAAGCCATTGCATTACAAGTTGATGATAGTGATGAGCATAACATCTCAAGTTGGATGGTGATAGTGATGAGGTGGTCATGCTATCCAAAAGGCTTGGGGACTTGCTAAGGAAGAAGAATCAAAGGTATAAAATTCTAAAAACTATAAATTTCAAACTAAAAAAATTTCTGTGAAGGGATCATTTGCTACCATTATAAAAAGCCAGACACATAAGAGGTGATTGTCCGAACTTGGAATCAAAGAAGAAAGAGATTGATGTGAAAGGAAGAAAAAATATGAAGGAGAAAAGTACCATAAGAAGAAGAAGAACTTTATGGGCCAATCCAATTTGCACTTGCTCATGAAGAGGGTCAACATATGTCTTATGGAAAATGGAGAATCGACTTAGATTCTCAAGAGGTATGTAATGATATATCTTATGATGAATTAGATGATGCTTTTAATGATTTAGTTATTGAATATAAAAAATTAAAAGAAAATACAAAACCTTAGAAAAGAACATAAAATTTAGATATGCATTTTTGTGATTTAAAAAATGAATGTGATAATTTAAAAGTAAAAATACTTCTTTATTAAATTGTTCCTTACTTGTATGTAAACTTGAAAGAGAGAATATCTTGTTAAAAGCAAGATTAGAATTATGTTTGAAATCACAAGTTCATTATAATACTTCATCAAGAAAAACATTTAATAAAAAATTATTTGCATCATACACATCCCACTCATATACCTTATAATTATCGTTAAGTCATATGCAAACACTAATGTTTGGTGCAACTATTGTGATAGAAAAAGGCATATTTCATTTGATTGTTATGCACGTAAATTACAAAACACTAAGCAATCATCTTATGCATGGGTACCAAAAGGTACAAGCACTACACAAACCACACATGCTAGATATCTTGCTTCAAATGTTGAATGTGGACCCAAACATGTTTGGGTTCCAAAAGTTAGCATGTGATTTTCTTTTGTAGGAATGCCTTCAAAGCAAAATCAAAGAAGGCATGTGGTACTTGCACAGGATGTTCAAGACATATGACGGAGATAAAGATAAATTCACAACTTTAGAATCAAGTGATGGAGGATTTGTCACATATGGAGATAATGCAAAGGGAAAGATCATTGGCATTGGTTCTATTTGTAAGAATTCTATCACTTTAGATAAAGTTTTTCTAGTAGAAGGATTAAAACACAATTTAATTTCTATTAGTCAATTATGTGATAAAGGTTTGAATGTAGTATTCCATGCATCATATTGCATTATAAAAAATAATGAAAATGTTTTGTTAGTAGGAAAAGATATAAAAATATTTATGTCATTGATTTAGATAGCTTTAATGATGTGAATTTGAATTTACTTTGTTTTAAAAGCACTCGTGATGATATATGGTTATGGCATAGGAGGCTATGTCATATTAACATGCACACACTTAATAAAATTGCCAAACTTGATTTAGTAGTTGGATTGCCTAAATTAAATTTTCATTCAAACTATGTTTGTGATGCATGTATTCATGGTAAGCATTCTAGAAGCTCATTTAAAAGTAAAAATATTGTTTCTACTTCTAGACCTCTAGAATTATTGCACATGGATTTATTTGGTCCAGAAAAAATTATGGTTTTGTGATTGTTGATGATTTCTCTAGATATACTTGGGTTTTATTTGTAACTTACAAGGATGATGTTTTTGGTGAGTTTAGAAAGTTTTCTATATATATTCAAAGAGAACAAGGCCTTTTGATTAATAGGGTTCAAACTGATCATGACGATGAATTTGAAAATAAATTATTTGAAGATTATTATGATGAACATGGGATTAGACATAATTTTTCTACACCTAGAACTCCCCCACAAAATGGAGTAGTAGATAGAAAAATAGAATATTAATTGAATTAAGTAGATCTATGCTTGATGAGTATAAATTGCCAAAATATTTTGCGTAAGCTAAATATTGCATGTTATGTGATGAATAGGATCTATTTTAGACCAATTTTGAAGAAGACTATGAATTATTTTTTTGGAAAGAAGCCTAAGATTGAACACTTTCATGTATTTGGATGTAAATGCTTTATTTTGAATAATGGAAAAGATCATTTAGGTAAGTTTGATTGCAAATGATGATGGTATTTTCTTAGGATACTCTTTTAGTGCTTATAGAGTTTTCAATAAGAGAAAATGATTGTAGAAGAATACATGTTATTTTGATGAAAATTTAATTGATCCCATTAGAAATGAAGTGATTGATGAAGAGATTGATAATTTTAAGAAAATATCTTTAGAAGATAATATGGATGATTCATTGCCTAAAGAATGGAAATATAATAAAATCATCCAAAGGAACTAATTATAGAGATCCTTCAAAAGGAGTTATGACTAGACATAGTAGAGAAGTTGTAGATCATTCAACATTTTTATCGAGGTTGAACCTAAAAAATTTAGAAGAAGCATTAAATGATAATTTTTAGATTATTGCTATGGAAGAGGAGTTGAATCAATTTGTAAGAAATGATGTTTGGGAATTAGTCCCAAGACCCCAAGATCAAAATGTCATTGGAACAAAATGGATCTTAAATAAGCTAGATGATTCAGTTGTATTGTTAGAAATAAAGCTAGGTTAGTTGCACAAGGATACACAAGTTGAAGGTATAGATTTTGAAGAATCTTTTGCACCAGAAGACTAGAAGCTATGTTACTCTTGCTTTTATTTTAGGGATTTTAAACTTTTTCAAAATGGATGCATTTTTGAATGGATTTATTGACCAAGATGTCTTTGTAGAGAACCCACATGGATTTGAGAACCTTGATTGTCCAGATGATGTGTATAAATTATAGAAAGATTTATATGGTTTAAAATAACTCCTCGTTCTTAGCATGATAGGTTAAGTAACTTTTTGATAGATCATGGATTTAAAAAGGGTAGAGTAGATACCAACTTATTCCTTAAGAGCATAGATGATGATTTGATTATGGTACAAGTGTATGTAGATGATATATTATTTGGAAGTACAAATGAATCTTTATGCCATGAGTTCTCATCTTGATGTCTAAATGAGTATGATGGGAGAACTTAATTTTTTCTTAGGTCTTCAAGTGAAGCAACAAGAAAATGGCACATTCATCTCAAACCAAGTACACAAATGAATTGCTTGAGAGGTTTGACATGAAAAGATTTAAATCTAGTAAAACTCCTATGAGCCCATCTACAAAATTGGATTTAGATGAATTAGAAAATTGATCAAAAACTTTATAGAGTATGATAGGTTCACTTTTATACCTTGCGCTAGTAGGCTATTATGTTTTGTGTTTTGTGCTCATTTTCGTCCAATCATTTAATAAAGATTTTATATTTGATAGCACTTCTAGGTTAGGTTTATGGTATCCTAAAAATTCTTTATCATGTGATTTGGTTGCTTATTCTGATGCTGATTTTGCAAGATGAAGTAAAAAAAGCACATGACACATGTCATTTTTAGGATCACTTGTGTCTTGGTCATCTAGAAACAAAATTCTATAGCTTTATCCCATGAGTGAGTACATACGGTAGTTGTGTTGCTCGTCCTTTGGTTAAAGCAACAATTAAAGATTTTGTATTAAGCAAGATCACATTTAGTGTGATAATACTAGTGCTATTAGTTTGACTAAAAATCCTATCCAGCACTCATGAACCAAGCATATAGAAATTAGACATCATTTTATTAGGGATCATGTTTTGAAAGGTCATGTTAATATTAATTTCATTAGTACCGATATACAGATCATAGATATTTTTACAAAACCCTTACCAGAAGAACATTTTTATACTTTAAGACGCATTCTTGGAATGTTAGATCATAATATTTAAAATTATATGTAGCTTGTTCTCACTTTTTAATGTTGTCAAAAGGGGAGAAGAGTAAAATACTGGTTAGTATTAAGTCTATTTTATGCATACATTTAGGAGGAGCAACATTATTCATCTCTTGTCATAATTTTTTTTTAGAAGATTTTTTTTTTCAAAAACTATGATGAAAGGTCAATTTGCACCTTCATCAAAATCAATACCCAACATTAGTTTGTCATCATAAAAAGGGAGAGATTGTTGGCTTAAAGAGCCTCATGTTCAATCCGATCAATTTTGATGATAACAAATGAATGTTTGGATGTTCTAATGAATGTTTTTATGTGTTTTAGATATATCAATTGCTAATTATATATCTAATACATCTCATAATATGTTTGAGAAAATTGCAAGAGGAGAAAGATCAAATTGGATAATGTGAAGCTCAAAATATAATATTTTAGGTTATATGCATTTATTCATTGGCATGAATCAATTTTCTCACAACTTAACATATTATTTTAATGAGGTTAATTTATATAAATCTCTATCTAATTAACATTCAATTATATGTTTCATACATAACATTTGAATTGTCAAAATAATAAATGATAATGACTATTAATTATTTTATTTACTTAATATAATTAAATATTTTAATTTAATTTGATGGTTATATGATAACTAACATATGTATGATTATATATAAATTATATCATAATATTTAAATGTCACATGTCAAAATTAACAAAAATAAATGAAATTTTGTATTTTAGCCAAAGTCATTTTATAATCAAGGAATTTATATCTGATTTCATCTCCAATGGATTCCTTGGATTTTTTTCCTTTAATTTGATAGGTTACATGACCCACATTTGATTAAAATTGAATTTATTATGACTTTTCAAACATTAGCTGATTTTAATAATGAATGCATGCATGCTTTGAATATATTAAGAGGCATATTTGATTATTTTTTTTACTTGCCCATGTGAATAGCCAATTTTGCTGCTTAATTTAATATTTATTTAATATAAATTATATTTTTATTGAATATTAAATTATCACATGATAGCATGAGGTTAGAATAATATATATTTTTTGAAATAATTCAAAATGACCTTTTTTGCCTATAAATAGCCCTTATTCTCTTCATGAAAGCATTCCTCATTCAAAATTCAAAATCCAGAAATCTAAGAGAAAATTTCTTAGATTTTTTCCAAGTGTTCTCCAAATATTGCAAGATCAAATCCTTGGTTTGAAGCTTCAACATCTTCAACTAAGCAAGCTTTCTCAAATTACTTGAGTTTGTTTTAATCTTTTTTAGTTGTTCATGCTATTTTCACCATCTATTTATTCTTTCCAATTTATACTTTTGGTGGATTAGTCTTTGGACATTGTTTTTCACATCAAAGTTTCAATCATTTTTTGTGAAAAACTCTTGTGATAGTTTGTAGGATCTATTTCAACTTGTTGAAATTTTAACTTCCTACAAATTTATTTTTTTTTTTGAAATATTTCTTCATTAATCTTATTTTGAAAGATCATTTATTCTTAGATCTATATCAAAAGTATATTTTAAGCATTTTAAATAAAATTATTATGCTAAAATTATTTTCATATTTGCTAGATCTCTCCTTTAATTAAAAGCTTACTATCTTACTTAGATCTATCATATACTCATTTTATTTAAGTATTTTGTGATCATTAGCTTTAATTGAAAGAATATTTTTTGGTTAAAATAAAACAAATTATTCCTTGCTGAAATTTATTTTATTGTGCAAAAGAATATTGTGAATTTATTTTGAAATAATTTTATATTATAAATTATAATAACATAAACATCTTAGTAAGATCACTTTAAGATATTTATTTTATTATTTCTTATCAATATTAAGTGAGCATTTTATCTTGCCAAAATTTTTAAGTGATCATTTGTAAGTTGTGAGATCATTTTTTGAATTGGATAGCTTGGTATATTTGTGAGAGATTTATTTTATCAAAACTTATTATTTTATATTTTTTCTTTTTGTAAAATTTATATTGGGGTTGTACTTTGTAGGAGAGTACATATTGGGGGTTGTACTCGGCCATGTTATAGGAGAGTACTATTTGAAAGCTATTTTTGCATTTAGTGGATTCCTATAGGGTGGCTAGTGGACGTGGTTTTGGGGTTTAGAACCAAAAAAAATTGTGTCTATTATCTCTTTACTCTACTTTTTTTTTGCATTAAGAATTGTATCTTGTCATTATAAAATCAAAAATTTATTTTTTACTAAAACTTAAATTTTAAGATTTAAGTTTTAAAATTTTTAATATCGCCCACCCACCCTCTGGTGCTATAAAGGACTCGCATTTCAAAATATTTCAAAGATAGAATAAAGTGGGATAGATCAAAAGGAGAGACTTCTTATCAAAGCCAAAAGGAGATGTGTAGGGGATGCTCATGATACTAGGAAGCCTAGTGAGCATTCCAAACTATCCTATGGTTGAGCTTTATATATTTGAGGTTGGAGAGAATTATATATTTGAGTTGAAATTTTATTAGAAAAACTAGGACTTATAATCCCACAACACAAGATTATAAAAATATTTAAGAGGTGATATGTGCTTATAGCCCAGAGAAAATAGAAACCTCAGATCCTAAACTTAGGGAGTTTTAGCGAGGGCCAAAGCACGTCCTAAATTTAAGGCAAAAAATGAGTATATTATTTACCTTCACAAGAGAGGATAAACAACTCACTGGACTTATAACCACCTGTGGAAAGTGCCTAACTTCTACATTTTAAAATCATATGGTCAAGTCATATATTTTGCAAGATGGATATGTTGTTATTATTTAGAAAGAAACTAAAGACCTTAAACCCACTCCCTAAGAGACTAGAGCATGAGGGGTATGAATAATAACTTAGTCAAATGTAAATTTTATCAAATTTTATTTGATTTTGGACTCTTCATTTTGACAAAGGCTATAGGATTTTATATGTCTAAATGCATGATGAAATATGATTATTGGCTAAATCAATGAGAAAGATGTATTTTCTTCCGCAAGGGAGACCCTCAAAGGTCAAGTCTTCCCCTATCGTGCAAGGATGGAAACCTTCTCTTAGAAATAACCATATCGGGTCTTCAAGTCTTCATGCTTCCTTCATTTCCTTATTTGATTTACTTCATTTGATTTTGTAGGTTTCTAGGGATCACATGGCACCGTAGGATTAAACCTTCTGGCCAATGTTCATTGCAAATTCTTAATAAAAGCAAATATAATTTTACCTACAAATTATATGAATAACTTAACACACTACATGGGTAACCAAGTCCACCTGTCCTAACTTAGATTATGCTTAGGGGTTAAACAACCTAAAAAAGAGAGCATTTATATTTATTTTAAGCGTCCCTTAAACACAATATCCTGTAAAAAATATGATTAGGTTAATTACGGCTTAACATCCAGTCTATGAAATATACACCTTAACATCTAGTCTACAACAGTACATCGTAAAATAATCATACATCAAACCATGCATCGCCCTAACATAAAGCTAAAAATGGTGAGTTAATCTAATGTGTGTGTATTAAAGCTTGTGTGGTTTGTTCTAACTAGAAAGTATGAAGAGATTTAATTATAAAGGGTGATTTCACTTTAAGTAGTTTAATTAATTTATAAATTTTACTTAGTATTTTATTTTGTTTCATTTGACCTACACTAAATAACAAAGTATTTTAAAGAGAAGGAGTGAGAGAAGATAACTCTCTTTTATCCCTATCTTAAGTCAAATCTAAAGAAAATTAATTAAATGAATTCCCTTTATTGAATGATTTATTATATTTTAAATTAATCCTAAATTTAGGTTCACTTTAAATAATCTTATTCAATAAGAAATACATCTTAAGATTAATTGAAAATAATTACTATCACATAACACATGCTTGTTCATTTCTTTCCATCATATATAGTATACATATGATTAAGTCTAAATATAACTATACATGCAATTTATACCTTAGCACACTTAAATGATGAATGTAAAAAATTTTAGAATTGATGTCTCATTTGATTGAATGATTTTATCATATTAATTTAAAGCTCTATCTAAATTCTTATACAAAAGCATAAGAAAAGAACTCTAAATCATACGATTAGTCAATCCAACCATTGAACAAAATATGAATGCATGCCTTTTTAATAGAAAGAAGGGTTAGATAAATACACATTCAGATGTATGAAAGTTTTAAGCAAGTACGTCACCATTATTCTGCCTGAGGGGAGTGAGGTAGGAACCTCCTTAGGGCTATTTAAAGTCATGCATCCCCGGAATGTCCAGACTAATATACCCACTATTCTTAAATACATATGGATGTATAAACAACTATAAGAATAGAAAATCATGCAAAAGTTGAGTTTGATTTATTTAATTTATTTGTGTAAATGAATTAAAGTTCTATCTCAATTCTATCAACACATAAGAATGAAATCAAAAATGCCATTATTTTGCACCAGAAGAGTGAGATAGGAACCTTTTTGGAGCTACTTAAAGTCATGCATCCTCAGAATGTCTAGACTAATATACTCATTAAGATTCAAATGTATGCAAATCAACATATGAATGTAAGAAAGAGACTTCATTTCATACACTAAGCTTCTATTCACATGCACTTCCTATGTATATGTAACTAAAGTCACATTATATATTATTACTCATTAATAAGCTTTTGAAAATATATTTGAGATTTAATAGTGATAATAGCTACACATATTTCTAATTAAGTCAACACATGCAAATTTGACATAAAGAAATCATTTTATTTAATTAATTTTTGCAAAAAATGAATTCATGACTACAAGTGGCATACAATATCTTAACATGATTGGAAAGAGATAAAGCAATACAAGCATGTAATTTCATTCAATCCAACTAATTCCTATGGACAATCATATTAAAGAAGATCATTTAAAATAAACCAAATTTTCTTAAAGCCATTTTTGATCTCATGTTTGATTTGATTTAGGAAATGTGAAAAAGATGCTAATCCTAATCCCCTTCCCCATATGTGTGAGTTAATTTGATTTAATGAAAAGCAATTAAATTAATTTTATAGCTTAATTAGGTTGAGGTATGAATTAAATCAATTAATTAAACCCTTACCTACATCACCTTAAGTTAATTAACTAAATAATGATGAGCCAACATATGCAACCATAAAAAAGTAAATTAGCAATGCTCTAAGAATGAAAGGGCCTAATGCAATTGGCTCATAATTAATAGTTAAATAAGCTTAAGAGATTTGTTTAATTACTTTTATGATTTTCTCACACATGTAAGCTAATCATAATTTGATTAAATTTCTTTAGACTATTAAACATCTAAAGAACTACCAAGGTTGATTAATCAAATTTAGGAATGAATTAGATTTTAAATTAATTTAATTAAGCTCTTAATTAGTTAATTAAATCCTTTAATTATATTTTAATTAGGATAATGAAGTTAACTTAAGGAAAGAGATCAAAGAAGAGGCCTCAATCCCAATCCCTAAATCATTTCAAACAATCAGTTAGGCTCTGAAATAATTAGACTCCCTTTTCTTTTAATTGATTAATTAAGTGGCTAATTAATTATTTAAACTTTGATTAATTTAAAATAAATGAAGAGGCTTAATGAAATGGTCATAAAGAGTAAACCTAAAATATTTCCCTAAGACTTTTCACTATTAGCAGATGACAATAAGCTTAATTAATTAATTAATTCACTATTCATTTACGTAATTACCATTAATTAAGGTAAGAGAGTAATTAAGGCTTAATCAATCAATTTTCCTAATTAAATATCTAATAAATTATAGAAAAAATAGGGGAGGCAGAGGTCATCCCCCTAAACATCTCTAGAAAGTCTAAAATTAATTGAATAATTAATCAGAGAGTAATTAGGCTAATTAAATTTTTAATTAAATCTTAATTAAGTAGAAATTACTGTTCAAAATTAATTAATAATAATTTTTTGGATTCTCCTCTATAATACCTTTAAAATGAGCCTTCATTTATTTTTAGATTTTTCTATAATTAGTTATAAATTTTGAAGTTTCATCCTTAATAATTAATTAAACAGCCCTAATTAAACCTTAATCCCACCGGCGCCACGTGACGTGATAATACAGCGTGCTTTCCACATGGCATTGTGGGATTGATTCTTCAAGTAGTCACATCCGTGCGCCTCGTCAGCTAGCGGCAGATGCGCTTTCCTGTGGACCATCCGATCTAAGATCGGACAAACACGATTAAATCCCATGGTTAAGGAGAAAACATAGAGGAATCTATGCATGATCTAATCAAAGTTGTTCGTTCTAATCATGTAATGGATGACCCATGTTTTATCTCCTCCCGAGCAATGAGAGACGAGACCTTCCATTGTTCGTCGCTCGATCCGAGTTCACCCAAGCTCGAATGAAGATCAAATCAATCCCACACCTTCAGGGAGGCAAAACAAAGAAATCCAATGGTAGAGATCTCATGAGATGGAACTTTCCTTTACAAAAGACCAACCCATTTTCATACAAGGATCAATTTTGAGAAATTACCTCATTGGAGCTAATGTTTGGCGGTGGGATCGATTGAGGTATCTTCGCTTTAGTTGAGATGAAGCCTTGTTGAGGAGCTTGAGCCTTGATTTGGGGTAGATTGCTCGGTGGACCAACTCACATACTCAAGAGTCTCAACCTTGATTGAACTATTGCTTCCGGTGGCTTTGCAACTCAAGGTATGATTCGAGTAGCCTTGAGGGAGTATGGAGATGGTGCACGCACAAGGAATTGGAGTTTGATGGAGTGGAGAATTAGTTTGAATCGGAATGGGGATGCTATTTTGGTTTCACACGTAGAGGGGAAGTGTCGATCGAGGGAGGTTCGGGGTGCTCTAATAAGCTCTCTGGGATTTTGAAAACACTAAAGGAATTCACTAAGTGTGAATGGCGATGAATCCCACTCGAATTTAGGGGGTATATCCCTCAATTGTGTGTGATGGACAAACGATATCCGTCACTGAATTGCCACCGATTTGCTACCATCAAGGTGTCGAAGGGGTCATCGTCAGGTCCACATGGCATGCCAAGGTTGGAAGAAGCTGTGGCTAGAAGCTCAAGGTCTGATATGGGGAGATTGTGTGTTGATTTCTCTTCCTTGCACCCATTGGGTTCAACCATGGGTGAGGGAGAGGAAGTGTGCTTCCTCTGGTCCGTGGTAAGTCTTAGGCATGCTTAGGTTGGGCTAGGCAGGTTAGGTATGCCATGTTAGGAAGTTTGATGCTTGCCCATGAGAGGAGAAAGTGGACCTTACTTCTTATGGAGAGAATCCAATGCAAATGAGGTGTGTCCAATGGTTAATTCCCTTGGGTGGGGTCCACTTTACTTTTGGGATGATTTTGGGCAGAACTAGGGTCACTTTGGGTTGGGTTTGGTCAGCCATCAGGGTCCCATGAGTTGGTTTTAGGTGCTTTGACTTCATTTGGTCAAATGGGTTCATGTTGGGTTGGGTTAACCAATTGATCAAATTAGGTCAAACCAAGGCTTGGGTTAGGTTTAAATGATGATTTAAAGAGTTTGGTTTAAGTGATTTTGATTAATTTGACTTAGGTTTGATTTGGCTCATTTGGATTTAAATAGGTCAAATGGGCTAAGTTGACCAATTTGATCAATTTGACAAAATTTGGTTGGGTTAGGTGCTGGTTCATGTTCAATTGATTAATTGAAAATGATTGTAGCTTTGGTTTGATTCAAGTTTAATTTGGATTTTGGCCAATTTGACCGTTTAGGTCAATTTGGGTTAGGTTGGGTCAAGTTGACCAATTGGTCAAATTAGGCTCAATTATGACTTTGGTCAAGTTCAATGAATGATTTATAATAAACTTGAGCCATTAGTGCAATCAATTTGAGTTAAATCATGATTTGACCCATTTTAGCTTTTTAGGCTAATTTGGGTCAACTTAGGTCAAATGGTCAATTGGACTTGGTTTGGCTCAATTAAGGGTTTGGTTATATTCAATCATTGATTATGAATTAGTTTGAATCAATGGTTTCAATCAATTTAGTATATGGTGGGTTTCAGTTAGTTTAGGTTTCATTTAGCTAAAATTGACTTGGTCAAAGGACCAAGTTGACTTGGTTTGACCCAATTCAAGGTAGCTGATCACCCTAGGATGATTGTTGATCATAATATGAGGTTTGAATGGGTTTGGTTCAATCCAATTTGGGTTGGATTAGAACTTGGCTCAAAAGGGTTTCTAGGTCACTTTGGGTCAAGTGGACCTAAATGTGTCAATTGGTTTAGTTTTAGCTTAATTCAAGTTTAGTTGAACTCATATATGAGCATAAGATTGAAATATAAATTCAACTACAATCAATTTGGGCTATAATGGATTTTGGTTCATTTAAATTTTAAAGTCAAAAAGGCTAACTTGAGTTTGACTTGGGTTGACTTGAGTTGACTTGAGTTTGGTTTGATAATTAGAGTTTATGTTTATATTTGGGTAAGTGATTGAAGGAATGATTGATTCATGAAGAAATTCATGGGTTTTGAATTGATTTGGATATCATTTGGCCAATTTAAAGAAATAGATAAAAATGCTAAAATTGGAAATTTGATTTGATTTGGGTTTGGTTTTGGCTATTTGGATTTATATTTCATTTTTTATTTATGAATATAAATGAAGATATAATTGATTCATGAGAAAATCACTTGAGTTTAGAGTGATTTGTAAGCAAATTTGACCAAGCTTAAGAATGTAGGTCAAAAGGGCTTAAGTAGGGAATTGATTTAACTTGATTTATTTTTGGTCATTGGAGGGTAGGTTTCATTTATAATTTTGAATATAAATTAAGAAAAAATTGATTTATAAATAAATCAATTAAGTTTGGGTTGATTTGGGTTGAGATTTGTTTAAGCTTATGGAGATAGGTCCATATGGCTTAAGGAATGTCTTGATTTGGTTTGATTTGGTTTGATTTGATTTGGCTCATTTGAATTTTGATTTCATTTATTTTTGTAAATATAAATGAAGAAATGATTGATTTATAAAGAAATAAATCAAGTTTGATTTAGTTTAATGGGGCTTTTGGCTAAGCATATGAAGGTGGTTCATATGGCATAGGAAGGGATTTTGGAATTTGCATTTGATTTTGGGTTTCAATCACTTGGAGTTGGATTTGATTTGGAATTGAAGTTGGAATTTGATTTGATATTGAATTTGTATTTGAGAAAATCAATTAAATTAGGATTGATTTGAATTTGGTTAAGGCTAAGTCCATAAGATAAAATCAAAGGGCTTAGGAAGGGTTTTGAAATTTGAATTTGATTTTGAGTTTCAATCATTTAATTTGGAATTGATTAATAATTTAGATTTGAATTGGATTTAAGGTTTGTGGAAGAAAGCATGAGTTGGGTTTGAGCCATAGGGTAGGCAAGTCTTCCTAAGTTCTTAAGGCATGACATACTCCCATGGCTAATCTTTCTAAGTCTCTAAGCTTAGGTTAAATATTCACCTAATCACTAGAAATATCTTAAGACTAAGTAGCTCTTAGTGTCTACAAGAGTCATAGATCTATGATGAGAAAGTTAAGAACTCACTCCAAAAGTGAGGTTAACAATTATCTCACTTCCCTGGTTTGAACAATGGCACATACTTACTTATATCTTTTATACATGTGTGTGTGTATTTGGTTAAAGAATAAAATTTTTTTCTTCTACCAAAAATGTATGCATTCATAATCATTTAAGTGTGCCAAAAATACATTGCATGTGTAGGAATACTAATCTTAAATCATATGCATGTTAAGGGTGATGAAAAGGAATAGTTTAACATTATCTATATGATGGTAATTCAATTACATTAGTTTTAAGATGCCTTTCATGGTGGATAAGATTCTTTAAGATTAACCCAAACCTAGGATTAATAAAGCATTTAATAAATCATTCACCAAAAGAAATCAAGTCATAACGATGTGTTTAGAAAACTTAAGGTAGGGATGAAAGAGGTTGAAGACTCCTTTCTCTCTTTATAATTATTAGACACTAAGTAAATATCAAATGAAACAAAACAACATACAAATTAAAAATTTACAAATCTTCTAAACAACTTCAAGTGAAACCATCCATCTTGTTAATTTAAATATTTCCAAACATATAAAATTATAATTCCAATGCCTAGCTAAGACATACCACATTAAGCCTAAGCACACATATTAGAATGCTAAGTCACCACATATAGCTTCAAATAGGACAATGTATGTATTGATCTTATGTTTTTATTTTGTGATATAATATTTTAGACTAGATGTTTAGAATGTGGTTCATAGACTGGATTCTAGGCCATTGTTAGCCCAATATTATTTTCTATAGGGGATTGTGCTAATGGGGTCGATAAAATGAATAAAAATGCTTTATTTGTAGGTTGTATAAAGGTACCCCCACAAGCCTTTTATTCTTTTACATGATATAATACATGTTTGATTGTTGTTATGTTTAGAGTGCATAATAGGATTGCATCTTCTTCATAGTTTCTTAAAGATTAATGTTTGAATGTATGGCCTAGATGCAGTAGGCTCTTATGATAAAATTAGTTTCTACACAATTAACAACTCACAACTAATTTTAAAACAACTCACAAATCTTATTCTAAAGCCTAGGATATAATCAAGATAATCAAAAGATTTACAACCCCTAACTGAAGGTTGAATATCTCACATCATGCATCACATCTTATTTTCACTCTTGAGTGATGAGGGCCTCCATTCTTGCACTATAAGAAATGCTTGACCTATGAGAGTACCTTTATGGTGGAGATTCACCCTCTCTCTTTCTGATTTGTACCAATAACTCAATTTCATCATGCATGTAGGCATAAAATATCCTAAAGCCTTTGTCCAAAATATTATGTCAAAGTGATATCAAATTTGAAAAGATTTTGTATTTAGATTAAGTCATATAGTCATACCAAATATGATCTAGTCTCTTAGGGAGTGAGTTTAGGACTCTAGTCTCTTTCAAATTAAATAACAGGTTAAGCCATCTTGCAATTACATAAGACTGACCTACATGGATTTAAAGCATAAGAGGTGTTAGCTGGCGGCCACTCTAGGCAGTTGTAAGTCCAGAAGAGTCAAACGATTTTGTTTTATCTTGTGGAGGTAAACCAAAATGTCCCCTTTCTGCTTAGATTAAGGTCATGCTTCTAGCTTGTGCTAACGCTCCCTAGATTTAGGATCCGAGGATGCTTATTTTCTTCGGGCTACGAGTATAAATCCTCACCTCTTACATTTTCATAATCTTATGTTAATGGTAGCATTATAATAAAAACTTAATTTAAATGAAAAGAACTCTCTTTCAAACATACAAGGCCTCACTATAGGATAGATTTAAGTGCTCACTAGGCTTTCTAGTATCATGAGTGCTCCCTACTTATCTTCCTTTGGAATCCAGAAATAAGTCTTTCCAATTGAACATTCCCACTTGAATTTTCAAAAATAATCAATCCTTTGATAGTCTAACCTTAAACTCTTTGGAGATAATTGATTGACTACTTTAATCAGTATTCTTAGAAGATTTTCATTTCCTAGGATGTAATTAACTATGAAGGCTTGCCTCCATAGAGAACTAAAGAACCTAGTTAAAATAAATACTGATTTACTTTTTCATGTAAAGTAGGGGAAAGATCTCTAGTATAAATGAAGATCTCTAATATAAATGAAGACCCATCTGCCTTAAGAGTCCTTATTAGGTGATTGGGTCCATTATAGAGTGATGTTTCTATCTTTCGATATAGTACATCATACCTCAATGTCGTCTTGATCACTTTAATAAGTACCCCCTAAGATTTGCATGGTGTCCACCCGGCATCCCAAATAAACATCATAAAGTTTTCTGGCGACTTCGCTGGGGATTGTTCTTCTCTCCATCTTTATTAATCAATCATTATCTCCAAGCATCGATAGCAAACTTATATTTTATATGAGTCCAAGACTATCTTTCTTTCCATTGGCACTCTGCTTATCTCCAAATGTTGAATGAATGATTAAGCTAGTCATAGTGTTACAATAATAAGCATAAGCCAATATGATTACCTTGCCACAAAATATAAATATTCTAAATAAGATTTGGTAGTGATGTAAAAAAAACTATGCTCTAGAGAAGTATTATAAGATGAATAAAAGTATTTTTAAACTTGTCATTATTTCTTACTCTTTTTTGTTTATAATTTGTACTTATTTCACTACAAATGTATTTGTTCGTATATAAATCCATTATGTATGAATCTATTTTGAATGCACTCATCAGTACTTTGGGATCATGATATACTTGCTATTTAATTAAAAGATAGTTTGGCATAGTTCATTATAATGCTCATAAGGTACTTATAGTGAAGTTATTAGATAATTATTTCATAAGAGCCTTTAAGAGTACCTTACCTTATGCCAAATTCATGGTCTTCACGAGGGTACTCACTTGGGCTAGCGAGTTGAGGGTTGTAAGTTATACAAGAAGTCTCTTTTGTTTTATTTTACCTTATACTAAATTCATAGTTTAGAGGCTAACCAATAGGAGAGGCTCATTCTATTCATTCTAGATCTTGTCATTAAGGGAGAGTAAATTTACAATGGTTATACCCATCACCTTAGTTGCACTTATCTTATGTTAAACTTATAATCTTCATAGGGGAACTCATCTAGATTTGTCAACTAGAAGAGATATGTGCATACTCATTGTGCATCTCATAGCACAGGGAAGAGTTTTCTCGCTAGTGAGTCTAAAGAAAAAATTTCATCTTTTTAAATATCATGTCATAACCCAACATTTGTGAGTACTAGAGTAGTTATCCATACTTTTTTAATATTAGTCTTAATATACTCGGCACTTTAGAGAAAGTAGACTCATAAGTAAAACTAACAGTCAAATGATCTAATTAATTCAATTTCTTCAAACTATTATTAACATATCAGACTTCATCTCGAGTTAGTCAACCTTAGATAAGGACTAATAATATTAACATGCAAATGATTTTCTCTACTTAAAGCATTGTTAAGTATGGATGAGTTAACATAAAAATATATCAAGTAGCATAATACTCATCGAGTATATAGGGTGAGTTTCCTGAGTGTTCAACAAGTTACTTTCTAAGTATTTTGTAAAAGAATTATAATATAAAATTTTACAAATAATGATAAAATAATGAAAGAAATAGTTAAAAGAATATAATTTTTTTAGAGATAGAAATTTTTAAGATCATAGAAGCTACATATGCTTGATACTTTCTTTCTCAAGCCTGTGCCTGTAGTTGATAGGAGCTTAGGCCAAGTTGCTTTTTGATGATGCGAGGTTTGTCCCATGTTGCTCTAAGGTTGTTGAATGTTGTTTGTCAAGATGTTGCATCTACATTCTTTAGTATTAAATTGACAAAATGGAAGTTCTTCTACTTGGCATTTGCATTGTAGTACTTTTCAATTCTTCTTTTAGTTTTTTTATGCTTTAGTGAACCTTATGTTATGAATTTCTCCAATAATTCAAGTGTCATTTCCATGCATTCTATGTTTTGTTCTTCCCACCTAATAGAGTTCTAATCATAGTTGGTAGCCGCTATAACTCGTTGGATATTTTCATACTTAGAAGGTAGAAGAGCTTTTGCCCCATGTGATAAGGTAAATAGTGTCTAACCTATCGCTAAGGAGAGTGTTATTCAATTGCCCATAAGATTGAGGTCAAAACCTCCACTCACAGTTTTGGCACCATCAATTTTTTTCCAAAAAGTTAAGGGTGATCTTATTCATTGCTTTAATTTGGCCATTATTTATTTGTTGTATGTTGAAGAGTTTGAGGAAAATGCCTTAGGATCGGTATAACTCTTTGAGAATTTTATCAGTTAATTTGAGCCCATTGTCTATTATAATAGTCATTTGTTAGCCTTTATCAACAAATATTATTAAACTAAATAAAGTTGTAGGTAACTTGAATTTTGATTTTAGTAAGTTGTTTAGCTTCTATCCAATTGGAGAAGTTATCGACCATAACTAAGATGAGCATTCATTTTGACAACTAGTGAGTGGTAAGGGGCAGATTACATCTATTCGCCATACAATGAATGGCCAGAGTTTGTTAATCAATTACATCTTTTGTGAAGGGTGCAATTGTATTAGTGAGAACTCTTAGCATTGTCTATATCTTCTATAAAGTCTTTAGCATTTTCATTTGAAGTTAGCTAGAAGTACCCTTATAGCATGATATAATGGGTGAGTGTTCTTCCTTAGAAATGAATGCCACATTAGCCTTCACTTGAGAAATTGTTCTACCCATTTTCCTTTAAGCATTTGTGGGAAAGGGAAGTGACAAATCTTCTGACTAACTATCTCCAAGTATATTGTATAGCTTTGATCTTAAATCATTTTGAATCTTTGAAGCTTGGTGTGACTTGCACTATCTTCAAAATTTGATGAAGGGGTTGATTTAATAAGGTGAATTATCTTATTTGTAATGACTCACTCTTTTCAATACTAGGAGTCAGTAACGCTATAAGTGGTTGGTCACCTAAATCATTTGACTTGGTTAAGAGATTGATGAGTTAATTTTCTTTCTTAATTATTTGAAGGATTTGACTCCATTTACAAATCTTTGCTATCACTTTGAACATATATTTAATGTTTTTTATCTGAAACTGCATAGTCTTCATTCATCATGTAGTGCTTCATACTCAGCCTATAAGATTTTATCTTCATAGATTGGGTGATGAATATGTTAATAAGATTTTTTAAGACTAGTTTGATTCTGATACCTTGTTCTTTTGATAGGGTATCGTAACTTGGCTCCTCATAAGGTCATATTAGTATGATATATTGGCCATTATTTTCTTTCTTCCTCTTGTATCAGGATCAAGCTAACAACACATCTTTGTCTACTCCCAAGTAAAACAATAAGTTTTTCTTGGTTGTAGGCTTTGTAGTAATGATGACAAGATGAGTAAATACTTCAATTGATGGAATGTAGCTTCACATTTGCCTGTCCATTAAACCACTTAATCACTTCTGAGAACTTTGAAAAATGACAAGCAACATTCAATTGCTTTTGAGATAAAGTGGTCGAGTCCTGTTACTCAAAAGTAAGTTGCTCCACTTTCATATTTGATCTTAATGATGGCATGTTGAATATAGATTTTGCTTTACTTGGGTTAATCTTTATACGTTTAGGTGTAAGGAAGTACCCATGGAACTTGCTTGACTCTATGCCAAATATATACTTTAGGAGATTGAGGTACATGTTATACTTCTTCAAGATAGAAAATGCTCTTTGAGATCAAGTATGTGCTATTAAGGTGACTGTCTTTACTAACAACTTATCAACATAAACTTCTACATTTCTATCTTTATGTTATTTAAAGACTCGGGCCATCATTCTCTGATAAGACACCCATTATTATTTAAGCTAAATGATATCACTTTATAATTGTGCAAGCCTTCTTTGGTGATTAATGTCATTTTCTCATAGTGAGTTGAGTGCATCTTAATTGAAAGTATACTGATAATGCATTGAGAAAACTTATGATGAAAACTAAGTACCAAGTCAATTAACACATCAATTCATGGTATCAAATAATTTTCTTTAAGGCATGTCGAATTAAGGTTGATTAAATCAACACTCATGCTCCATTTTTATGCATTTTTTTTGTATCATCACCACATTAGATAACCATTTTGGGAATTTGATATCTTTAATAAAGTTAACATCTAAGAACTTTTGCACTTCTTCTTTAATCGACTATATTAGCAGGGCAATTTTCTTCATTATCTTTCATTTAATAAGCCTCGAGCCATTTTTAACATTGAGCTTATGACAGATGACATTGATATCAATCATTGGCATTGGCATGTCAATGGTTTTCTATGCAAACATATCAAGATCATCATGCAAGGCTCAGATGAGTTCCTCTTTGTGCTCTAGATTCTACATGGAGCTAACTTGCACTCATTATAAGTCACCAACAACTTTGAGGTAACAAGTTTTTTTATTGTAGGAGATCCCATCTTACTATGATTTTTGGCGATAGTTAAGAATTTGATGTCGCTTTAATAGTATTCATTAGTTGTTACTTAAAATAGCATTGTAAGTGACCAACATGTCCATTATGATAATGTCAATCTTGGCTGTAAAATGTTTCTCTTCTTCTCTGAGAAGGTTAATAATTGACTTAACATGATAACCAAACATAAACTTGACTCAAAAATTGAGGTTTAGGTTGACTCAATTTACTTTTGGGCCAAGTTTGGCTCTATGAGTTTGACTTGTTTAATTTGTTTAGGCACAAATTTGGTTGAATCATAAATCCAAAATTGACCTAATTATAACTCTTCAACTAAAATTTGAATCAATTTAGACCGCTGCCTGCTAACTTGAATATAACCTACACACCAAATTTGACTTGATTTTTACTCAAATTTGTCTTGAAATGTACATCTAAATGGATCACTTGGGTGATATTTGAGTTAGTCAAATTGAAGGTGATCAAGTTGGGTTGACGTTTTTTAACTTGTTTGCTGAACATGCCAGGTTCGATTATACTTATTCTAGTTAAGAAAATTTTAGGCAGCCTTGAACTCTACTCGATCCAAATTAATAGTCCTATATTCCCACAAGTGACTAAAAGATTGATTATTTTTATAGCTTCTTGTTGCTCTCATGAGAACTTATTGAGAGGGCCAGTAGTGGGTGCACACTTTGAACTCACTAATGAACATCCTTAGAGACTTGCTAGGGTATTGACATATATATATATGTGTGGTATTTTATTTTTTAGGTTATGTGTTTATATGAGGGGACATGCAGATCTGCAGATGTACTCATTAGGGTGATCGGGTGCAACATTAAGGACTAGTGTACTATCTCGAGAGATAGAAGTCACTATCCTATGATCGACCAAATCACCTAATGAGGACTCCTAAGACATGATGGGTCTTCGAATGTACCAAAGATCTTTCCCTACTTTACATGAAAAAGTAAAGTAGGATTTATTTTAAGTCGGGTTCGTTAGGTTCCTTATGGAGGCAAGCCCCCATAGTTAATTACATCCTAAGGAATGAGATTCCTTAAAAATACTCTCGATTAAGGTAAATGATCATTGTCTCCAAAGATTTCAAAGGTAGGACTATCAATCAATTAGTTAATTTTAGAAAAATTAAGTGGGATTGATTAAAAGGAGAGAGTTATTATCAAAATCAAAGAGGGATGAGTAGGGGATGCTCATGACACTAAGAAGCCTAGTGAGCATCCCAAACTATCCTATGTTTGGGCTTTATATTTTTGAAATTGAAGAGAATTATATATTCGAGTTGAATTTTTATTAGAATTTTAGGGCTTACAATTCTATAATACAAGATTGTAGAAATGCTTATGAGGCTAGAATTTATTCTTGTAGCTCTAAAGGGAAACAACAATCTCAGATCCTAAATCTAGGGAGCTTTAGCAAGGGCCAAAGCATGACCTAAATCTAAGGTGAAAGTGAGTATATGGTTTACCTCCATAAGAGATGATAAACCACCCGACTGTTTGCCTTACAACCACTTGGGGTGGCCACCAACTAACTCCTATGATTTTAAATACATGTAGACAAGTTTTATGCTTTCCAAGATAGCTAGGCTACTATTTTTTTTAAAAAGGAGACTAAATCTTTAAACTCACTCCCTAAGAGACTAGATCATGAAGGGTATGAATTCATGAATTAATCTAATGCAAAATTTGTTTAGTTTTATTTTTATTTTTGTACTTTTTTATTTAACATAGGCTATGGGATTTTATATGCTTAATGCATGAGAAAATCAGTTATAGGCCAAAATCAGAAAGAAGGAGGTGTTTTTCCACCATGGCTCTCAAAGGTCAAGCCATTTTCTCTAACAAAAGTGGAACCTCTCCATTGGCATGAGTGAGATAATATGATTTATGCATGATGTGAGATACATAACATCCAGCTAAGAGGTTGTTAAATATTTTATTATCTTAATTTATGTCATAGGCTTTAGGTGAGGATATGAATTATTTAGTTTAATTTTGAATTGATTAATTGGATAGAAAATTTATTTTTTCTAAGAGTCTAATCGCATCTAGGCCATTCAACAATCATCAAACCATTAAGAAACTAGAAAAATCATGCCATCCTAATTACGCAGTCATAAACATAATATCAATCAATTTATAAAATTAGCGTAAAAGAATAAGAGGCCAGTGCAGTCGAGTACTGCCATGCAACCTAAAAAAAATGTGGATAGTCGAGCTCTACCCTTATACAACCCATATTACAAATGAATAATTACAATTAAAAGGAATTCATGTTATGGGAGTCTTCATTCTTCATTCTTCATTTTCTTCATTTTGATTTATTTCTTTTCTTTCTTCATTTTGTATTGATTGGAATACGGTTGCTCCAAAGGAATCATGTGGTACATAAGACTTGGTCTTATAACCAATGCTCATCCTAATCCCCCATAACATTCATTCCAATCTTAATTATAAAATTTACATCAAAATGGAAAAGGTAAATCTAATGAAACCTATAAATAAAGGTTAGCTAAACATATCACACAACCCAAGCAATTATATGAATAATTTGGACTTAGCACCCCACACATGGGTCACCAAGTCCACCTGTCTTAATTCTGGTTATGCTTAGGGGTATAAGAAACCTGCATAGCAAAAAATATTTATATTTTTATTACAATGCCCCTTAAGCATAACTCCCTGTAGAAAATATGATTAGGCTAAGATCGCCCTATCATTTAGTTTATGCACATACACTAACATCCCATCTAAAATAATACATCATATAATAAAATATTCATCAAACCATGCACCACCCTAACTTAAGGTTAGAAATGATGACTTAGTCTAATGTGTGTGTCATTTAAGGCTTATGTGGCATGTCTTAGCTAGGCTTTAAGGTTTGAATTTTCTAAGTGTAAAAGATTCAATTTAGATGGTGGTTTCATTTCAAGTGATTTAGTTGACTTGTCAATTTTAGTTGATAATTTGATTTGGTTTGAATGAACCTACACTTAGTGACTAAATGTTATGAAGAGAAGAAAAGAGAGGAGAGCTCTCTTTCATCTCTACCTGATAGCATTTCTAAGGTAGATTGACTAATGAATTTCTTTTAATGAATGATTTATTATGTGTTTTAAATGGCCCTAAGTTTGGGTTCTCCTTAAACAGTCCTATTTAATAAGAAAGACATCTTAGGATTACTTAGGGTGAATTACTATCACATAACACACAATCATTTATTTCTTTCCACCATGTATACCATGTATATGAATAATCCTAAGCATACCTATATATGTAATGCAAATCTTAGCACACTTTGATGATGAATGCAGAGAGATGTGATTTGAAATTTTGGATATTCCTTTTATTAATTAGATTATTAATGCATTTCTTTATTATTTAGAAAAGAGGGATTTCTCATCCATTAACTAAATTCACATCCATATATATAAAAGTTATAAGTGAGTATGACGTCATTATTTTCTACATCAGGGGCGTAAGGTATAAGACCTACTTAGGGCTACATAAAGCCTCATAGCCCCAAAATATCCAAACTGATATACCACTTTTCTTAGATATATGTAGATGTACAAAAAGAACTAAATGGATAAAGAATCATGCAAAAGATTATGTTTGATTTGGTTGTATAATTTACATGTGTATTATGAAGATCCTTCTTAATTCATAACATATAAACACATAGGAATAGATTTAAGCAAGTATTGTGTTCTTTTCAAATGAACTATACACTTGTAAATCCTATGTGAATCCATATTAAGAGAATGAAAGAAAACTTCATAATACACATCTTATGCTATAATCACATGCAAGCCTATAAATATTTATAACTAGCATCACCTCATTTATAATCTTTGATTTGTAAGTTTTAAAGGATAATTTTTGGTTTAATAGTGATAATAGCCACTCATATTCTTAATTTTAGCCAACACATGCAATTTGACATAAAAAAGATATTTTATTTAATTAAATCTCTAAAATAAATGAATGCATGATTTCATATGGCAAACAATATTTAGCATGATTGGAAAAAAAATAAAGGGATGTGAGCACATGACTTCATTCACCCTAATTAATTTCTAAGGATAATCATATAAAATAAGATCATTTAAAATGAATCAAAATTCCTTAAGGAGATTTTTATCTTTGGATTTGATTGGACTTAGGAAATATGAGAAAGGTTTGAGTCCTAACCCATTCCCTCATGTATGAATTGGTTTGGTTTAATTTAGAACAATTTGGTTGATTTTATGTTTTGATTAGGTTAAGGTATGAATTAAATCCATTCATTATCTCTTACCTATATCACCTTAAGTTAATTAACTAATTAATAATAAGCTAATATGATATACCACATGAAAAGTAAATTTGCAATGCTCCTAAGAAATCAAAGGGGCCTAATGCAATTGGCTTACGATTAATAGTTAATTAAATTTAAGGGATCTCACTTAATTACTCTTATGATTTTCTCATACATGTGAGCTAATCATAATTTCATTATCTCTCACCTTGAGTTATTGAACACCCAAGGAGGTACCCAAGACTAATTAAAGGTTTTTTAGGTTGGGTGAATTGATTTTTAATTTTTATTTCATTAGGTCATTAATGAATTAATTAAATGCTTTAGTTATGCTTTGATTTAAATGATAAAATTAACTTGGGGAAAAGATCAAGGGCAAGGCCTCAATCCTAATCCTTAAATCATTCCACTAGGTTCTGATTCCCTCATTTTAAAGATCTAATCACTTGAATAATCAACTAATTATTCCAATAACCCATTAATTAATTTAATTTTCAAAGGTAAAGGATACTTAGAAAATAAATTAGGAAAATGTCCCTAATCATATTCCCTAGGTGACCTTACTGTTTAACAGGGATAATTATGTTCAAAGATCTAATCACTTGAATAATCAACTAATTATTCCAATAACCCATTAATTGATCTTTTCCCCTAAATCAAAGGTTTTTTAGGTTTGGTGAATTGATTTTTAATTTTTATTTCATTAGGTCATTAATGAATTAATTAAATGCTTTAGTTATGCTTTGATTTAAATGATAAAATTAACTTAGGGGAAAAGATCAAGGGCAAACCTCAATCCAAAAAAATCCAAGGTTTATCATTTTGATCTAATCACTTGAAAATCATAATTATTCCAATAACCCATTAATTAATTTAATTTTCAAGGTAAAGGTTACTTAGAAAATAAATTAGAAAATGTTATATTTTAGGTGACCTTTTGTTTCAAATGTTCAAGTGATTAATCAAATATTCATCCTAATTACAATTAAATTAAAAGTGATTACTTAAATGATTTTAAGCAATTAAAATCCCAAATAATGAGGTCATCATTCACAAAAATTTTTAATTTTATTAAAGTATAATTAAGTTAATTAAATTTTGATAAAACCTTAAAGTCTATTCAAAAAATTAATTATAATTTTATTCTCCTAAAATATCTTCAAAATGAGCATGAGTTTGTATTTTTTGGAATAATTAGTATGATTTTAAAATTTTTATATTATAATTAAGCTTTAATTAAATCCTAATCCGATGGCTCTGCTTTCCGTGTGTGGGATAGGTTATTTAAGTTGTCATATTTACATTGTCACATCGGATCGAGATCAATGTGATTTCGAATCACAATGGATCTATGATCGATCCTGGCCGATTTAATCATGCAAAATGGACGGTGTGTGATCTGTCTCCTCCCGAGCAGTGAGAGATGGATGTCGTCCGTCGATTGTCGCTCGATCCGAGCTCACCCAAGCTCGAATAGAGCTCAAATTCATCCACACCTTCGAGGAAGCACAAGCAATACATTTAACGGTGGAGATTACATGACTTGATAATTTCCTTCACAAAGGACCAAGCAAAATTTTCTATAGCTACGGTTTCAATGACTTAACTCGTCAGAGGCTATCACCGGTGATTTCAACAGGAGGTAGCTTCGTCTAGTAAAGACGAAGCCTTATTGAAGGAATCCGACCTTGATTTGAAGTGGTTTGCTCGGTTGACCAAGCTCCTCTTCAATGGTGATCGATCTTTATCAAAGTGGTGCTTCCTGTTGCTTGGAGACTTAGGAAATGATTTGATTAAGCTTGACGAGGTCCAAGGATGGTGTGTGCAAGGTTAATTATAATTTGGTTGAGTATTAAGTGAATTGAATTTGGAATTCACCTCCCCTGTTTTGACTTTGAGCAAAACCGAGAAATGGGAAATGAGGGAGCTCGGGAATGGCTTGGAAAAGCTTGGGAAGCTTCAATTCAACCTTTTGAGCTCTGAGGAATGGATTGCTTGTGGTTTGAGTGAGAATGAGAGGGGGTATATCTCCTCCTCCTTGGATCTGATTGTGGGTGGCTGATTTGCCATTTTGGCTCAATGGGTTGGATTGGTTGATCAATTTTAGTTTGAAAACATCCCACATGGGTCATTTTAGGAAGAGGAGTGAGGAGAGTGGCTTCCCATGTGCTTGGTGTGTGAATTTGGTGAGCCAAGTGTTTAAATGTGATTGGGGAGGTCAGTTTGGCCTTGCCTTGGGTCATGGTCGACCTAAGCTCATTGGGTCATGTTCACCATCTTCCTTGGTGCCCATGTGGACCAATAGAAGGATGCCAAGTGGCCTTGAGAAAGAAATGACCAAATTCCAAGTGAATTTGGTCATAGGATACTGACCTAAGGCAAAAGTCATTTGGCTATGAGTTTGATTTAGGAAGATTTGAAATGATTCAAAAATGGGTTGGGCCAAATTTCAAGTGATTTGGAATTCATTTGGTTTGAATTGGTTCAATTTGACCATTTAGGTCAAGTTGGGTCAAATTAGGTTAGGTTGACCAATTGGTTGAATTGGGTCAAACCATGGGTTAGGTCAAGTTCAAATGATCATTTGGAGCCTATGGGTATCATTGGTTTGGTTTAATTTAGTTTAAATTTGATTTTAATTCATTTAGGTCAAATGGGTCAAGTTGACCAATTTGACCCATTTGATCCAATTGGATTAGGTCATGGGTTGGTTTAGGCTTGGTTGATCATTTGAAATGTATTGCAAGCTTTGGTTTTAATTAATTTTTATTTGGTTTGATTTCAAGTTGATTTGACCTTTTGGGTCAAGTTGGGTTCATGATCAATTGGGCTAGGATGGGTCTAATTGGTCAATGAAGCTTTGGTCAAGTTCAACAAGTGATTTGGAATGAATTTGAGTCATTAGTTGCAATCAATTTGGCTTAGATCAAGATTCAATCCATTTTGGCTTTTTTGGTCAAGTTGGGTCAACTTAGGTCAAATGGCCAATTGTTTGGTTTGACTTGATTGGTGGTTTAGTCATATTCAATCATTGATTATGAATGAGTTTGAGTCAATGGTTTTAATCAATTTGGCATATGATGGATTTTGGCTAGTTTGAGTTTTATTTTGGTTAAATGTTGACTTGGTCAAAGGCTAGGTTTGACTTGGTTTGACCCAATTTAAGTGATTGATCATTCTTGGATGATTGTTGATCATAATGTGAGGTTAGATGGGATTAGTTCAATCCAATTTGGGTTGGATTATAACTTAACTCAAAAAGGTCTTTTAGGTCACTTTGGGTCAAGTGAGCCTAAATGGGTCGATTGACTTGATCAAGACTTGATTCAAGTTTGGTTGAACTCACATATAAACTTATGATGGAAATATAAATCCAATTGCAAGTGGTTTGGAGTCAAATGTGGTTTGGTTCATTTGACAACTTCAAGTCAAAAGAATGAACATGAGTTTGACTTGAGTTAGTTTGGTTTGGCTTGGTGATTGTATTTTATGTTTATATTTGGGCATGTGATTGAAGGATTGTTTGAAGAGAAAATCTAAAGGTTTGGATTGATTTGAGAATGACTTAGCTAAGTCCAAGAAATTGGCTTAAAGAATGTAAGTTAGGTTTGGATTTGAGTTTTGGATTTATATTGATTTAATTTTGGCCATTTGAACTTATATTTCATTTATATTTATAAATATAAATGATCCACAAAAGAATCATGTGAATTAGGAGTGATTTGATTGTGAATTTGGCTGAGGTAGGCCAAAAAGTTTGAAAAATGGGTTTTGATTTGGTTTGATTTATATTCATTTGATTTGGATGATTTGGATGTCAATTTCATTTATAATTGTGACTACAAATAATGTAATAAGCGATTTATAAAGAAATCACTTGACTTTGGGTTGATTTGAAGGGTTTGGCTAAGCTTATGAATGTGATTCATAAGGCTTATGAAGGTTTTGGATTTAAAATTGATTTTGGATTTGAATCATTTGGGATTGGAATTGAATTTGGAATTGATTAAAATCAATTGAGTTGGAATTGATTTGAGATTTGAGAAAAATCAATTGAGCTTAAATTGATTTGAGATTTGATTTGGATTGGTTTGAATGAGTGTACATGGGTTGGCTTTGAGCTATAGGGTAAGGGGTTGCCTTAGATCCCTAATGCATAGCCTAATCCTATGATAAATCCTTCTAAATCTCTAAGATTAGGTTAAGTGTTCACCTAATCACTATAAGTGTCTCAAGACTAAGAAACTCTTAGTGTCTGCAAGAGGAGTCTTATGTCTAAGATGAAGAAGTTGAGAGATCACTCCAAAAATTATGTCAACAATATGCAATAATGCTTGCGAGCTCTTAAGCAGCCTTTAGGCACTATTGAGCTGATTAATAAATATTCTATTGAATATAATAAAAGGAGTGATAATGCTTATGGGATAGTGCCATAATCATTTTTAAGGCTGACTCTTTGAAAATAGTAAAAAAGAGATGGCACTTCATTGCATTGTTCAAGTCAAGTAGCAAGGTAGTTGATTCAAAATAAGTTACATGGTAGAACTCAAAGTGAGGAATTTTAAACTTGAGGATCCTAACTTCAGCGATCTTTCATATAAAATATAAAGTTGTATACTGCAAATGATGCTGTCGCTAATCCCATAAAAATGTACCATTCATATAAAACATAAAGTTGAAGCCGCTAATGCCATAAAAATGAGCATTACACTCTTCAAAATTTATTTTATTCAACTTAAATATCAAATGTAAAAAAGAAAGACTGCTTAGTAAAACTACAAAAATACCCTTACACGATATTTGGTCATCTTATTTATTTCTTTCTTAATTTTTTGTTGGCAAATTTAAATGCATAAGTAACGTTCGAATGATCTGAATCAAGGAGAATTATGATATTGTCCATTGCTGTTTTGCTGAGTTACCAAAGCAGAAAATGGTCCCTTTTCCTTTTTTAATTTCACCGAAATTCGGCTGAAATTAATAAATATTAATATAAAAAATATAAAAAATATATCAAAATTAATAGTTTAAATATTAAATTATAAAAATATTTAAAATATATATCTCATCTCTTAAATCAATTAATTTATTATTTTTTTTAATTTTTAAAATTTTTATCATTTTATTTAAAATAATTATATTAATCATAATTATTTTATATTTTTCATACTAACTAATTGATTTATGAGCCAATTTTAACTTATATAATAAAATTCAAGCAAGAGCTTGAATTCAGTTAATTAACCAAATTCAAGTTGAAAATTATTTAAATTCTGCTCGATTTATATACACTACTAATTAAAATTTTATTCCTTTTCAAATCAACAATCTACATATAAAAATATATTAACAAATTTCTTTTATATCAAACTAATGCTTGGCACTTAAATTTAAAAAAAAAAACTTACCGAAATATACAATCCACACACTACAGAATCAATGTACAATTAAACATTATAAATAATTAAAAAACAAGGCAAGACCGCCCGGGAATCAAGTACCAATATCTCGTCTTCTCCGTCTCTCACCGAGTCAACTCCCGATCCCATCTCCTCCGGATCGCCGACCCGGCCCACAATAACCCGACAAACCAACATACGCCTTCGGACGGATACGCAGCCGCACCTATCATGGGCCGCACCGCTTCCTGCAAAGGTCCGCACCCCCTCCACCATCCCCACTTTGGATCGCTCCACTCCGCCATTGTAGAACCCGACGTCGGCTGCCGGGGAGTGGAATCGCATCATCTCATTGCCGTCGGCGGCGCATCGAGAGTTGTCGGAATTGGCGCGTCGGACGGTGGCGCGGCAGGCCTCGAAGGCGGCGATGGCAAGTGGGGAGTGGCGAATGCGGAAAAGCATGTCGATGTGGTCGGGGAACGGTGTGTTGGAGGGGGTCCAGCTGGTGCGGAAGATTATTTCGATTATGCGGCGCGAAGAATGCGCCACCGGGAGTTTCGACAGTATTGGAAGAGGTGGCGACGGTGACTGTCGTGACGGATGCGGCAGAGGGTGAAAAGGAGGGATTTTGTGGTATGATATCGGTTTCCGTTTCGGCGAGAGATTCGGATTTGATGTCTGGGGTATGGTTTGAGAAGGATTTTGTGGGGGATTTTGGGAAGCGATTTGGCGAGTTTTGGCGAAGAGGATGATGACGTGGAGAAAAATTTGAGTGGAGCTGCAGTAGGAGAGGGATGGATTTCTAGAGGAAGACGGCTGTCTTTGGTTTGGCAGGTGAACTATGTCATCCAAGGCGTTGGATTTGCAGCTGAGGGATTTCAGCCAATGGAACGGCATTGCCACTGGCGAATGGCAGCTAAGGTCGATGGCTGCGAGAGAGAGAGGAAGTGCGTGGAGTAGAGACCAGCATTTAGTGCCGATCGGTGGATAATGGGCGAATGGGTTCCTTATATACATAAAAATTACATCATATATATATATATATATATATATATATATATATATATATATATATATATATATATATATATATATATATATATATATATATATATATATGATTAATCTAAATAAATTAGAATTAAAATCTTAAAGTATTTATAAAATTCAATTTGTAATTTATCGACTTTAAAAGTATTTATAAGAATCTTATGTATTTAAGTGCAAAAAATATGTTCGAATATCCTAATATATTTTGCAATATGATTAATTATTTTTATAATTATTTTTTTGATTTTGTTCAACATGTATTAGCCCTTAATACACTTAAATTATTAGATCAATATAACAAAAGTCTTACTCCTACTAAATTATTAGATATTCATAATTATAATAATTGATACATCATCAAAATATTCATTTGATTAAGAATGAATCTCAATGCTGTCGAAATTAAAATTTTTTTTGAAATCAAATTCATGACAATGCAAACTCTAATTCTAACATATTTTAATCAAATTAAATATTTTCATAAGATGAATCTATGACACGAAAACTAATTTAATTTAAGTCTACATGAGCTCTGTTTAAACACTTGAAGCATAATATAAAATTTTAAGATACTAATTGGATGATCAGGGATGATCTCCAAATCTTGCATGCTAATAATTAAATTGAGTGTCTCAACAAGATGAATTTAATGAGCTTGATGTCACTCAATTCTAATATTATTAAGATATTATACATTCAAAAAATATTATATAATTAAGGGATATTACTATATGCTATCTAATGGAGTGTTTTGAATTTTTTTTTTTGAAAAATTATAAGAAAGTTACTCCATAAATCTATAAATAAACTCTTATTCTTTATATGAAAGGAGGCATAAGAGGGGAGATTAGAGAAAGTTGATGAGTTCTAAGAATCCTAGAGCTCCAACGACATTTGTCATTGGATCATTTCCATCAGAGTGTTGATACAATTGCCATGGTTTGAGTGTCACCTCCTGATCATTGATGCTGGAATGCATCAAGGAAAAACTTTTACCATTAAAGTATTGTTGCTACTAAATATATATTATCAAATAAAATTTAAGAGGTTAAAACAAATTTTTTAATAATTGTAATTCTAATTAGTGTGTCATCTTCAAAAATGACTGAAATTATTATGACTAAATAGACTTTACTAGTTCATGACTCTAGAAAAAGTTCTATGTAAATATTCAAAAAATGGATGCATCATGTAATTTTCTTTAAAACTATAAATTTTTGGGAAATTTACATACATACCACAAAATTCTTATGTATTTACATATCTAATACTTAAACTTCAATTTTATATATATAACAACCTAATATTCAATATCACATCAAAAATATCATCATCGCCACTTTTTAAAGAGAAATTCACATTTTCAAGCATAGAAAAGTATTAGATAAGTAAATATCTAACTTTAGATGTTATGTGTGTAAATGTATAAGAATTGTGTGATATGTATGTAAATCTTCCTAATTTGTTTAAGAGCTCAATGCATTTTAATAGATGATATAAATTTTGAAGTCTATACATCTTATTATTTTTGCATGATCAGGATGGTTTATCTATCATGATTTATCTATCATCACCTGACTATTATCACTTAGATTTTACTATTTGATTATCTTTGTATGATCATTGTTGTACATCTATTATCATTTGTTTATAATTATTACCCTCTGATTATTTGTGCTCATTTGTCATTGCTCATCTAGCATCATCTGACCACCATTATATGGCTACTATAATTTGACTACCATCATTTTGTCATAAATACCTAACTGATATTGGCCAACCATTTTTATTGTCTTTCATCGCATCTCTATCATTCTTTACTACATTTATAAAAAGAAAAACTTATAATATAAACTTTATAATCTCATGTTTTATCATTAAAGACAGTTTTCACTATTGTAATATCTTTGAATATATCTCACCATTTCATCTAAGCAGTGCCTCATCATTTTTTTTCTTTTTTTCTTTTTTTGAAATTTCACGTAAAAACTTGGTTTCTCCCTTGTTTTGTTTTGTTTTGTTTTTGTTTTTTTTTTCATTTATCTATTTGTGTGTGAGATCCTTGTATGAAGATATGATTTAAACTCTCTTTACTATAATGAACATTTTAGGATATAATAATAATCTAAATTATATTTGAGATATTAATCACATCAAAATCTGAGAGGAAAAAAGGACAAAAATTTTAAAAATCTCTTGCAAGGATTGATTTACAAAGAATATAATCAAACCCCTTTTAAATTAAGAAGGATTAGTCAAACTTAGTTAAGAAAACATAATTCTAACAAAATGGAATAGAGGCCAATTTAAGGTTTACAAATTTTATATTTGAGCGCCTAGTTTTAACACCCTACTTATAGGTACAGATTAGAGTTAATACTACATAGTTAATAATTTAGTACTTTTATATAGAAAATAATATATAAATTCATCTTGTCGTAGATTTTTTTTTAATGGTAAGCATTAGCAGGTTAGTGGTCATCCTGCACTTGAACGCAGGTCTCCGTCCATCGGACCACACTGTTCAACGCTTTGTCATCGTTTATTTTGTAACATGCATGGCAACTTGCCGAGTTTACGTTGTGACAATCAAGTAAGCTCAAAGAGTTTCTCAAAGCTAATTCTTCTAATAATAACTACTTGTGTGTTAGCGAGACAAGTACTCTTAGAAAGAGATGACTTCTTAAATCCCTAGACTGAATTCAATAACTTATGATGACGTAAAGTATATTTCAATAGTCTTCACTTTAAAAGCTCATTTACTAATTATATATATATATATATATATATATATATATATATATATATATATATATATATATATATATATATATATATAATTCAGTGAAAAGAATAGACGAGGAAATCCTCATGCAAATGGCATGAGGGGAATAAACTATGTCATCTTGGGTTCACTTTGAAGGCATGCTTTCGATGCCAAGCAACAAGAGAGGTTTGCCGAGTGCTGTCACCTTAGTGAGAAGCAATTGAAGTGATGTGATGCCACTTTGTGTGTTTTATCAACAAGATAAGACGCATATGGGGCGATATTCTTATTTAGGTTATCAAGGTTTTCTTATCTCCTAACTTACACAATTATAAATGAAATATCTTTTTATGTGGTGCAGCATAGGGAAGGTTCCCTACTTGAGCTACTTTTTTTTTTCTCTGCTTCTCAAACTTGTTTTTGTGTCGAGTCTATAAGATCAAATCCTACAAGAAATTACCGAGTTAAGCCACACATGGGTGCAATCAAAATTCTTTGTTGTTCTACTTTACATATTTATAGGAACCAATTGAGAAGCTTTTGCTGTCATAATAGCCATTACATTTCGTTGATCACCACCTTGGTTATTGTCTAACATTTTGATGCAGCACAAGTTGTTGTTATTGGATTATTTTGGTGATGTTTTTTTGTATTTTGTGTTGGATGATTGTAATTTTAACTTTATGTTATCATGAAATATTATTCGTAATGATGGTGAAGTAATAGCGACATATTTCTTATTGTGAAGATGAATATTTGATCTCTTTAAATTCAATTAGCACTTTTCACAAATGCCTTCTAAAACTAGCTATACATGATAGGCAATTCAATCAACTCATGTGTAATTTCAACTATCAACCCGTGGATCAAAAACTAAATTCTCCACATAATAATGCTCATCATTATACATATGTAAGGCTTATTCATGTGACGCTTCACCTTTTACGTGGTTCATACTTTTGTGAAGCCCCACCCGTCGACCTTGCAATTGCCAGCAATTAGCTTGTTACTTTTTCGATTCAAAAGCTTTAAAGATTTCAAAACTATTTTCTTTTTTGAAAAGCTAAAACGGAACTTTTCGATTGATAAAACGCAGCTTCAAAGACACTTCAAACGGATATCAAAATTAAAAATTCTCGCTCTCAAAAGTAAAACGCATTAAAAAAACCCTCCCAAACGAAGCCTTAGTCTTCCTTAATTTGTAATTTTTGTTTTTGTATTTTTTTATTTGTTATGTATATAAGGTCTAGCTAACTGCCTGTCTTTGTCTAGTTAGTTCGCTGGGCGATTTTTACAAGCAAAGAAGGGAACATTCGAAGAAAGATAGCTTGTCTACGTATTCTTTATATATCTATATATTGCTGCGTGAAAATTTTTAAAAATGAACGAAATAAAGAATGAACAAGTAATCAAAGAGATGTTTTAAACAATATTCTATTTAATTTTTAAAATTTCAAATTAAAAAAGAACAATTATTTTATTGATGAATTTCAAAATTTTAAAATTTTTAGATATCTTAAAGTACTTGATGAGATTTTCTTTTTCTGTCTTAGGAATAACAAAATTTTAGAATATAGTTAAAAAAAAGTTATCATTTAAAGTAGGGTGGAACTCATAATTAAGTTTGATAAAAAAGTGATTAATAATAGATTAAATTATAGCTTCATTAAGTTGGAAACCAACCCCCCCAAAAAAATTTTGATTTCTCTTTTTCATTTAATTGAAATCAGCATTTGAGAGAATTAAATATGCCATGAGTTTGACTTTCAAGCTGTTAAAATAATCAAACTTAGGACTCATTTGGTGTAGTGGTGGCTGTGCCCGAGGACGAAAAAATATTACTTGGATAATATTTGGGATATCATCAATACACGGACAAAAAACATATATTTAATTGCTACGTGCACTGACTGATGTTTTGATGAAAAATACCGCACGTAATATTCTTCGCACGGCCTGGTCTACATTATACCGTAATTAATGCAATTTGGGGTTTTTTATTTTGACTGTATTTTAGCTGTATTTTGATAAATTTATTGTAAGAAAATTATATTTTTTTAATCTAATTTGATTACCTACAATGATGATAAAAAAATTATAATTTAAATTTTATTAAATAAAAAAATTTATATATTCATCACAATTTATTCTGTAACATGTATACTATTATTTTTTTTTATAGAACTATAATTGTCCAAATAGGACTTAGTATTCTAGTATTTTAGACTTTCAAATTGAGCTTGTTATATCCATCTGTTGCACACGCATAGAGAGAGAAATATTAAAATAAAATAATATATTATAGAATTTATTGGCCGATTAATGTGGTAGCTAACTGTGCGAAGGATCTGAGGTTTAATAATTAAAATAAATGATTATATCTTCACATTCGAAGAACATATTTTAAAAATTACCGGTAAACATAAAAATATAAAAATGAAAAAGTCCGGCTGACCGTCTTTTCAGGTTCGTTGGCAAGGCATTTTGTACAAGCAAAGAATTGGAACCTTCAAAGGATGCTAAAATATTATATATAACGGCAATATTATATAGTAAAGAAATGTGAATATCAGTTAGAATTAAAATAAAAGAGTTATGCAAAAATTATTGTATAATAATATTTTCTATAATTTAGAAAGAGCTGAAAATTGTTTCGTCCAAGAATTTCAAATTGTATTTTTTTTAAAAAAAATGAAACTCTTAGACATTTATATGCGTCTCTCTCTTTAGGACTTAATAAAAAAATATTTAAAATTAGTAATTCTTGATATGGTTGAATGGTAAAGTTTCTTTAAATATTTTGAGAAACATAATATTTTTGGGATATTTGAGCGATCATAAACTCACACTTATAATATATATATTGGCACTAAAATTCAAGACCTCTTGATTGAACCTCAAGCTCTCTAAGATGGCTAGTAAATAAGTAATATTCGATTTTGAAGAAATCATTATTATAGTCTTTTCAAAATAAATTTGTCTTTATTAAACTCATGGCATATATTTTAATGCTTGCATCTAAGAATATATGCTTATATTTATATATTTTATATAACTTTATAAAATTATTCCTTTTTTCAATCGTGCAAAAGAAAGAGACTCATTCTTAAAAATATAAAAAATAAAGTATAACATTTTATGATTTTTTATATATGAGTTTTATATAAATGAGATTTATGTTAAAATTAGTAACTAAATATTTGATGGAATTATTGCTTTATAAAGTAACTGCAAATATGCATCTTACCGTAATCAAAGATCGATATATGTTATTACCCTCGTAATCGTGTGTTTTCTATCACTTATAATTAAAAAAAAACGTACATATTCATCCAACAAAGAAAGGAACAGAAGATAAAAGTGCCTGAGAAGCTTTTTCTTTTTATTTTGCAATAAAAATTTAATGAAAAGAGGAGGTTGATATAATGAACTTTATGCAGAAAATAATGGTGGTGCAAATGCCAAAGAGAAAGTGCTGCAGTATAAAGACGATAACTTTGAAATATTTTGCGTGATTGTTGAGAAGGAATATTGGAAAGGTTTCGGAAGGTTTGCAGGCTTCAGCTGCTGTTTGCATGTTTTAATGGGAACATTTTTCTTCTTTTGTTATTTTAGGTCTGATATCTTATTACAGTACTGGGATTATATGCTGGAATCTCTCTTCTACAATTCAAGCGCTCGATATGTTGTTTTTATCTTGCGGGGTTTGCTTGTTGTTTTGCACTATTACGATGTAATACTGAAGCTTTTTGGTCTATGGACTTTTAAAGACTGGTTAGTAATGTCGTGAGTCTTTGATTATTATTTAAATATTTTTCATTTCATTTAGTAAATGTGGTTGCATAGGCCAACTAGACTTGATCATAATCACGTAAGTTATGTTGCGATCCATATAAAGATGCTTGGGTGATAATAGATTTGAATCTTTTTTGTACGTTATCGGTGAGAATAGAAATTAAGGGCCCATTTAGTACAGCTGCGAACCTGCGTTGTGGTGCAAAATGCAGTGCAGGCCTATTTATTTTGCTGCTTATCTCCTTTGGCAAGAGATTCGCACGCAAAGCGGCTGCGAAGCTACGACCTACCCCTAGGAACTATGGCCCACAGTTCCAATTCTTTGCTCGCTAAAATACCGCTTCATTGAATTCATCCCTGTTGACCTTACTTTTGGAGTGAGGATTGACTCATCCTATCTTAGATCTAGGAGTCATCTAGACATTAGGATCTTCTTAGTCATAAGACACTTCTAGTGGCTAAGTGAACACTAAACCAAAGCCTAGAGACTTAGGGAGGTTTGCCTTAGGCTTAAGCCATACTTTAGGACTAAGAGAACCTACATACACTGTGACCTAACCCATGACTTATACCTATCCAATCATACAAAATCGAACCTCAAACCAATCAAACTAAACCCAATTTAATCCTACTTCATATCCAAGCTCCAAACAAAATGACTTAAACCTAATCCCATAATCCAATCCTATGGGCTTAACCAAAGTTCCTTCAATCAAACCAAACCCAATTGATTTTCACAAAAGCACTCCAACCAAAGCATCATTCAAACTCTATCTAAATCTACAATCACACCAACCAAACCAAACCAAACCAATTCAATTAACCCAAGTTAGCCCATTTGAACCCAAAATGTCCAAATGAGCCAAAATCCAACTAAACCCAAATCAATTGCAATCAAAGCCATCAATCAATCCTAAATCAATCACCTAACTCAACTCAACCTAATTCAACCTAATCCAACTCAAATTGACCCATTTGGTTCACTTAACCCAAAGTGATCTAAATGACCCTTTTGAACCAAACTCTAATTCTACCCAAATTGGATTAAACCAACCCATTCAATACCTCCTACAATGATTGTTGATTATCCTTGATTGACCAAATACAATCAATTGGGTCAAACTAAGCTAATTTGTTCACTTGACCTAAGTTGACTCGTTTAGCCTATATGAATCAAATTGAGCCAAACTTCATTCTAAACTTAATTGATTGAAATCATTACTTCTAATCAATCATAAGTTGAGGATTGAATATGAATTGACCATCAATTGAGCCAAATCAAGTTTAATTGGCCCTCTTGATCCAAGTTGACCCAATTTGACCTAAAAAGGCCAAATTGGGTCAAATCAAATCTCCCATCAAATTGATTGAGACCAATGACTCAAATCCATCATGAATTGATTATTAAACATGATCAAAATCTTGATTGAACTCAATTGACCCATTTAGCCTAAATTGACCTAAATGGTCAAATTGGTCTAAATCATTCATAAATTCAAATTAATTGAAATCAACACCTACAATCATCTTCAATTGATCAATTGAACCTAAACCAACACCTGATCTAAACCAATTTGGTCAATTTAACTAAATTGGCCAACTTAGCCCATTTGACCCATATGAACTCATATGAGCCAAATTCAAATCTATTCCAAATCAAATCAAACCAATTGATTCTAAACATCCCAAATCATCATTTGAACATATCTCAACCCATGATTTGATCCAATTTGACCCATGGGTCAACATAACTCTGCTTAGCCTAATTTGACCTACATGATTCAAATTGAGCCAAACCCAACCAAACCCAATCAAACTTGGCATGACCCATCCTTGGGTCACCACCCAAATCAAACCCAACTCATTTCAAACCCAAATTGACCTAATACCCATTGGGTAATACTCTCCAAATGGGACAAAACCCATATTTGGGTGATCTTACCTTTCCTTTTGCACTTGGCAGCCCTCCTTAGCTTAGTTTGGACCTCTAACCCACTAGCTAACCTAACCCAAAGCAGTTGGGTCAGCCATGGGTCAAAGTGGGTGAGTTAACCTTTCCATCCTCATTGGCTCACCTTGGGGAGGTGGTACACTCCACCTCAGCCATGGAAGCCCACCTCCGTTTACTCACCCACTCAAACGGAGCCACCTCAGCCACCCTCTGACGTCCCCATCCGCATGTCTCGACCGGATGTTTGTCAAATACAGAGCAAACCCGAGTCGTCCGATTTGAGGGGGAGAAGATTATACTCCTCCCCTATCTCATTCCAACACACATCATAACATCTTAAGAGCTTCAGAGAGTCGAGAGGAGTCTCCCTAGTGCTTTCTTGATACCCCTTGGCCTCCCCATCGCCAGCGACATCAAACCCAAATAGGACAGAGGCTCCACTCCATCCAAGCTCACCTAAACTCCACCAAACCCAAATTAAGTTTACCCACACCTTCACCAAGCTCTAGAAATCCAAAATGAATCGATTCCCAATCGATTCGAGCACCGGAGACCACTCCTAGGCTAACTCTGAGGAGGATTCCAATGACGTTTGATCCACAAAGCCACCGACAGGGAGGAAACCTTCGAGCTTCACAACAGGGTTTCATATCTGCAAGATGAAGCTACCTTAGTCATTGGACCACCGGTCTTGAGCTCTGGTGAGGTAAATTTTGGCAAATCATAAAAATTCATTAAGTTATTTGGCTTTTATGAAGGAAATCTTGATTTCGTGCATTTTTCACCATATGATCTCCTTAGACCTCTTCTTTGTAGCTTTTGGAGTCAATCCTGATGCATCACAAGTTTCGGTGAGCTCAGATCGAGCTGGGGAGGGCGGACGGTGTCCGTCTTCTATCGCTCAGGGGACAAAGGATCATCTGCCGTCCATTCCGCTTGATTGGAACTGACAAAAATGATTTAATCTGCTATAAGTTTGATATAATTTCCTTAAGAATTGCAGGATTAATCCCCATCGTGCGATCAGAGATCAGACGACGGGGACGAAAGCACGTCTGCTTCCACTAACTCAACATGTCGCTTTAGATCATTTAAGTGGCCAATCTCACGATGCCACGTGAAAAGCGCTGCCACGTAAGCTTTCGTGTGGCACCAATGGGATTAGGGATTAAAATGTGTTTTAATCACCTTGAACTTCATAAAATCATAACTAATTATAGAAAAATTAGAAAATACAAATAAACCCATTTTAGAAAGGTTAAATATAAGAGATTTTATTAAAATTAATTTCATTAAGTTTTGAACAATGAACATAGCTTAATTAGGGTTTGAATGTTTCTTTAATTAGCTTAACTAAGCCTTAATTACTTAGGTAATTAATCCAAAACTTGACATGTTGATTTGATGGGATGACTCCTGTCTTCCATGATTTTTTTTTTGAGATTTATTGGCTATGAGATTAAGGGAATTTGAAATTCAAACCCTATTTATCCTCTTAAGTGATTTTATGATTATTTGAAACTCTAAATAGTAAAAATTGATTAATTAAACTTCATTAATCACTGATTAACAATAAAATGATGGGGGAGAATGATTGGGACCTCTTTCCTTATTACTTTTCCAAATTCATTTCATTAAAGAGAATTAATTAATGCATGGGTTAGTTAAGAAATTAATTAAGTAATTAATAATGAAATCAAATCAAATTAAAGAGATAATTACTTCAGATAATCAACACTTGAATTCATTAGTTCCGCTTTATGTGTTTAATAACATAAATACTTTTAAGGGAATTTTGATTAACCTATGGGTGTGAAAAAATCATAAAAGTATTTATTTAGATTTCTTAATCTAATTAACACTTAAGTATGAGCCTACTGTATTAGGTCCTTTAGGAGCATTGTAATTTTAATTTCTCATTCGCATATCATTTGAGGATCATGAATAAGTGGTTAATTAAATTAAAGAAGCATAAGAATTGCTTAATGATCCAAATTTAATTAATTAATAAAATTCATCTAATTATCTCTCCTTAAACACATTAAATCATTAACATGGGATGGGATAAAAATAGCAAATGATTCCTCTTATTTAACTTCAATTAAAGTCCAAAAATCAAATTTAATAAAAAGTTTTAGTTTTCTTTAAATGATTTTATTTAATGTGATTGTCCTTAGGAGTTAATGTAGTTGAATGAATTATGTGAAAATGTTTAGCTATTCCTTTTCAATCACCATAAATGTTGTATGAAATGTGATATCATGTATTCGTGCTTTCAAATTTAAATAATTAAATGAAATTCATTTATGCCAAGTTGCATGTGTTGGATAAATCTTATTATATGTGTGGCTATTATTACTAATAAATTCAAAGATTATTTTTTCAAAAGTTATAAATTGATAATAACATTTGGAGTGATAGTAACAATGAATATATATATAAGATTTGCATGTGTTTATAGCTTAAGCATGTTGAGGTATTGCTTTCTTTCTTACATTCATGTATGTTTGAATAATAATAAGTATATAGTCTGGCTATCCCAAGAATACGAGGCTTTAAGTAGCCCCAAGGAGTTTATTTGATTATCTCACTTCCCTGGTTAACAAAGGCACGTACTTATTTAATTTCATTCCTATATATATTTGTACTAGAATTTGGATAGAGATTTACTTTGCATGTGTAAATAATTCAAATAAAAATACAATATTTTGCATGATTTTCATTCTCATAGTTGTGTATACATTCATATGTATTCAAGATAGCAAGTATATAGTGTGAACATCTAGGGAATACGAGGCTTTAAGCATCCCCAAGGAGATCATTTGATTATCTCACTTTCCTGGTTTAAACAACGGCACATACTTGCTTACATCTTTTATACTTGTGTATGTGTATTTGATTAAAGAATGAAAATCCCATTTTCTACTGAAATTATATGCATTCATGATCATCTAAGTATACCAAAATATATTGCATGAATATGTATACTAAGTGTTAAATCATATGTATGTTATGGGTGATGAAAAGAAATGATGTTAACATGTTCTATGTGATGGTAATTCAATCTCATTAATCTTAAGATGTCTTTCATGTTGAATAGGATCCTTTAAGATTAACCCAAACATAGGATTACTAAAATATTTAATAAATCATTCATTAAAAGAAACTAAATCATAAAAATATGCCTTTAGAAAATAGCTTAAGGTAGGGATGAAGTAGGTTAAGCCTTCTTCTTCTCTTTAAAACACTTAGATGTTAAGTGAATATCAAATAAAATAAATAAAATACAAATTAAAACTTGCAAATCCTCTAAAAAAACTTAAAATGAAATCACCTATCATGTTAAATCAATGTTGATCGCACTTTTGGAGTGAGGAGTCAATCTTCTCATCCTAGTTATAGGAGTCTTCTAGATACTAAGACTTTCTTAATCATAGGATACTTTTAGTGGCTAAGTGAACACTTAACCCAAACCTAGGAACTTAGAAGGATTCACTATAAGATTAGACTGTGACTTAAGACTAAGGGAACCTACCTACCCTATGGCCTAACCCATGACTTATGCCTAACTTTAAGTCCAAAACCAACTTCAAATCAATGAAAAACCAAACCTCAAATTAAACCAATGGCAATTGAATTCAATCTCATATCCAAACTCTAAACTAAAATCAAACCCATCTTAACCCTATGATTCAATCCTATGGATTTGATCCCAAACCTCCAATCAAACTAGACTCAATTGATTTTCTCAAAACATTCAAAATCCTTATTCCAAACTCTATAATCAAGCTAATCAAACCCATTGGCCAAAATCAATTCAATTAACCAAGTTAGTCCATTTGAACCTAAAATGTCCAAATGAGCCAAAATTAAATTAAACCCAAATCAATTACAACCAAAGCCACCAATCAATCCTAAATCAATTATCAAACTCAATCAAACTTAATTCAACCCAAAGTCAACTTAATTGACC